>OX421397.1:6553086-7783086 GCA_949126875.1 Lochmaea capreae
AGGAATCGGTATCTATCATTGCAAATTACGTGACCTAGATAGTGCTTGAGATATACCAACTAATTTGTATATTGAAATTTTGTCAATTAAGTGTATTCGAGGCGTTTGGAGAGAATAATCATTCATATTGATACACACTATATAATACATCGGATACTTACGTGATCTTAAATTAGCATCTAGCTCAAAATAATTACGATTCAAAATTGATTATTCATAACATGGATGTAACAGTGTGATAATGCGCTTCAAATAGCGATAACTGTGAGGAATTATGTAACAATTATCTTATTCATATTCAAATTTTGGCAGCTCAATTCCTTTGTTTGCTACCGAAAGGTATGTCAGATACTGAGACAATAACTAATATCATTATTATGCATAACATTTTCTAGGATAATATTCTCATAACTAATTGGAATTTCATATGATCAATCGATACATGAGAAACGTTGAAGCTTATTTTGCATAATAAGTAGAAAGAAAGATTTCGTTTAGGGTTATTCCAAGTCTATTTTGTTGTATAGGTATTGGTCATTGGATGAGGTCAACGTTCTCAATTTTATGGTATTGAGTAAAAAGAAAACTTTCGTAACTGATTAACTAATTTCCCTTTTTAATGAAACAAGTTTGAATATTCCAATGCAAATAAATTAAAACTCCTCAATTATTCTTCTCTCACACTACTGAATAGGAACGAGAACGCTGCAAAGTGCATGCTTGATGGTCAGCTTGGTTGAACAAAATACAACTTGTATTCCCAAACCATATTCTAATTATTACGACCAACTTTAATGCACTAATGTGAAGAGTTTAGTTGAGTGTTTTTATTATAAATATTAATATAACCCAACAATGATCATGTTTATGTTTTTAACCACCACCAGAAAAAAGTGGAAGAGTTTTTTGTTCAGATCTCTGCTTCGCAGAGTTTTTTTGAAAGTGGGTGCTTGTTCTATTATTTCAAAACAGAATCTATTTAAAAAAAATTTTAATTAATTTTGGTTGAATGTGGATCTACATTTAGTTCCATAAAACATTGTGCGAAGTCCCACGTTTCCTTTTCAGGTCAAACAACGAAGCATGCGAGTATCAGTAGTAATTTTTGAAAAAAATCCTAGAAGAAAACGGATGATGCCATCGTATAAAAGACATTACGTAGTATCATTTTGATATGTTTTGGACACGCAAATGTTGTTCAGTAATTTGTGATGGGAATTTTAGTGAATTAAACTCGCTGCTCATTAACTAAAGGGTGGAAAACGGAGACGGAACTGTATCCAAACATTGCCCTTTATACTTTATTACAGAAACGCTAGTTGGAGATTGAGAAATTTCAAATAACTTATGAAACCAGTAGTTTGAAAATAGGATGGTTTTGCTAGTAAGCCAGCCCCTACTAATAGTCGGCCACTTGAGTCTCTTTTTAATAATAATTTGAGTTTTTTTTTATTTGGTTATTTAACGTCGGTCTATTTCTGCAACTGAGGCTAATCACTGACGCCGCGAGCACTCTACCCCTAACCGGAAATTTTGCCGAACCCACTGGTGTTCCAACCAGTGGTAGGGTTCTTTATCGAGCCCAACATCCATGGACTCGGGACCTCGTTTTTATGTCTCTTCCGAAAGACGGCATACCAACATTATACCTTGTGCCCATTGATATAATGCCTGCGAGCTGTAATATGCTACTCCGTGGCAAGCTGTGTGGGCTATTTACACGACGGTCTTCCTCAGTGGGTCACCCAGCCAAGTACTAACCGCGCTCAACACTGCTTCACTGTAATTATCGCATCAGAGGCGTTCCACTACAGTGCTAGGCGACCGCCCTAATTTGAGTTTACTTCCAATTTTAAACAGGTTTCTTCTTTACCAGTAAACTTTCATCTTTCTCTAACCTAAAAATCAAAGCACTCCCCTTCTGATGTCAAGTTTTAGTACTACAATTCCCGCGTAAAAACTACCTGTTCACAAGTAGCAGTTACAATCAGCAAAAGCAAACAAGAGCCCCGGAAAATATGTGAACTGGAAGGAAGATAATCGCAACCAGCCAATGTTAACGATTCTACATTAGTAGACTCCGTTTCACGTAAGAAGAACCCACTTGAAGTTGCAATAGTATGCGCGAACTTGTCAAAACCAGCGCTAAATATCAGGTATAAAATTGAGACTTGTCAAACATAGTTAGGTGGAAAAATTTATATCTAAAACACAGCCAACTCTGGTTAAAAATGCGTTGGAGTCGCTGACAATGAAATTCAAAACCTCAGCAGGGGTCAAATGTGGAAATTGACGGTATTACTCACCAATCACTGCACCTCAAAGAAGCAAATGCACACAATTGGAATAGGCAGGAATAAAGGTTTAGCTTTATTGAGAAATTTACAAACCACCAGTTAATTTATTATCCAATCAAAAATTAACTAGAAAGATAGGAATAAAGCGGCCAATGAACATGCTGTGTAAAATGGAACTTTTTTGAAGGATCTTAAAAGGAGTAGTTGACACAAATCTTGAAAATATCCAATATCCCCGAGAATTTGAAAGTGTAGTAAACTCGTTAATAACCCTAAAGATATAAAAGTGCAGTAAACTCCTTCATATAGAAACTAATAAAATTCTATGAAAGAG
Source organism: Lochmaea capreae (assembly GCA_949126875.1). Classification (NCBI taxonomy): domain Eukaryota; kingdom Metazoa; phylum Arthropoda; class Insecta; order Coleoptera; family Chrysomelidae; genus Lochmaea; species Lochmaea capreae. Next base: position 6,555,718 of record OX421397.1, read on the forward strand.
ATATTTAACGGTGACTAACCAACCAATGATAATGTCAATAATCAACGTAAAAAGTAACATCCTATCACAAAATAAATATACACAGCGTTGCTGAAAAGTCTGGCATCGAGGGATTGTCGTTAAAACGGATGAAGGCAAAGGTTTGGAATTGTATAGGACGATGAATGAAACTCTATTCTACATAATTAAAGTGAATGTCAAAGGTCGAATGTTTATGTTTTTTATTTTACCAAAAATAATATCAATGTATCACTTAACCCGGAATGTATGTATGATGGAGTGACAATCACTGAGACCTAAAAAATCTATTATGCCCCTTACTTCTACTTAGTTCCTGAGGAAAGTCTCGGAGACTAGTAGCTCCTTTACTCCTATTTCCCTGAGGAATTATAGGATATCTGCAGACTTAACTAGGAAATAATAATAGTAATTCAACAAAAATATTGGAATTGTAATTTCAAACAGAATTGCTGCAAATTGCAAATACTTCATCACAATAACTGCTCAAAATGCTTGCCATTTGTTGTTGACAATGATACAATCTCTCTTCGAGTCTACGAATTATATGTGGAGTAATTCCCTGCATTTAGATCCTTTGAATCCTTCAAGTTAGGTCTATTAACATAAACGCAGTTTTTCAGAAAAAAAAATCAAGTGGTGTTAAGTAGGGGGCTGTTGCCGGCCACTCAATTGTACCTCTTTGATGTCTGAGGGAAAATTATATTTGTATATAGCCTAACATCTCTCTGATAATGTGAAAGTTTTACATACTTCCATACTGCTTTGGATCTAGGACTAAGAAATCAGAAACTGTAATAGCAATCTACATTTTACTCACTAAATAATGTCAATGTTGCCATGTCCAATGTCAATTTCACAATATAGCGCTGGTTTTGACAACAAGTTCGCGCATACGATTGCAACTTCAAGTGGGTTCTTCTTACGTGAAACGGAGTCTACTAATGTAGAATCGTTAACATTGGCTGGTTGCGATTATCTTTCTAGTTCACATATTTTCCGGGGCTCTTGTTTGCTTTTGTTGATTGTAACTGCTACTTGTGAACAGGTAGTTTTTACGCGGGAATTGTAGTACTAAAACTTGACATCAGAAGGGGAGTGCTTTGATTTTTAGGTTAGAGAAAGATGAAAGTTTACTGGTAAAGAAGAAACCTGTTTAAAATTGGAATTAAACTCAAATTAGGGCGGTCGTCTAGCACTGTAGTGGAACGCCTCTGATGCGATAATTACAGTGAAGCAGTGTTGAGCGTGGTTAGTACTTGGATGGGTGACCCACTGAGAAAGACCGTCGTGTAAATAGCCCATACAGCTTGCCGCGGTGTAGCATATCACAGCTCGCAGGCATTATACCAATGGGCACAGGGTATAATGTTGGTATGCCGTCTTTCGGAGGAGACATAAAAACGAGGTCCCGAGTCCATGGATGTTGGGCTCGATAAAGAACCCTACCACCGGTTGGAACACCAGTGGGTTCGGCAAAATTTCCGATTAGGGGTAGAGTGCTCGCGGCGTCAGTTATTAGCCTCAGTTGCAGAAATAGACCGACGTTAAATAACCAAATAAAAAAAAACTCAAATTATTATTAAAAAGAGACTCAAGTGGCCGACTATTAGAGGGGCTGGCTTACTAGCGGAACCACCCTATTTTAAAACTACGGGTTTCATAAGCTATTTAAAATTTCACAATCTCCAACTAGCGTTTCTGTAATAAAGTATAAAGGGCAATGTTTGGATACAGTTCCGTCTTCGTTTTCCACCCTCTAGTAAATGAGCAGCGAGCTTAATTCACTAAAATTCCCATCAAAGACCAGCACACAATGATAATGAGTTTCAAATGAATATCACAAAGTTAACTGTAATTAGTCGAAGAAGAGCCGTTTCTCATTATTATTACTCCGGAACTCCGGTGTCTGGCACTTCTGATTTTATTAGCCTATCTCAAACACAATATCCTTTTTTAAAACTTTGAAAAATGTTTACAAATATTGCGGTTCAATATTTTTGGTGTGTGTATGTTAAATAAAAAACAAAGTGAAAATTAAGTGCTATGAGTTTATTCACGATAAGTTAGTTAGTTAGTTAGTTTTTTTCTTTACCTAACGAAAACCAGAAAAGTCAATCTGACAGTCCTTTTTTTTATTGTCCTGTGCTTCGTAGGGCGTAAGTAAAAAATATTTTTTTAAAAATAAAAGGCTCATTTAATAAAAGTGTTTATTTATGAAAAACTAAGGATAAGATACAAGAAACTGTAAACAATCACTGTAGAACTACCTTGAAGAGCACTGAAAGGAATCAGCACTAGCTGTAATCATCTTCGTGCAATTTCAAATATTGTTTCTTCATACAATAATTATTAACCAAGGCGCCGATATACAATAAAAATATAGAATGGAATACAATGGAAAAGAAAACTTCTCCCCAGCATCAAATGTGAGTTAGAGATACCCCACAGAAAGGACTGGCAAGACCCAAGCAGACTGAAGTTTCCCCGAGGAGAGACCTGGTATACAGACGGGTCAAAGACTGGGGAAGGGGCAGGAGCAGGGGTGTATAGTGAGATGTTCTTTCTCACTAGGAGTACATGCCTCTGTATTTCAGGCGGAGATTTATGCCTTCCTAGAATGTGTCAGAATTAACAAACATAGGACTGACACTCATAGGATAAAGATATTAACTGACAGCCAGGCAGCCCTTGCAGCTCTAAATAGCCGCAAGGTAACATCCAGACTAGTAGAAGAATGCTAGAAAGAATTAAAGACCACAGTAAAATACGACTAGTGTAGGTGCCGGGGCATAACGATATTTCTGGAAATGAACAAGCTGATGAACTCGCGAGAAGAGGTTCAGCAACGACATGTTGGAACAGAACCAGTTCTTGGTACCACAAAAAAGGCTGCAGACTTTGTGGCGTGGAGACCATAACCCATATTTTGTCCGACTGTTAGATTATTCATGTAGAGATACTGCGGACGTTTATATTGTATAATTACTGTTGATAACGATTAGGTAATGGTCTGATATTCATCGCATAACTTATAAAGTTATACTTTTGTGTTATCACTGCTACATTATTTAAAACAAAAAGTGAATATAGATCATCTGAATGATTTTGTGATCTAATGAATCTATTTCCTACACAATCATACATTGGGCAGTTGAATGTAAGATGCTCCAGGGTTTCATTACTATGTCTGTTACATATTAGGCATACCTAGTCAGTTTTGATTTTGTGTGAGATGTTATTCACAAAAATAAATGGACTTTGAGATTTGGCTGCGTGTAGTTGGGCTATTAGACTTTTTATATACGGTGCGGAAATGAAGTATTACCTCGAACCCGTCAATTTTTATTTTAATGGAGGTGTTTTATAACATACAAAAAATTGCCACCTCTTTTACCCCCTACACACTCAGATTTTTTAAATAGCAAGAGGGATCGTGCGATACTTCGTTGGAAATGGTTTGAAAAGCAGAACTCAAAAATTTATCAGACCATGCTTTAATCTCAATCATCTGTTTGTTAATTACGATTTATTTGTTTGAGATTCATGCTTTGTGATATAACAATACAAAAGTAATTCACTGGTTTGGATTAATTTGGGACACTCGATAACAAATATTATTCAAATTTCATTCTTGAACGCTTATACTGATTAATGTTTCCCGAATAATAACTAATAATTTGTCCAGTCCCTTTAATTTTGAATTGCATTATTTTTTTGATAATTTTCATTAAATAATTGTTTCATGAAAAATTTAAAATCACACATTTTTGAGTTCTGTTTTCAAACCCTTTATAACGAAGCACCTCACGATCGACCCCTCTTGCTATTTAAAAAATCTGAGAGGGTAGCTGTCAATTGTAGGAGGTAAAAGGGATGACAATGTTTTGTATGTTATAAGACACCTCGATTGAAATGAAAATTGACTGGCTTGAGAATTTCCCATCGTTGTCTTAAATAACAGAGTTTCATAGGGGGGTAAGAGGGTAAGACTTAATATTCGCACCGTATCAAGTCAACATTTCTTTATCTACAACTGGAATGACCTGCTACAAGTCTTTGCTCCTGCTGCTAGTAGTATGACAATAACATTAAGTCACCTACCTGATTTTATATTGTATTTCAAGGTTTTACTTTTTATTTATGTCGAGATGTTAGAAAAAAAACTTGTGAATATACATTTTATTTCAAATAGGTAAACTGGTTGGTTATTACCATACAAGTATATAATCTAAATATTCATGTTAGCTGGACACTAGATAAAAAATCCACCCTGTGATTTGGCAGTATTAATTGATTTCACAAAAAACGCTGAAACATATCGTTTTTTTATTTTAATATGCTGTTTTTTGGAATAAGTATAATTAATTCAATAATATTGGTAATTTTTGAAGGGTGGAAATAAAGCAAATTGAATAAAAAAATACAAACAATAAAACACAATTTTTTCACTACTCCACCACAAAATCATCACTATCTTCAGTGTTACTGTTAAAATTAATAATAAGTGGAGGCACATCCTGTCTATCAAATACCACTTCTCTATGTCACCAATCTAGTATAATTTTTTCAGTGTGCTCTACTTTTCACCAAATATCAGCAGTCGCTTTTTCTAAAGCCTTTTTCCGTACACCTACTGCTTTTTCTCTTATTTTTTTGGGAATCAAACCACAATAATGTTTTTCCTATCTGACAATTTGACAATGTTTTCGTTGTGTCAGATAGGTACCAAAAATTATTTCTTTACTATAGTTAATCTTGACAACGGTAGCTGGAACGTTACCGAAACGTCGAAATAAAAAAATTAAAAACATTATTGTGGTTTGATTCCCAAAAATATAAGAGAAATAATAATAAGTAATGCCACAAGGAACTTACAGAAGATACCTACTGCTTGTTCCCATATAATCTCTATAAAGATTGGGTTGAACATACAGTGGTAAGGGGGAAGTCGAAGCATATTTTTCAGATAATATGTCAGCATCACAAACTGTTAGCTTTTAATTCCTACAAAAATATTAAAGCTTGCATATGTTCAAACTAAATATTACCATAATAGATTGGAAAATGTTTATATGAACTTACAGTTGTACTAAATTCAATAACTAGGTTATGAAGAAAGTATTTTCAAAGGAAATATAATTTTAAATCAAACAGTTCTGTATATCATCTTATTTGGTAGCTGTTGTTGGTACTTTATTGATTATTGTACTTGCATTATCCATTACGATTGTGGCAAGTTCTTCCAAGTACACCAAAAGCTGGTTTTCAAACCATAGCAAAACATTTTCTCGGCTCATCTCACCGTGCTAATTACCATCTTTGTTTTTGGAAGGTAAAAACAACATTGCTCCAGGAATACATACAGAAGAGTAACCAGCATGCAATACTATATACCTAAAATAAGGAATTAACAAATTACTGCTAGGTTTCAGGGATCGACTGCATTGCTCAATTAAACTTTTGATAATTATTATATAGATTTAAATAAAATAGTGTAACCGGTAAATATTTGGAGAGTTTTAAAATGGCAGGAACGTTAGTAGATAATAAATTAAATGCTAAATTTTATTATTCCATTACCTTGGACCACCAATTTAGGATTTTTTCCACGCTTCTATGATTAGAATCTTGCCAATGCCCAACATTACCGTCTTTAAATATCCAGGTTTCATCCAAATACACAAATTGATATAAACCTTCCCTTTTTTTTATGTATTGATGTAAAAAATGTACACGTTTTAATGCAATCTGTGGCAACTCCATCTAACCACGACGAGGATAATATTTTTGATATTTGAATCCAATATTCTTCATTATTTTCCAGAGCGATGTTAAAAAACCATCAAAGAGTCACCGCTCCTGGAGTTTGCCTCGTAAGGTTTTCAAGGTTACGTGTTCCTATGAATAAATGTTGTGTTTGTTAATGAGAATAAAACAAAACGGTAAACTCAATATACTCACTGTTTCCATACATTTCGTATATAACATTTCGGACAGTATTTTGATCAAAGTTATCAATTTCAAAGTAGGTTTTTTGCGTTGTCTCTTTTTAGGTGGGCTTTTAGGCTGTTCACCTCTATTATGTTTGGCAGCAATACGGTTAACATAGGCTGCAAAGCTTCAGCAACTCTCTACAATATAATTATTTTAATTAATGAAAGAATATATCGAGTTCAATTAACCTAAGAACATTCAATCATCTACATTCAAATATGTAAAATTGATATTGATGATAATGAAGGTAATTGTGCAGTTATTAAAAATGACATCATCATCATTTTATCGTTAACAAACGTTTTTTTGTAAATAGATAGCAATACCAACTAAATTTTTCAAAAGTCACGATGTCAAAAGTAAGTTTGATTTATCTTATAAAACACTTTTCTAGAAACGTTCCAGGGAAATGATCATATTGTTTATAATATATGTTATAATATAATATAATTTATCATTAAAACAAAATTCTTTAGTTAAAAAATGGGTTAAGCTGAGACAAAAGAATAGATTCAATTGATTCAATCAATGATAGAAATAAGCACATACTCTTCAAATGCCCAATTTACAGTCCTCTTGGATTGATTGATTGATTGGATCAGCACACCAGTCAAAGGATTGATGTCCTCGGCACCTCAGCCTTAAGGCTTTTTGTGCTCTTGGTTGTGCCGTTTATGTGAAGAGACCAGTTGCCCTTATCAGGCTCAGTAGACTTTTCACTAGGTTCTTCTTGAAGAAATCCTCCCTTGGATATTCTCGTCCTAGGAGTCTATATCTCCAGTGAGATAATGCTTCACAATAAAAGATAATGTGAGGCTGTTTCCTCCTCTTCCATGCACAACCGACAGATAGGTTCCTCCCTATATATACCGATTGTATGCATGTGCTTCCTTAGAGTACAGTATTTCATTGGTCAGCTTTTCCGAGGGTTTTTTGACCAGGAGTTTGCTGTGTTCCTGTTTTGGCACGTGTCTCCAGTACGACTGATGTTTAGTTTGAGTCCTCTTGGATAAAACAGATATACATTATTTAAACGTCAATAATGACAATGTCTCCGAGCTCTCTATTCTAGCCCATAGTGTCATTGGTAGCATGCGGAGAATAGATAATTACACAATACACTTTATACTTTCATACTTATTGTACAATTTATGTACCAAGTGTTGGTTTGCTAATAAATGATTTGAGTAGTTGGAATCTAATTTTTGGTTTCCAACTATTCAAATCATTTATTAGCAAACCAACACACTATCGATTCAAATTTTGAAATTTTGTATATAGAACCTAAATCCTCAAATTGAATCTTTAAAAGCTCTTGAGATAAATAAAAACAAATATTCAGATAATCTTCTTAACGACCAAATAGATATCAACAATTCTCCCTTATCAAACTTTTTTACCTAGAAAGCTTCCGGTGAGATTGTTGTGAATGAATTTCCAGGTAAACTGGTCCAATACTTTAGTTATTCCCATATTTAGACACTTTTTTTTGCTTTTAATTTCCATGTAAATAGATTATAATACTTTTGTCAATATCCGCAAAATTCCGTACTAATGCACTGTATACATTAAAAATTTTTCATTATACCCCCACTCGTCTAAGAAAGCTACTGTGTTAGCGAAACGCGTCACGAATATATACTAGGCTCTCTAAACCACGTGATCCAATATGGCGACCTGGTGCAAACAAGTTGAAGGTGTGCATTAAGTTTGTGGAAGTTTTTGTGTGTATTTCAAGTTTATTTAAAATATTCCCGTGTTCGTTACACTTTATTTTATTATCAAATACTTTTCGAGATGCAGAGCGAATATTTAAAGACCTTAATGCAGGAAAATTGAGATGTGGGTGAACGGTATGTTTAAAAATGTTCAGTGACTATTTGCTTACATTTCTCATCTTTATTTCTTCAACAGATATATTCTAAAATGGAAGCGTATAAATAACGTTGGCCATTTTACAATGAATATGCATGATAGAAACTCTTCGATTCAAGCAGCTCCGCCAGTCACATACATGGATATAGCTGCATATTTAGTTTTGACCCGCAGTTTTTACAGCAAGGAGCAAATGAAATGAATGAAATATCACCTATAACTTAATGGCTACATGATACAGCTTCTTTTAATTCCCCGTGAAAAATTCTTCTCAAGAATGGAGCTTATTTGAAGGCTTATCTACAATAAAATGCCTGCTGCAGACCTTCTGGTCTAATTAAATGAACAGCACTATTGGCACAAAAGAAACTTTATTATGATGTTGTTTTCAATCACGTGCTTTTTATTATTCCTTTTGAGCCCTGTTTTAAAATTCTTCAGTAGTTTGATATTCTCTCTATTATTATGTTCATACCTTTTGATTTATGGTGGTTAAAAAGCTTTGTGTAAGTAGCCAATGGTCCATATCCTTCAAAATAATTCTCTTGGAAAATACTGTACACCAGGAAATGTTTTGTTTGTAAAACACTTCAAACAGAATTTACAAGTATTTCAGTTTCAATACTAACCACTAGTCTGATCAAACGTTACTTCAAACATCTATCGGTCGTACTTGAATCAAAACAAAGAGAAGTTACAGAATTCCTACAGAAATTCTGGAAGAGATCTTAATTCGCTTAATAAAATCTAATAGAAAATGTTCTATTGAATTTCCAATAATTATTCAATTCCGGTTCAAGGATTTGAAATTATTGGAAAGTTATGGAATTGAATGTATTGGGTGTATAAAAAAAAGTTCTGAGCCTTCTTGACACATTTATATGAATTGTAGTGATATTTACTAGCTGTATGGATGAATAACAATTACAGTAGAAATAAGAGTGGTCAGGAGAATTATAGTTAGTTTTGGTACATAATACAGTTACTGAATGTATATCATTCAGTAACAAAATGAAATTTTATTTTTTAATGTAAATTTTAATGAGAAAATAAACCCTCACATATTTCAACGGATCCATTATAACGTAGAGTTTTGAAAATTATTTCCACATAATACAGCTGCCTTTTGTTCATTACTCGTATATGGTTTTTCATCCCTATCATTGTTAACAACGCTTGAGTCAATTGTTATGAACTTGTCGATGTACTTTCGCTAACCCTTTTGCCAATGCTTACCCCAGCATCCCTCATTCTCTTCCATACACTCCTCAGACAGTGAAAATACCGGCAACCCAGATCTTTTCCACCAGTTTGGCGAAACCAATTTTCCACTCTCAGGGTATTATTTTTTCTCATGATATTTTAGAGTATACAATTGAAGACTCACAAATTTACCTTCTGCCCCCCCCTTCAACCCTTCCTTTCCGATTATGGATTGCAAATAATTGTCCATACAAAAAGCCAGTTATTTGGATAGTATGGTAATAAGTGAATTTCTTTTTGTTCCTTTCGTTCTTCAATTATTTATATCTAATATATCTAATAATTATTTCTACATCTGTTTTTTTTTTAAATTTAAAGATTGGTCAATGATATCTTCGCCAATAATGTAAAACTTTTTCCGCCAAGCTTATCCAATGTCCGTATAATATATCAACATCTGACAACTTGCGAAATTCATAGCTATAGTTCATTTAAAAATCAGGAGGAGTAATTTGAAAACCATTACTCACACCACTAAAAGTTACCAGATTAGTTACTAAAGGGTGTGTTCCGCGAAAGTAGTCAACAGTCGTGTTCCAAATCTATTAAATATGCCTTGATGGACGAAGAAATCAGCAACACCACCAACTGTTTGAGACATTTTGGATTTAACATGAATATTTTTGGATTTTCATCCAATGTATTATATTTGTTTACACACATTTATTGTACATTGTTTTTCTGAGAGTCCTAAATGACCTATGTTCAGCGTTCAACGAGTAGAAGGATCCATAATTGCAGATATTCAATACAATTGCTTACTGAAGGTTTTAAAGAAACAGTTTTAATGAATTAGAGTGGAGACTAAGTAATTATAATAAAATAACAACAATGACGAAAATAAGCATATTCAATTGTCAGAATTGTCAAAAATGAAAATTAATAAATTATCAGCTGATGTCAATGCTACGAAGTGTTGTGTGAAACTGGGCGGAATCTGACCCATCAGAGGTCTACAGAATTGTCAACTTAAATTCAAAATACTCCTGGTTTTTAAATGAGGTATGGTGAATTCATGTACAAAATTGTGTTGATGCCAATATATTGCATTAATTTTTTTGCCTTGTTTGTCCTAGAATGTAATTTTCCAAAATTTATTAAAGTTTATATCTCTCTTACCGCGGCTTGATCAAAATTATTTTTTTTGATAAACCGTGTTTGTAAGATGAACACTAATCAAAGTAGTGAAAACTGCCTATCTCTTGGCTTTAGATTTGGTGGTGGGAATCTAGAGAACTTGATTCTGATTAATATGCACCTCACCTCTTTGGTACGTGATACACTGTAATGTCTTATCTATGTTATATGTCATTCGATTACTAAACGAACGGATCTGACAGATGATGTACTGGGCAACAATTCTTGACGGCAATAGAATAGAACGCTACCCTGGGATCATTCTACTCTAAGGAGTTAGCCTTAAACAGGAAACAAAGCCTCGGCGATGCCAAATTTCTTCACCAATTATAAAATTATTGACACAATGCGCGTATTTGAATCTGTCATGTAATTGTGTTGGGATTTTCATTTGAAATTATTTGAAAATACAATTGTTAGAAAATAACAACCCAGTGTTGAAGTAATTTATAATTATATCATAATATACCGATCGTCGAACATCTTACATCATTTCTTCTCACAACAATGGTTATTTGTTTTAATAAATAAGGAATAAAGTTGTATTCCGTGTAAAATTTCTTTATTAAGAATTGCAAAGCGCTTTCGTCTATTAGGCCATCATCAGTGCGTTACCTATAAGTGAGTAAAAGCAAAATTTAGAATGTTTAAAAATTGTTGAGAGGTTATGTTACTCACTCGTCAGGTATATATGGAAGTCCTTTTAGATAAAATCAACAAAACATTAAACAAACAATTGATAAACATTATCACATGGGTTAAGAATATGTTTCTTTTACATTTTAAAATTCAATTCAATTTAATTTAAAATAAACTTCAATGCAAAGATTGTGAAGCTTCATTATATAGGAAGGACTTGTAGACCTTTGAAAGTCCGGATAAACGAACATTTGAATAAATCTGGAAACTCTGCTTTCGGTCACCATATCAAATTCAACAAACACAATTTCAGCCCTAACAAAAATGTTAACACTTTTGAAAGAAGTCAACAATTTTCTTGAAGATCTACAAATTGATAATGAATTACAAAATAATAGCCTTTGTCTCAATACTCAAGTACAACTAAACAGGTCATATGTTCCTTTACACAGAAGACTTAAGTAACATTTTCTCTATGATGACAACAATTATAATCATATTTGGTTCAGACTTGAGTCCCCTCTGCTCCACACATCTTTATTTCGGTTCTCTATTCAATATCGAGGTCAACAATCTAATTTCTTAGTTCTATGCTCATTCTTGGAGATTTTCCCAGTATACTGTAGTCATAGAGAAAAAATTTCCAAATATTTAAATTAATTCATTAATTTTATTAATTTCTTAGTTCTGTAATTTTACTGCCGTACTGTGGTCACTGAAACTGTTGTCATTTTTTAAAATCTACGCTAATTCAATAATTTTTAGTTCCATATTAAATCTCAAAAAAGTATTATTGTACTATGGTCAATTAACTGTCAAATGTCATTTTTCAAAATTCACGCCAATTCAATAAGGTCAATGTCTGTCATGTCAAACTTCAATAGATTTCATTTCCTTCCTCTCCACGTGTTAAGTGGACTGAACAATTCTAAAATGTAAAAGAAACATATTCTTAACCCATAAGGGATACAAAATGTGATGTTTATTAATTGTTTGTTTAATGTTTTGTTGATTTTATCTAAAAGGACTTCCATGTATACCTGACGAGTGAGTTAGATAACCTCTCAAAAATGTTTAAACATTTTAAATTTTGCTTTTACTCACTTATCGTTACCTACACTGATGATGGCCTAATAGCCGAAAGCGTTTTCAATTCTTAATAAAGAAATTTAACACGAAATACAACTTTATTCCTTATTGAGTAGTACGTGTACACAGCTTGACCTAAGTAAATCACATTTGTTTTAATAGGCAGAAAAGCACAAGATTTAATGCCGCGACTTCTCAAAACTATTGATGTTATCAAGTCTGCTTTTGAGTATTCACAAATTACAAGAGTATTTTTCTACCAATACCAAATTACTTACACTCTGAGGTGAAAATATATATCACTCACGGGTCTGTGAGCGTTCACAACACTGCATATCTAAGAGAAAATTGTTGTCAATTCCTAATTCCATTTCTGCGACTGTTGTTACCATTTAAATACACATGTAGGTACAATGCTTAGCCGAAAAGTTTCTGTGTTGGTTTCAAGCTCTTCTTTACACTCAACTTTGGTGGAATAAGAAATGTTGTGGCTATGTTTCAAAGTTTGTGATGTGGCCATGTTCCATGTTCTCGAACTTCTACGTTAGCTCTTTGTCTAAGTTTCGAAATTGCTACACTATGAAAATTTGTAATTATATCGTCTTAATACTCAACCTAATCTTCTGAAGCCTACTTTAATACAGCGTTGCTGAAAAGTCTCGCACCAAGGGATTATCTTTGAAACGGATAAAGGGAAAGTTATGAAATTTTAGCGTTTAGCGTTTAGCGTACGGCCACCATCTTGAATTTTTTCAATTGACAACCTAGGTCGTGTGAACCATCACAAAAAAGCTTATTTTTTTCTCTTTCCAAAAATAATCGCAATCTATCACTTTACTAAAAAATGTCGTATAAAATATTGTTTTCATTTTTCTAAATTAAAGTGTACCGTACCTACTAATTATTTGGACTTCTAGGTTTTCAAAATAAAACAAAAAACAATAGTAGTAAAAACGTCAACCACATCATTAGTTCATTGTTTATGTACAAATTGTCAAAACTGTCAAAACGATTTAAAGGATTGCACACGTCTCGAAATGCAGGGAATTACTCCACAAATGATCAACGATTTTTTTCGTAGCTTCGAAGAGAGATTGTATCATTGTCAACAAACAAATGGCCAGCATTTTAAGCACTTATTGTAATGAAGTATTTGCAACTTAAATAATTGTTTAGTTTATAAATTTCTGTAACACGCAGTTTTGATTAAAATTATAATTTTAATATTTTTGTTGAATTTCTATCATAATCACACGACCTAGGTTGTCATTTGAAAAAAATTCAAGATGGTGGCCGTACGCTCAACGCTGACGTCAAAAACATTTGACATTTGCTCTAAAATATGCAGAATAGAGTCTCATTCATCGTCCTAGAATTTCATAACTTCCCCTTCATCCTTTTCAAAGATAATACCTTGGTGCGAGACTGTATAAACATTAACTTATATAGCCTGTAAGTTCAATATGCGCAACTTTGAAGAATTATCAACTATTTTCATTCAACTTTTTTCCAGTGAAGTATTTGATATCACAATACGCACTATTGCTTTTCATATTATGATCAACTGAGCTTATGTATGTATGTTTATTGGGGTGACATTCACTGGGACCCAAAAGATCTCCCTTACTTCTACTTAGTTGCTAAGAAAAGTCTTAGAGACTAGTAGAATTTTAGGATATAAATGATCTTCAGTTTTGGTAAGTGTCCCTCTTCTATACAGAAACGTACACGCGGACACGCGGTGCAGAAACTGTTGCACTGGCGAGTGTTACATTCGAAGCGTAAACGGTCAGAAAAATCTGGAATATTGAATGAATTTTCACTCGTGAGGGTAGATGTCAATGTAAAATTTCACGCTCTACTACATTTATTTGAAACTTTTTTCGGTATTGCTTATGGTTATTGAAATAATTACGAAAAACATGAATAACGAACGAGTTTTCTGCGATTTTAACTCCACGAATATTCTCATTCAATTCCTCATGCCAAAATACACTTTATAAACCTAATCGGGGAATGTTAGCAAAAAAAAATCAATTCACGGTCTTTTTTATTGGACTACTTGATAATTCGTTTGCAAAATTGTTTTGATTCTTAATTTTTTTGTTAATCTCTGGAAAGCTATCCTGATTACAAAAATGTAAGAAAATACTTGATATCTCTTGTCGTTATTGGCTAAACAACGAAAAATTGAAAATAGTATATTGTTCAACGAGTGACGAAAGTTAGATTTGTTTAAGCGAGAGAACAATTTAAAACTTTCTATATGAACTGGAGTAGTTTCGACCCAATCTTGATAAATTTGATTCTATGTAATATGAAACAGACCTAGGCCACGCCAACATCTGAATTTTTCAAAAACATGTATTTGAACGAAACTACCAACTTTGGAGCAATATGAAAAGTTGAAGCTTTTGCATTGAAAGTTGTTGTTCGGCCATATTTTACGTGTTCGAAATTCCAAATAAGCTACGTCGTATTTGTTGAATTTCACACTGAAAAGTGTGTAAACTCATGGATTTCGATAAAAATTTAGAGCCTGTAAGTATTTGATAATCTTAAGGTTATGATTATTTCCATTTAGATGATTGTGAAACTTTCTAAAGAAGTGGGATTCGTCTGTAACATAAAAAAAAAGAATAATTTTCATCCTTATAAAGTAACTCTATAACAAGAATTATCTAAAGATTACTATGAACGCAGAATAGAATTTTGTGAAACTATAATGCAAAAGGTACATGCAGTCCCTCATTTTACAAGTAAGATAGTATTTATCGGTGAAGCCACGCTTATGTTACATAAATAAATTACTCCGTTATACCATCAAACGTTGAATTGACAGGAAATTTAAATAATATTATTTTATGATTATGACATTGGCAGTCAGACAATGAATCAAACATTGTCATTTTCAGTTCAATCAGGATCAAGGGCTGATTTTCACCCAAAATAAAGAAAGGTGAATTCTTGTATAACGTTAAATGTATGCTCATGAGGGAAATGTATCTACGTATGTGGGTATATTGGCTTCTACAGATTGCGAAAATTCTTAGCTCAACATACGATTTACACAAGTTCGAGAAGGATAATTGAACAACACTACTTACTTGAAAGAGAGATAAAAATTGTCCGCTCCTAGCCAAAACAGGAGGAAGTGTTTTCACTACACTCCTTACTTTTATTTGTTGTGTTTTGGTAGAGTGGACTTCGAGTTTCACAAATAGAACAATTCTTGTTTCTGTCCTTCTAGTAGTGTTGTTCTTATTATCCTTGTTGTACTTGTGTAAATCGTATGAACTATTTAAGTTTTTGCAATCTGTATATCTTTTATCAATATTGAACTGGGCACACTTTCTTATGGCGTGAATTTTTGTCTTGAAAGATACTTGGTGCTTTTCCCAAGCATTCAGAGTGTTTGGTTCCTGGCCCGTACACCCCTATCCCAGTTCCTTCTATTGATGGAAATAGTCAGGATAACATTTACTGGAAAGTGCAAAAAAATACAATATAATATGATCGATGGGATCTTTTAACATTTTATTTATAATGGTATACCCAAGTCCTCCACTAATACTCAGATTTTTTGCAAATTATGACTGTTTCTACCAGATTGTAATGGGTTTTTATAAAAATTTTAAAATTATGTTAATTTTTTCAATGTAAGTATCATGCCGTCCTATTTATTCCTTCGAGTTTATGTCTTCACTATACGATCGTTGTTTTCCTTGTTAATTTTCAGTGTATTTAATGAATATTTCATAAATCTCCCAAAAGTTTTTTATTTATTTATTAGTTAAAGAAATTTTATATTTTATAATTCGTTCGAAAAATCTCTTTCATGCATTGCAAGACTAGCAGCATTTTTTTCCTATGTTGCTTCTACCTCTTTCCTTTTTCGTATGCGCAACTCAAGACGTATCACAAATTTAGCTTTATTTGGGAGTTCCAGCGTTTTTGTTACATCTCAGTAAAGACACCTGCTCTCAGCAATCTCTTAAAAGTATCTAGAATCCAAAATGGATTACGCTTTTGAAAGTATTTACTTCCAAAATGTGTACTTCTACTGATGACGTACAAAAGGCCGAAACAGCTGCCTGGCGGAATGGACTTTTTACTTTTTAATTTTCCTAATGTGTTCTACTTTTTCCTCATATATTGTTCAAGATTTCAAAGAACCGAAATAGTGGTTATATTTATATTCATTTTAACAAATTTGAATATTGAAATATTCTAAAATGAGAAATACATATATCTGCAAGTCCGAACAGTTATTTAAACCTAAAAACGTTACTGTAGTTCTCATACTGACAGAAAATTGAATTGTAAAACTGGATATACATAATTTATAGATTTCTATAAATTACAGCTGTAGAGTGGTTCTGTTTGAAGTGGATTAAGTGTGGTTTTAGTTATGTTTGCATGAATTACATTGAAATATAACATTTGTTGCGTTTGTCTAATGGGTATGTTGGGAGTTTGATTTGCATAATGATCACTATTCCATAACTTACCATAGAAATTCATAAAACTTAAACTCAAAATTCCGAATAGGGTACAAGCATAAATTTTGCTATTGGTGGGAATTGACGCTTTATCAGGTCTCCTAACACCTTGCATGCCTATTTTTTCAAAAAAATATGAACTATACTTTTAAAACGACTTCAAAAATCATAAAATTTGAAAGTCCGCCTAAACGCGCTTTACGTCATAAAGATGGCTGCCCCATGGAGTGACGTCATTTGTTTACGTTCTTGTGTATCACGCCCTGAGTTCTTGTGACCTAATTTGTTTCTGAAACCTTTAAAAATGGATAAAGCCGAAAACAAACTTTGTATTACAAGTATTGCATTGTTCCAGAGTGTAAATCAACGACTATTAAAACTCCAGACAAAATATTTGTTACTTTACCTGGTGGCGCAAGGAAAAATGCACTTAAGAGAAGGGCATTGTGGCTGCAAGCTATGCGTCACTGAACACCGAACTAGTAAATAAAATATTTTCTTCTAAAAGTTTTAAAATATCCTCGGAAATATCGAATATTTATTTCCACTTTACGTTGACTTTTAGAAATAAAAAAAGGAGACACAAACACGTAATGGTCTCAAACAAACATATAAATGATATTTTTACGTGGATAAAGCAATTAATAGTTAATTAAAATACAATATAAACACAAAACTACACAGAACCTAATGCAATACCGGCCATATTGACAAAAGTAATCACATGGTATGACATCACACGTATCATCCGTAACGTTCGGAAATCCTCGGGTGGAGGTCGGAAACTGCAATAAAATTTTAATTTTATTTCAAAATTCTATCGATTCAAATAGTTGAACATTTTTGCCTTATCATTTGTTCAATATGTCGCATTTTTTGGACAGCCGGAAATTAGTTATTAAAAAAAGCATTAAATTCAACATATAATGATTATTTGAATCAATTATTGGAAGTAGGAATCTACCTATTTCAAGCACTATAGAAAATTATACCATAATATTATGTTATTTGGAAGTTATATGCAGTTTAAACACAGCAACTTTAATGGAAAGCCCGGCAATACAAATCTATTTCCACCACATTCCCGGATATATTTCCGTGTGTGTCAAACCAAGCAGGTTGAGCTCACTTTGAAGTTCTTGGTCTTATATGCGGGAATAGAATTTCTCAATATTAATTTTCTTATATTCTCTTTTTCGTCCCGTACGTTTGAACATTTTTTTAATTTAGGTTCATACGAAGGATTCGGTCGGTGTATATATGGATTAAGGATAAAAAATGCATTCAACATTGCGAAGCTCTTGTTAAAGCTGGAACATTCTATTATGCGTTCTTGGAAATTCTCGCATCAAGGGATTATCTTTGAAAGGACGAAAGGACGCAAATATTTTAGAGCAAATTTCAAATATTTTTGACGTCCGCGCTTAACGTACGGCCGCTATCTTGAATTTGTTGAAATGGCAACCTAGGTCGAGTGACCTTGCGAATTGCACAGCAATTCAGAATTGGGGCACAGCACATAGGAGATTATTGAATAAAAGAGGGATATTTACCTTAGTTGAAACCTGCAGATATCCTAAAATTCCTCGGGGAAATAGGAGTAGTCTCTGAGACCTCAGAAACTAAGTAGAAGTAAGGGGACATAATAGATCTTTTAGGTCTCAGTGAATGTCACCCCATCATACATACATTCATAGGTGGAGTGACGTATCACAGAAAATGTTAAATTTTTTGAGTGAAAATTGACACTAAATAAAGTGAGCTAGAGTTTTTTTAATCGTGTTAAAGTTGTGAGTTATT
This sequence comes from Lochmaea capreae, assembly GCA_949126875.1. Lineage (NCBI taxonomy): Eukaryota > Metazoa > Arthropoda > Insecta > Coleoptera > Chrysomelidae > Lochmaea > Lochmaea capreae. The sequence goes on from OX421397.1 coordinate 6,574,038, forward strand.
ATTCCTCAGTTACTTTCTATGTACAATTTGTAATCTGTAAAAAACGATTTTTGCAAAATGGTTTTTTAAGCGACACACATAATTAAACTAATAATAACGACTTCATAATATAGGAATATATAGTAGTCCGTCTCCTAAGAACGCTGGTGTTTCCAGATTTCAAGAACTAAAAATGATAGCCCCACAAAATCCCATTATCTGTATTTTTCTTGCACCTCGCCTAATTTAATGAACATTAACGCTTTAAATACGCGGTTTGCTGCAGTTGATATATATATAAGTTTTGGTTCTATAAACAATAACGAGAAAGAATGCCATTTAATGGTACACAGACGGCTCAAAAGCAATAGAATAAACTGGGATGGGAGTGTACGGGCCAGGAACCAAACACTCTGAAAGCTTGGGAAAAACCCCAAGTATCTTTCAAGACGAAATTCACGCAATAAGAAAGTGTGCCTAGTTCAATATTGACAAAGGATATAAAAGGAAAAAGATTATCATAATGTCGGATAGTCAAGCAGCCATTAAAGCACTGAGCTTTTGTGTAATCAGTTCCAAAATGAAGTGGAAATGTATAGGCATGCTAAATGAACTAGGCGAGAACAATATAGTAACCTTACGGTGGATTCCAGGAATGCTTAGATCTCCTTCGAAGCCCTCTCCATACTGACTGAATGTTAATCCCGCATTTGCTTGAGGCTTACCCGTAGTGAGGATTGATGCGTTCACACAATCTAAACGCATCCTCACACACGAAATTTCCCAATTTCTGATATTTTAATCTCTAGTGGACAATGGACAGCGGCTAAATTAATCAGTGGTACAGTCAATGGAAGCATAATTCAGTTTAGCTGGGTTTTATCAATATTAGTTCGATGATTTTTGTAATCCATTTTTATTCTGGAATGAGGGGCGAAATTTCAACCAGCCATAATAGGGCAGCTGCAAACGTTATATTTTCCAAGCAATGGAAGCAAATATAAAACGTCAATTCAAGCCAATGTGCCAAATAGAAAAGACGAAGGATGGCTTCTAAATCTCATTAATATCAGTGCGATTTATGTTACATTTTTACATAAAACAAAAAAATAACTACTTCACGCCAAGGAATTTCAAAAAAAAAATGTGAGGGAATCAATGAACTTATTAGCATTTTGTTTAAAATATTTCGAAGTAAATCACTAGTACATTCAGAGCAATAAAGTCAATAATAACAGTCTGTAATCCAATTAAAGTGATAAATTGGCTTCAGTTAGATTTTTCAATACAAGCGAATAATGCTGAGCATACGATTTAATTGGTTCTCCCAAATAAAAAAGTTTTTAAACACATTTATCATGGCCGTTGAAGTTATCTGTATTACATGAAATACTTTTTTAATCTCTTTCCCTTTATATAAAAAGGAAAATAAGGTTCAAAGGGAAAGGAAAACCCACTGCTTGCGTTAATTACATTTTCAAATACAATTGAATAAAAATGGGAGATTTTACACGATTATGGTTATCTGTGGTATTATAACGAATATTTTTTGCGCAAATTCAAGCTCATATTTCAAAAGAACAAAAAATTGCTGGGTGCTTTGGAGATAATGCTGTTCTTTGAAAAAAAGTCGTGTAACAGATACCAACCAAAGAAAACTTAAGGGTGTAATGTAAAATAAAATATGTCTCGCTTGTGCTTTTTGAAGGTATCGAAAACATCAGTGGACGATTTAATTGAAAATGTGTTACGCTTTCTCATCTTGTGTACATAGAGCGTGGCTAAATTATAAAAAATATTCATCATTTGTCAAACAAAAAAAAAGAGGGAGGCAGATCCCTATCACCACCCGCGTTCTCAACAAAAACGCCCTTTACTTGAACAGGAAACTGTAGATAAAAGAAACCATGGATTTCTTTTGGATAAATGATGATCTCATTTGATTTTTCTTTTCTAAATACAATTACAAATGTTCACCTAACTCAAAGGGAATTTTAGTATTTCCCCCAACAAGCAAAGAACATAGCGTCTCTACACAACAGCCTCACATAAATGAAAGCCGATGCCACGGTGACAATACATATCGTAACCCCACAAATGGTAATGGGCAATTCGTGAAATTTAAATTACATATTTTCTCCTAAAATTGCATGGTTAATAGAAGGTATTACAAACAATGACGTAAAATTATACATTGATGATTTCCACAATTAATCCTATACTATAAATTATTTATGTAAAGATACTGTGGATAGCTAATCATTGATGATGAATGGTCTGCTGATAAAACTATACAATTGCTACAACTATTCGTAACGGTATAATTTGTAACGTTAAGATTTATTATTTTGTTTATTTTTGTTAACTAACCAATTTTTATTACAGTAGCACTCATAAATCATTTCTAGTCTTTACCTACCCACAAGCGAACCTTTGATTCTCGTTGGTGCAATGTAGCTTTCTATTGGTCTATGAAAAATTTACTTGAATTGTTAGTCCACATGGACTCGGGACCCAGGGTGGGTTTAGATAATTTTTGATATATTGTGTTCTTAGATGTTGCTGTGATTGAGATTTTGTTTTATTGACTAAAACTATTTTGTTGGTAATAATTAAAATTATGGCTTTTTGCGACTATTCGGAGATATTGTTATAGGCTCCGAACGATGAATATACAAGATAGTTCAATTGAAACCCATCTTTGGTCCAGGAAAAATTTATTGACAAGTACAGTTACAAATAACTACCACTACAATTGAGGCACATATCCCACTGTTTCACCAACCGATGTATACCCTGCTTATAGAATTCTTGTGGCTGCTGCTGGAAGAATTCTTTCACAGCGTTTTGTACTTCTGCGTCCGACTGAAAACGGTTACCTTTTAACGCCTTTTTTAGTGGCCCAAAGATGTGAAAATCGCAAGGCGATAAATCGGGACTATAGGGTGGATGCTCTAATATCCTCCATTTCTTTCGTTGCAGATGTTTTTTCACTACGTTGTCAACATGAGGCCGAGCATTATCGTGAAGCAGAATAACACCACGTGAAAGCTTCCCTGGACGTTTTTTTCTTATTGCTTAATGGAGCTTGTTCAAAGTTTCATTATACAGGTTTGCGTTGATATGCACTCTAGGTTCTGTAAACTCCATCAGCAAGGGTCCTTCATGGTCGAAAAAAAATGTCAACATCACCTTGCCTGCAGAAGGTTGAACTTTAAACTTCTTTGGTGGCGGAGAATTTGCGTGTTTCCATTGCATCGATGACAGCTTACTGGATGGTTCAAAATAATGATAATCGCCAGCAACTATTGACGAGAGAAAGTCATTACCATTTTGACTGTATTCCGTGAGGTGTTGCAAAGACAAGCCCATTCGCAAGCTTTTTTGGTCCTCAGACAAAAGACGAGGAACCCATTGCGCACAAACTTTGCTGTAACCTAGTTTGTGTACGATACTATGGACAGATCCTATACTCACACCAACATTTTCTGAAATTGCTCTGATTGAAATTCGACGATTTTCTTTAATCAGGCCTTCCAAACATGCCACATTCCTGTCTGTTGATGCAGTAATCAATGCACCTGGCTTATAATTTGTCCTCTCTTCTCCATTCTTAAATTTTCGACACCATTCCTTCACAGTTGGATATGCAAAACATGCGTTTCCATACACTGCTTGCATTCGCGGATAAATTTGCAACGGTTGCACACCTTCAGCACACAAAAATTGAATGACCGCACGCTTATCACATTTTGACGGATTGTTAACAACAAACGCCATTTCAAAGTCACAATACTTAAAATCGCTGTCAAATATAAACGAAATAAACAGATCAGTGTGACGTTTGCATACACTACTAATGTTGGCAAACGTCAGTTGAATGCTTACAATTGTTTCCAAGGCTAACCTGACCAAAGATGGGTTTCAGTTGAACAATCCTAGTACTAGAAGAGTAAAGAGACGTATTATTCTATGCCAACATAAACAATGTCAAAGTTTATTTATTTATTCTGCTTGATGCCATGTCGCAGTGAATATAATAAGTTGTTTGATTGTTGTATGTATAAAACATGAATATTGTTTTGTTAATTTTTTTTACCAAAAATTTTGGAATTTTTGAAAGAAGAGAGTAGGGATTTGAGACAATAAAAAGAAATAAATTTGGTATGTTTTAGTCGCTACCTACGCAAAAAATGATACAAAATATTCACAGGCAACTGAAACAAGAAAATAATGGGTAAAGCATGGAGCTGCTGAAAGAATACATCATTGACAAAAGTTTCAAAAAAATTCATTATTGCAGTTAACGGTAAAACTGATATTCATCGGAAAAAGAGAGTACAAAAATCGCTAGTGCATCGGGATCAAGCAATAATGGAAAATTTGTCTGAAACCGGTTCTGCTTCTGCTTACAGATCTCGCCGACAAATTGGGGAACGGTGCAAATTAACATCACTCACAACTTTACTATCATGATAAATGGAAATTTTCACACAAAAATGAACCATTTTTCAAAAATTTTATCATACGCCTATGTTGGGAGGAAATGCGGCCATTTAGGTCAATTAAATTTTTACATTATTGGTTAAAATTCCAATGAATCCGCTGCATTTATAAATACCCTGAAAAAATTAAATCGATTGAATCAAAACTATCCGAGAAATTAGAATATAAAGTTAGCTCCGCCCCTTGAATGAAAGGCGCCAACGTGACGTCACATCAGCCGTGGAGCTAGATAGTATCGAGGTTCCAGGCGTTGAGTGTAATAATTAATTTGTAGAACGGCTTTGTACGCAAATCTAATCACCCGAAATCGTTTCGTTAGAAAAAGGTTTTTTAAAAGGCGATTCTAGAAATTTGCCGATGGTGGATGTAATAATGGTTATACCGTTTTTTAACCAAAATAAGGACTATATCAATGCAGAATTAAGAAGTGTGAAAATGGAAAAGGAAGTGTTCGCAATCGTATTCGTTATCGTAAACGTAAATGGGTACAATTTATTAGCTGGCGAATAAAATTTAAAAAATAAACACGTGAGGTCGTATACAGGGTTCTAGCATACAAATTAGTTGGAGTTATCATTTGGTTGTCCATATCACTGCTTTTTTGGCGTACACTCAAAGTTTTTCTAAGAATAAACAAACACAAAAATCAGTCTTATCAATTCATGTTATGCGATTTTTTTATTTACTTGGATTTAGCTGTTTTTAGACAAGAACGACTTTGGTGATAACGCCATTGGTTATGTTCAAGTGAAACAAGACCAATCTTATTGTTTTGTTAAAGCAAAGATCACTCCAGAAGATAAAATAAAATTTAAAAATTATAATGTTTCGTGTAAAATTCTTACGATTAAAAATTGTGTGGAAGAAGTTTTATGCCACGATTGTGCTGCGTCTGAAGTGACATTCTTAATGTGGCTACATCGAAGAACAGAGGATCCTTCTCCTACGGAAAAAGCTTGCTACTGGAAAAAGTCTAACTTGGCTGCAGCATCAACAACGAGAAAATTATTCACAACAATACTTTGATCCCTTATTAGAAACAAATGTAGTACGTCGCATAGCTTTCTGTCCAAGTTTTCTTACCTTCATATCTTTGGGTAACGAAATAAAAAGTTTTCCAGGAGTTTTTACGGTTGTACTTTGACAATCTGGTACTATGCAATACTTGTATTTGCTTTTTTTGTCACTCATTTTGTAATTATTATTGATTAAAAACAAACATAAACGTCAACTAACATGCAAAATTCGCCAAAAATACCGAATTAAATCAACATTCACACGTTAAGTGTACTCGGCTATATGAAGCCGCAAGCCGCCGCCGGGCTCGTCGCCAGAAGGCTGATTTGATGTCACAGCTTGGACACGCACCGTAACAAAGCTGGCCATCCTTTAACACTGAATTTGAGGGTGAAATCAGTTGGATAAAATTGTGATTTTTTGGCAATTTTCTTTTCGAGTAGAGAACTTTTTAAAACTGAAATAAAAAAATTATCGAAAATGGCCCCATTGGTCCAAATCAATTTATTTTTTTGAAAAACAAAAAACAACCTGTCTGGGCGAGGGAAAATCACCCTAATTGCAACATTCTTCTATTATATAGAGGGTACTGAAAGTATGTGTAAAAGTATTATAATGGTACTTTCTAAATTTGGAATATTTTCGATAAAACTGTAAAGAAACTACATTCTAGGTATTTTAAATAAATTAAATAAACTAAGCCTTATATTAGGTAAGAATATTGTAATATGAATAAAAGTTTCATACTTTTCGTTCAACGAGGTAGAATTCCTGCGCGTTGCGAAGTCCGCCAAAAAGTGCTCAACGTGCCCAAAGGAGTTGACACTTCAACAAAAATAAATGAAATGTGTCTTATATTCAATTTCCTCTAATCAAAATCATTTGTGACCCAACATTTGTTCGTATTACGGTCAACCATACTTTAGTGTCAAAACTCCCTTTTTCTACTATAAATTCTTGCTGTGAAAACAGCACCAAATATAACAGCCTGGCTAACACACATATGCCATTTTGATACAATAAATCTTTTCCATTACATATTTCATACTAGCGACAGGTCGACCATTTTTTGTTAAAGAACAGAGTGGACTGGTTAACATACATATATCCAAATAAGTGATGTTGATATTTAAATAATTGCAGTAGCTGAAGTAATGTACTAGGTGTAACAGAAAAGTGCTGCTTAGACTGAACTTTGCAGAAATAAGTTCACCAACCCATTGGTCGGAGAGAGAAAGGAATATAACAAAAGTCCTTACGAATATCGAGTCTCAATCAATATTCCATCAATCACATAAATTGGAACAGATCTATTCGACTGTCAATTCAAACGTATACAGATTGCGAAAAACTTCAATGGGTCATACGATCCATATAAGTACGGCAAAGATTATTTATAAAGAACACTACTTGGAAAAGAGAGAAGAGAGCTGTTCTCACAATTAAATCCCACTCTACAAAGACAGGTGGGGGTGTACATTTCTCTTCTTACTTCCAACCGTTGTGTTGCCAAATGTTCCTATCTGCAACGATCGACAAAAACTGGATATAACTTTCACAGATACCTACGTTCATTTTGGCAACGCAATGGTTGAAAGTAAGAAGGACATTGAACACACACCCACCGGTTTTGGTAAAGGGGTTTCACATAATGAACAATTTTTGTCTATTTCTTCCAAGTAGTGCTGCGCATGTCCTTGTGTATAAGTTTACTAATAATAAGGAATTAATTCGTTCAGGAGGACACGTTTAACCTGTTACACTTTGTATGCTTAGTGAACCGGTATCGTTATACATATGAATTTAATAACTGCTTTAATTTGTAGGTATACGTTCATGTTTGAATTGATGGAGTTCTACTAATAAGGTATTAATATATTCCGAATATGGCTATAATCTATCTAGTTATATTGAGAAACCAGTAGAGGAAGTATTAATACGCTTGCTTTAGCAATTCACAAAATTGCTGGCAGTGTGAAAGGATTACGCAGAGGATTAAAGTGAGAACTGAATTTAGTTTGTATTTGAAGTATCACTTGCTGCAGTTTATTTGATTCAGCTGATTTAATACTAAACATAAAAGTTTTGCTGGAAATTAATCACGAATTCAGGATTGTGTAAATTGAGGTACGCTATAATTGGGGCTAAATTTAATTTAACGTTAACGTTTTCACAATATCACTCAATCATCTTAGACAATTTATTTTCATTGACTGTGTTTATTTTGTTGGTATATGTGAAGCTAATAAAAGCTTTTTGGTCAATATTTTTTATTTAACGTTCTTGAGAACAACAAGATCCTTATTTTAAGTTCACTTGTCAAAAGTTCTGAATTTTTCTAGACTTCACGCTATCGGTGATTATTGCCAAAGACTGGTTGGACACCGTTTGGCAATCCTACTAAAAGCGCCAATTTTAAGTTGACTTAATATTACATTATAATACAGTCACCGGCAAAAAAACTCAAAAATGTTGATAGCTTATTTATACAGGGTGAAAAAATACCATGTATTTGTAGTCCAATTTCTTAACACCCTGTGGAACAGTTTGGGAGATTTGTAGAGTTTACGCTCAGCTTATTACAAAGACCATACTTCTCGCCATGTTTCAGTTTTTATTTCACCTTGATTTCTTTTTAAGATACATGTATTCAAATAAAAGCCTGGAATTGTTTTGGAGAGAGAATTAAATTTGAAATGTTTTAATTTTAGTATTCAACAGTTATTTGAAACAAAAAAAAACATAATTGGCATTTTTCGCCGAGACATCGAATTGATCAGAATAATGCGGTCTTGAGGAATTGCGTCATATTCAGCTTGCAACGCAAAACGCAGCTCGTCAAATGTTTCGGGTAGTATAGGATGTTCCATCGGATTCAGATCCGGGCTACATGCAGGCCATTCTAATCTTTGGATATCAACCTCATCCAAAAATTGGTTAACAAAATTTGCTACATGCGGTCTTGCATTGTCGTGCATTAAAATGAAGTTATCTCCAACAAATGGAGCATAGGGAACTACAGCTTCCTGAAGAACGTCTTGTACGTAACGTTATGTATATAGAGCCCCGGTTTCAATAAATAATAATTCGGTACGTGCTGCTCTTATCTCGGCGATTGCGTGCAGTTATTTCCACTAGAGGTGGGCATACGAAATATTGAAAAATGCCAATTATGTTTTTCTTTTTGTATTTTTGTTTCAAATTACTGTTGAATATTGAAACATTACAAATTAAATTTTTTCCCTAAAACAATTCCAGGCTTTTATTTGAATACGTGTATCTTTAAAAGAAATCAAGATATCAAGGTGGAATAAAAACTTAAAGATGGCAAGAAGGATGGACTTTGTAAAAACTAAGCCTAAACTCTAAAAATCTCGCGCACTGTTCCACAGGGTGTTAAGAAATTGGACTACAAACATTAGTTTTTTTTTTTACTCTAAATATAAAAAAATGTTCGGAAACATTTCAAATTCCTCCACATAAACTGAACACAACACGGTGTTTCAGAATACCTAAGAAATAAGAAAAATGGTGAGTATAGTAAAAGTCACCAATGTTTCTCGTTACGTCATAACTCATAAACATCCGAATCAAATCAATAAGACAGTTTACACCCGCGGCGCATCACTGTTAGATAGTTTGGCATGTATCACTGATGATTATAAAATTATGAGAGGAAATAAATAAAAACCAAATTTAACATATCATAAATTTGAAACTACAAATAAATAGTTACAAAACTCACCTCTTGAATGGCATTTAACGGCAGCAATGGTCCTCCATTAGCCAATCCTTTTTGGAAATATTCATGTAACTTTTCAATATACTCACGTTTACTCTCGTCCAAACGTTTACCAGGTACAATCATTGTCACAAGACAAGACAGAGTGACAAACCGATAAAGACGTAATGCGTAGCTTAATTCAGGCACACAAGACTTTATGTACCTTTCCATTTGTTTTAATTGGACATATGCGGTCAGTGATATCCACATAAAATTAAAGTGTCTTTGATACATTCAGGGAAATATGACGTAACGAGAAACATTCGGGATTTTTACTATATGAGTTATTGTAACCAATTTTTGTATATTATATCTACTTGTTTATTTCATACATCAAGACTATTGGTAGAATTTCTCAAGTTTATGTTTTTGAGAAGTATACATAACATTCGAAAATACTTGGCTCTGGTCTTCATTATGCGTTTCTGAAATTAACCACAAAGTATTCCAGTGGATCATAAAACCGAAATAGCTCACATCATTTTTTTTTCATTCGATAATCAAGCCTGATTTTTGTTTGTTTATGAATTAGTAATGAGGGATATACATTGCCAATTTTTAATAACTTCAGGGCTGTGTTTATGGAAGTAATGCAGCGTCATAAAATGAAAATTTTCGTTTGAGTGCCGATGGTCTCTAATTAAATTTTATGGTCGTGGAAATTGTAATTTTTACGATCCAAACTTTAAAAACTTCAGGAAAGTTATATTATGAAATTTTAATAAATATCCTATGGGGAGAGATTGAAATTAAAATAAAGTTCCATTTATATACGAGTATGAGCAAGGTGTGCATCTACCCAATTCAAGTTGTTAAATGCTACTTCCTACATCAATTTCAGCCTGGGTAATAAATGAAAGCGTCCAAAAACCATTATACACAGTCGACAGAAGCAAACAAGAGGTGTCCATGCCGCTGTAGTTGTATTTTTGTAGTAACAATCGATATTTTGAATCGAAAACCAAATATCGATACCATAACTGTCAACAAAGAAACAAAGTTGCTAAAAATTTAACTCTAAATGGTAGTGAAATATTAAAATTGGAGTATGTAGTGTCTTAAAAAAGAACTGGGGTCAAGTTTGTATTGAAAGCAACAAAGTGCCATAAGCATTGGTTGTACATAGCCTATTTCCCCATGTATTTGTTTACACATTAGGAAGTTTTTCAATAGAGCCGTCGAATCGAATGTTAGCTAATAATTAAATGAGACTTGATAAAGTCAGATGTTTCTGTAATGTATGAAGAAAATCATGGAGACTAGATAATATCCATGAAGCAAATAACGTATGAAGATGTAAAATGAAGGATTTTGAATTCCAGCTGACATCAAATAAAATGCAGTTGGCAGTTCAGTCTTGACGATGCAAATATAAAAATCATCCGAACCTGTCAAAATTATCAAAAGGACACCGTGTTAAATAAAAGTCTTCTACCCTAGTCAATATTGAAAATCCTCCAATACAATCAACGTTTTATATATTCTATATCATTTCTGCATAACACTCTGAGAATTGATTATCCGGTTAGCGAAATTGTCTGAAAATCGGATAATTATCCTCACATTGACAACACTGATGCAGCCACTAAAATTGATGTGAATTGATGAAATCACTCGGTCATATTATTTCGATTATATTTGATGTACAATCAATTAACATTGGCTCCTGATTGGTAGGTTGCGATGACATTTCTTTTAGTTCGCATATTTTCCGGGGCTCTTGTTTGCTTCTGCCGACTGTATATAAAGATTCGGCAAATACTTGTGTTCCGTATTTTCATTCTGTGAGTAAAAGAGAAAAAGCTATAGAACAACGGAGACAATGCCGCATTCCCCTCTCCGGAGAGTGTATCGAGACCGATCGAGTCTAGTGTGGTGGGTGTTTCATAGAAGGAAAGTATTTTGTGCTCTCTTGGACGTGTAGAATTTTATGTATACGTGCTCCTAAATTAGATTCTACATACGGAAGATAAATATTTGCTGAACCTGTAGGTGCTCAAATATATTCGCTCTACACTTCGCATTGAATACAACTTGTTTTTCACGTTCTTATTCACTTTTAAACAATCCTCATCCAAGGTGTGTAACATGTATATTTGATACGGGGTTATATTTATACGTTCTTCATTTTGTTGAATTAAATTTCATCACACACCAGGAATAACAAATAAAAAGAAGATTATTGTAAAATATTGCCAGATAAATAGTTTGAGAAAACAAAACTTTGGAGATGAGGAGTATGCTAATGTCTTAAAAGGGTGGATCTCGTCAGTCGCTTTTAATCTGGAAAGTCAAGTTACGTTTACGTTCAAGTGATTTCAGCTAGAGGTATTCGATTCACTAGAGCATGGAATATAGTTAAGGAGATCGGATTCATGCGGAGAAAACCTGTCCTCAAAATCATTTATTTTCTTAACGCGGTGTCGCCACTGCAAATCTAATAGACCATCCCAGAATGATGTCACTGACAGGTCGGCCATATGGTAGAGGAGAGTAAACAGCTAGACTTCGATTAACAATTAGTTCTCAGAGGTATCTAAAGTGCCATCGTTTTGTAGTGTTAAATGCGGGGAGAAAGAAATAAATCCTTATTTTGATTTCCAGCTGTTTTAACGAAACCACGCAATTTAATTGATATTTGTGATCAACGCCGTGATGCTGGATTGGTGCTTTAAAACGGGCCCTCTCAGTGCATCACGGCTTTAAACTTGGCGTGTGCTATTTCTATTACTTTACGATGCGATTGACTTCAAATAATAACAATTGTTAATATTTTATTATGACAGGTCAATACCTACAAAGCCTGCTAAAATAAAAAATACGCAATAATTGAGCTGAAATAATTGATATTTCCAAATACATGTTAATACCTCATGAACTGCCCTTATTTTCGGCCTTAGAATTAAGTAAAAAGGATGAAAATATAATTGTTTCATTTGAAAAAATGAAAATGTTTAACATTTTTAAACTTGAGCTCCTCATAATTTTCACAGCCCTGTATACGAAAAAGAAGTTTTCGACAAGTCACCAATCACATTGATCGTTCTCTTAATCAACCCGACAAGTTGTTATTTATTTGGTATCGGAGGTGTTCAGGTTTGCAATATACACCTGTCAAAATATTTTTGATAAATTTTCCGTTTATGCCAATTTTTATAAAAATCGTGTGAGTGGTATCCAAAATATAGATAGTTTAAGCTCGTCGCGAAACAGCCTGTATAGCAAACTGGTGCAAGGCGCACAGGTGCTGGAGCTATGAAAAAGCAAAAATTCAATAAATCACTTATTTATTCACCTTTCAAGATTCCTCTTGTGTTTTTTTCCACAATTTACTGTATTCTTGATACAAATATGTTTTCTTTCGAAACATTTATCGAAGTATATTTGAGGTTGATCAGAAGACTATCTAAAATTAAATAGATTTTGTAAATTTCATTGTGAAGTATATTTCTATTAATCTGTTGGATTGAAATTCATTAAATCTATGCAAAACTTGAAAATTTTAAATTGGGTATTTAAAAGGGTTGTGTTTAACGTGAGAAAAACTTCACGATGTTAGGCATGCGATTTTCCGGAAAATCGTCGAGTGAAAATTTTTGTTTTTGTTTTTTCGCTCTAATTGTTCAAATAATAAATATACAGAAAAACTTCCAAATCAAAATTTATCTACAAATTTTGTCTGAAAAGTTTTTCTGTAAATTAAAAAGTTTTCGAGATAAAATTAATTTCAGTGGTATTGAATTCGTGGTTACGCGCGAACGGCCCGTGAGCCAAATTTATTAACCGCTCGACTTGAAAGTTAATAATTTTGGGCTTATAACATTCTAAAAAAATGAATAAACTCATGTAAAATGTGAAGAAAGATCGCAACTTTTAGATAGAAATACTTTCAAATTTGAAAAAGTAGATTTTTTTACTGTAATATCAGTTTATTATAATTCCTATTAATTAATACTTATCCCAGCGAAAATTCCTTTTAGATTCAGCATTGCGAATGAGCATAAAACATTATTATTATAAACGAAAACCTGTTTTTTGCATGCTTAATTTCACTTGTTTTTTTAGACTTCATTCAATTATATCTTTTTTCAAAATTAATATAATCCAATGAAACTTGCCTACTAAACACTTTTAAGCATCTACTATCTTGATTGATTGATTGATTGGATCAGCACACCAGTCAAAGGATTGATGTCCTCGGCACCTCAGCCTTAAGGCTTTTTGTGCTCTTGGTTGCGCCGTTTATGTGAAGAGACCAGTAGCCCTTATCATGTTCAGCAGACTTTTCACTAGGTTCTTCTTGGAGAAATCCTCCCTTGGAAATTCTAGTCCTAGGAGTCTATATCTCCAGTGAGATAGTGCTTCACAATCAAAGATAATGTGAGAGGCTGTTTCCTCCTCTTCCATGCACAACCGACAGATAGGTTCCTCCCTATATATGCCGATTGTATGCATGTGCTTCCTTAAGCAGGACGCGCACTGAATCCGCTTGACACGGAACGGATCGGATCGACATAACTATTACCCGTGCACTGAATCGACTAGGAACATGTTGTCTATGCTAGAAATTAGTTTTCCTCCATGATAAATAGAGTATTGACACAACTATTGGATTGAAAACAATCAACTGGTCGTTCGGTTCGGCAGAAGTTGCCATCCCAAGGAATCTCCGCCGTAGTTGAGTCGAGTCGAACGGTCACTACCGTGCCGATCCGAATGAGTGCGCGGTGATATATTGAAATAAGAACAATGCAAAACGTTCGGCAATGCTGTGCCGTGTCGATCCGAGTCGAGCGGATTCAGTGCGCGTCCTGCTTTAGAGTACAGTGGCCGGTGATTAAACCCGTCACTATCCTTATTTGGGCCCTGCTAAGGTTTAGTATTTCATTGGTCAGCTTCTCCGAGGGTTTTTTAACCAGGAGTTTGCTGTGTTCCTGTTTTGGCACGTGTCTCCAGTACGACTGGATCTACTTTAGAAACTACTATACAGTTTTTCTATAAATATCATATTTTTTAAATAATAGACAATTATTTACAATAAATACTCAAATCAGAGGTCTTTCAGCAAACCTTCTATAACTTTTTATACCGTTTATGATATTATCTAAAAATTTGTGAACTTTATAATGAACCTATTTAGAAGTGATCGCGATACAAAAGAACACCTAACCTAACCTATGGCTCAGGTAAGAAAGAGAAGGGAGCATAAATAAAGGTGAAAAAGCAGGTGAGAGAGCGTGGAAAATCGATGATAATACATTAAAAATTTTTTTTTTAATGTATTTGTAAATACCCCATTTTAGAACACATTTCATTGTTTATTTACTATCGTAAAATTAAAAACATGAAAATTGATGATGTTCAAAAATACTACTATGGAAATTCCGTATGTATTTTAAAAACTAATGCAGATACAAAATAAATGTTCAGACAAATTTTGTAGACAAATGTATTAGCTATAATTTTTAAATAGAACATTTTTGTGTGTTCATTATTTAAACAAAATAAAAACAAAAATTTTCACTCGACGATTTTCCGGAAAGTCGCATGCCTAGCATCGTAAAGTTTTTCTCATGCTAATCACAACCCTTTTAAATACTCAATTTTGAATTTTCAAGTTTTTTTGTGTTTTTTGCGTCATTCTACGGATATTTTGTGTACTTTGACTACGCTTTATACTGTTAATTGTTTCTTGTCAGCTTCCGTGAAATAGTGACTTCGTAGATTGTTGAAAAACATAGTACATTATTTTTGGTTCAAGATTACATATTTATTTGAAAATAAATCATTGTGAAAAATTACTGCCTGTATCGGAACTATCTTATGTGGATTAAAACTAAAATAATTCTTTCAATTGCACCGTAATTCGTCTAACGACGAATTTCCGTCACTTATCTGTCTGAAACGATAGACGAATTGAAACATAAAAGCTTTATTTGGGAATTCCCACAAGAAATATGTGCTCCTAGTGTTATTTTGTTTTCTGTTATTTTTTCTTGAAGAGTTTTCCTCCAGTTTCATTTGTCTGAACCTATTTCAGAGTACCATACATATACTTCAATTGTAACTCTGAGAAAAAGGGTGAAATAAAAGTTTACTTCGCAACTGTTTTCGTTCTTTTGTATTTGTTTTGGATTGACTAGGGCGAATATTTATGACTAAAAGTTTGCTTTTTTCTTTGACACATGACTCTATTTTCCAATATCTTGTTATGAAATGTTTATTCAGCACATGGAAAATTTAATAAATGTGAAATAAAAAGTTTCAGACGTGCATTATTTCTCGAATTGTATGGTCAACCCAATTTATTATTATCGCTATTTTCCGAATAGTTCGCGAAAAAATTGCTGGAATTTTTTTTCCTTTGTAGATTAAATACAAAGCTTTGAAGTGAGTGTATTGTTACTTTTGATAACTCTTTATAAAGATTTTTATTCAAGCTACAGAGATAATAATGCATCTCAATCACAAGTTGAGGAGAATGTGCTTATATCGTTGGGAAAAAATAATTTCACAACTGTTTGGTTCAGCTTTTAAAACGTCTTCTTCAATAAAAATTTTCAACGTGATTTAAATAAATTATGTGTTGTTTTTATTAATTTTTCGTTATTTTTAGGGTTCCGTACCCGAAGGGTAAAAAAGGACCCTATTTTTTTTTAAAGGAGCCGTCCCACCTCTGCCTCTTGGGCTTATTGTGGATTCTCCTAATGTTCTGACTACAGCCTATTCAGCCAATCCGTTCCCTGCATTAGCTCATACAGGTTCTTTACTGGTTGGTTGTAGAAGTCTTCTGGAGTCATTTGGGGTCTTTCATATAGTTTTTGCCTCCTGTGGACCAGCGTCTCACAGTTGCATAATATGTGCAGAGCTCTCCGTTATACAGCCCTATTTTGTTCAGGTGCTCCTTTGTGGGAAAGTGTCTCGTAAGAAGCCCCGTTATGGTGCGTAGTTTGTTCCTGCTCATTGAGAGCAGTTCTTTCGCTACTTTTTCTGATGGTTCTTTTATAAATTTTTTTTCCATGTGTTTGCCTGGGCGTATTCTTCCAGTAATTTTTGTGTTGTTCTTTCACCCACCCTTTTAACCATGCCTAGTGGAGCATCTGGGGATACCCACAGATGGTTCGGGTCCATTTATCAGAGTTGACGATCCTGCTTTTGCAAGTTCGTCAGCTTTTTCATTGCCATCGATTCCTTTGTGACCTGGACCCACTCCAGTGTTACACTGTTTCGTGTCGAAAGTCTTCTAAGTTCTTCGTCGCATTCCCATACCAGCCGAGATGTTACCTTAGAGCTCTGAAGTGCTTTAAGGGCAGCTTGACTGTCACTGTAGATCCTGATCTGCCTGTTGTTGTAGGCTCTCATGTTATTTGCCCTTGCACATGTAAGTACTGCATAATCCATTGCTTGAAATACCGAGGCATTTACCAAGCAAGATGATTCCTTCGTATTTGCTCGACTTGCTGTATGTACCCGCTCTGGTGCCGAGCTCATTCCTTGATCCGTCTGTATACCAGATCAGTTCATTCGCTCTGCTGAGTGGTGGTGCGTCCTCTTCCTCAAGCTCTTTTCGATCTTTGATGACAATCTCGAAGTTCTTGCGAAAGATATATCTGGCGGTTATGTGGTCTGTTGGCATTTTAAAAATGTCATCATCCACGTGCCTTATTTCTGTGTGTCCTCTTCCATGTGCCACGTCATGGTCTGATACTTTTTCCAATCGGGTTAAAGCTGCCCTTGCTTCGTACATTATGACACAATGTAGCGGAAGGGAAGGTCTAGCATTGTTTCCAGCACCGCTGTAGGAGTAGTCCTCATTGCCCCTGTAATGCCAATGCACGCAAGTGTTTGGACCTTGCTTAATTTAAGCATCGCAGAGGTTTGTCTAAACTTTGGCCACCAGACCAGAGATGCGTACGGACCCTATTACCAAGACTCCACTGTCCGAACGTCCGTTACCAGGCTGTATATCATAAACCGTGGTAGTTAGACAGTTGAAATTTCCACAGATGATGTATTTCTGTTGCCGCTATAATAATAAATATTAACAACAAAATAAAATGAATATTTGAGGGAGCAATACAAAAAACGTGATTTTATGCTCGTTTTTGCTCGGTATTGATAATGGCAACATGTAGACGCTTGAAATAATCACAGAATAATCAGTTATATATTCACTTTGGAAATAAATAATTAAATGGAAATGAAACAAATATTTATGGGGGGGTTCCTATACAACAAACGTATTTTTTTTGCTCGTTTTTGCTCGATATTGATAACGGTAACGTCCCATACGTGCTCAATGGGATTTAAGTCCGGAGACTGTCTGGCCATGGCAATACATCAATATCCTCGTTATCCAACCAGTTTACTACAATACGGGTAACATATGGTTGCGCGTATCATGCATAAAGTGAAAGTTATCTCCAACAGCACCAGCAAATGGATGAACGACAGGTTGTGAATAGTATCCAAATACTGCTGACTTGTGAGAAAGCCGCGTGGGAAAATGAGCACAGCAATCATGAATCCGCCTCATACCATGAATGTGCCACCTCTGGTCGCAAGCGTTCCAAATTTCCAGGCTGTCTCCACACTCTCGTCAGACGAGAATCTAGATGAAATCTAAAATCAGTGAATAAAACTGTAGTCCAAGCATTGTCAGCCCAATTCAGATGCTCGTGCAGCGCGATTGCTTCTAGACAGAGGTTGACATGTCAGTGGTAGCCGACTACAAAGATTGGCTCTATGGATACGATTCCTCACCGTATTACTGCCAATTGTCACATTATGTGCACGCTGTAATTCATTAACCAACTCGGACGCTGTGATTGTCGGTTGCCTTCTAGCGGTTAAAACTAAATACCGGTCTTGAGCGGCGGTTGTAGAACGACCACGTCCTGGATTGGCTTGGCTGGACACCCAGTGTCTCTAAACCGACTTATGACGCTTTGCGAGACTCCCAACTGTTCGGTTACTTGGGTTAGTCGCACACCAGCTTGAAGGAGGCGCACCGCCCTATCCATCTCATCCGACGTTAAATGTTGTTCCATGGTGAAAACACACTATCTTTAACATACCTACTAAGCAAGAACAGTATGAAATGACTAAAATCAGAATTAAATTAAACATTAAAATGTCAGTTCCATGTGAAAAACATTCTAAAGGCCGGGCCACACCGGCATCCAACCGTCCGATGGATGGACGTCCACGGAGCGCTCCGATTCACACCGAAAGCATCCATCCAATGGACGGAAGTTTTCATGAATCTCTTCATCAACGAATATTTTGTTCACTTGTATCAGTAGCAGGCAGTCAGTGCATAAATAATGTCGTTTAATGTGCCTTGGTGTGAAAGTGATTTGTCAAAAAGTATCCTGTGGCTTGATGACTGCAGCTCAAGTGTCAATGATGAACTTATTTCATTGTATTGAACAATCGTTCTCATTGGGTGCACCCAATCAACAAGAGGAGTAAAAAGTTCGGAGAGTTTCATCATTTGATGACCGATTTGGAACTAGACGAAGAAAAATTTAAAGGATATTTCAGACTTAATAGAGAACAATTTGATGAGGTTTTGTCGTTCGTTCATGAGGAAATTCGAAAGCAAGATACAAACTACAGGAAAGCTATAACTAGCAGAGAACGGCTAGCTGTTTGTTTAAGGTAAGCCCTTTTAAACTGAACTCGAAAAGAGAATAGTATATTTCATCACTAGGTGAGGCTTTTTGATACGAGCTCAAGTGTAACGTCCGAGGATTTCCAAAGACGTTCAAAAAGTCACTTCATGTGGACTAGGGTAGTTTTGTCTGATACCGAGTGGAGCGCGTGTGACAGGGCCCAGAGCTCATGTGCCGAAGGATGGATGGATGTTTGGTGTGGCTTGGCCTTCAAACACGTATTGTTGTCTGTTTTGCAATTTTTTTTTATATAATAGAGGAAGTATTTATACTAACAGTTACAGTCGAAGTAAATTTATATTTAGGATTTTACAAAAAAAACCCCATACTTTTGGGTTGTGTGTATTTAAATTATCCAAAAGTTGAATTATCAAGTAGACACAAAAAACATTAAAAATAATTGTTCCTTCATTATGATTGTTTCCACCAATTACTGTCAACATGGAGAAAACATCAAATTTTTTTGTCAAGTTTAACACTTCATTACATCAAACTGATATGAAAAGGTTAGGTTATTTAGGAATGCTGGATTTACTCAAAAACCCGCTTCTTGTATTTCATCAACTACAGCCTTACTATTTAAATTTCACGCTACTTTGGAGTTTTTAATTACCGATTTCTCTCATTTGTGAAGGGATGGAATAACCAATTAGTACTCTGATTTCGACAACGTAATTTGATTTTGTATACTTCAAGAAAGGGGATAACCCATTAACTGTGTCAACATTTTTTGGAGCATTTAATTAGGTGAAATTTCATAAATTGGAAAAATTGAAGATTATGGAAATGTGGCGTTTTTTAATGATGAAGGCTGAAATTTTGCAGCTCCAGACTTTCTTTGGAAACTTCCAAGTTTGTTTCATTCAGTTGTGAATTTTAATTGTGTTTTTCGGAGCATGTTAATGAGATTTCTTTCCAAAATAATCACTGATCAAATAAATTTCACCCCCATACAAAAAAGTTTTGGCGCGTTGTATCAAACTGATGTAATTGTTGATAATAAATACATCAATCTGTCACAGTCTAAATATCAGTTATATTTAAACCGAGTTTAGGTGTTTAATAGAACGCGCCCTAAATATGTGTACAGAGAAAAAAATTGTTATGGTGTAATGCTCTGTATAATTTAATATTTTCATTATTTTTATAATTAACAGGTACCATACAAAGCACTCACCTTTACTTTCTAAAAATCCGGCTTGTCAGGGTTCTGGGTTCACGTTTTCCTATTTTTAGGTATAATCAATTTATTTTTATTATTATTATGTTGTTTTCATTTGGGCGCCATATGTTAAATATTTAATTAAAAAGAAAAATTAGCGTCTATTTTCCGGATATTCAAAAACATTCTTTTTCTACTTTTTTCCAAACAATTTACTTTGTACTAAAAATTTGATATGCAAACAAAGCGGATTTTGAACTCTTTTAATGTCAAACAGCGTTTAATAGGGTACATGAGAATATGACATTTTATTCCATCGAAACATTCCAGTTTTTCTCCAGTCACAATCATCCAATCAAACGTGTAAAAACAGGCGAAGAGCTATCATAGAAATGTTAGGTTTGATTTATTTGGTCCAATATCATCTCTTGTTTTCCCGAGGTTTCTTGGCTCAGGGAGTAGACCTTCTCAAAAAAAACACAATTTGTCTCTACCTCTCTTATTCACTCGGTCATTGCAGTGACGGAAACAAAATGTGTTTTTTCGGGATTCTTCACTCCCTATATACAGGCAACTGAAACAAAAAACTAATGGATAAAAGCATGGAGCTGCTGAAAGAATACATAATTGACAAAAGTTTCAAAAAAATCCATTATTACAATTATCGGTAAAGGGAGAGTACAGAAATCGCTTCGGAATCCTGCAATAATGAAAAATTTGCCTGAAACCGGTTCTGCGTTTGCATACAGATTTCTTTATCTTGCCGACAAATTGTGAAAAGGTGGAAATTAATTATTTTACTCACCACTATATACGGCAAATGAAATGCGAAAATAGCTTGTATGTACATAACCTTTTCAATAAGTCAAACGATCACTTTCCAGCTAAGTAATTAGAACCAAGATTTATCGAATTTGTTGCAAAAGTGCATCTTTTTCAAACTGGATCATGCCACTTTCCAACTTATCCTGTTCAGGCAGTTATTTTGGAGTAGGTTGTATATTAATGTGGCATCATTAAATACAGTACAAACTAAGCCTCATAAATTCCCATAGCACAATTGAAGCAGGGTGAACTTTCCAATTACCTTTGTTGACTTCTCGCAATGACCACGTTCATCTATCGTTTTTGCTGTGTTTTTGCTGGGAGATATAATACGTAATTTAGTGAAATATTCCAACGACTGTTGCGTTTTAGTTAATACTGTGTATGGTTAGGCTTTGTATATCGCCACAAGGCAAGAAAGGTTCTACATCGCAGAATTGCGAGACAAGTGGGTATACGTTTGAGAGATGCATGAGTTACATAAGTTTTTGGACGTATAAAGGGGTAGAGTAAACGTTATTAGTGAAATTTCCGATATTAATGCCAACTATAAATCTGATATACTGCTACCCAAACAATCATTTTCTGAGGTGGTTGTTTTTACTGAAGCAAATCGTTACCGGAAGAATGTTGGAGTTATGAAAGGTGAGCTAATATTTTACATGATTTAATATAAATATCATTATGTATTTACGTGACTAGTTGAGAAAAATCACGCACCGAATGCAAACTGTATGTTCCTTGTGGTGTATTTATGATTCTCTCTGTTCATATTTTGGGGAATCTAACGTGAGTTGTCCTAAAACGGCAACTTCCATAGCGTCGTTGTTAACTGCTCGGGATGAGCAGCATTAAACTGTCTAGCTGCAGCTCTTGCAGTTATTCTCTTCGTTGTATAATCCCACTATTTCAATTGTATCTTGCAAAGTATACATCATTTTTAGGAAAACTAAGATACGTACTTGACACTTTACTTAAAAAATTTCAAACACCTGGGCTGGCACTCTGTAATTTGTATTTTAAGGAAAGAGTTCAAGAATAAGCAAACGAAAAGAATCGCTATACTTGGTTAGTGGTACTCTATATGCGCCTCGGCTATAGTTCGACAAGATTCGGGATCGTCAATCGGATAGAGAGTAATCTACTAATAATTCAGAAAACATTATGCAAATTTGACTTTTTCAGGTTAAAAATGAAAAAGAACAAGAAATTTGGCATTTATCTGTTAGCTTTGGTAACCTCACATTTTCATTTATGACACTGCTTCAAGTATTCACCTATTTGCTTGGTGCATAATTAATAATATTGTTTAGCGATTTTTTTTAATAGCAGTGGCAAAGAGTAAACATTCTGTTTTGTTAATTTATCAAGCCACGGGATACTTTTTGACAAATCACTTTCACACCAAGGCACATTAAACGACATTATTTATGCACTGACTGCACTGCTACTGACACAAGTGAACAAAATATTCGTTGATGAAGAGATTCATGAAAACATCCGTCCACTGGATGGATGCTTTCAGTGTGAATCGAAGCACTCCGTGGACGTCCATCCATCGGACGGATGGATGCCGGTTTGGCCCTATCTTGAAGGCATAGTTTACATTGGAATTATCCGTAACTCGCAACTAATTGACTTCTCACTTATGTATAATTAATTTTTGTAATCCTTTTGTAGAGTACGACAATGCAATCATGTTTATGGTATTCCATAGGGGGGAGTGGGTTTAAGTTGTAGTGTCTACATATAAGCAAAAAAACGTCGCCCTTTATATGATTTTTTTCATTTTTCCAAAAAGTCTTCAGAATAATGTGGGGTGGGTAGTTTTCATTGAAATGCTCTGTATAATGTAAAAATAGCAATGTTCCACCTTAGTAAATAGGTACATACATTTTTTATCTACTTCAAAACCAGTTGGCCCAGCGTAATCAAGTATTGACATGGTACAAATAGCTAACACCTAAGCTGCATTTTGTCAGATTAAAGCTTAAAAAACGATTTCCGTGTTGAATTTATAATCCAGCTGTGCAATTTCACACCTGGGAACATATATTGGGTAGTGCCTACAGATATGGTTTTATGAAGTTTTCATTTCCAGTTTTTAAATGAAAAATTGACAATATCCATCATTTGAAACTTCATGTTGAATATTCACATTGCACTATTTTGATAAATGTTCACAAATTGAACTCAATAACTGGTTACTTAATTTGAATAATTTTTTTTTCCTGAACTATTCATTTGCTAAAAAATAGCCATCAAATTGACACTGTTGCCATTTAACAAAATTATTATTATTGTATGTAAAAAATATTGAATTCATTCCAAATTGAAGACTTTCTTAGCAACATTAAACAGTACCTTCATTATTATGACAGTTTTTGTCAGTTTTCAAAATAGCAGGGACGAGAGACAATAGAGAGTTATTCGGCAAGGTGCATACTACCAATATCCGTTTAAAAAATTTTCCACAGATTCGACAGTTTCTAATTTTGTGTTAACCTACAAAAAGTGAAACCTTACGCCACTGATTTGAACGACTGCAGCTTCACGTAGTAGCTTCTTTTTATGTGTAACGGAGTCTAGACTTTGTTTAACCATCTAATGCCGTTACGTCATACATTGTCCAGCTTCATCTCTCATTCATGAAATAGATTAGGCGGAATTAACGTATTTCTTAACTAATGTCAACGTAAATTTTATTTGTTACTTTTGACAGTTCAGTTGTCATATAGGAATACAAGAAAACTTAAATTCTGTTAACCTAAAAGTTCGTTTGTTGGGTTTTAATAAGAAAATGCATATTTTCAACGATGATTTAGATGTGTTAGAAATAATAGAACATGGTTTTCCGAGACAGATATTTGTTCGGCCAAATTATTTTCAGACAATGGACAATTTAACTTTTTCAAGACACAACAGCCTTAGTCCAATCAACCAGTTGCTAACTTAGCAAAACCATAGCAAAAGTATCCAGGGAGTTAGCGACATTGTATCCCAGATTTATCAAAATGCCAACAACCCAAAGAGAGATCCTGACACACCAAGGAAAATTTTGAGCAACATTTTGCATATTGTATGAAATAATTCACCAAATAAATAAAAAAATCACAATCACACCCAAACCAAACAAAAATGTCATAAACAAATAATGACAATAACGGCATATAAAGTCGAAAGATTGTTACCAATCACTTAAATTAAACTAAAAATTTCCTAGAATGAGCATTGATGCCAAACTGCATGGCTACTTAGCTAAGCTGACCTTTAGTTGACATGGTGCAAGGGTTATATTTTTAAGGGAGCCTTATATTTCAAGCTCTACTTAGTTAAGTACACTTAAACAGTGAGTCGGTGCAATTGGCCCTAATTACTATAATATTTTTAAAAATATGAGCATATAGATATTCTATCTAATTTTAAATAACCTTTGGAATCACCCCAAAAATATAATCGTATGATACATTTTTAATATATATTATATAATTCGCCATTTAATCACGATTCGGTAATCCGTAATTTTTTAAATCTAGTGAAAAATCATGTTCAGGGGCGTTAAACATCCTCAAGCTAGGAATTAAAAACAAATCAGTTGAAAAGAAACGGAGATTTCAAGTTAAAACAAAACTAAATTATATGTAAAAAGGTACGCAACGCTTGAAGCAAATTACAATTTTTGGCATTACCAATTTATTCATACAAACACACCTTACCAAGCATCATTGAAAGCAATTCTTAACATATCTGTATCTGTAGAGTAGGGAGGGTGAGTGTAGGCTCACAGCACTTAGGCCACATGTGACCCATTATTGTACATCCTCCCGAGGAGTTGTCTTCCTAGGTCATTGTCCATCCTGTCCTTCTCAGGAAGGTGGACAGGTCACTAGGAGACATCTCCTTTATATCGGCAGGTGTAGGCCAAGACTCACCGAACACACACTCTCTTATTGACGATAACTCCGGACACTCGCATAAGACATGCCTGACAGTTTCATCTTCCTGTTCACACATCCTGCATAGAGGTGTGTCCACTAGCCCCATAGTATGGAGGTGTTTCCCTAGTTGACAGTGACCAGTCAGAAATCCTACTGTTAAACGTAGGTTTCTCCTGGTCATCGCCAAATATTTTTTCGGCTCCAGCTTCCCAGGGTCACCCAGGGTGATCCTGGCAAGACTGCATCCTTTGATTCCATCCCATCTCTTAAGGGATTGAGTATGGGTGTAGCGTTTGGCTAGTTCCGCAATTGTCGAAGTCGTTAGGCCGTAGGTGTCACTGGGTCCTAGAATTTTTAGTCCAGCGGCTTCCCTGGCTAAAGAATCAGCAATGCGATTTCCTTTACTCCTGTCGTGCCCTTTAACCCACCTCAGGATAATATTGTTATCTGCCGAGGCGTCAGCTAAATCTTGGTGGCACTCTTGTACTAGCCTCGATATAACACGTTGTCGCAATTCTTAACATATGTCATTGATTATAATTTTGAGGTTAAGTGTAAAATAACATTCAACTAATATAAGACGAACGTAAAACAGCAGAATACGTCACCGATTTTGACGTAACGGCAAAGTATGGTTAAACAAACTCTACCTATTTGGTTTAAGGATTGGTTATTGCAATTTATTTTCCACTATTGTATTTTAATGTACTAATTAAATTTTAAGACGCTTGTTGATTAAGAGTTTCAAGAAAAGATGAAAAAACTAGTGTCAACTCTTGATATTCCTATTTTTTCGGAAAATATCACGTCGGATTAATTTCTTTGAGTTTCACAAATGGTTTGCCCTCAAATATGCTAAAAATTCTTCAGTCGAAAATAAATAATGTGGGTATGTGGATAATGAAAATAAATGTGCCCATTTGTAAGCGTGGTAAATCTATTTCAAGTGCTCAAATTTAAATCTGTGTTTTTTATTTCAACAAAAATATGTAGGCGGCATTGCTCTTGTGTATCCGAATTTAACAAATTGATATTTTTCTCTTCAGATGGAGCGAAAATAAAAGGGTGTGTATCGAAAGGTAGAATGCCGTACGTTTATTTCGAAGCCATTGATAAGGTTTAAATATCACTTTCGCTTTCCAATAGAAGTTTTTATGTCGTTACGATTGTAATGGATGTATCGTCGATGGATACTTTGGTAGATTATAGGTGTGGAAGGACCTCTGAATAGGTGGTGTTGCGGGTCACTTGGAGGATTATCACAAGAGGAATGAAACAACTACTTCTAGCACTCCTCATGTTCGCGGGCTAGAAAATGCTTTTATATAAATATAATTTTATAAAAATTCTTCTTTTTTAAGTGGCCGCCTAAATTGTTAACCGTGGTTAATTTAAAACAATTTTTAACTTAGCGTGAATTAACGCCAAAAACTGGTTAACAACATAGGTGGTTATTAACATTACCCATCACTGGTATATTTATATAACCGGTCAAGTTCGAGCAAAACTGTTAAACATATAATTGTTTTTGTCTTGAACTTGACAATATCCTTTTTTATTTATATTTATATAATAATGAAATGTTCGAACGTTTTGTTGAAATAGGATCAAGGGAATTTAATTCTTATTTTAAATATTTATTATTATATTGGGCCAAAAGGCATCACACGATGATGAGTTTTTCAAATTTTTTGTTATGTTTTAATTTGCTATCGCTGCATCTGGGTCAATGTCAAGTTAATGTAGTTAATGCTGGAGTTTCAGTAATTCATCAAAAAGTTATTCACGACTAATGGATTTTTATATTAAATTTGTTGGGGTCCAGCTAGCAGAAAGAATTTTCAGAAACATTCCAAGAGTTTATGCAGTATAAAGACAAGGGAACGAAATTAATTGTTAGAAGTTTGATATTGGGCGTCGACCCAGCACTATAGTGGAACGCCTCTGATGCGATAACTACAGTGAAGCATTGTCGAGAGCGGTTAGTAATTGGAAAGGACCGTCATATATACAGCCTGCATCGGAGTCGGCGGGTGTAATTTAGGCGCTAACCATCCTTCTTTACCTGTCTGACCAAGAAGGGTAGATAATCCGACATGTATTTTCGCCGCTAAGAAGTGCAGGCAGGTCGAGTCAGCCAAACATTATAATTTATTCTTAAAAAATTGACTAAAAATACGAAGGTGGTTTGGTAGGGGTAGGTTTGGTTGGGTTATTATAAAAAATTATTATAATTTACTTTACAAAAATATATCTTATTATAAATGTCGGTGATTTAATAAATAACTGTATTCCATAAATCACGTACTTCAGTCGGTTAGCGCCCAAAATACACATAGGATTAAAATGACCCTTTCTTGGCGCCTAGTTTACATGTTGTAAAAAGTGCATTAATCCCTTAGCGCCCAAATTACATCCGCCCATCGGAGTAGCCTATAACAGCTCACAGGCATTATACCAATGAGCACAAGGTATAATGTGGATATGCTGTCTTTTGGAGGAGACGTAAAACCGAGGACCCGAGTCCATAGATATTGGGCTCGATAAAGAACCCTACCACTCGTTGGAACACTAGTTGGCTAGTCACAATTACCAGCGAATAAGTTTGCCAGCGACTGGCTAAGTAGCGCATGTTCATCTTCACCAGCTACCAGCTGATCACGTGATTGTGTTTTAGATAGTGGCAACTCAGTACATGCGAAATGTGAATCCCCAAATTTCTGCCAGCGGCAATTTATACTTTATTTTCTCAATATTTTTATTTATTTTAGTGCTATTAGTATTAAGAGCAGAGTAGCAGTATTAAATATGTTCGAAATTAAATGGACATTGAGGAATATAATGAAATTCCTAAACATATATATCAAAAATATAATTGCCTATGGGATGCTTGCCCTGAATACATAATAAAAGATAAGAGGGAGCCGCTTTTCAAAACTTAATCGAAGAATTAAAAACTGTTGAATTAAACACAGCACTTGAGCCATTAAAAAATAAAATAAATTTATTATTTTAATAAAAAAAATAAAATGACGATGATAATATTATAAGAAAGCAGAAATTATAATATGATCTTTTAATTTAACAATGTGAACCTCTATAAACAGCCCAATGTGACCACCGCTTTAGGGGTAGAAATAGAATGACGTTAAATAATCGAATTGAAAAAAAGTTTCATATGATTGGTGACAAAACAAAAGCACAACAGAGCCACATTTCATATATCATCAACAGCTACTCATCGCACTAGTTATGAACTAACAGGCAAGCCTTTCAAGTTTAAATAGCTTATGTCTTCTCTTTGGACTGTTTTTGGTTACCAACCATAGGTAACTATGGTTCTCTCCACAGTATTGTATTTCGTATCCATGTGTCACCTATCGTCTTCCTTTGTGTACCAAGTGTGAATTCCGGGTAAGTTTGGCATTCGAAAGTATTAAGGCCTGGTTTCTCTAACCAGTTAGGCCTGAAATATTTCGGGGATATAGCACGAAAAGTTCGTTCGTGTTTCCGGTAAAACCCAGTAGATGTGTTATACATAGTAGCGGTTTCTATAAAAGAGCGGAACGAAATTTCGGGGAAGTATGCTGATAGCAATTCGTCTCCATCAAACTGGTTTTGACTTGAACGATTTGTAAACGGCCCAATTCGCCGAACTTGTACACACATGTACAATTCTGGGTATTTATTTTTATTAATTATAATTTTATAATACATAAAAGTGGAAAGATGTCCAATAAGTACCATAAATTAGATTTCTGTGCTAGAGAGGATGATTATTAATCGAAAAAGTGAAAGAAAACCCTCCGTTATATTGGGAGTCGAATGTTTATTTGTAGGTTGCGAACCGATTTAATCATTTATATGATTAAGTACAGTATGGAACAGTTGTTGTGTTACACGGAAAAATTCTCTGAACTTTGTGTCGTTATCCAAAAGATGCTTTAACATTAATAATTCATAAACACCTTATTTGGCCCTATTTTTGAACATTTTCTTCACTGTCTTATCTTCTAATAACGCAGCCTCACCATCATCATCCTGCTCTTCTAGAACCATAGCAATGAAAAAATCTATATTATACATTTTGAAGCACAATAAGCACCTTACGTAAAATTTCAAAGACTGGAATATATCGCAACGAATTGAATCTGCAGACAAACCACACACAAACGAAACTTCTGACAGAACTAAATTCGGGAAACTGGACCGTTCTGTATACGAATATTCGCCGATCTGGTCACAGAAACCAGGCCTTTAGGCAATTCAACTACCTATCTTATAAAATCCAATATGGCGTTCGAGATCAAATAAAAATATGATTTTGGTCAATTGATATACACAAGAGTGTTTATTTTACAGGTAGGTGATTTTGTTTCGTTTTGAGGATTGTCTAATCATAAACAAAATAATTTCAGTTTTATAAGAATTTTTTGTTGATTTATGTGGATTTTAAACCAACTTTTAGTTGGGTTACATAAAAACTTCAATTTATCGTTAGTTCACTTTTATTACTTTTTCTCCAGGGTGATCTAAAAGCATAACAATAAAATGAGAACATAAAATGAAATAATTCCAAGGTTAATATTAACATCTCTTAGATAACACAAATTTAAACGTAATTTTCAGTCATTTGAATTACATCCAAAAAAAAATTAAACTTCTCTCGAACAGACCGCAATATCATAAGTCGTAGAGAAGAGTTTTTGAATTTTAAGCCTTCCTCACACAACACGGTAGTGTTGCTGGAGGCTGCGAGATTTCATAGTCTATCTTTTTAAAATGAATTATTAGTGGAAAAAATATTTAAAAACAAGCTTTGAAAAGAAGAACTTTCAATTGAATTGAACTAATAAATTTACTACATTATACAATTCATATGATATAAAACTTTTGTCGCAAGATTTGTTGCCTGTCTCCACACCGGAAATTAAAATGGTGGAGTCAAAGAAAAGAAGCTACAATCAGTTATAAGCGATCCAAGTCATGCAAAATTCCGAATGTCATAAATCTTCTTTTAAACATTTGGCAACGTAATTGTTGTTGATTAGTCACATTTTATAATTCATTGAAAATACAAGAAATCATATAATAATGAAACTATTCATTTTCTCGTGAGTAAACACGCCCTACTTTGCTTACGTAAGGCCTTTTAATTAATACAAGTGGATATCTTTCATTTTCAACATATAAAAAAAGATCAATGAAAGATATATATCCTATAACATAAATACTGTCGTGACCTCTATAAAATTTTAATAACAAACTGAAAAAAGGCAAAAAGGGTCCTCATTTTTTTTATTACCTGGCCTTTCAATCAATAGACAGAATTGAAAAACTTAATTGTTTGCCTAGCTTTGTATAACACATCTTATTGCTTGACATAAGATCATGCTTTTTCATTGAAATTTTTTAGAGCTAACCGTTTCATGAAACGGCTTCAAGTATCCGTAGATTGTATAAGCTTGAATATTTTTGATACTTACTACAATATTATCTCCCAGACTAATTGAAAGACAACAGATAAGTTTAAACAATGAGCAAAAATAAGAACCAGAGGTAGACTCCGTATCAGGTAAGAAGAAGCAGTCGTATGCGCAAACTTGTTGTCAAAACCAGCTCCATATTGTAAAATTGACATTCGAATTCAAATCAGTAACGTAACGTTTTCACATTTTTTTGGTTAACACAAATTTAGAATATGAAAATAGCTATTTATAAAACCAGTTATTTAATGAGTCATTTTGTGTAACGAGTAGAATGTTTGCGGGACGAACGAGCTAAGCGAGCGAGTTCCCGCAACATGATAGCCATGCAGCCATTCTCATTTTCGTCTTAACATGCAGAGCAGGTGGTAATGGCTTCCAATGCTGCCGCGCCGTCGGTCTACTTCTCATCGCACCCTTTAGGCACAGGCAGGTAAGCCTCTGAAAATTTAATAGCTCCAGTTCACCTTTCTTTTGATCTGTTTTTTGCCACCAAACTAAAGCTCCATGGGTAACTATGGGTCTTACCACAGTTGTGTACATCCAGAGTACATTCCGTGGATCAAATGAACATGTGTTTCACAGCCATTAAAGCCATTTTCCCTTTAATGATTTGGTCACGTAGGTGTTATTTTTGCATCCAGAACTATACTCAGATACTTGACCTCCTGGCTTAGATACAGCTGTACGTTGAAGGGGCTTGGCAATTTAGGGCTCTCAAATTTCCTTTTTCTAATAAAGGGCAGTTCATAACTTATATAGTTTGTCTCAAAGTATATCGTCTTAGCTTTTGCCAGAAATCATCTAAATACGACCATTTACGACCTTCTTGAAAGAATTTTACCTCTAATGAACAAAAACAAGGGCGGGTGTAAATGAGTTTTGTATCGTGTGTATGATTGCTGCATTGAATTCATTTGGCAGTATTAAATATTCCATTTTAGCGTGCGTTTTCAAAGAGTTAAGTTAATTTTTCTTCGCAATGTTGCGTCGAAAACACTTGTCATTAGATGCAAAGCAAATTGTGAAAAATGTGTATGATTGTTTTGTAAGTAGAGGATTTATTAAACAAGAAGCTTTAAAAGAAACCTGCTTATTTACATACACACCAATATCCTCCATAAAGGATATTATTAAATTAAGTGGAAGAAAAAAAAATTCAATCTCATCGTCTGGACAATGGCCAATAGGATATAATAAGAAGGAAAATATATTCCCTCTATGGAAGCCAGATTGTTCCTGCTTTGGACAATCTGAAAAGGAAGCTAGGAGAAGATGACACCAATATAAATATTAGCCGGGCCACACTCCATGGAGTTATTGGTAAAATGGGATTCACATATCGTAAAATTGACAAAAAACAAGTGGTAATGGAATCGCGAAGATTGCGCACTTGGAGATTTAATTTTCTTCAGGATATTAAGAAGTACCGATCCGACAACAGATCTATAATATACCTGGACGAAACATGGTTTGATACACACGATACAGTATCCAAAAGATGGGTTGATTCCAGTGAAAACAGTAAGACTAAGGCACCTTCAAACAAGGAAAGCGCATAACTATTATTCACGCTGGATCAGAAAACGGATTTGTTCCAATTTGTCTGCAAAAAATATTAAGAATTCAAGCTTGGATTATCATGAAGATACAACTGCAGAAGTTTAAGAAAACTGGTTCCAAAATCCTCTTATGAAACATATTCCCGACTACAGTGCAATTGTAATGGATAACGCAAGCTACCACAGCGACTACTACAAAAAGCACCAAACTCATCAAGTAGAAAGACTGGAATTCAAGAATATTTGTTAGAAAATGATATTTATTTTGAACCTGATTACAAGAAGGAACAACATCTGGAGGTGTTAAAATCATATGCTATTAAAAAACAATATGCATGTTACAGTACTTCCTCCATACCATTGTATATTCAACCCAATAGAGCATTTGTGGCATCAAGTAAAATTAAATTTGAGAGCAGAAAATGTTACTCCTACTTTGGCTCCCAGTGTTATAGAATTAATTAAAAATGTACTTAATAATATACCCATTCAAAGCTGGAAAAATTCTATACAGCATGTTATAAAAATTGAAGATTCATACATTTATACTCAAAATAATATAGAGCCTATTGTGATTAACCCTAATGATAAGTCTGACAGTGAAAAAGAATTGTATTTAGAATATTAAACCATACCAATAAAGTTGGATATTGTTTTTTTTACCTGGTCATAGTTTATTTAACTTAATAGTATTTAATAATCTCTCATTTAGGAGGAAAAAGAAAAAAGTTAAGAGAAATGGTCTTCACATATCAAATAAAAAATAAAGGATGTATGATAAAAATACAAAAAGACAGATATTTGTGAATTTGATCCTTTTTCAAATAATTTGAAATAGTCCGCCACTGGCGATCTCTTCTACAGCAGCTATTGGCCATATGATTTATTGCAATTGGACCAGTAATTTTATGATCGCCGGCAAAAGCCAAGACGATATACTTTAAGACAAACTATGCAACCAAAAGGTGTATTCTGTTTACTGATTTCTGTTAATTACATTGGATGTGAATCAGGCATTCAATATGTAATATTCTTTTATTAATTCCTCCTTGGGTCATTAAAAATATAAAGGGTTTTCTTCCGATTAACATTAACATTCCATGAGTATATTCAAAAGTGTCAGAAATATTAGTGATACGTAATATAAATTACTTGAAGTATTCCAAACGTTTTTCCACGTTCAAAACTCGTATAACAGTAAGCAAACTACATTTAAAACTACTTAACCGTTAAACTACACGTTCAACACTTTCCTATTACGAAAATATACAAAAACCAAAATCCTTTTAAGCGTTGTTTTGTATGGTCAATTTTATTTAATTAGAGTATCTAAACGGGTTAATTACCTTTTATTGCTGTGTTGGAAACTGAAATATACTTTGTGGTTAATAGGAAAAAATAACGATAC
Source organism: Lochmaea capreae (assembly GCA_949126875.1). NCBI lineage: Eukaryota > Metazoa > Arthropoda > Insecta > Coleoptera > Chrysomelidae > Lochmaea > Lochmaea capreae. Next base: position 6,607,382 of record OX421397.1, read on the forward strand.
TACAAGTGCGCGACAGTGGTTATTTTTTTATGAGTGTGATTCAATTTATTATGGTCTACATATTAACGATGCTGGATAGACAATTGACGTATTTGGTCTCCAGGTTCCCAGACTATAGGGTGTTATTATATTTCATAAAAAAGATTTTCATATTTCAATTATTCGTTTGATTTTAGCTACCACCATGTGATAAATATTTTTACAGGAAACCGAATATTGTCAGTAGGTACTTATTTGTGAAGTTACCAAATTGAAACTTTTCATCGAGAAACTCATAAAGAGTATGCAAATTTGAAAAACCAAAAAGATATTACCTTTATGAGAAGTTTGAAATCAAATCATCCATAGAGTTAGACTTTTAAAGTAGTATCATCTGCTCTAAATTGTTAAACTTTGCTATACAAAACAGTGGAGTTAGTCGGGCAGCAATAATCAATGTAAGAATTTTGCGATTACTTCTTTTCAAGAGCTTAAAATGAGAGATGACAGAGTGCCATGCAGCAAAGGACAGCAGTTCAAAGCACTACGTAGTAAAAAAGGACTTTTACTTCGAAACTTTCAATAAATGAAATACTTCTTTTGTTAAGTAAGAGGATATCTCTTTGTTCCTACGTTCAAGGGAAGAAAATTTCAAAGTGGCTTATAGTAAAAAGATATCAATTATTTTCATGATTCGACATTGAAAGTTCTAACTTATGCTAATACATTATCTGTTTGTCGACGATCTACAAGATAAAACTTGCAAAATTTGAAAACTGAATTTTAAGGGTTGTAAAGTTGCCTACAGGGGTGCGTTCAGATACTACGTCGGGCACGTTTAACTCGTTCAGATGCTTACGCCTTTTAAATAGTCGGGTCGTTCAGATGCTAGCGGTAAATTTTGCCAATCGTCCAACCATTTAACCCAGTCGACACATCGGTAGAAATTGACCCGCATGCGCTTTGCAATTTATAATGACAGGATTGAGAGGTTTGTGCCGTTTATGTAAAGAGACCAGTAGCCCTTATCAGGCTCAACAGTATTTTCACTAGGTCCCTCTTGGAGAAATCCTCCCTTGGATGTTCTAGTCCTAGGAGTCTATATCTCCAATGAGATAATACTTCACAATTCCTCCTTTTACATGCACAACCGACAGATAGGCTTCTCCCTATATATGCCGATTGTATGCATGTGTTCCAATGTCAGTTCTAGATCCGTCTGTGTGCTACACCAACGTTCCTTCCTGACAGCATGTTTCCAACCCATCCTAGTTTAGCTGGATATGGTATGGTTGGGTGTCAATTGTGGCCAACATGTTGTCACTTCTCATTTTAAGAAGTAAGTTTGTGATAACATCTGTGATTCTGCAATAACTGTGGGTGCTGGTTCCTTCATGCCAGTTACCATTGCATTCCAGTCTGTATGCAGAGCAAAAGGCGGAAAATTGAGAATTGCTTCCATTGCCGCAGTCGAGCTGCTTCTCATGGAACCCGCTATGTACAAACAGGCAAGCCTCTGAAGTTTTGACAGCTTCGGCTTTCCTCTGATCTGTTTTTGGGCACCAAACTAAGACCCAATAGGTCAAAAGGGTTAAGAGGAAAGCAGATTTACGAAGATATGCTTAATACCCTTGGTGATAAATGTCCTCCGGATGCGACCGTGTAAAATTGGACTGCAAGCTTCAAAAGAGGTAAATTTTCCATTGAAGATGATGACCGATCAGGAAGGCCAGTTTCTGTGTCAGTCCCCGAAAATATCGATGCAGTTCATGACATGGTTTTATCAGACCGTCGAATTGGGCTAAAGCGGATATCTGAAGCACTGAATATTTCATACGAACGCTTTCATCATATAGTTCACGTCAATTTGGACATGAGAAAAATTGCTGCAAAATGGATCCCCAAATGTTTGAATGTTGACCAAAAGCGTGCAAGGGTAGAAGCATCGCGTTCGATCTGTGCTCGATTTGAAAACGATGTAGACTTCTTAAACCGAATTGTTACTATGGATGAGACTTGGGTACATTTCTACGATCCAGAAACAAAGCAACAATCGATGGAATGGCGACATTCTGATTCTCCAAGACCTAAGAAGTTTCGTCTCCAAAAATCTACTGGAAAAGTTCTTGCTTCAGTTTTTTGGGCTTGCCATGGAGTAATCATGATTGATTTTTTGGATAAGGGTAGAGCAATAACTGGAGATTACTATTCGACATTACTGACCACTCTACTTGAAAAAATGGAAGAGAAAAGACGCGGAAAGCTATCCAAAGGTGTTTTGTTTTTGCAGGACAACGCCCCTGCACACAAATCTCATGTTGCCATGCAAAAAATTCGTGATTTAAGGTTTTATTTACTAGAACACCCACTTTATTCACCAGATTTGGCTCCGCTTTCTTTCCTCAACTGAAACAAGTTTAAAAGGTCGTAAATTTTCTTCCAACGAGGAGGTAATAAAAGCTGTGGAGGTCTGGTTTGCAGAGCAAGAAGAAACATTTTTTTTTAAAGGTCTAGAGACGTTGCAGGTTCGCTGTAATAAATGTATCCAATTAAGAGGAGAATATGTTGGGTAGTAAAATATTTTGACATTGATATTTTGTTTGGTTCTATAGTAGGCTAACAATTTTTCAATAAATCCTCGTATTATCACTAGTGGAGAACTTTACAAACCTTAATATACAGTTTCCAAATTTCACTAGTTCATGTTTAATGGTTCCAAAGATAACAGGATTTGAATTGCACAAGTCAGATCACACATTTGAATTTATAATCTTGGCTGTAATACTTTGTGATGGAATATATTTCTCATAGGGGTGAAATAGCATCGGTTATTTCAAAGCAAAACTACAAATTCATATTAATGTCAACAATGTTTTTCTTTGTGTTGAGCGAACCCATAGATGAGACTGGTAGACAGTATATAAAAGAAGGCAGCACAACTAAACCGGCAGCTAGCCTAGTATATTCACCTTAATTCTAATGAGATGCAAGTCACGACAAAAAATATATTGGGTAACAGGAAAATATATAGCGTACTTTTAGAGTATATTGCTGTAGGATCCAGACATTTGAAACGACACTTTACAAAGTAACTAGAGGGGAGGAGTTAAGTTTCACATTCGTGCCTTGTTCGCGAGCTGTAAATTCTAAATTGGATACGTCTGAGGATAATTTCTGTACTGTTTAACGAGTTCCATTGTTACTGAAGTCTCAGTTCGAGGGAATTAGTTTGACTGCAGGAAAACAATAAACACGTTCAAGATTGCTAAACTTTGCAAGAGAAAAATTATTTGAATACTTTGTTGCAGGCTTTAAATAGATATTTAAAGCAGAGCAGGCTGAAGTATAGGATATTCTCCATCACCGTCCTGATGGAAGCTATTCGCTAATAATTGGTTATATAAAATTAGTATACAACGGGTAAAAAATACATGCCATTAAAATGAGGTGAGTTATTTGAATAAAACATTTTCTCCACAGCTCTTCGTTACTGAGTTATAAAATCCAAAATGGAAATTTGTTTTTCATTTATATTTATATTTTCCATACTTCGTTTCAGTTTCGATAGCTCACTATGTATGCAAATCCTTGTTTAACTGTACTGGGTGTTTCTAACAAGTTCGGTTAATTCTAACCAGTTTTGTACAGTCATTTAATAAACAAGTTTTAAGTTGAATAGGGCTGCCAGGTAGAATACCATTGTTGTAGAGGTCTGTTGCTTATTGTCCTGAAGTTTATAAGTCCGAAATATCACTGTCCGGACGAAGTATTGGGTTTTCACGAAAGATCTGATCCATGTTCAGATTTATATAATATATACAGAAGTTTCTAACCTTTTTTAACTGCAGGAGCTCAGAAACGATAGGGAGGTGCTCGATTAAGATCCCATCGTATTATGCAAGTATCCAACAATTGGTGGCTTTCGTACTTTTGATATCTGTTAAATCATACTTTCCCGTTTTTGCGATATAGGTTCAAATTAGGGACTTGGGATTTATTTAGAGTGGAACCGTATTTGACCGAACTTATTTTTGTCCACTTACGGACGAAATTTATAATCAGTGTAGGGCTATATTTAGTCGAATCACAATCGTTACTTCGTAACAATAACATTCGGAAACAAAAAAATTGAGTTTGGTCGAAAATTCGGTATTTCTCAAGCTCGCAACATGCGCGAACCCTTCAGGTGACGACGCTGTAGGTCTCCCCGCTTTCCGTATCGGGGGCAGGCACATTCAGTATTGTTATTATTATTTTTAGTTTGCTGTCTCTCCTCTTCGTTTACGCATTTGCAGTCTCAAGAAGGATTCTCGAAGCTGTAACTTCATATCTCACACACAATCTGTTGTTCTCAAATAATGAATGAATTTATAACTGGAATCTACCTTCCCCACATGGTTTTATGCTCAGAACAAAAACATTCGGCTTGACAAGAAATCTTATCAATTTAAGTTTCTGAATTCCATTTTAATAGGATTAGTCTAATATTGCCGTAAATCTGCTACAAAGTTACAACTGTTTTGATACTAGGAATATGCATTAGCTTATATCATTTTAAAGCAAATGCACTAATGCCAGTGTCATGTTAGGCTTCGTTAAAGGAGTATATTCTAGGAAACCTAATTGAAGCCTCCAAGAACAAGCTTGGTGGATAATTCAAAATTGGCGACAATGTTAATAAAAACATTCACGAATGAACCCAAATTAAACGAACGGCGTACTTCAACGTTTTGGAAGTCGAATATCTTGGAAATCCAAATTGTGTACACACTCCTGTGAGAAATAAAATTAAGGAGAAGTATGTTTTTTTGGCATTAGGCGCTGGATACCCTTTTAGCTACAAACATTTTGAAGCAAACTATAAAATAAAAGGTAAGAATAAAGGTCCTAAGCTAATTAACACCTTCATCAAACTATAGTGTGGTAAGTTTATCTGAAAACTTGAAAGGAGTGCAGTCGAAAACATTCGATATTGCCACTTTTAACTATAAAAAAGCTAAAGTGCTAAGTATGTATGTAGTGATAATAATTAGGAAATGGAATTTTTATTATTAACAATATGATTAAACGTTGGTTATTTAATGTGCTTTTCTTGAATTTTGTCTGTTAACATTATTTTTTCAACTTATGAATCTTAAAAGATGGCCACTTTTTCAAATTTGTTATGCGTTTCTTCAAATAAAATAGTGAGAGGACGTTTAGCGGCAGGGACACGTTTTCTTTAAGGAGCGCTGGCATGAGATATTGGGTTGCATAACTATTGCGATAACATCCAAATAAACAGTGTTCTAGATCATCCAAACTTCCATATATTGACATACCTCTGTATCTGAAATCTTCATTTTAAAGAGTTTAACTTTAACAGCCGCATAGTCAGTAAGACATCTGTAAAACATTGTGTTGATTTTCTTGATGGGATGGCTTCGTTCAGAGAAAGAAAGTTTAGGAAGCGTAAGGTATATTTCGTAGTAAGGATTATTGCTGTTTTTGCAGGATGAGGACTACCTCATATTTCCAGTTTTCCTGCAAGACTTTTTTCCTTATTGAAATTAGGTCCCACTTAGGCAATATGTCCTGTTTTTTCCCTGAATAAGTTAACTGTTTTGCCAATTTATCAGCAGTTTCGTCTCCAGGGATATTCGAATTACCCTTCACCCACATAAATGTAGTAGATTTTCCTGAATTGTGTAACTGAACTAATATGTTGATAGTATCTACAACAATTTTATTAAAATAGAGATGTTCAATGTTATTTTGTAGGCATAGAAGTACAGATTTGGAGTATGATAATATAACGTAATCTTGAAAGTTTGGACGTTTTTCAGAGGTCCATTCTAAAGCATTACAGATCTGAACAGACTGCTTAACCTAGTCTCGGCCATGCCAATGATTATCCAAGCTTGGGCAAAGACTGGGTAGCCTAGCCTTGGCCATGCCAATGTCTACCCAAGCTTGGGCCAATACTTGTTAACCCACCCTTGGCCGTTCAATGGGGTCCTAAGCTTGGGCCAAGACTGGGTAGCCTACTCTTGGCCATGCCAATGCCTACCCAATCTTATGCCAAAACTGGTTGACCCAGCCTTTGCCGTTAGCTTACTTGGATACTTATATTATTAAAAAGATAAAACAAGCATGGACTATGGATTTTGTTTATCAAATGGGATAAATAATGAAAATAGCAACCAAATTGGTTGGACTATAATACTTAAAAACAAAAGAATAAACAACAAAGGCAGAAAAGTGGTAATAGACATTGAGCTATGAATATTTTTATACAGTATGTCTGAAAATGTTGGCAACATATGGGAAAGTTTTTTATTGAAGTTTTACGAAAAAAAGTTATTCTCACTTTTGAGTCAAATATCAACACCATCTTTTTGGAAACGCCCAACTTTTGGGTTTGGTTCATCTTAGAATACCCAAATAGCCCACTGAAGTTTATTTTTGGTTCATAAAAATAAATACAGGATTTTTCACCACTGACAATACTGTACTGTACTGTACTGTTTGACACCAATTGATGCGGTATCCAACGATAAACTAATTTTTTTATAGATAATAATTGTTTATTTAAATTTTTTTGGATTTAAACTTTTGAAATACCCAATGATGCTCCAATCTGACCATTTGTGACGACATATTGATTATTCTTGCACCAACAAGTCAAGTTAAGTTGAGTTAAGTAAACCTGACAGTTAATTTTGACATTCAATATTTGTTGACAGACTATGTTTTTATATACAACATTTGACAAACAACCCTCGTATTTCAAAACCTGCACCAGTACCAGTATACTGATGAAAAAAACGACTAAAATAATGAGGAAAAAATAAGCAAGGTGGCGAATCGTTTACGAACACTTAAACTTCACAGAATAAAAAAAAGGTTTCTCGAAAGTTTTGTTCAGTAAAGTAGTATAAGGTCGCTTTGATTTCCCATTTTGTATAATTTTGTATGTATATTTAAACGTAAAAATCTGGTATTTGATTTAACTGTATCAGCTATTTTTGCATTAACATAAACTTTACTTACTTAATACACAAAATGGCACTTAAATGGATGTTTCGAAAGTATGTGTCTCAGATTAATTCAGCACCTAGACAGGAAACTTGTGCGAAATAAATCACTTTAGGCCCTTTCACGTTTCACCTTGAATCCGGAGAGCTCCAGATTTTCCGTGTAGCCGTGAAAAAGTTTCATTCGGGCACGATTTTAACATAAATTCTGAGAGAAAGCTGAGCTTGTGCAGTTTTTTTCGTGAGATGCTTATTTCAGGATTCGTTTGTATAAAAGTGTTTTGCAGGTGTCTTTAGGGTTATATCCAAATAAACTTTTTCCAAATATCCAAGAACATAATAAATAAAGGACCGAGTGGAATGAAAAAAAAATGTGAAAACAAAATTGGATTGAGAATGATGAAAAAACTTTTTCAAATCAAAAGTAATAAAACTACTTCAACAATTTTATATAAATGTCGTTGACAACAACTGAACGTTCATATGGAAGGTTGTCTTTATGTTTTTAATGCAGCATCATTGATTATTATATTGTTTTCAATAAAGTTTCATCATTCCAAAGCGTTACTTTTACTTGTGTTTTGGAACCAGGAAGATGACAGCGACTGCTATTCGCGTTGAAAATTGGTTATGTATGTATGGGCTGACATTCATTGAGATCTATTGTGTCTCCTTACTTCTACTTAGTTCTTGAAGAACGTCTCAGAGACTAGTAGCTCCTTTAGTCCTATTTCCCTGAGGAATTTTGGGATATCTGGAGGCTTCAACTTAGGTAAATGTCCCTCTCATATTCAATAATCTCCTAGGTGCTGCGCCCTAGGATTCTGAATTGCTTTGCAATTCGCAAGTATGTGGATGGAGGTTTCTTCTTCCATGCCACAGAATCTACATTCTTCTTCCTCCACTATTCCGAGCTTATTCAGGTGTCCGTTCAGGCAGCAATGTCTCGTTAGGATCCCTGTTCAAACTCTTAGTGCAGTTTTACTTCGACTTATGCATTCATTTGATATCAACAGGTTGTAGTCACTCATCAGAATCTTTGATTGTCTTAGCCCTACTAGACCTACAACTACTGTTGGTTGTGATGGCAATGCAACAAATACCAGAAGAAAGAACGACGTTATAACAAATATCAGAATGAAGCTGAACTTGCTAATATCGCTACTCCATCCGAACTAGATGTCTTTGAAAACATATTCCTCTTCCTTGATGGTGCAATTAGCTGTCGACGTGAAATTACGAGATACTTTGTGATTGAAATCCAGCCAGAAATGCACTGAGTACCGACCAGAAAAACATGTCGTACAATTTCTTATTACTATTGCTTTCTGGATCTGAGTAGTCGTAATCCAGGAAAAATTACACATTCTAGATGGCTTACAGCAGCAAACAAAATATCATGACTTCAGATTTCAACGGAAGTTCCATTGCACATTAAAAAATTGTGGACGAGTACAGTTTTGTTCCAGATGAAGAACCAGCCGACGTGCGCAAATAGAGCAAAGCGTGTCTTAAGATGATAACATCAACTTGTTTATGTGATGCTTATTATTGCCACCTTGAGGACATGTTATTAGCAACTTTAGCTCATGGCATATCGCTAAGTGAAGAACTTTGAAGTCTACAGAAATGGTTTCTGTTCCAACCGGAAAAAGTTCCATATATACCTCAGACAATATTGATGTTATCAACTGACAGACGAGTGAATTCATTGTACCTCCCCTTTCTGCTGGTGTTTGGAATCCAACTCTCCAACTATGTTCAACACCAAACATATTTGGAATTTGTTCAGTTCCCCTGTTATAGTAAGGCGGTGAAGCGATGTGTTGAAATGGTGGCCAAAGCTTTCATGTCGGTGTTTGGTCAATCGGCTAGGTATGGCTCCATACCAGAAAAAACTGGGCCTAGGAGCATCATGCCGTGGAAGAAAAAACTTCAATCCACATACTTGCGAATTGCATTGTTGTATAGAAGAGGAACATTTACCTAAGTTGAAGCAGATATCCTAAAATACCCCATGGAAATAGTCTCTGAGACGTTTCTCAGGAACTAAATAGAAGTAAGGGGGCACAATAGATATTTTACATTTTTATTTTGAAAGCTATTATTGCTTATATCCTAGTTATTACTGGCATGTTTTATGCAGGTATATGTGTTTTTAGGAAAATAATAAACCATTTTCCATTTCTCTTTCAATTTCCAAGGTTCTTTATTACATAACAGGTACAAAATAAAACTTTAAAAGAATTTTAAATAACATCCAAATATCACTCAATGGGTGGAAGAGACCAACATTTATTAAAACATCTCAAAGCATAATTCAACTTCCATTTTTAGCTCATAATAACAATTGTCATGTTTAGTGGCTCCAAAGCGTATATATATTCTCCAACTAGCACACTCCATGTCACCCTTTCTCTGCAATTGTGTTTATCTTTCCACTTTCCACATTATAATTACCCTTGTGTCTTGCCACCTTATTGTGGTCTACCAGGGTTGATAGTTTTTGTACGCAGTCCCATACAAACCTTAAGGTCTATTCACACTTGTCAGTCGCGTTTCAGTTCCGTTCCGTCAAACAGTCTCGGGTAGGATTAAAAGAAATATCGTTGCCACTTGCCTTTAATTTGAACCAACATATTTAAACACGTCCGACGCTGTCAAGGATTTTCATCATCAGTCTCGTTTCAGTTTCTAATAAATTAAATTCGTCACCAACGAATGTTTTGACTGACGTGTTTTCGTGAAAAATTTGTTGTTTTTCACATAAAAATAAAATATTCAGTTCCATAGGATTTATCGCATTTTAAATATGTGGACTAGGGATTCAAAAACAATATTTGGGCTAGGATTGCAGAAGAAATAAAACAAATAATGGTAAGTTATTTTTATGGAATTTATTCGGCATGAATGTATGGCGTATTACAATTTGGGTAACATTCAATTGTTTTGCCTTGGAATACGAGGACTGACGTAACGTGTTGGAATCGATTTTCAATCTGATTTGGGGGATGAATGGAATTTCAGTGCTGCCTGATAAGGATCTTTTGTCATCTGTACCCCGTTCCTATGTTCATTTTCAGATACGTTTCGAAAGATTTCTGTTGAAATGACAAAATTGTACCTGGTAATGCTAAATCGAGATTTTTATCTTTCTCGATATACAGGGTGATTGATTAGTGTGATAAAGTTCAGTGCCTCCTTTGTCCTTTGAGATATCAATTTGAAAATTTGAGGGTTTATAGCCATCATCAGTCTCCACATTTTAAAATTATTTCCAATCTTACAGGGTGTTCCAGAATGCTGCGCCATATCAAAGTTACATTTTTTTTTAAGGGAACATCCTATATTTTATCGCATATTTGGAATCAGCTTGACCTCCCCATTACAATAATATAGGGTTGTGATGTGTTCTACGGAGTATTTGAAAAGTTATAACAAATTTTCCATAAAAATTCTTATTTTAATTCACCCTGTATCAGATTCAGTGAATATTAACGAAATAGATAATTTTCCAGAATTTTCACTACTATTCGAACACTTTGGCCGCAACAGATTTTCATTCTTGAATTTCTCTTACAATGTAGAGGGTATTGAACTTGTTACGATTTTTATGGAAAATTTGTTATAAGTTTTCAAATACTCCGTAGAACACATCACAACCCTATATTATTGTGATGGGGAGGTCAAGCTGATTCCAAATATGCGATAAAATATAGGGTGTTTCATTTAAAAAAATGTAACTTTGATATGGCGCAGCGAACACCCTGTGAGATTGTAAATATTTTAAAAACGTGAAGACTGATGATGGCCAAAACTCTCAAATTTTCAAATTGATATCTCAAAGGACAAATGAGGCACTGAACTTTATCACACTAATCAATCACCCTGTATTTTGAAACGAGTTATTGGACATTACAAGTTATGTAGAAATATACTTCAATGACAGTTCATTCATTCGATTGGGTTATGCTCAACAGCCCAGGCACTTAAACTGAATCTTTGTACCATAAATAACACTAACAGTTCATCCTTTCGAATAATTCTGAGATTAAAACAACCAGACGTTCCATTTTCACTTCTATTCTTTATTTTTTTTCATTTTAGATATATTTACATATACAACATTGAACATCCTAACTCAATCAAATCATCACCAACACAATCGATTTGAGGTTAAAATTCTTTTCCAATGGGTTATTTTTTTTGGTTTCAAAAATTATCGGCAATCAGCAATTATTCGAATAAGTTCAAACTACCAAAGTGCACCAATTTGCTGTTATGTTTAATTTATTCAGCACATGAGAACTGAACAATAACATATTAACGAGATTGTGTAGCATCAACAGTTCCCAATTCCCTCTGGTTCGATTATAATAATTGACATTGATATTGGTAGCACGAAAAACGACCAATCAATTAATGGTTTACCGCGAGTATATTGATTAAACAACAAAATATATTGAATAAGGAGCTACTGTGAGCAGAAACTATATTAGCTGATAATGGCCCGCCGAGTAATACGAACTTTGTACATCACACTTCCTGAAACCACACGTTGAACAATTTGTATATATGTGTATATTTATATTCTTTGTTCATTCATCGCTATTAGAAATTCCTACCTGCGCGCTACCGCCTCCAAATAATTTTAAGTTCGTTCAAATTATAATTCGTCGGGCTGATGATTACAATACTTTCGGCGATTAAGGTAGGCGAGGCGCAAAACGCAGTGCTCCCTCGTTGCTTGCGAGGTTAATTACAGGTGTTATCGTTCAAAACCGAAATTTCAAATTTTTAGACCAAATGGGTCAATTTTCACGGTACTTGATTTTTATTTCTTTATTTTCCTGAATAATAAGTGCATTTTTCTATAAAACTAAAATTCCTGATGATTGTATAGTATTTCAAACCTAAAAATCAAAGTTATGTTTCATAGTGCTTTGAAAACTACAAAGGAAAAGTACGGCAGTTTTCATACTGAAATGCTTATCCATATTAATTTTACATACAATGTTCGTTAAAGTTTACTAAATCGTTGACGAACAACAGTGTATTATTTGGTGCCAGAACCGGCTCTTATGGGAATACAGTCCACTTTATCCAAGGCAGAAAACCATCCGAACTGTACACTAAACATCCAATCGCACTTGAAATAAAAAACGAGCCTCCTGCGATCAGACACAATTGTAGACTTCTTGAGGACACCGTCCCACTTCAAAATTCAGGCAAGAAGCAGATTGGATAGCTCGCGAAGCCTTCTAGAGCTTCCACTCCATACAAGAAGACAAATTGACAACTAACGACTTAAAAAATGTAAGAAGTTGTTGCGAATATACTAGGAAAAAATAGCAATTAGTTGGCAAATTATGTTACAACCGAAAAAATTTTAATTTTTAAAATCACTTATGGGGTTATCCTTAAGTTATGCTCGGCAGTGTATTTAAATTATTCAACTGACAATGGCTATAGTATTGTTATTGGTTAAATTTGAAGTCTAACTGGATTTTAAAACGGTCAAAAGTAATATTTCTTAAGATTTGAATCCAATTCAACCCATTACATAGAAAAAACATCGAAATGAAAACATTTTTCTAGATATATTTTGCGGGCGAAGTCCTTAAAGAGGATCTCCACACGAGTCGACGTACACTAATAGTGTATATAACTTTGGATTTTGGGACGAAATGGGTTTTCCCTATTACGAATTCCTTTATGCCTTCCAAGGAAGAAGGAGACGATGTGCAGAGCATACATAATCTATCCTTTCTGACGTCCCGCATCACTTTTGACGCTAACTCGACATTTAACATATTCTGCTCATTTTTTGTCGATGCCGACATATGTGTCGAACCGAACGTGAATACTGTTACATTTATTTATTTTTGATCCTCGGGATAAGTCAATATTCAACAGGTATCATTTCAATTCGACTTAACACGCTTTATATAGTCTCAAAAAAAATTAATTTCCTGGTCAAACCGATAAAATTCTCCTGTACTCAAGTATGAGCCATTATTTTCACAACGAATGCTTGCATTTTTAATTGAAATAAATGTCAAGGGTTTATAAGTTATGACTCTATTAACTGAATAATAACGAAGCTTTAATCTTGTAATTAGTAATCGCTTTAATGGATACGACATTGCACAATAATTTGAAACTTAATTTGGAATACAATAATGAGAAAAGTTTGGAAATCGCATCAATTTTCTAAAACTGCAGTTGTGGTGTCAGCTTAAGTGATTGTTATTTCTGATTATTTTCTCAGTTTACTTATTATTTTTATTATTATTATTACATATTGATGAGGGCAGAGGAGCTAGCTCCTATTGTGTCCGAAAAAAAAAATACATTTCAAAAGAAATACCTACCAGTAGTAAACAAACAAATCAAAAAAAAGAAAAAAAAAACAAATAGAAATTACTATTAAGCTCTAAATGTTATTAAATAAGTTACACTGATCTAGTTTATTTTTGAATATATTGACACATGTTGCTGAGACAATTTCATTGTCTAAATAATTCCAAATATTGAAAATTCTGTCAGGTAAAAAGTTTTGTCTCGATCTAACCGTAAAATTTTCCTTTTTTAACTTGAGCTGGTGTCCTCTAAGTCTCGTGTCTGTATTTAGGGTGAAAACTCTATTTAGATCACCAAAATTATATTTAAGAATTCGAAAGGCTACAATAAGATCGCCTCGTAACCGACGTAGCTCAAACGTGGTAAGATTTGCCATGGATAATCTTTCTTCGTATGAAGGTCTTACAGGTCCTAAAGCAACTCTGGTAGCTTTCCGTTGTACACTTTCCAGTAACGTTCTATCACCAATTAAGTTCGGATACCAGACTGGACCGGCGTATTCAAGGATAGGTCTCACGTAAATAGCATACAATTTGCAGAAACTGTGAAAGGATAATTTGACAAGCATTTACTAATAAGATAAAGTTAAGATATATTTTTGAGTCGTCGGCATATTGTGATATTTTGCTGGAAACGTGAAACGGTAAATCGCTAGTGTACACTGTAAACAAAAGTGGGCCCAAAACTGAACCCTGCGGAACTCCACTTTTAACTGGTCTTCAGTGCCTCCTTTGTCCTTTGAGATATCAATTTGAAAATTTGAGGGTTTATGGCCATCATCGGTCTTCACATTTTTAAATTATTTACAATCTCACAGGGTGTTCCAGAATGCTGCGCCATATCAAAGTTACATTTTTTTTAAATGAAACACCCTATATTTTATCGCATATTTGGCATCAGCTTGACCTCCCCATTACAATAATATGGGGTTGTGATGTATTCTACGGGGTATTTAAAAAGATATAACCAATTTTCCATAAAAATCGTAACACGTTCAATACCCTGTACATTGTAAGAGGAATTCGACAATGAAAATCTGTTGCGGCCAAAGTGTTCGAATAGTAGTAAAAATTCTGGAAAATTATTTATTTCGTTAATATTCATTGAATCTGATACAGGGTGAATCAAAATACGAATACATTATTTTCTCCGTTTTTTCAAATGGATCTCCCTGTATTTTATGAGAATATCGAAAAGTACTATCAACATACTTCTTTTTTTATAAAGCATTCCCTATACCTTAAATTGTTAGTTCTTGAGATATTTTGATTTTTCTATGCAAAACATTGATTATATTTAATTATTTAATAATTAATTGTGAGTTGGGTGTGATCAAAAACTGATATTTGTCAATAACATGACATGGCAGTAGGTACATTAGTGTTTTTTGAATAAGCGGTTTGGTACATTTTTTGGTGTTTTGAAGAATTTGAACTAGGACAAAAATGAATTTCACTAGTGATGAAATGATTGATATGATCTGGATATTGGGATAATGCAATAAAAACGCCTTACTATCAGCAAGAGAATACCATAAACGTTTTTCTGAAAGGCGGCAACCTACGAAACAAAAACTTCTGTGACAGAAGAAAATGAAATTAATGTTTGGTGGCAGTTACTGAAAACCCACACACATGTGTAAGGAGGTACGTTTCATAAACATGGTTGTGTTAATAGGCACAACTTTCACTATTATTCATAAACTAATCCATATCACATAGTGACACACAGTCAAACTAGATAGTCGTTGAATGTGTGGGGAGGTATTATTGGTTAATATGTAGTAAGACCATATTTTTTTGATATAATCAATGTTTTGCATAGAAAAATCAAAATATCACAATAACTAGTAATTTTAGGAATAGAGTATGCTATATAAAAAAAGAAGTATGTTGGTAGTACTTTTCGATTCTCACATAAAATACAGGGTGATCCATTTGAAAAAACCGAGAAAATAATGTATTCTTATTTTGATTCACCCTGTATCAGATTCAATAAATATTAACGAAATAAATAATTTTCCAGGATTTTCACCACTATTCAAATGCTTTGGCCGCAACATATTTTTGTTTTTGAATGTATCTTACATTGTACAGGGTATTGAACTTGTTACGATTTTTATGGAAAATTGGTTATAACTTTTTATATACTCCGTAGAACACATAACAACCCTATATTATTGTAATGGGGAGGTCAAGCTGATTCCAAATATGCAATAAAATATAGCGTGTTTTATTTTAAAAATATGTTACTTTGATATGGCACAGCATTCTGGAACACTCTGTAAGATTGTACATAATTTTAAAATGTGGAGACTGATGATGGCTATGAACCTTTCAAATTTTCAAATTGATATCTCAAAGGACAAAGGAGGCACTGAACTTTATCACACTAATCAATCACCTTGTATATTTTTGGAGCATCACAACTTGTACTCGTTTGCTTAGACGTTTAAACCGAGGTACTGGATTGTTTTTCAGGCCCACCAAGTATACACTTGGATAGAACAATCTTATTGCATACTGATTTTCATCCACCTAAGCGTTTAACTTTTACTACGATTTTTGTGTCTCGACGATAACAAACACTCTCAAAGATGAAGTACAATTTTATCGACTTGTACAATAAATAACTATTACCTACGACCCCCCCTGTAATCAGTCAATAACACACAGTCGACATCAATGTAATGACGTCTATTACGCACGGTAAAAAAAAACGCACAGCTGTAAAGTAAATCGCACGGCTTCCCTAGCAACATCTTAGCAACTGTCAATAGACGTCGCCATTTTATTCAAAAATATGGCATAAGCCGTCAAAACATTAAACTTAAGTAGGCCGCAATAGCGATTTGCAAACGAACTGTCAAGAAACTGTCAAAAAACTTTTTTATTATCCTTATAACTTATAACTGGTTTGTGTAATTGTGTAAAGTTTTATTTAAAAAAATACGGCAAGTGCAAGTAATAGAGATGAAAGTTTACCAAGCACCTCTAATGTAAATGTTGTTTCTCATGCTTCAACAAGCAAAGGAAGCGATTTACCATTTGTGTTCAATAACTGCAATGTTACTATAAACAATTATTATAATAATTAATAGGTATTATAGAATTAAATGTTATACAATAAAATTATTAAAAAATGTTGATGTTGTTCAAGTATTATTAATAATAAGAGTATAAATACAAGTACAAGTAGGTCGTAGGTAAAGTATAGTACGTAACTCGTGTTGTAAAGCATTTTACGCACTCACGGAATTACGCACTCGCCGCTACGCGGCATCGTGCGTAACTTTTCCATTCGTGCGTAAAATGCTTCTTACCACACACGTTACGTAATATACTATTAAATTATATTTGCACATTGAATCAGATATAATCAATTTTAAATTTATTTTAATGAGCGTTTCTCTTGATTTGTTAATTTTTGTGTTACTAACTACCTTTAACTAACGATGAACTATACCTTGTTTTTGAACTAGGAGGAGCATTTTTAGGAAAGCTCAACCACACCACTAAAAGTTACTGGATTGGGAGTGTGTTCCGAAAGGGTCGTGTTCAGACTTTTTGAACTAAATGAAAATTACGTGAAATATATATTGTACTGCTCGCTGTTGTCGTGGCCAATGAGGGATCAAAGCATGTCTTAATATCGAATGATGATTGGCCACAGATCATTGCAAAAATAGTAACCAAATGTCACATTATTGTGAAAAGATGTAAGGTTATAATAAGTAGTTTATGTAAAATGTTTTAAGAATTTGAGGATTGATGAGAATATAGAAATGCAATTGTATGATCAAATTTTTTTTAACAGGCTTTGGTGTAGCAAAACTAAAAGTGAACAGAAGTTTTGTTATCGATAAATACCATAATATAGTACTGCAATGTATGTAAAACTTGATGTGAAACTTATATCATTAACAAGAAAAAAGTAGCATGGATTTTTTTCATGAAAGGGAATAAATACTAAAAATAGCAAATACCTTGGGTAAAATATAATACTTTGTTAGAACTAAACAATAAACAACAAACGTGGTAGTAATGATTGAACTAATGACTATTTTTATATAAATAAACACAAAACTGACAAATGTCAGTGTCAGTGGTATCAAAAGAGCTGTGTGAAACTGGTGGCAATCTGACCAATCACTAGGCAGCAGAAATGCCATCTTAAATTCAAATCGCTCCTCTTAGTTTAAAAACAAGGCATATAAATATACGGTTTCTGGATTATTTCCATGATAGGTATAATTTACACATTCAATATGTATAAAATGTTTTTTTCACACAGTAGAATTCGAGTAGATTTATCTTCGCTTAACATCTTATATCTTTGAAATAATAGTGCTCAATTTAGAGATCCATTTATTTCCAAGCAGGAAACTAATTTCAATTATTAATAATAGAATCAGCTTTTCTAATTTTGAATATATCTTGAAAATTCGCCTAATAATTGCAGCGTTTCGAAAAAGATAATTAACAATTAATTATATAGGTGAGGAAGCCCATTTAATTCGTTAGTTTGCTCAAAAGGACATTCATCAGAGCTTTCACTTTAGTGAATATACCTTTTAAGAAAAGTGTTCTTGCCGACGTTAAATAATACAAACAAGCTTGTCAGGCTCCGTTCGAAGTTTATCCATAAAATGAACCATGATGTATGGAGTTGAAGGCGATTTATTCCGAAAATACAACCTTAAAACGTGTGTATTGTGTAGTAATGAGATCTACACAATTTTATCTTAATATTATCTACCTTGTTGTATGGGTTGCAAAATTCAGTCTTTTGTTTATTTTGAACCAATGATGAAATTGTGATATCATTATTATGTGGAGAGTTAAATTATCAATATTTGCAGTACAGAATAGCTGCCAAAACAGACTAATGAATGTATAAATGTATAGTGGAGTGATATTTACCGAGACCTGAATAGTATATTGTGCCACGAGGGTAGAAAATGAGTTTTAGCAGCCCGAGACTATTAAATGCACGAGCGAGCGTAGCGAAGCGAGGGCAGCTGATGGTTGAGGGCTGCTAAAGCGTTTCCTGCATGTGTGACACACAATTATCGAATAAACCAAAAAATAGGAGAATATAACAGAAAACTTCAACATGCACTGACGTTTAGTTGAAAAATTCACAAGAAAAGTCAAAGTAATCAAGTGACAGATAGTGAAAAGCTTCAAAAACCGTGGCGTCATGAGTTATTCGCCATTGGGTTGCTAAGCAGTACATTTTTGGTCTTCATATGATTGGTTTTCTGGTAAGGTACGCGAAAATAGTTATTTGTATGCCAAGGACTGCCAGTGCTACTTTGTTGGACGAGTCTGTAAATGGTGAGACGAGTGAAACGAGTCGAGCAACAGGTGAGTCCAACAAATTAACACTTTCAGCTGTGGCGTACACAACATTCTCAATGAATCACCCTGTATAGAGCTTATTTATGAGGCGGAAATACGCCGAAACCGGTCAGCAAGTGATATTATTCCTTCTAATTATTCAACTTCCATAAGGTAAGTCTTTTAATCCATTAATTATAAACCAGAATGGCTGGTTCTATATTTTCATATACACCAACCCCGTTTAACTTGGAAGTATAATTCATTGTCTGCGGTGCATATAGCACGAGAAGTAGATGTTGCTTCCTAGTGAACGGTCTAAACCTTGGATAGTAATTTTCTAATTTGTAAAGCGTTTTAAAAGTTTAACACTATTATTTTGACTTCTAACAATTTATTTAATATTATCTAAGAATGTAGCCTACCTATATGCAATATTAATAGATTCTATTTATTTGCTGTCTACCCCGGAGCTCCCAGAGAGAGCTAAGCGGAACGAGTGTCTTATGAAACGAGTGACTAGAGATGTTTTTGATACTAGGTGCGTACTTTACTTTTTCTACGCCTGCAGGATCTTAATTATAGTATATTTTAATAATTATATTCACAAGATAACAGACAACCACTGATGTGTCATTGAAAAATCAAATGACACCGGACTACAAAATTATCACGGAATATTAAATATAAATTACAGAAGATACACTTGATGTGACGTTTAAGGAACAAAAGATAAACGAGGCCACTGATACGACTTCAAAACAAAATATATGGTAAATTCCATGTTCTTCATTGTATGGCATGATACAGTGAGGTACACGAGCATTCAATTCCTAACCAAATAAAAATCTAGGACAAGTTTATAATTTATGAATATTTCTTACTTTTTTCTGTGTTATGTGTTTAGTTTAAAACTAAAGTTTGGCACAGTTTTAAACTTTACTACCTTATAAGCATGTAGTGGGTAGTGGTTGAATACAAAAAATACTTTTAAATAAATGTGTATTATTTGACTGACTACCTATTGAAAGTACTGGAAGTAGATCTAATTACTTAAAGTGAATAAATTACTTACAGTTTGTTTTAAGTACTTTTAGTTCAAACAAGTAGAAGTATCCAGTACATTTTATGCAAAATACAGGGAGTACAAGTACTCAGTACCTTCAATTTCAAAGTAGGTACTGAAAGAAAACTACTTAAAGAAAAAAGTGCTGAATACTTTACTTGCAGTGCATTTTCACTGCAAGTAGCTCAACGCTGGAGAAACTAAATATTATATTGTATCATGATTTAAAAGAATGGGTTGATTATTACTTGACAGATATTGTGGATGAGGTAGTTCCATTACTTATGGTGCATATGAAATTTTGACCATCAAGTAGAATGCATAATTATTCATTCTAAGCACAATCATGCTGCCAATATCTCTATAGATTCAAGCAGGAAGAAACCCCTTGTATATTGCCAATCAAATTAAAGAATTGTTTTTTTTCTTATTGATGAAATGATTTCAATGTAAAAGCTTTGGCTGTTTAATAATTCATTACGGTTTATCGCTGAATTGCAAAAAACTACACTACAAAGAAACATTTTTAGGTTTTCCACATCCAATTACAAACAGAAAGAACAAAGCGTTCCACAGAAAAGCTGAAATTGAATTATTACTTTTCTTTTTAATCATTTTAATGTGAAATGAAAAGAATAACCGAAAAAATTAAAACCGTTGACGACGTTTTGTGTTGTAGAATGATATATTTCAATTAATTTCATAATGAGTATCCTTTGTATCAATCAAAAAAACTAATTGACTGCATAAATCTCTTTTTTTCTCAGTTATCCCAAAACAATTCGTTACCAACGATTGAATTACTTACGTTGGAGAAGTTCTTTAAAATTAAATTATATAAATTAACCCTTGGAAATTCTATTTCGAGTTTGAACGAGTTATCGCTATCCAATTTGTTGAATATTTTTGGACAGGTATCAAAATTAGAATTTTTTATTTACACGCTTTTTATTAGCTTCACTTGTATGTTTGTTTGTATGTCTGTATGTAACTCTCCGCGGCTTCTGGCACCGAACGAATTCGATGTCGACATTCAGTAATTAGCGTATCAATTTATCCACTCCATTTACGTTATCTTTCAGTGACCTTCAGTCGAAACATATTTTAATAGTTTGCTATGGATTTGCTTCTAGTTTTTTTGCCGTAAATATATTTTTAACTTGATTCTCATTATTACCTATTAGTAAATTTATCGAAGTAGTTCTTATCGGGTGTAATCGCTTTCTTTTGATTTAAGATTTAAAAACTAAATTTCTTGAGTATGCAGTGGCGTATCTGCATTTTATTTTCAATAATGTTTTGCCTTTTCTATATCTTTAGATTATGTATCATAAGTACCTACATTTTTTTTAGTACCTATGCACACGTCAAGACTGGATTGGTTATCGAAGTAATAACTGTTAATTTTCTCTTCAAGTCGGAGCTAATTTTACAACTCTCCGCCCTCTGTTAGAAATTCGATATACTATCTGCATCAACATTAAGTTTTAGAATTTCACACCTCAAATTTTATTGCGTTGTTGAAGAAGAATTTTACGTTCATGTACCCTCTGTTGGAAATTAATAATACTATCAACGAGAACTTGAAGAAAAAATCTATAGACAATAAATCGAACTAGAAAGTTAAAAATAAATATAGTTTAAAAAAACTAAAAAAACACGCTTTTGAAAAATGTTGGACTAAAAAGTTAAAAATAATTTTAAAAATTAAATTATGACAATAGTACATAAACAATACTAGTTTAATTGAGGGAAATGCGTGGAGCGCTTTGTGCTTATCGTATATCAAGCGCCGGGAATATCAGTTACTGGTGCTCTTCCAGGCCGCTTCTTTGTTGGGGTGGAAATTTTACTTGCATGTTATTTGCAGAAATTAATTGCTCCTCTTCTTTAACCATTTTTTCAATGGTTCTTATCGAAATACCTAATACAAAATAAAGATTTTTGTTGAAATAGTTATTTTTGAAATTTATTTAATGTTACCTGTAGCGAATGATGTTTTATTTTTGACATTTGAAAACGTATCAGACTCACATTTGACACTTTAAAAATAATTGAATTATTTCACGTGCCTGACTCTTGATAACTGGCTTTTTGTTAGGCGATGACATTTTTTCAGAAACAACACAAAAATTATTCAACCAATGCCAAATGCCAACAGAATTGGAGGACAACTAATGATACGCCTTTGTACAGAGCATTTATGTATCTTGGAAGAGCTGTAGTGGGAGGTAACATTGAAAATGAGTTTGTGCGCATGGAGGCGGGCTCGCCATCACCTTTGGCGCTTGCAGTATGTACTTGTATACATTGCTTGGGTATCCATATTTTTTGAATATATGTTATAATAAATGGCTTGAAAAAATGTGCCACTGACTCTCCCACTTAAAGTTATAGTTAAATTTCGTGGGTGAATATGAATATCCAGTCCAATTAGCGATTATAATCCATATCTGCAAAAACATAATAGTACGACAGTCAGTTTATGTATCCGTAGAGAATTTTTCAGCGTAGTCGATTGAAAACTTTCATCATCAACTACAATGTTTAAAAACCCTCATATATAATAGGTACACATGTCTCAAATATATAATACACATGTCTCAAAAACCAACAATATGTCAACAAAATGTTTCTTTTGAGTTTATCAACTATAGAAAAATTGTAAAAACTCCCCCAAAGAAAACTGTGGAGCATTCAGAATATTTACTTTCAACAATTCACATCTTGCCGCAACTTCGACTTAAAAACCTTTTGTTGCGATTCAAGAATGGGATTTCATTTTCAACGTTTATCTCTGTTTTGCTAAGGTAAAATAACGTTAAGGTATAAGCAAAATACGTGAGTTTCAAAGCTCCATCCAAATATAAAAAGCTGACAAGGGTAACAAAGTCAGAGTGGATTCGAGAAAATAATTTGAAAGGGTTGAAGCATAAGATAGAATAATACATTTCTGGGAAATGTAACAAATCGTAAAATATGAAAATGATGCGTTGAGGAAGCTACAGACGTAACAGCAAGCTGGTCAAGCTTAGATGAACAAACCATTTTTACAAACATACTTGAGCGTGAGTATGACAATGGCTGATATGTACATATATTAATCCCGAAAGTATTTTGGAAAATTACTTAAGCTCTTTGAAATATAATTTTTTATTTATTTAGTATGGGGAATTGAACCACAATCTCCTTTTTAATTTTTAATTCAACGTTTAGGTAGCGTTCCAGCTACCGTTGTCAAGAACAAATAATTTTTTTCAAATTCTGGTCCCTATCTGACACTAATGAAAAAATTCGACAACTGAAATACTTGGAATCTCGCAATTTTCCATAACAAAAAATTAATGTGCTCACATATTGGAAATAATGACGTACCTAATTAGAATTATAATTAAAAATTAAATTTACATCAACACAATATAAGTATAAATAACAAAACTAACATGTTTTCTACTTCTGCGTATGGAATTTCGAATACACACAAAAATAACCAATTCTGAATAAAGTGCTTCACTTTATTTTCCTAGCTACACCACTGTTTCTATTGTCGATCTCGAATAAAGATATCAGCAAAGGTTGAAATACAAAATCTCACGCATGTATACATTTTTTGTTCTTTACCAAATTACTTCTTGGAACTAAAAAATGTGTATTTATTCAAAATGTTGAGACAGCTGGTGGTAATAACAAATAGCTTTCCTAAGGGATTTTTAGATTACTATGAAATTGAATGGAATAATTAACTTTGGAAGTCAGTGATTGGACTTTTCAAAATATAGTTTATGGTTTTAAGCTTAGAGTAATACTACAAATAAGGTCCGCAAGTTCTTCTTAAAACTGTCCGAAAAGACGGCTAACATTGTATCGCCATACATATGTTTTCATCAATGACTTTCAAGGAGTGGGGAGAAACTGACGGTCTAGTCGGACAGTGCCACTGGCTAATAAAACTATTCACTTATAGGTGAAAAGGGAGGTTAGGAAAATTCCGACTGTTCTTTTTGCAAATTTGGCACGGATAAACCATGATTTTCACAAAAAAATATTGTTTTCAATTATATCTGTACGCACACACACAAATATAAGTTGGAAAGACGAAAACAAAAGCTTCAATAAACTAGGAACGTTGAAACTTCGTAGTAAAATCAGGTAAAATTGAAAGTAAAATGGTTTCCGCCCTTTTGTCGGTGTTGCCATATTTCAGACAGACAAAATTATTAACACGCATTTGTTTCGTTTAAACCTCAAAAGTTTCAAACAAAAACATATTTTTATTACATAAACTACGTAGAATAATTATTTTAAAGTTTTAATGTAATTTCTTAAAAGTACATTTTTATTTTGTACGTTTCTATCGTGTCCTATAATTCAGTTGTCGCAATTCAAAGGAAAAGTAAGACATCCGGCAAAGGGTCGGCAAGTTACCTTAGAATGTGATGTAATGTTGGGTTCACTTTTAAATGTAAACAAATGTATCTTTTTAATGTATTAATCTGAGGTTTTAAGATACTAATTTAAGTTCAAATACCGCGTCTACATCGGGTGCACGGGCTCGCACTGTAGCCTCGGGAGCCAGATGCTCGTTCTGTGTTTACGTGCCTCGGATTTGTTTGGATGCACATTGCCTCGACTGAGCATGCCTCGCGGTCGAGCCGTCGGCTGTCAGAAAACAGGACGTGCTCATCGAAGTAATGTTTAAAATTTTCGCTGTATTAGCTCCAATGTAACATTGTGATAAATATGCAAAGTCAAAAAAGAGATCTGACCATTGAAAATATCTAGTAGGGCTTAGACAATCAAAGATAGTTCTGGGTGACTACAACCTGTTAAGATCAAATTAATGCCTTAGTCAGAGTAAAACTGTACTAGAAGTTCAACAGGGATCCTAACAGGACTAAATGGGCAAAAAGCTTAATGTCACCCCAATATATATAAATACATTATTTAAAAATGTCGTTTTGTGTTCTATTTTTTGTGGTTAGCCAATTGACTCGAACTGATATACCTAGAGTACGGACATTTATTGTTTCCAATACAACCATTCATATGTTTCCTATTTGAAAATGTTTCATGGTCTTACAATTATATATTGGAAGTTTTATGATTTAGATTCAAGTAGTACCTATGTACCCAATAATTTACAGCCTGCTTACTTCAATTTTATAGCGAATCACATACCTACATTTTGAAACATTCCAATACGGAGCCTATATTTTCCAGAAATTATTCTAGATTACCAACAACTTATCAAAGTTTATTTTTTCCATTCAAAAGTGTTTAATGAATTAATACCATTCGCATTATTATTGTTAATTTTGTAATTTCACATAAACCGTTGTACGACACAATGTAAAAAAGCTGAAGTATCCTCAAAGCCATAAATGAATGTAAATGGAGTGCGAATCCTTAAATTGACCTGCTGTTATACAGGGCTTACACGAGGTCAATGTTGGATAAGGAAAGTTTTCTATAAAGTTCTGCTAACAAATCCAGGCTACTTAAAGTGGATAGGATACAGAATAAAGTTCTGTGCTTAGTATTAGAAGCCATTCAATCCAAACCTACCCCTATTTTTTAAGTAAAATGTAAAGAACCACTGTTATGCTCGAGGCGAATATTCCTTTGTTAGAAATTTATTATTCAAAGTCGAAACTATTAAGCACTATGAACGAAATATCCAATTCTCTCAACAAAGGGGTGAGAAAAATATGTCCGTATAACTCTTAAACCTATTCATTTATTATTTACTCAATTACAGTTTCCTGTAGAAGACACAAAGCTTCTGGAATGGAAGTAGATAACATGGGAAATGGTACAAAGATTCAGTTCAAGTGCCTGGGCCATTGAGCACAATCCAATCGAATTAATGATCATTATCATACTTTAGTTTGATAGGTTTTGATAAGTTTAATATTATTATTTTAAATGAAACCAACTACTTTTCATTAGTTCCATGTCATTCTGGCGATATTTTAAATAATAGGTATGATGAATGATTTTGAAAAAATGCTCCACGATGTTTTCACATATCTACATGTTATTTCTCCGAGAAAAAAGTTTTTAAAGGAGAAATTTACCTTTTAAAAATGCATTTGAAATTCTGCGCCAAAACGCAAGAATAGTAATGGCTTCTGTCTGTGACATCATCAATTTGTAAATACCATTTATAGGTGATTTGTGTCATTCTTAGTACATAAAACAGACTGTTTTATGTCATTGGTAAAATCGTCAAACTTCAAACACTTGACAACTTTGCAGCTTAGATGTTTATTTTGATACATAATTTATCATACAAACAAAGGAAATTCAAAACAGAACAGATGTTCGGACCATAGAAAGTTCGGACTTATCTATGGTTCGGGCGAAAGACAAAATATCAAGGTCAAATTTGCGAAAGTACGACGTCACTCTCTTCTGATTGGCGTTTGAGCTAAGATGGCGGATTGTTATAAGATGGCGGATTGTTAAATTTTGTGCTTATATATTTACTAAAATATTGGTCATCACACATGTAAAATAAAAATAGGTGATTTTCTTAGAATCTCTGCATCATATATAATTATATCAAATCAATATTTAAGTGATTCTTAGTGACTGTCATCATGCCTATTAGAATTTTCAATAAACTTCTCATCAAAGTGGAATCAAATAGAAGCAGTTAGTTTCATTTATAATAGAATTGATAGTTTGATACTACTATAAAGCCTTACAAAGTTTTAAAAAAATACTGACCATTCACTAAGAAGTAACAACTACTTCTCGGGCTATATGCCACGACAGACATTAAATTGCACTTTCAGGTTAAACGGGGTTGAGATATCCGCACGATATAATAAATAATAAAATCACTGGTATGCACTCAGAGCGTCTGGACGGATGATATCTACTTTGTACTAATGAGGCGCAAATACGCCGAAACCGGTCTACAAGTGATGTTGTCCCTTCTAATTACAAATCAGAATGCTTGGTTATATCGTGCATATATCCAAACCCCGTTTAACTTAGTGTAATATCTGTCGGGGCATATATCCCGAGAAGTAGTTGCTGGTTTTCAGTGAACGGTCTCTGTTATTTGAAAAGTATTTTTTAAAAACTTCGTAAGGCTTTATAATAGTGTTAAACTATTATCTTTGAAGTCCACTCATTTATTGTATTCATGGAACAGGAATTTTTCTTGAAGGTTATATATATTTCCTAATTCCATTCTTTGCCAATTTTGTTTAGTAAGTTTAAAAATTTAAACCAATTTCACAGCTGAAAGCTTTAAATAAAGCTCTCGATTGAGCAATCGGGATTTGGTTATAGTGTCGGACTTTTCAGTATGCTTACTTGCACTTAAATAATTCTCCAGAAATTTATATTATGTTATGCTCTTTATCTTACAAAAATGTTTACGGAGAGTGATTGTTAAAGAATTATTATGTCTTCCATAATAATAATACACGATTCTCCATTATGAAAAACATAATAGAAATTCAAGAATTAAAGTTATTAAAAACCTAATAGAAATTCAATTTCCATTATGTATTGAGGTTGTCTATCCTGCAGTAATGCATATGTTACGTCCCAAGCCCGATCTTGTACGGAGTCGAGCTTCGTACAATGAATTTGTACGAAGTCGACTCTGTACAACGCTGGTTGTACGGAGTCGGAGCATCGATACCACTCGGTAATGAGCGCGTTATTCCGAAGTAGTACACGCATATATAACAAATCAAATATGCTGTCAAAAACAAGACATGTGACATTGAATTGACAGGTTTCGTCCATGCAGCAAACAGGTAAACATTCAAGTCTCCTAGGTTATTTTAGTTTTTTTCCGTAACAACATTAATAGCCCGATTCAGATATTCGGGAACATCCAGAAATCTTTGAAATCAAAAATTCTTTCTATCTCGAATTTGAATCGTACCCAGGAAGGCCTAGAAAATGTCAGTCTTTTTAGACCTGAAAATTTTATAGTGGCAATACTGAATGCACTACTGGAATCATCCATTGAAATACGCTACGCTACAGATCAGTGATGCATCAACTGTCATTTGCGACAAATATCATGTGAATAAACATATTAAATGATATCATATATTTTTGTTTGAGGATATTTTAGACCTTTGTATCTTGAAAATGAATGAACACCACTGGGAACTATTAAACTAAATTGAAATCGCAGATGAATGAATAATTATTGCAGTCAAATAAAATTTGATTATGTTGTTGTTCAGCAGAATTAAGAAATGATAGATTACTCTGAAAATCGCTACCTGATCAGCTTTATTGGGATGAACGCGACCATTATCAGCATTGTACAACGGTAAAAATTTGAAAATATCTTTTGGGGGATTGCAAAAGCAATATTTCCAGAGAAACTAACAACAAATCGTAAGAGATGTTCCAAGCAGTATCATCTAAGTATTTTCATTTGCTATAATAGTCTTTATGAAGCTGCAAATGCCCAGGACACAGAAAATAATTATTTTTAATTCCAGCGAGGTTTTATTCTGGGAAAGAAAATGAGAAAATATAACGTGCATTATATAATTACTTGTCTAGTCGCAGAAACTTAATTAATTCAGATACTGAATACTGCATTTGCGATATAAAAAGAGATTTAAAATACGTGAAACCTTCCAACCTACTTTGGTTAACAGAGATATGGTAATGTACTGCGTTTTGGAGCCAAAACTTATTCATTATTATCGACATGCAAATAATTATTTTTCACTTCTGCTCCTAATTTTTCTAATGAACTATAGGCTGGTTCAGCCAACGAATAGTGCGTGAAAAGCCGGGGTTACACATGCTCGTAGCTTGTCCACTTCCATGCCAGCTACTTCAATATGAAAGCTACATGCATGTGTATCTGTTAACTTGCTTGCAAGTAGCTTGTAGACAAATATATTTAAAAAGATTTGATTTTTGGCATGCAATATATAAGTTCGGCGGTGGGGAGTACGAACTGCATGCCATTATTGAATGTGTGAACACATACGACAATTGCTAGCATGTAAATAATCGCAGTCACCAGTAGTTTTTTTATTTTTTCATGTTGTTGATACCTTATCATTATGTCTCGGTGGGGAGATGAAAAGACCATAGGGTTTATCCTAATCCAATTTTTCTTAAGTTTAGGTTTGATTATTTGACGTACGCATTCTATTGCAAGTGACAATATTACACTATTTAATTCGCTTCGAACCTTTTCTATGTGAAAGGTAATTTGTGAAAATTCGAAAACTAAAAACACTTTAAAATACTGGAACAGGTTAGCGTGCAAATGTTGTATTAACCTAATCAAAATTTCTGCGTTCCCGAAGACTTATATGCATATTACTGGCAAATGTATCTTCCGTTTTCAAGCTACTGCCACATACGCAGTGCCGGATCTACGTATGGACTTAATGGGCTGCAGCCCAGGGCCCACGGGTTCCCGGGGGGGCCCGTTTCCCGTTAAGATAAACAGAAAAAGATGCATATAATCAAAATAATAAACCAGTAAAAAAAAATACAAATAAAAAACCCGAGATAACAATGACATATAAAATTTATTTTTAATTTTTCCAGTTTTTTTTCGTTCTTCCGCCCTGTTACCGAATACGCCGGAATGAATGAAGTTATGTTTATAGGTTAAGCATTAATGGCTTTAATTTTTTGTTCACCAAAGGTAAAAAAGGTACCTGTTTATTTTAATTACTTTTATCTTAGTTTATATTGTATCTTCGTTTGAAATTAAAAACTTCTATAAGTTTCGAATGTTAAATTTTCCGCATAAAACATTTTTTAGGAAAATGCCTAATTTATATAATTTCTTGGATCCCCCAGATATCGCAGCCCCCAAAGGTCACGGTCTGGCCCTGCACATACGAGCTACTGGCATGCAATTTTACTTGCAAATGTATCCTCAGTCTGCAAGGCACTGACATATGTAAGCTACTGGCTTGCAAGATACTATAGTGAAATGCAGTCTTATCATGCGGGTCATACGATTCAACAAAGACATACTCACAGTTTTTGTTTTCTTTTATTGCGTTTAATCATAACTTCCAAATAAAATCCGTAAGATCAATAAGACAGACTTATGCAATTTTGACAGGAAAAAAAAGGATATGTATATAGTTTTCAGCGATTCTAAAAAGTTTTTATTTAAATATGTTAGTTTTGTGACTTTGACAATTCAAAGTGACAATATAAATAATAAGAAGCAATTTTCCGGTTTTTTGCATCCTCAAGCAAAAATTATGCAACAACGTCATTAATTTAATGACTTCAGCTTAAATTGGATTCTCCATCAATATTTGAACAGGTGCAATCAACTATTCGTAACTTTATCAATTAAATATTGCATAATAGATACTTGATTTGATAATAATTGAGTGGACTGTGCATATTTACTCCATCATATTGTTAGCATTTCGACAAATTGTGTTTGTCAAAGTGACAGGTGAATTACAAACTTGATTGTCTTTGCGGTTGCGGTAATGACGCGTCGACAAAATAATCTGTGATATAGTCAAATGCAGTCTTATCATGCGGGTCATACGATTCAACAAAGAAATACGGACAGTTTTTGTTTTCTTTTATTATATTTAATCATAACTTCCAAATAAAATCCATAAGATGAATAAGACAGACTTATGCAATTTTGACGGGAGAAAAAAGGATATGTATTCAGTTTTCAGTGATTCTAAAAAGTTTTTCACCAGCTAAGTTTTTATTTAAATATGTTAGTTTTGTGACTTTGACAATTCAAAGTGACAATATGAATAATAAGAAGCAATTTTCCGGTTTTTTGCATCCTCAAGCAAAAAAATGGTACTTAATCTGATAGATTATTTCGAGAATAAAAGAAAAAGTGGAATTAGTTGAACTGCGCAGAAAATTGTGCATGAAAAAAAGCATAACATAATACCGAGGAATACTAAAAAATGCAAACGAAGAAAGCCAAAGACTGAGGATTTGCGCGAAAATATTAAAATGGAAGTTCGATATGTTATTTTTGATTTATATAGAACAAAAACCAATATAACTCTTCCAGTTTTAAAAGAAGCTTTAAAAATTCGAGGTGTTTTGGAAATCGGAATTAAATCATTAACAAAATTAATAAAAAAGTTGAGATTTCTATAAAAAAGACTGTAACCGAAGATTTTTATGAAAGCAGCCACAAATAGTGAGTCAGCGTGTTCAGTTTTTAAAAAGATATACGAAAAATGACAAATTCAAAATTTAGAAAAGTGGTGTTTTTAGACGAAACGTGGATATTTTCAAATGTAAGTGGGTCAAAAGCTTGGCAAGATGAGTCTGTAAAAACCGTTGAAACAAAAAATTTCCAGTTTTCTTTTTTATTTCTTGAAATAGTTAATCAGATTAAATACCATTGTGTTTTTTGGTTCTGGTGATAAAATTTAAAAAAAATTGCTCTGTTAATTATTATTTTCGTTTTTAATAAAAAGACTATTGATTCGGTTACCGGAATAACGATTATATACAGCGTGACTTTGGAAGTTCTTACCTTTATCATTGATTTCTCAGAAAATTTTAATCTTGATGTATGTGTATGTTGAGAAAATGATTTTGACGTATTCAGATTTTCTTTGGTGTATACCTACCGGGTGAAAATGAAGCACAAAAATATGACGATGGTAAATCAAAGTTTTTTAAAAATTCAAGAATCCGAAACAGAAAAATTCAACAACTGACAAAACTCGAATTTCTGCAATTTTTCGCAAATTCATATTGACATTTTTAAAAAATATTAGCATTGGAAAAAACTATTCTTAACTTTTTATCTCAGATTTATGAATCCTTCAATTTGGTTGACTCAGATTCCATATTTTAAGAAAAACTATCGTCATACTTTATTTTCACCCGACATACATCACCCAAAATCTGAATACGTCAAAATAATTTTCTCAAGATACAAAAATATTTATCAATATTAAAATTTTCTGAGAAAAAAGTTTGCCATTTCGTAAGAACTTCCGAAGATGCGCTGTATATTTTTTGTGTACTTCTGTACTACAGAATTTTTGCAAAAATAAAAATACCAGGTACGTCTTTGTAGCTATCTTCGTTAGTTAAAATAATAATACCATCATCCTTTTCTCCGGATATATTTTTTGAAATCTCACATTTTGGTAACCTCTGTGTTTTCTGATTTGATACACATGGTTAGTGACCTTTGGACCCGCACGATAAGAGCGCTTTTGACTATACATAAATATTTATTTACTTGATTACAATTTCCTGTATCAATTGTCATAGTAAAGCGTGTTATGAATATACGTCAAAATAATAGTGTAAAACTATTAAAACGATAGCCCGTTCACCAGGAAGCAACATCTACTTTTTGGGCAATATGCCCCGCCAGACAATCAATTACACTTCCAAGATAAACGGGGTTGGTATATATGAAAATATAGAACCAACCATTATAAATTATAAACCAGAATGGTTCTCAACATTTTCTTAAAAAGCGATCAGTGCTGAACTTTTAATACCATATTCAGTTAGTTTGGTGGTTTGGTTTGGTTTGATTTTATTAATGTTGCAGTCCAAAAACAATAGAATCGAAATAATTATAAACTGATCACACACTTATAGAACGGATCAAATTAAGCATAGCAACAATTATAGAATATAAAAAAACACTTCATCCACATGGAATATTTAAATGCTCAAGTAGTCAAATTTAAGACCAGTTCTAGACATTTTCACAATATGGCATTATGACAACTTTCTGCAATTTTCAAATGTTCTTATCAATAAAACACCAACAGGATTTGAAACAAGTGTTTGTCGTGAGCCAGCATACATTAATAGTATAGGCGTAAAAACACATTAACAATATCGAACTGGCAGCCAACCAAATGCAAGATTGCCAAGAAGAATAGAAAACGTTATCACAAATAATAGTTCGTATCGGAAACATTTGCTGTTTGTTTCCTAACTTCCCCGGGACTATTACTTCAAAAGATTTTTCTCACAAACTGAGGGTTTTTCTGGGAAAATAATTATAAACTTATACTGAAGTCAGTAACGGAGAAATACTAACAAATGAAATAAAGATCATGGAAAGATGGTAAGAATATTTTGAAGTGCTACTAAATCAGCTCGCACAAACATCTAAATAAACAGTGAATTAGCAAAAACCGAAAATAAGGATGAAGATAAAGAAATAGAAGTAAGTGATACAAATAGGAGAGTTTCAACATACATTTAAAGCCATAAAGAATAGAAAAGCGCCTAGGAATTACAGGATTCGAAATATTATTAAAATTATTAAATAAAACATGGAAAAGCTAAAAAATTCTGGAAGAATGGGGTATAGCATTAATACAAAAAGGGAGACCAAACACAATATCAGAATTATAAAGGAATGACACTGATTGATGCTATAGTGAAGATATATGAACAAATTATATATAACAGAATTAGAACAATACTAGATAGCTAACTATCAGATTTATTATAATAAAGTAGATTTAGACCAGGAAGGAGTTCACAAGATTATATATTCACGATAAAACGGAGAAAATACATCTAGAGGATAAAAATACATATCTAGCTTTCATAGATCTTGAAAAGGCATTTGATACAGAACCTAGAAATAAAGTATGGGAAGAGTTGAAAGAAAAAGGAAGACATGGTAAAATAATAAAAGTTAACCAATGATTCAGAACTAGCATAGTATTGGAACAAGGAGGAGGACTAAGCCCAACTTTATTCAATGTACATATGAACACCATTATAAAGAAAAACAAACAAACAACTAAGAAAATGTTCATTGGACACAGAAATTTAGTGATAGTAGAAATAACGGAGGGAGTTTTTGCAAATGATGTAGTACTAAAGGCGAGAAATAATTACAAGAAAACATAAACATCTGGAAATAATTAATGGACGAAGAGGGTATTAGAATAAACACAAAACAAAAATACTAATTAAAGGGGACCAGAATATCAATACAGACATCAAAATAGATATAATAAAAGTAGAACAAGCTAAAGAATTTGAATACATAGGAGTAATGTTTGACGAAACGGGAAAACAAGACGCTGAAATGAATGAACGAATTGCAAAAACAAACAAAAATTTTATTGATAAAAAAGAAATATCTAAACAAACAAAAGTATTGAATACAGTATATAGAGCAATACTAATCAATGCGAATCCTAACCAAAAAAGTAAAATTCAAGGAGCAGAAATGAAGTTTATTAGAAGAGTGGCAGGGGTGAATAGAATGGACAAAATATGGAATACAAAAATAAGAGATTAACTGCTAGTACAACCATTATTAAAATTAATACAACAACGACAACTCAGTTAGTGGAGTCACATCCACGGAATGAATAACAGGAGGTAGGTAAAACGGGTATATGAGGCAAGAACACAAATAAAGAAAAGACGAGGGAGGCCAATATAGACATGGAGCAAAATGGTGGCTAAAATATTACAACAAAGAGACAAATAATGGGAAGAAGCGAAAACATTAACAAAATATAGAAAATCATGGAAACATTTCATATATACAAAATGAATAGGTACAAGGATATAAGATTATATGCATATTATATGTATACTTAAATACAGTACGAAATATCTCCAAATAAACGTTATTGGATATAGGTCCTGATTTGAACATTCAAAAACTCCACAAATTAGGAAAATTTTCCAAATTAACTTGGAAATTATTATGTCTTACCCAAGTTGTTTATTCCGTTCCCGTATGCCAATGAATCTTGCTACTTCAACGTTAGCTAAAATTTTAATGAGATCATTAAACCTGTGCTAAACGTAACATTATAGCTATCCAATGTTTTTTTCCAGGAGTTTTAATTAGATAATAAAATCGTAGGTATATAAAGCCACCGAATATTAATAAAATATTCGGTGATAAAGCTGAACCGAATTTATTGCCAGTATTAAAAATTCAAATTAACAAGATCCTTTATCTTACGTGTTCAGCACATTTTTTCATTACCAAAGAATACACTATGTTACAAAGAATTAAACAATGTAACAAATTGTATTTCTGTCAGCATTCGTATCACTGAAATATACTGCTACCCAGCAAAGCGTTCCTGAATCGCGCTCTCCCATAAATTTTAAAAACGTTATCGAAGTGTTCCTGTAACTGCAAATATATTCATTGTCGTGTTTATTTTTCTGAAAGGAATATGCTTGAAAGTGGTTTTGGTTTAGCGAACTGATTTTTGCTGCATTGCTGTGCAATAATCGGAGAATCTAACAGATTGGAGAAAAAGTTTGTTGTAAAATACCGTTACTCCTTTTACTTTTTTTATTTTAACAACTTTAACTTTCACAATTCAATAAAAGTAATATCTTGCTATCAGGACACAGAACTAAGACTTCTAATACCTCAAAAACTAAAACTTATGTCAATTGTTTCGCTACTTAAACTTTTCACCTGTCCCAGACAGTTCTTGACTTTTCGATTACATTTCAAGACTTTTATATTCTTCTCTTTCTTTATGGACCCCTACATATCCTCAATGTAGGTCTGACGTGACAATAGACCATTCCAGCACCTAATTTTAACAAGTCGGCCAATTTAGGATGAATCCTCCGATCACCTGGAGTTGAAGTTTGTGTGTTTTGACATGTGGTGTAAGTTAGTTGGTTGTCAGAAATACTTTTTAGAACAATGTCAAAGTAAACTGTCTTTGAATTGAATTAAATAATAAATAAAATGTCAGACGACGAAAAAAGCAATCAACAGAGGAGTTACATGATCCAAGATCAGCAGAATGAGGTGAACAGAAATATCAATTAAATAGTCAGCTTGGTTAAAACAGCGGAAATGTGAAAATAGTTATTTTTCGTCATTAATAAACAATTCTGGTATAGGCAACCAAACATACAATAATATTAACGAAAAAAGGCGAAATACTGACTTCGGATATAGAACACTTCTAGTGTTTAACTTACCTAACGTTTTTATTCAGGATTCAAGATGTACGGTCGACGGAAAATTTTTGTAACTAACACGAGTATTAAAAGGGATATTAATATTATTGTATGTTTGGTTGCCTATATCAAAACCATTTATTAATAGGGGTCATAACGCACGGTCGACGGAAAATAACTATTTTTTTATTTCTAGTTGTTTTAACCAAGCAAGGTAAATATTTAATTGATATGTCTGTGCACCTCAATCTGCTGCTCTTGATTGCTTTTTTCGTTGTCTGACATTTTAATTATAATTTAATTAAATTCAGAGACAGTTTACAGACCGCGCTGTGTTAAGTTTTTATTACTTAAATAATAGTTATTTATGTAACTAGTGTGTAAAGTAGCCTTTTTTAGACGAATGTGAATATTGCGACAGTCACATGAGTGGAAGTGAAAGTAAGTAATGAGTCACTTCCCTACCGTTTTAAAGGTAAGAAATGTCTATATCACTGACCGATTGTGAATAAAATTTAATTATATTACATTAAAATTGCTCCACAAAGTCTCTCTGACAACCAACTGACTTACACCACATGTCAAAACACACAATCTTCAACTTCAGCAATGAAATCTAAATAGAATATGACATAAGAGCTCACAGCAATATGGCCGGCCTGTCAGTGACGTCATTCTGGTATGGTATGTATATACTATAAATGTCTTACGTGGAATAAACAGTGCCCAAAATTTGAGTGAAAATATATACAAAGTCATTAATAATTGAAGATGTGGAATTGTACAGAACTATTTATTCGTCAAATTCAGACCGATCCGTGAAGAAATAATAATGAAAATGATATGGCTGTTATTAACGGTTTTGGAAGAAAAAAGTAAATTAATCAGTCGCTATAGTTTCACAAAAAAATCTGCATCTGTATCTGCAAGCGTTTAGTTATGTCGTTTCGACTAGGGTATTTTTCTAGTATTTTAGTTACACAACTAATGGTGTCATCTTGGCTTAAACATCGACCTCGTCACGTCACGTCACGCTTTTGCAAACATAATTTGGCATATTGGCAATTTACCAGTATTATGAAGAGAATAAATAATTATACAATACCTACTGTACGGAGTTGATGGAATAATTTTGGAGGAAATACAACAAGCAAAATCATGAATAAAAACTCACATAGTTCCAATATAAGTAGGAATCTTCTCCAACACTTACCTGAAACAAAAATAATTTTTTGGATTAACTTATTATAGCTACATACTCTCAGTTGAATTTGATTATAATGAATTTGTACATAAAAAAGTTCCTTGTCATTTGTTAGATTTATTCATCAATATCAGAAAAACTACACAAATCAATTGACAGATTAGACTGAAAACAACGTGTGAACTGTTTATATATATGATCAACAGAATAGCAAATTTGATTCAATGCAAAAATAAACCCTTTCTACAAGTGGTTTAGGTTGTCTACTTTTCACAAAGCAACGTGTAAACAATAAAATGGCAAAGAACCCTACCACACCACATGACTTTGACAGATACTTTAAAGAACTAAGTAATTGTTAATAAAAGTCTATCTATTATCCGTTGTTTACCATGAAAATAGTTGGAACTAAAAATAATTTGTGCCCCCCAGCAAAATATGGCCGACCTGTCAGTGACGTCATTCTGGAATATCTGTATTCAAGATGTCGTTGCTGTGGTGAAGGTATAATTTGGGAGATAGAAGCTTCGTTGAACGACCCGACAGAAAATGTTTAATGTGTTTATTGCCATGCATATTTCAGTTGCCGGCATTTTTGTGTCACCAGCGTGTCGTTAACGTGGCAGCGGGTGCAAATACACCATACACATGTCTGTTTTTTAAGTCTCAGACATTTACGACGACGCTAGCTACCAAAACGCTGAAAAAGTAGTATGTGTATGTAAGGCGCATACAATTTTCATCGCGATGATCTCATAATTACCTCTATTCAGAAGTTCAAATTGTGAAGAGAAATTCACAAGCTACTCCGGAATTTAAAACTAGAAACTCGTTCTCTGAAAATCTTGAAGTAATTCATTTATTGATTTTTTTTTTCAATAAAATGTTACAGGATACATACGACTGTACTGGACAGAACCAGTATAAGGAACTCTGTCAAGGGTATGAGAATTTATGAGTAGGTACTTCACTTTAAATCCATGTGCAGTAGTTGACTTCAGAGTGATTCATTTGCCTTAGAGTTCAGTGGAAAATTGGTTTTAAACTTAAGCAATTACCTTTACAAAAGTGAAATATGGTTTAAGACTTAGAGTCCGCAAGTCATTCATAAAACTATCCGAAAAGACGGCTAACAGTCTATAGCCATACATATTATGTTTTCATCAATTACTTTCAAGGAGTGGGGAGAAACTGTCGGACAGTGCCACTGGCCAATAAAACTATTCACTTACAGGTGAAAAGAGAGGTTGGGAAAATTTCGACAATTTTTTTGCAAATTTGACACTGACGAACCATGATTTTCACAAAAAAATATTGTTTTTAATTATATCTGTACGCACACACACAAATATCAGTTGAAAAGACGAAAACAAGAGCTTCAATAAACTAGGAACGTTGAAACTTCGTAGTTAAATCAGGTAAAATGGATAGTAAAATGGTTTCCGCCCTTTTCTCGGTGTTGCCATATTTCAGACATACAAAATTATCAACACGCATTTGTTTCGTTTAAACCCCAAAAAATCAAACAAAAACATATTTTTATTATATAAACTTAATAGAATCATTATTTTGATGTCGTTTTTATGTAATTTATTAAAAGTACAGTTTTATTTTGTACGTTTCTATCGTGTCCTATAATTTAGTTGTCGCAAGTAAGACATCCGGCAAAGGGTCGGCAAGTTTACCTTATAATGTGATGTAATGTTCACTTTTAAATATAAACAAATGTATCTTTTAAATGTATTAATCTGAGGTTTAACAGACTGTATCAGAAGTCAACATAAATGAAAATATGTATTCACCAAAGAACGACACTAAAAATGTCTGGTGTCTCTTGTTGAATATAGAATGTTGTTTTAGATATCTTATTTGAAAATAAATTCATTGATGCTGAGATGCTACATCTAAGCGCAAATGAATCGGAATTCGATGGACGTCCAAACGTTCTTTGTGGACGTCTGATGTACCGCTTAATAAAAGATGCCCGTTTAGCATTTAGATTGTTCCTTTTTGTGGATGGATGACTCGAAGCGTTCTTGGAAAAAATTGAGTATTAGATATGTATAAAATATTAAGAAATAACTCAGATTTTGAATATTTTTTTTGATGGATAAGGTGATATTTAATAAAAGTATCTACTCTTAAAAACGAATCTAAATTTATTTGATCTCTTTTGATTTTTGAATTTGGTTAGATAAACGACAATTTTTGTGAATAATGGTCTAGTCAACAGAAAATTGCATCTTGCTTAGGTATATTAGCCCTATGGCGATATCCTGGATGTCTTTTTCACATTTAAGATCAGTATAACTGTGTAATGATATAGGAAACCAAGGAAAACTATATCCGCTTTGAAAATATTTTTTTTAAATGTTGTTAGACGTAAAATAGTATAGAATTTATTATATAATTATTGTTAGGTTATCCCATACCTTACGAACTGCATTATTACTGGCAAAGATCAAAATCAAATCCTACTTTCTCAGGAATTAAGCCCAAGTTGTTGAGAGAGCAATTTTTTTCAGAACACAGTCTTTAACTCTAACGGGGTTATATATTGATCATTATTTAATGAGGTTCAAAGCTGAACAATTTCAAATATTATATTGGCAAATGTTTCCCCGAATTTGGAAGTAATAAAATCCATTGAAATATAATATTTTTCAAGGGTTCCGTAAATAAAAATTCTCCGTTGCTTTCTCATCTAAAAATGCCTGGATTTTGCGACAACGACATACGCAAATATCAAAGTTATGCTAATGGAAATTTGAATATAGTATTTTTCCGAATTGGATAAAAGTATAGCAAAATTCATGATTCGATATACAACAATTTGATTTAGTTGTTTAAAGGAAATATTTCAATGACTGATCAAAATTTGGAGTGAAAAATCTTATGTTTTTTTTTAGTTCAGAAGCGGAAAAAATAGAAAGAAAGTTGGGAAATGAAACAAGACAAATCTATACCAAACATCAAAGTTTACATATTTTTTATTGAGTCAGAAAGAGCCAATTCAATCAAATTAAAGATCAAGTGGCTGGAGCATATATGGAGATAAAGGCTATGTTACGAGGAAGAAGATAAGTAAAATGATGAGCAAAGGATGGGAACTGATCCACCAAGCCTTTATCAATTTACAAACTACTGAAGTGAGAAAAATTCTGAAACTTTGACTTTGGACTCGTTCGTATGCTTTTTGCACATTTTTAAATAATCATTACATAATATCCATCAATTTTAAGTAAATCAATACAAGTAGCTACGAGTTTTATCAAATTTCCCATTTCTTGTTGATCCGAATAATTTATATTATCTAAATATTTTATTTATTAAAAGTATATATTTAAAATGAAATTAATTTGATTACTTCTTTAGTTGAACAAGAAATTTAATTAAAGGAGATTGTTATTAACACATTTTTAGTTAGTTATTAGGAGACACAGATGTTTATGTGAACAAAATTTTTCTAAATGAAGTTTCAACTTTCAGTGTTTAAGATGTTATAAAAAAGCTATGAAGTTTTCAAAGGCTTGGCGTTTTCACAAGATTGAATGATGAGGGAAGCGGTTATAGATGATGGATATGTAAAACTTTCACTGATATTATAATGGTACATACAAATTGGTAAGATTACTCCTGAAAAACACTTTATATAAGTTCATATTTTTTGTAAACTTTTTAATAAAAATTTAATCGCTGACAGGTATTATTCGAAAATTCATTTTTCTAAGGTACTCGGTATTGGAAAGATCCGTCACTAATCCCATGAAAAATGACTTTTTCTGAGTTTCTTTAGAAGTTAAAATATGTTGCAGATGCCAACCTTCTTATTGAAAAAACCCATAGTTGCTGCTTTTTATCATAAACCGTTTAGATGATACGAGGTATTGAATGTAAACTTTTTGATATTGAGCTCAAATCGATTTCGATTCTCTTTCACAGGACGAAGTATGGAACGAAGTTGATATGTTTGAAACGAAAAAGACGATATTTATAAACCTTCGCAAATAGGTGCAATATTATGGCGAAATATATCTGATGTTTTTTCATTTTGATATTAAATTTCTGATTAAATTTATAAACCGTCTAATATTCTCATTTAAACGAGACATCCAGTAAGTTTTTGGCAAAATTTTAATAGATTATCCTATTTCAAATTATTTTACACAGAGTTCAGTGATCATAATTTGTAACAATGGGAAATAATAATAATTATATGTTTTGTCTTATTTTAATGTATTTACAATGAAATTTATATTCCAGGAACTCACTTTATCATCCGGAAGCTTTCTATCATAAGAACTGTCTTGCCCAGAAACGTTCTTCATCATCCAGTAACTTTTTATTCCAGAAACTAGAAGACTCAGAACAGCAAGCCGAAAACCTCTCTATCCATATTTAATAAAAATTTAATATTTCTAATTCGGCGGTAGAGTTAAAAAACCGAAAATAATTATTTGTAACGTTTCAACAAGTTTTCAAACACTAACTACCATTTAAATTACCTACACCTGTTTAATAACACACACTGATGTATATTATAACCAATTAATTCACACCCGATATAATGGTTTAAATCTATTTATACAATAATTTATATATCAATTTAAATATCATTATACTATTCCATTCATTGTCTGATTACTAAAAACTTTTTGTCCGTTCACTTGCAAAAACGCACGTATATATCGCACTTTTGGACAAACAGTTACACAATGGTCGCGTTCATCCCAACGTAGCGCTACCGGAGCGATCAGCAATTTCCTGCTGAACGCGTGTTTTGTTAACTGATCAGATGTGAGCGCTGCGGTAGCAGTCACCATTTCATTTATCAGAATTGAAATACGCTACGCTACTGATCAATGAAGCATGAACTGTCATTTATGTCAAATTTTATGTTGATAAATATATAAATTGATATAACATATTTTGATTTGACTATATTTGATACATTTGGAATGAAACACCGGTAGGAACTATTAAACTAAGTTAAAATCGGAAATGAATGAATAATTATTGAAGTCATATATCAAATAGATAATATAACAAGATAATCACGTCCATGAGAATCAAGAAACGATGGATCACTCTAAAAATAGCTACCTAATCAACTTTGTTGGGATGAACGCGACCAAATTCCAAATGTGTTCGAAAATGAGTTGATGATGTCACAATATTCCTAAAGCTCAACTCTATCCGTTAAAACAAAGACAGAATTGTAACTCGTTCCATTTCCGCTAGACTGCGGATATATCTTATGGCATGGTTGCTAACAGCTGATGCATATCGTTACAAAACTAGATATTGTGGCGAATGGATGTCAGTTTAAACATTTTTGGCTGCTCCTTCACTAAGAAGAAAACCTCACAACTGAAGCAGATTTCCCATTTCTGTGAGAATGAAAGAAGACCTTCTTAAGCTAATTAACAATAACATTTTCATAGCAAATTCAACCAAACATTTGTATTTTAATGCATTTTCTGTATTAATTGTAGGTATAAAAATCAATTAAATAACTTTTTCTACTCCTGTTTTATAATATACTTATTAAAATACTAAAATCTGTATCATAATGATATTCATTATGATACAAATTTTCATTATGATACAGATTTTTAAGCCAATAGGAATGCGACATTCGCACAATATTCAATATAGCCATGGATACCTGGTTGACATTGACATTGGAATAAACAAATTTGGAAACTTGGGCAAGCAAATTGCCACCTTTTTAGGGCTTCCCAATCCCAATTTATATACGGGACACTGCTTTCGTAGAACATCTGCAACCGTATTGGTAGATGGCGGCAGTGATATTACCACCTTACAAAGACACGGTGGTTGGAAATATTGAAGAAAATATCCAAAATAAAATAAATGTATCGAATAAAATTTGTAATTCAATTGAAAATAAGAATGAAACAAACTTTAACATGCCCTCCAGTTCAACAACCATCCGAACAAGATCAGCCCCCCAAATAAATTTTACAAATTGTACAATAAATAATTTATGCACAAAGAAGATTAAAGAATTAATATTATTATGTTCAAAAGTTTTAAATTTATTTGTTGTACAATTTGTAAAATTTATTTGTTGAAGTTCCTTTCATTGTTCTTGTTTTTTATAATAAATGATAATTATTAATTAAATACTTCTTATTAATCGGAGTAGAAAAAATATTGTATGCAACTTTCATGTAATGGCCATTAATACACTCGCATATTATATACGAAACTCGCCTGCGGCTCGTTTCGTATCCTACAACATGCTCGTGTCTTAATGGCTATCATTACATGATCGTTGCATAAAATACTATTATTGAATAATATTGAAAAATTTACTTGTTTCTTTATATCAATTCCTTCAATTTTTTCCTGACGATATTACAAGCGATATTATTTGTGAAGCCAGTGGAATATAATTTTATCCATTCAATTTAATAATTATCTACACACTCAGTGAAAATTGAAACAATTATTTTTTTCAATACACATTCAAATATAGGTACCTTAAGTACAGTTTAAAATTAAACTATCAATTGCTATTTATAAGTTGAATCGTATCAGCTTCATCTATTTTCTCTAGAAGTTGGAACAAATGGAGGCCATTCTTTCGAAAGCTCCATTCAAAAACGGAGGATCCAATTTTATCGATTCCTACCGTAATCGAAAATTTTATTCACAGACGATCGGAGCAGGAAATTGCAGTGTTAAATTCTGCAATTGATTTCAATAAAATTTATTATGGATTAAGCATTTGGTTTGGTATAACACGTGAAGAATCACCGTTTTATTTTGAAAAACAGTGAATTCACTCCTGAAGATGGGAAGATTACACGTAGTAAGAGTTGAAACAATCAATTTGTTCAATGCACATTTAAATATAAGAAAGTATAGTATAAAGTTCAATCAATTAATGCAATTTATGAGTTGAACCATATTAGCTTCATCTACACTCCTCACTCCGGAAGCTGGAACAAATGGAGGCGATCCCTCTAAAAGTTCTATTCAGTAACGGAGATGTTTTAATTTTATTGATTCCTACCGTAATCGAAAATTTTATTCACAGACGATCGGGGCAGGAAATTGCAGTGTAAAGTTCTCTGTGTAGAAGATAACGTTGAATTATTATAGTTCCAATTCTACTTTTTCAGAACAGGATTAGGGGCATATATAAAATATTCAGGCGATTACAAATATTTGTTAAGCGAATTATTTTCTGGATTTAAAAAAAACTACTAAGTCATTTTCCAGAAGGAAGGAATTGTTTCAGCTTTCCAATTTTAGTAAGCTTCTAAGAATTAGCTTTTTTATTAACATGTTTTTATTAGCTTCACCTGTGTTTGTAACCGACTCGTTTGGACTTGATTTTGACCCACTTTCATTCCTCAGATTAATTCAAAATTTTCCACACACGTCAAGGACAGGTGACTATACAATATAGTAGTGAAATATAGGGTGTTCCATTTAAAAAAAAATACATAATCTGCATCGATTTTCGAACAAACTAAAAAAAAACACATTGGAGAATACTGAACTACAAAGTAAAAAATAATGCTTGATCTAAGAATCAAATGATTAACTAGAAAATTAATGTCATTGTGGTAATAGCGTAAGGTGCTTTGTATAGTTTTTCTCAAAATATATTGTCTTCACTTTTGCCGGCAATCATAAAATTAATGGGCCAATTGCAATAAGTCGTATGGCCAATAGATGCTGTAAAAAAGATCGCCAATGGCGGACTATTTAAAATTATTTTAAAAAGGAACAAACTCACAAATATCTTCTT
The DNA here is from genome assembly GCA_949126875.1 of Lochmaea capreae. Taxonomy (NCBI): domain Eukaryota; kingdom Metazoa; phylum Arthropoda; class Insecta; order Coleoptera; family Chrysomelidae; genus Lochmaea; species Lochmaea capreae. The sequence continues at coordinate 6,652,065 of OX421397.1, forward strand.
TTTGTATTTTTATCATACATCCTTTGTTTTTTATTTAATATGTGAAGACCATTTCTCTACACTTTTTTTCTTTTTCTTCCTAAATGAGAGATTATTAATAGCATTATTATTAATCGAGCAATTTATGATAGCCATTATTCACGCAGGGTGACGCAAGTCACCCGAGTTAATAATGGCCATAAATTGCGAGTAGAATATTATACTTTGTCCACGACCCTTTATTTCTTTATTAAATAAAAGTCAAGTAAATAATGCGAGTGTAGAACGAAAAGTAATAATTTAGTATTATTGACAATTCTAACGTCAAAATTAATAAATTTCTTGAGTAGCTACGTCAACTATTGTGACATATAGAGATCGGCGATACTGTGTAAAGTATCGATACACCGTACCGTTATAAATATAGTGCTTTAAAAATATCAATATTAGAAAATATCGTTATGAAAAGTATCAATGCTAAAAATTTCGATATTTTATCGATACGATATATTACAGAAACATATGCTATTGAAATGCAAAAGCGTGGCGTGAATTATGAACCATAATTCACTCTAGTAGATATATGGGTACCATATACCTTTTGTTAGGAAGGAAAATATTGACTTAATATTAAGTGGTCGTGGACAAATATCATTTTGTAACAAATATTCTTGAATTTCAGTTTTTCTACTTGATAAGTTTGGTGCTTTTTGTAGTAGGCGGCTGTGGTAGCTTCCGTTATCCATTGCAATTACACTGTCGGGAATATTTTTCATAAGATGATTTTGAAACCAGTTTACTCGTATAGAAAGCTCTTTGAAAACGCACGCTAAAACGGAATATTTAATACTGCCAAATGAATTCAATGCAGCCATCATGAAACCGTTACAAAACTCATTTACACCTGATGGCCCGCCCTTGCCTTGTCATTCGACTGTTCTTAGAAAGTCGTAAATGGTCGTATTTAGATGATTGCCGGGAAAGGCCAAGATGATATACAAACTATACTACATTTATATACTAACTCTGCGTCACAGTGGAACTTTTCTTTGTAATATGTAAGTATTCAAAGTATATTGATTTAACCCAACTTCTTAAGATGGATTCATGCAAGCAAAAATTAAAATTCAGATTAATTTAAAACTAAAAATGAGAACATAAAACCATGGAATGTAATATAGATATATTCATGCAAGAAGCTCAGACATTAAAACTAAGAAAGATGGCCAATTCAACTAAGAAATTAATTCCTCACATGAATTCAAAACAACGCATGAATGAAGTACTGACTGGTTCTGAACTTGCCGAACATCCACCTTTTTGGTTAAATTATTGTTTACATGAGCTTGTGTTACATTTCTATTATTATTTAAAACTTTATTTTTCGTAAACAAGCTGGTTTACGTTTAATATTTATCTTCAGTTATCTGATCTCAATTATTACTATTGAGACTTTTGACAAAAAACTGAAAAGAGTGCGCATGTTCCGTTGGTTTATTTATTTCCTAATTTATGTTGCATGAACAGATGAATATTCTTAGTTTAAATTTAATTTCAATTTTGAATTAGTTTTAGTTTAGTTGATGTTGCATAAATCCATCTTTAGAACAACACTGCTTTTGTTGTATGTAGGTATGCACAGGGCAAATCACGAAGAGTTTTGATTATAACTTCTTAAAGATGCAATTACAATTATGGTTTTTAAATTTTACCACATCATTTTGTATATTGCACTGATTTTAAATAGAATACTTTCCTGAATGACGAATTTCTGACTATATCAGAAGTTGTGCCAACTCGTTTATTTTGAATAAAACATGGTATTTTTGATCTTATTTTTCATCCAAAATGTTTTCTATTTTCTAACAAATGCCCTCATGCAATCCTCGAAACCTACAAATTCAGAGAAATGTTATATATTTGGACAGGAATGACCAGATATATAGCTTGTCCCTTTTCCAATTTGCATTGCAATTTAAATTGATATAATGTCATTTTAAGCTTGACAAACATATCTTGAATGGTGAAACTTACAAGTTTAAGCAAATATGTTATGGTTTTGGCCAAAATAAAGCATTTCTACATTAACAAATTAATACTGTGTAGTATATTAACTCGATATTCTCCAATCAGTTGATAGAAAGCCGGAAATCGATTGATTGGACAGCTCGTTTCCAGGCTATTAGACACGTGAAAATTGAGGTATGCAAACGAAAATAAGATGTTTCGAAAAGGAAAAGAACAACGCTTGTCATTAGGTCAGTCTTCTCTAAATTTCCATTATAAGAGTATACAGGAGTTCATGTGAGACGATTTTGATCAAACTTATTTTATTATTATTTATAGAAATGCTGGATAACCATATTTCACAATAATTGAAAGACGTCGTCTTTCCCGATTTGTGCACGTTTTCACTTAACTTTCATGCTAATCGACAAAATTGTGCCCCTGCTTACTGAATTAGATAAAAAGATGCCCTCAAAAGGCTACTGTTTGGGCAGGGATTGCTGGAAACCGTATCGTTGGTCACTGGTTCCATTGAGGGAAATCCAAATGACAATATTTTTTTAGCGTTACTTCGAAATATTGTGTCAGTTATATCCTGATCCAGGAAACCTCCAAGCTCCAACCAATAATTTGGTGCTTCAGCAAGATGGAGCACCGCCACGCTACCAACCCAATGTGTCTTGTCACCAACATGCGACGTCCTGATACGACGTGCTGCGCCTCAACTGAACAATGTGCGTGATGGATTATTTTTTAATGGTTAACGATAAAAACTTAATACATAAGCGGTTGGTTTATTGGGAAAAAAATCCCTCGTCATAGGCGTACGATGAAATCTTAATGAGGTATACATTTATTTGTTAGAATTTTAAATCGTGGGCGTGCGATGGAGTCTATGGAGAAGAATTATTTATTTGTGGAAATTTTCATCAACCATGGGCGTACAATACACCTATTATATTGGATTAATTTAGTTGCTTGTATTTCCATTTACCATTTACGATTATATTTAAACAGGTGTTCCATGATGTCCATAACACAATAACCAATAATGACAATGAACTGTAATCGGTGCAAACTTGACTGGAAATTGTACTGCACACATCTAACATTCAAACTCACCAACCATTTTCACCTCAATTAGTGACTGTAGATGGTTAAACATTGGAGAATGTTTATCTAAATCTTCTGAGCAAATAGGAAATTCTCCGGATAAGCAATTAGCGGTTGAAAGTTAGTTATTACGAGATGCACCCGAACAACTAGTTCTAATAAGTGATATAGACAACGGGACGATTACAAATTTTGGCGTTTTTGCAGTCTAGTGAACTTTTCCAATTAACTGTATTTATGAGCTTTTCCATGAAAATAGTTGAATACCTAATTGGAAATAAGCGAGTGTTTTGATATATTCAGCCGCACTCTATTTCACACAAGGGAAAGGGTGTATTTGGAAACTCGTGTTTTCTCCAAAGCTTTACAAACTGTACCCGAATTTAGCAGACAAATTTGGAGTCTCTTTTAAAAATAATTTTTTGTATCAATAATTATCCAAGGTTTCTCATGAAGTCTGTTTTTTTGTCTTTTCTCAATGGCTATTCCAATCAGTTCTTGGATTGTTAATTTTCGTGTCTTTGAGTTTTTTGACATTTCCCTTTCCCCGTTATATTGCTATATTTTATACAGGTGTATGTATATTTCACTGAGACCTAAAAAATGTATTGTGTCCCCTTACTTCTACTTAGTTCCTGAGGAGAGTCGCAGAGACTAGTAGCTCCCTTAGTCCTATTTCCCGGATTACTTTTAGGATATCAGCAGGCTTCAAATTGGGTAAATGTTCCCTCTTCTATCCAGTGCTGTGCCCTAGGATTCTGAATTGCTGTGCAATTGGCAAGTATGTGGATGGAGGTTTCTTCTTCCTTGTCATAAAATATACATTCTTTTTCTTCCACCATTTTCAGCCTTTTCGGCTGCCCGTTCAGGCGGCAATGTCCCGTTAGTATCCCTGTTAAAACTCTTAGTGCCATTTTACTTTGACTTATGCATTCATTTGATCTCAGCGAGATGTAGTCACCCATCAAAATCCTTGATTGTCTAAGCTCTACTAGATATTTCCAATGGTCAGATCTTCTCTTTTTTTCGACTTCACCTATTTCCCACCACCACATTGGAGCTGATTCCGCAAAAGGGTTCCGGTCCCCAAAAGGTTATTTCAGTCCCCCTATTTTTTAGTTCATCTACTATTCTAGTGTGTCCTGGAATCAACAGTAAGGTGCCTATATCTAGTAGTACTTCGGTCCGTTTAACACATGTATCAACTGCTTTGGAGTGTTTCTCCACTGTAGTCTAGGTACCCATTTTTGTATTTGTACTCGGACCACTTTCTTGGTGGTTCCAAGAACTGGTTCTGGTCCAGCATCTGAACCTCTAGTTCATTAGCGTGTTCATTTCCAGAAATGTATAAATAGCCGATTTTCCGAGATATGCCCAGTTAATAACGCCATCTTCAAGGGGCGTTAGCTCTCTTGGGAGAGATGGTCATAAAATTACATCTACTATCTGAAGTTTGCGTTTTACCGGAGAGTTACTGGACAACCTGTAGACCACAAGGAACGTACATTAAATAAATTGAAATCTAATTATTTTATGTTTCATGTAGAATGAGTTCATTTAAATTAACCCTGCAAATATGGCTGGATAATTTAATTAAGGTTCATTTAGAGCGATTGATTGGATAATAATAAAAATCTATTCTGTTTGGTATTGATAAGAAAATATTAAAGCTACCGAAACGATGTACTTTGACGTCAGTCATGTGAGTATTGATATGCCAGCAAGAGAAATTTAAAGACTGTAAGTAGCCATTAATTGGAAAAAATAATCAAGAAAAATGCTGTTTGAATGGAGAGATAATTAACGGAACTGAATAGACACTAAATAGTGGAAAATAATTAAAGATACAAAAATTTTCTTCAGCGATTAAATTAATTATATTTACTTGGAATAAAAATTAATAACGTGAAAATGGATGCATCAGCAGATTGGATAAAATGAATGGAGACCCGAAATTGATGCTAAATAAATTATACTGAAACTGAAATTATTACGTGAATAAAAAAACAAATTGTTAGCAAAGATAGATTGTACGGTTTTTAGTCATTATATTTTTTACAAGGTGAAGTCCATTATTTATCATCATTAATACTGCAATAAGGTACGGAGAGTCGGGGTGCTGTCTTTAGGATATCGATCAAATCTTGAAGCTAGACACCTTTTTTCACGTGTTGAGAACATAGAGATAATACACATAGAGTAGGCATGACATAGGGGCTCGTGTAAGCGTATTCGTCCACCCATTAGAAAGAAATGGACAACCAGTTTGGTATTGCTTTCTCTTTCCAACAGCGCATACATTCTTAAAAGGTTACTAGTGTTCAGTGGCGGATTTACAGATTTGCTGCCCGTAGGCTATTCAATTTTTGAATTTTGATATCTTAGTCCACAATCATATCAATTTTCCATCAATAAAATACCAACTTTATGATTTGTGCTCCATCGCCCTCGTTACATCAACTTTTCCCGTATAATTATCATCATTGGAAACTATTAGATCCTTGATTATTTTTACCGCAAAGAATTATCAAAAAACATTATTTTGAGAAAAAAATATCTCAATCATGTACCACTTTTAAAGTTAGGTAAGGTATAAATTTTTGAAAAATGATATTTTTAAAAAACAGTTTCAACACTCTAATATCCGGCGGTGCATATTGCACGGGAAGTAGTTGTTGTTTCTTAGTTGAACGGCCACTGTTTTTGAAAAATGTTATTTTTCAAAAATTTATAAATTGTTGAATATAAATAATTATTCTTTCGACATCTGGAAATATATCTTTTCTTAATTATTTGTTAGAGTTATAATTTAAGTTAAATTATAAAAGCATTACAATACCTTTTTGCGAGACTTCAAATTCGCAAAATCATTTATTATATCGTCGTACGAAATCTCGTTCATTAGCTTTGACTCTATGTACAAGAGAACTGAAGCGTTAAGCTTTTCTCGACTTAAAGTCGATCGAAGGTACCTAGTTCTTTATTCTCTTCAAGCAAGAGAAGCTTCTTTCAACTGAACAATTGGTCGCTGGTGTACAAAGATCCATACGAAGTACTATATCCAAGTCTGGATAAATGTTTCCTAGATTCTGTTCTCGCAGGAATGAAGGCAGACTTATTGATGATCCAGAAATTGGTTTTATTGAAATTTTTTCATACGAAAGATAGCTTTGAAAGAGGGGAGGAATGAAAATTTGTCATTAAATCCTTGATAAGCCTCTTTCCGTTTCTATCTACGACAACGAGAAACGTGTTAACCCTGAAGTAATCACTGGCAGCTATTCCAATATCTTCATTTGGTGTCTCATCAAACATTTTTTTTGGTTGTCTTTTTTTCATCTCTCTTGTATATTGTAACGATACACTTAACTCGATGGCCTTTTCTTCGAAGTACTTGAAATTCTCTCGTTCAGCTTATGAACTAAATTTGCCGCCCCTTAAAATTTGCCGCTCTAGGCTCCAGCCTGCTGGTTAATCCGCCACAGCTAGTGTTACAGTCTTCGCGCATGTGGATCACGCGATGCTAGAGAGAGATTGCATCACCAATTTCATTCGCCATCTCTTTTTATTACGTGGACTCTTCCAACCATAGGTTGCCTACTCTATGTTTATTATCTCTAAGGTTGAGAACAACCACATATCAAGTTAAAAAATATATATCTGAAAGACATTCATCACAAGGAATTGCGGGATCCTTTTTGAAACAATATCTGATCTTTTTCCTTTCTAACCAAACTAGGTAATTTGAGATCAGCAGACGAACAAGTTATTGAATTCCAAAGCGAATCTCCATATTTCCCTATATCTTAACGCACTGCCTCCACAGCACATTGTATATTCAAAGTTATTCGATTTAAATAATAAAATGTCTTTGGCAAAATCACAAATAGTTAGTTCTTTAATTCCAAATTAAAAAGTTTAGTTTGGTTTATTCACTGAAGCTTCATAAACTCTACCGCTTGCCTAGATAAGATTCATTACTGTTTGTTTTATTATTAAAATGAGACAATAGTTTAATTTATCAGGACTACGACAAACACTCGCCTTTCTGCAGTCCAAAAATTAATTCTTCATCCGAAATTCACTGCTGTGCTTCAAGCACAAAGCGTTTAATTCTTATCACTGTTACATTATGAAGTGGATTCATTTACAACGAAATTTGAGCTATTCAAGTTTATTACGAGATGAATATATTTTAAAATACATCGTAAAAAAAATAGGTACTTCAATTTCGTTATTTAGCATTTTTTGGTTGCAGTAAAGAAAGTGTATTCTGGAATATTTTTTCTGTAAATCTTCAATATTCTGCAATAAGGATAACTACACTTCATCTGGGATACTCCATATTTGGTTTAAGTTGCCATCACGTTTTCCTGGAGTGTCTTTAACATACAGTGAAGTTATAATGTGACGGAAGCTATTAATGATCTTTCCAAACCTGGAGAGATCGAAATTGGATGTATTGTTAAATGTTGTGGAAAACCCACAAGAGAAATTATATATAAGGTGAACATTCTCAAGGGAATTCTATCCACTTCAATTGATTTCTCTGATTCGTAAAGTACGGCGAATCACTCCACTGCTACCTGCACCTGGTGTCCAGATTATTTATTGTGAACAAGACTGGTAACAAAAATATATCTATTCATTTTCTTATTAAAATATCGAATTTATTTAACAATTTCAGTAAATCTTCACAAAAACAAGACCAATCTACAATAAGAGGGCACTAAAGACCCTTGAAACAACCAGCACGTACTATTCGCCTCACACTATCTGAAGATTGCTTACAGGTGAGTATTTTATGTTCTCAATAATTTAGTTCATAGATTAATTCATATTAAGCTCATAAGCTAAATTTAATGAAAGTTGAGCTAAGTGTTTCGATTACTTATTTTATTATGTCTTTCTAGGATCCAGGAAGTGAGAGCACAGATCCAAAGTGTGGAATTTCTGATTATATTACTGAAAAGATCTTACTTGTATACTTTTTATGGCGGTATCCGAAAGCATTCAGAGTTCTGCAAATCTCAAATAAAGATTAGGGGACTAGGTGTAGGCTTGGTATCATGCAAGATTTCCTTAAGTTACATGCACACTGAGCAAAAATGAAAGTAAGCGTGTAGATATAAGGCATAAAATAATGTTAGTGATAGCATTAGATTTAACGTAACCTGTAGGTATAGTTACAAACCGTTGATGGAATGTGGCCTGATATGTATGAGGTTTATTTTTATTCAAGAACCCTCACTAATCCTTAAGAAGTGGAGTATGTCTCCCAGACATAAAAATTGGAAGTTTCTCAATAAAAATGGGATATGGATGGCACAGATATCCGAAGAGTTTCGTTTGTTTTTCCCAAAACTGTTATGGACCATTCATCACCCATTAAAAACCCAAAAAACTTGATTCCTCTGACAGTTGACCTTCTTATTGAAAGTGGCCTTTTCTATATTGGTTATTAATCAAATTAGGAGAAGGCCAAGGTCACCACATTTAATAATTTGGATTGATAAAAGCGGGCTGATTTTAATTATTTGGATACTGTTATTTTATTTTTTTGATTTCTTACTAAATTTTTATTATTATTAAACGCTTTTTATCATATGAGTAATCTTTAATGTTCCTAGTTTCATGAACCCGTAACACCACTTCTTATTTAATCGTCTTATATTCACTTGTTAGTTTTTGCTTTTTCCGCTATCAATTTCCATTTCTTTAATGGTTTCAGTCCAGTCCTGTAATTCATATCTCGTGAATCAGTAATAACTTGGTCTTCCTATCTTATTTTTGGTCTGCCCTTAGTCTCCTTTCTGCGGGTTTTCAGCTGCACACCCATTCAATTGCTGCATCTGGTTCTTCTCTGTACACATGTCCGTACCATCATATTATTTGAGACTGTATGTAGTTGAAACGGTGCCCAGTTTGAGCATTTGATTTAGTCTTCAACTATTGTTGATTACTTTAAACTATATATTTTTCTATGGAATATGTGCAAATTGACAGATTGAAAATTGATTTTTCTCATCACCAACGCCCAAAAATCAAAAAGTCTTATGTTGCAGTTGCAGACTGGGTAATTGAAAAACCTCCCAAATACGATACCACAGTCTACCCCTTTTTCATTAAAAAAGTGTAGTTTCACTCATGAAAATTGACTTGTATCATTTAAATTCATAATTACGTAGAAAATTAGTTCAACCGTTACCTAAGAACGTTACTGTATTATTCAGGTTGCAAAAATCAAAAAAATTGTCAAAAGTATAAAGAGTGGATACAAGTTATAAATCGTGAAATTATTATGAATCTCATTTTGCGTTAACTCTAACCCATCTATCCACTGAAATATACAATGATTGGGATTCACTGTTGAATTATTTGTTGTAGGAACATATATATAGAGCAAAGTTGTCTTGAATCACCGACCTACCAGTGAGGAGATTGAATTTTAGCAACGCATAAGCTCAACCCGAAATCAGAACAGGACGTTTTTTTAATTTCATAAAAGCAGAGAAGCATTAGAAATAGAGAAACAATCCAATTGTGTGAACAGAAGGGATGTGGTCAGAAACTCACACCAACCTAACCGCCAATTCTTGGTTAACATTCCGACTGAGGAGTCAAGTTATTCCTAAGGAGTAGACAGATTGGGACCTCAAAAATAACTGACATGCACGGATCATTCAGTGGAGTAGGCAGATTAAGACCACAAACTCGTAATTAATCTCATCCTTCTGAACTGTTCCTTGATAATAACCCCAAAGCAAGAGTCGAATTGTTGCGGTTTATCCAATAAATCCAGAACACATTCTTCTGGAAATATTTCCAAGCTCAAACACGTAAGTTGAAAATTGCCCTCACAAGAATAGAAAAATTCAAGAACGTAATCTAAATTTTTTTGTTAAATGTTAGGCATGTGAACTTTATACAGAACTCGGAGTCGTATTTGGTATCGCCAATATATTTATCATGCACAATTGGTAGTTGCTGTCTTGCTGCGAAACAAACTGTACGATAACAGCGACAGTCGCAGTTCAAACGAAGATTTTACTACAGCAACCTTATTATTAACAAAAGAAATTGAGAATAAAAATAGAACGTGAGCTTATCCTATTCATCAGAAGCAGAGAATGTTTGAAGGATTCTATGACTGCTTACCCACTAGACTGTTCTGGTACAGCAGGGCACGTCGTTTGTGAGCGACAGCCTTATTTTGTCCGTCGCGACCACAGACAACCTATTCTTTGCGCTCTAGCTATTATAATATTTGTATTTAGTTTAGTTTGGTTACTATTTTCAACTTTACCAAAGGATACGAAGTCCTGGAAATTGTGACAAAAGGACATGGATTCATTCATTCATTCGATTGGGTTGTGCTCAACAGCCCAGGCACTTGAACTGAATCTTTGTACCATTTCCCATGTTATCTACTTCCATTTCAGAAGCTTTGTGTCTTCTGTGTATAGGCCACTAGTTTGACTGGAGGGATTTTCAGTAGTTGTAATGGTTGTTTTATTTCCTCCCCAAAGTGCTTCCGTCTGAGTCCATGTATGTTCTCGCAGAAGCAGAGGCTGTGAGTAGGTGTTTCATCATAGAGTTCACATTTTCTGCACATGGGTTCACTAAAGATGCCCATTTTGTGCAGATGTTCCCTCAGGGTGCAGTGTCTAGTCACCAGGTCGGTAACTGTCTTCAAATGTCTCTTACCCAGTTCGTTTGGACATGGATACTATACAAATTTCATTGCTTTTCAAATAATTTGGTTAGTTTACACAGTTTGAAGTTTATAGTTATTGTTAACACAACGAAAACCTTCATCTTTATCTCCCAACTGAGGGCCTTACTGTGGATCAGATTATTTTTGAGTGGTAAGTTGTCTGGGCCATCAATTGAAGAAATAGCACTAGAAGTTGCAAAAGAATTGATGTGTGACACTTTCAAAGCATCAAATGGATGCGGTTGGTAAAAATTTTCTATAGGCACAATATCATGTTTCAGCCTTTTGTGATGAAGATTCCTATTTTAGCATTTCTAAATGTATTGAGCACTTCGTGGAGAACAATGATAAACAATCTGAAGCATGTGATAATTCAAAGGATGTAGAATTTTTTTGTGAATTACAATGTGAACGTTTACACAATAAATATAGTTTGAATAAACTAAAAAAACACGCTTTTAAAGAATGTTGGACTATTAAATTATGACAATAGTACATAAACAATACTAGCTTAATTGAGGGAAAAGCGTGGGGCGCTTGATATACGATAAGCACAAAGCGCTCCACGCATTTATCTCAATTAAACTAGTATTGTTTATGTACTATTGTCATAATTTAATTTTTAAAATTATTTTTAACTTTTTAGTCCAACATTCTTTAAAAGCGTGTTTTTTTAGTTTTCTTAAACTATATTCATTTTTAACTTTTTAGTTCGATTTATTGTCTATAGATTTTTTCTTCAAGTTCTCGTTGATAGTATTATTAATTTCCAACAGAGGGTGCATGAACGTAAAATTCATCTTCAACAACGCAATAAAATTTGAGGTGTGAAATTCTAAAACTTAATGTTGATGCAGATAGTATATCGAATTTCTAACAGAGGGCGGAGAGTTGTAAAATTAGCTCCGACTTGAAGAGAAAATTAACAGTTATTACTTCGATAACCAATCCAGTCTTGACGTGTGCACATGCTGTTGAATTTAAAAAAAATATAAATTTAATAACAATAATTCAAATGATTTTATTCTTATTCTTAGTAAATATTTAAAATTAACTTCAATATCCAGCATTTACTATCAAAAAATATTCATACTATCGTTCATAGTAAGCGTTGACATCGAATTCATATTCGATATTTACAATTGATATTTTTCTAAGTGAATAAATATTCATACTGTCGCTCATAGTGAATGTCGACATCGAATTCCTTCGGTGCCAGAAGCCGCGGAGAGTTACATACAGACATACAAACAGACAAACATACAAGTGAAGCTAATAAAAAGCGTGTAAAAATATCAGAGATTTTTTATCAATTGTGAACACGAATTTTTAAGTGGCAGTTTTTTATTCTTATCAATATGTGAAAATGCTCAGGGATTGCTGAAAATTTTTACAGAAAGTATAAACAAAACTTCCGATCGCCTTTAATAATTTCCCATTTTTAAAAATACTGTGAAAAATATGGTTATTTTTCAATTTTGACTCCGTGTATTTAAAAAATCGAAGATTTTAAAGATTTATGTTACTAAAGCGATTTACGGAATTTTGAATAACTTCAATTTGGAAGGCGTTTATCGAACTTCTTTCATAACAAAATTGCTAAACCTCTTAATAACGAACACTTCCCAATAACGAACAAAAAAATTCCATCAGCTTCCCGCTATTGAGAGGTTTCACTGTATTTATTTTGGGAATTCAAACCACAATCTTTTTTATATTTTTTAATTCAACGTTTGGGTAGGGTTCCAGCTACGTTATCAAGAACAATTAAGTTCTTTAAATTCTGGTCCATATCTGAAACATTGAATTAAGAAATATAAAAAAGATTGTGGTATGACTTCCCAAAATAAATAACAAAAAGAATAAAAAAAATGAAAAGATAATTGGATGCTGCTGTGAGAGAATGAAAAAACACCGTCATTTATACGGAACGTCTAAAAATTGCATTTGTTTTTGTTTCTCAATCTAAAATGGCTTAAATTCCCTCCCTCTCCTGGGAATATCCTTATATACAGAGTGATCCATTTGGTGCTTGTTAAATAACGCCATGCCATTTCACAGGTAAATGAAACACTGTATTTTACTTTAAATTTGAATTTAGATTGACTTCGCTATTGCAATGATAAATGATTGTAATAGGTTACAAGCCTATATGATTGCAGTAGCGAGGTCAAGGAGAATTAAAATTTGAATTTAAGTACAGAGTGCTCTATCAAAGAAAATGTACCTCCGATCTAGCTCAAATTTCTAGAACGCGCTGTACAGCTGCGACTAATTTTGAAATATTGGTATTTAGTATGGCTACAATCGATCAAAATTTTATTCAAATACTAATGAATCACTCTTTATAATTAACGGCTACAGTTATCTAGTAAAACTGTGTTGGATCTATTTATATGTTCACCTGTCCGTCCAATATTCCACGTACAGCATTTACTACATTGAATTAGTTCTCTTTCGTCTACAGTGAATCATGACGGTCAGAATCCGAGCGGAATAACTATAAAATTGAGAGAGACATTCTGCTCGAATCTCCACTATAACTTATTTACCGATCCATTTTCTGCTGGAAGTTCTCGTAAAAACGAATATATTTAAATTTTAATTCGTTACAAGTCCCGCCAGACCTCTATTCAAATCCCAAAGGGACATAGAATATTTAAAACGATAACCAAAGTCAATAGTGGTATCGTGTAATTGATTTATTGCTTTTGTGTGCTTTTTTGTAAATATATTGCCGCTATTTACATACATATGCAGAACTGAGACTGCTACCTAGGTTTTTCCAATCATATTCGACTCGATAAGCCGAGTGAATAAATACTTGGCGATTATTGTCAATTCAAAACTCGGATCTACGTTGAGTGTTTGGTGAATAATTAAGATTGAAATTAGACTGTGCTACCAGTGATGCAATTGAACCCAGGTTTGTGTTTAATAAATCCTACAAAATACAAATGCTGCAAATGCAATACGCATATATACAGACGGCTCAAAAACAAAAGCCTAAGGATTGACTGGAGAATGGGAAAAAACACCAGCGTGGTTCAAACAGAACTGGTTGGTATCTCAATTGCCACAAAGGAACTAACCAGAACAGGAATTTCTGGCAAAAATATTAATAATCTGCACTGATAGCAGACAAGCTCTACTAGCCTTGAACTGACAACATGTTACATGAGGGCTAGTATTAGAGTTTTAGCTAACACCTCTGTAGATAACAATATTTTCCTGAGGTGGGTTAAGGGGCACGACAGGAGCAAAGGTAACCGCATTGCTGATTCTTTAGCCAGGGAATCGGCTGGACTAAGAATTCTTGGACCCGGCGACACCTACGGCCTGACGAATTCGACAATTGCGGAACTAGCTAAGCGTCACTCCCATGCTCAATCTCTAAAGAGATGGGATGAAATCAAGGGTTGCAGTCTTGCCAGGATTACCCTGGGCGACCCTGGGAAGCTGGAGTCGAAACAATATTTGGCGATGACCAGGAAAAACCTACGCTTAACGGTGGCATTTCTGACTGGTTACTGTCAATTGAGGAAACATCTCCATACAATGGAGCTAGTGGACACACCTCTATGCAAGATATGTTAACAGGAAGATGAACCTGTTAGGCATGTCTTATGCGAGTGCCCGGAGTTATCGTCAATAAGAGAGTGTGTGTTCGGTGAGTCTTGGCCTACACCTGCCGATATAAAGAAGATGTATTCTAGTGACCCCTCCACCTTCCTGGAAAGGACAGGATGGACGATGAGCTAGGAAGACAACTCCTCGGGAGGATGTACAATGGGTCACATGTGGCCTAAGTGCTGTAGGTCTAACTCACCCTCCCTACTTTACAGATACAGTACTACCACTATTCCACAGTTGACATAAAAGTCAAAGTGGACGAGGATTTTTTTTGGAATTCGTAACAGAATGGGCAAATTGGCATCACTGAGAAAATAAGTATGCAAAAATTATACTACATGCTCACGTTGGAAATAATAATGTTCATTATAACACTATTCATCCAAATTTGATCATTGGCACAATGAACACAAATAGTGGCGTTTTATAAGCAAAGTGTTTCTATAATTTTTGTGACATCAATCTCTGAAATATCATTTTTGACAAGTTTTTAGCTCTGCATATTCAGGAAACATTTTATTTTTCTATTTCTGTTGGAATGGGTCTTTTGTATTATAAAGAGATTAAGAATTGAGTTATTACAGGAGTCAGTGCCGTGGGCTGGGAATGAAATGAATGTTTTGAACGTTTTGAATGAATCTGAAATGTATAGTTTGCTTCTCTTTTGACTTATTTTATGCATACAAATTGCTGATTTTTTATTTAAATATTGAATATAAAAAACTGAGCTTCTATTGAGCCACACATTCTTGAACTGATATTAAGTACGCTTATGGAATTTTGCCAATTGATTGCGCCGGATTTATGCAGATAGTTACTATAATCATGTAGTGCCACATGTAAATTAATCTTTAAATTATTCCAATCGACCTTTCGTTTAGAAATCACAACGGGTATGAAATCGCTGAAGGTGACAAAAAATATCAAAAATGTGAAGGTGGATCTCTAGTATGTTATATTTATGTTATGTAATTTTATTACATCTATTGATTTCATATAACAGTTATGGAAACGTGTTTTTTCTTCCTCTCCCCATCCAGGTTTTTCAAGCAGATTTGAAATGAAAATAAATATCGAACTGAAAATAACGGAAACATAGATCAATAATTATTTTGTTTATTATGTAATTCTGTCGACAGTGCCATTTTAATTTCACGCGAATATACAATAATGATTTTTTAGCTGAACTCACACATTTCCCATTGTGTTGGTATTAAATTTATAAAGCAATGGGAAAAGTTGATTATGTATGCATGAAAAAATATCTACTACTGCAGCAAACAACATGATGTATCTTGGTTTTAGCAGCGAAATTTGATTATTTCAGTAATTTTAGAATTCTAGATAACGGTGAATTGCTGTCCGAGCTTTCCATCGTCATAACGAATATGGAAATTTATCTTCGCAGATGAACAAGAACTTCAAAATACCTACTAATTAAACAAATTGTAAATGTCCAATAAGTCGACTTGTATTTATTAACAATTATAATTATCAACGATTCAATTGTAAATTTCTATTATAAGCTTGACATCCAACAAAATACAAAATTGAGTACTTCTTCAATACATTCAGGTAGAGAGTTTCGTTGAATTCGTTCACACTGGTAAACCAATTCCAAAATATCAGTTTTTCTCGAGCAATAAAAAAGAATAGGATCCAAATACCAGACGAAAATGATGCCATCCAGTGGTATACAGACGGATCAAAAGCAATAGAAGGAACTTGAATATGAATGTACGGGAAGTAGAAATTCAGGCCATAGGAAAGTGTGTTCAATATAGATGGCAAATAATTATCATAATGTCGAATAGTCAAGCAACCATCAACGCACTGAGTTCTCGTGTAATTGTTTTAAAAATTATTTAAAATTTCAAAATTATCATTATTATTTTCATATTTCACTTACATCACATTTTCAGACTGAAGCATATTCCAAGGGTCTGGAAAATAGCTGGGGTGATTATATGATCCTAAAACCAGAGAAAAGCACAAGCGAAGCTGAATCTTTCAAGCCACTTCCCTCTTATCTTTGATATCAAAACTCTTTGAAAAGCTATTATCTACTGAAGAGACTTAAAAATGTTATGGAAGAAAATATGCTCATAAAAGACTACCAGTTTGGATTTCGTGAATAACATTCGACAATAGATAAAGTGCACAGGATCACAGACATAGTAGAAAAAGTCTATGAAGAAAAAGAAGTATGCGCTGCCCAGGCGTTTGATAAGGTCTGGCACGAGGGGCTCATAAAGAAAATGGAAAAAATTATCTCAAAATAATATGCAAAGTTATTTGAATCCTACATAATAGATCGATTTTTCAGAGTTAAACAAGAAACTGAATTCTCTGAACTAAAACAAATAAAAGCAGGTGTACCACAAGGGTGCCTGTTTGGACGAGTTCTATATCTACTTTATACATATGACATACCAGATATGAATGATATACAAATTGCCACATTTGCTGATGACGCTGTTTTTCTTGCAACAGGAACAAATGTGGAAGAAGCAACTCAAAAGTTACAAAGAGCTACTAATCAATTCAACGAATGGACCTAAGACTGGAGATTAAAAATTAATGAATCAAAATCAGTGAACATAAATTTTACAAACAAAACGAATAATCAAAACATACCAATTGCAATTAATGGCATGGAGGTACCATATGGAAACACAGCAAAATATATCGGAATAACTCTGGATGTCAAGCTGAGATGGAAGGAGTATGTGAAGAAGAAAAGAAAAGAATTAGATGCCAAATATAAAAAAATGTATTGGCTTATAGGTAGAAAATCCCAAATGTCAACACATAATAAATTGCTCATATATAAGCAGATTCTGAAACCCATTTGGACATACGGACTACAGCTTTGGGGTTGTGCCAGCTCAACCAAAATAGCACCCATACAAAGATTTCAAAACAAAGTACTCCGTACTATTGTGAACGCTCCAACGTACCAACAGTTAAGGAAGATATTATGAGATATGCCCAAAACCACGAAGACAGATTACATAACCATGTTAACAACGAGATGCTCCAACTACTCGATCAACACAACCTAAGGAGAAGATTGAAAAGGACGAAATCTTTAGACCTGGTGTAAGTGAAAGTGTTGAAAGCAGAGCACAGTGCTAAGTGAAAGCTCACAGTTAAGAACTGAGTGACATCAATGGATTATAACTTAGTTTTAAGGATTGTATATTATGTAAGTTAGGATAAGACAAAATTGCTGGTTGGTCGTTGTTCTCGACCAGGTGTAATTCAACTTTCCATTAAAAAAAAAAATACATCACATCAATTAATATTAAAACAGTTAAAAATTGAGAATCAATATCTCGAAAACGTAGCGTTTACTACATAAAGGCTTTAGCAGCATATTCAATCAAACTGCAGAGTATAATATTTTGTTTGATCAATTTCTGTTTGAAATCCAACCACTTTATACGTTAACTGGAATAAACTTTTACATAGTTGGAACAAGTCAGTCAAACACGGTCAAAGAAGGTGCAAATTTCGCAATATAATCAGATTTAAAATTACACTTTGCACTATGGAATATGTCAATCTACAGTTTCATTTCCTACTGAGCTTTTGTACCACATGCAATTTCATTGAAAAATCTCAATCACAAAATCTAATTTGCCGACAGAACGGAACTTGCCAATAACATGCATTGTATGAAAAACGGAGAAAATTTAACGTAGCTAGGAGGAAGGAGACATATTTGGGAGTATGAACATGTTCGGGAGTATGAACATGCTCGACATATGCTTTGTATAATGTTAAATTTATGACATTGCCAATGGAATGTGTGAATTTGAAGTTTTCCTTGTACCAGATTAATATATACCCTGTGTTAATCATGATTAATAGGAGGCTGCTAATCCTTCTAAAAGCTCTACATTTTGTTTAACGTGGAAAATTTGAAAATGTGGTGAAAAGAATAGAACTTTGAAGTTTCCTCTTCGCATAGGATTCCAAAAATGTATCACCTGTGAATACCTTTAAGGGGAGCTTTACTTAGTATCCATCTATTAGGAAAATATTTTTTTGAAAAAATACTCCCTTTGCTGTATGTTTTGTAAAATTCCTAATTTTTCTACTACCCAAATGTGGACATACCTCTCACTTCAAACAAAAATTTAAAGATTTGTCTCCAGTTTTTGTAGGTTCTGATCCGTTTCACAGCAACAAGCATTCCCGACGCAGACATTAATCATACTGTATTTTATTTATTATATATGTTATGGACCAAGTTATTAATAGGACATTGTAAAAAGTGCCCGCGCAGTTTGAAAAATGCCCAATATGAGAGGGCAGTGTGATACATTTTTTCGAAATATTCAAATAATAGTCCGGGCATTATGTATAATGTGTGTCACCTATGGGGCAGAGTAATTAAAACGTGATTAAGTTCATTTTTATTCGTTATGTTTGTGTCACGTGATTTGAAATGATTATTGGCAAGTGGAATACAAATTATTTGATACTTTTTCGAGAAGAGGAGAGAGAATGATTGAATAATAATTTTCAATAATAACCAAACCTACACCTACCAAACCTTCTTCGTATTTTCAGTCAATTTTTGAAGAATGAATTACAATAATTTTCAATAATAACTCTACCAAACCACCTGCGTATTTTTAGTCAATTTTTGAAGAATGAATTATAATAATTTTCAATAATAACCCAACCAAACCTACCCTTACCAAACCACCTTCGTTTTTTTAGTCAGTTTTTGAAGAATGAATTATAATAATTTTCAATAATAACCCAACCAAACCTACCCTTACCAAACCACCTTCGTATTTTTAGTCAATTTTTGAAGAATAAATTATAATAATTTTCAATAATAACCCAACCAAACCTACCCTTACCAAACCACCTTCGTTTTTTTAGTCAGTTTTTGAAGAATGAATTATAATAATTTTCAATAATAACCCAACCAAACCTACCCTTACCAAACCACCTTCGTATTTTTAGTCAATTTTTGAAGAATAAATTATAATAATTTTCAATAATAACCCAACCAAACCTATCCCTACCAAACCTTCTTCGTATTTTTAGTCAATTTTTGGAGAAAACAATAAGAAAATAAAAAAACCTGTCAAATACACAGAGTATTATTATATTTCCCGAAAACTACATGACAATATTTGCAATGTCTATGCAATGTGATAAATAAGGAACTTCAAATTATAATTAATTACCTCGCCCTAAGTAGCTTGTCATTATTCATAATGCCCGGGCATTAAGAAAAATGCCCCAACCTTGGTCCGTAAAATATATACCACTCCAACAGTTTCGCCTCTCCAACCAGTTGCGAGTCCAAAGTCCCATTCTGTTTTTTGACGATAAGGTTTGTTTTTAGTACAAGAAAAACATCAGTACTATATTGAGTAATGTACACAAGTACATAGGGCATGTCCACCAACTAACAATTGATAATAATTCTGGAGAAAAACAATTATTGAAATTTTAGATTTGTAATTTGGTTGTTTTGTATTGATTTAATGATCTTATTGATTATAAACAGGCACATAGCTTTTAAAATATCTAACAAATTAAAACAATGTCGAAAAAAGTACTAAATCAAAATCAAGCAATTATGTAGTGCAAAGAAGACTTGTTTTTCATCAGTACTTTAATCAATTCTCGCATCAACTTATAGGTTGGAATACTATCAACTATTTCAACTTCACTTTTTCTGATCTTAGCGTAATCTTTACAGAACTCATAACGTCTCATAAGCAAGTAAACACAATATTTTAGATATTATGTAATTTGTCATCTCTTAAGTATTTCTTATACGAAGCACAAGATTTTGCTTATGACAGATCATAAGGAAAATCTCACTTTTAGGATATAAATTATTAAAGATTATTCAAATTGCACGAGTTAATTCAATCATAGCAAACTGAATGTATTATTTTAACTTTGGCGAAGATAGTGTAAAAAAATGTTGCTATAATTCCGAAATTATGGCATTTAGGTATAGGAAATATTTTACATGAAAAATTCTCGGTGTCTCTAAGGAATTTCAAAAGTCAAAAAATATACAGGGTGATCCGTTTGAAATAACGTTCATTATTATTCCGGAAAAAGGAAAGATCTGACAAAACAAAATTAAATACCACCATAATATCGGCCATATCACAAGATCCTTGCATACCAAAATTCATTTCCGATATAATTTAGGCGTTTCACACTCAAAACTCACTCTGTATTTCCACTGAGCCACTTGCTTATTATTCTTCCTGTTATTTTTGCGAAATCAAACCATAATATTTTCAAATAACAACAAGAATAACAAAATGAATATTGAATTTACCACAATTACCATACATTATGTTCTCATAATCCAATCAATATACAGGTTCACAGCCCAAGTATTCATTCAACTCGCTTATTTTGAGACAACTGCGATTTGCAAGTGTTTATTATGACTGAGATAATCAACTAACTCAAGTAAACATTGAACTCCTTCACTTATTAAACACAACAAGAGGCAGTTATTATACTAGGCAAATTGCTCAAAACCCAATAACATACTTATGTGAGGTAACAATACAGAACAACAATAATTTAAATTTTTGTTAATTTGATTGTTGTTGAAACGATAACATAATAAAAGGTTGAACAATGAACACAAAACGTGATTTAATGAAAATTTTATTTATGTCTGGAATGGCATCAATATTGCTTTGAATGCCCCGTTATTGGGTCATAAACCAGTTATGGTTCTGTTTAGAGTAATGAAAATCGCCTGCTAATCGATATTGGTCTGAATACTGGATTCGAACAGATCGGAAACTAGGGATTTGTTGTCCCCTCTATAGTGTATAACTGGGTCAAGCAAGTATGTGATATTATGAAAGTTTTTTAATCGGAATAAATACTATGGATAAGTGAGTAACAAACATTGACAATCGGTCACAATCGCCAGTCGGAATTCTTGGAATTCGTTGGTGTTCACTTTGAGTTATTCCTTAAGGGTGATAGGGGCATCTTTTTGAGGATGTATACAAATAGTTTATCTTACAGGATGAACCATGGGACTGTTTTACTTTGGCTTAGGCATTCTTTGGTTCCCACCAGGTTTTGCATTCCCAGAAGTACAGCAAGCCAAACGTGATGGCGAGCGGTCGCGCAAGTAAAGACTCTCCCAACTAAATTACTATTGGATTACGATAAGCCACTTGCCGGTCAGTGTCGTACCTATAATTATGATTTCTTTCCATAATTTATTCAGTATTATAAGTACAGTTCATTAAAATGTTATATAATGATACACTTATTAAAAAATAAACTTTAATCAGTCACTATCTGAATGCAATTTTTTTTCATCTTCACTTCTGCTTGTGCTTGTACTGCTATCGTCATTTAAATTTATAATCACTGGATTCACCTCTGTTTGAACATCTGTGAATGTTTCATTTTCCCAATATTTCCGCTCTATATCTACTTCATGTCGGCAACGCTTTTGCCATTCCTCGGAAGTGATTTGATCAAACTCGTGCTCCGCCAGTTTCCTCACATCTTCCAACTTGAAATTTGCATTCTTTAGGGACACATTGTTTTTGACAGTAGCTCAAATGAGTTCAATGGGATTGAAATCTAGATGGTAGGGTGGAAGTCGTAAAACGTTATGTCCGTGTTCAAGCATAACCTCATCAAATTTGTATCTATTATGATACTTTTTATTTCTCTTGATCAACTCGTATAATTCGTTGTTTGAGCATGTCAGGGGTGAACAAAATATTTTTTTTTGTGCAGCCACTTCACCATGTCAGTCTTCCTAGAATTTGTGTTGGGGGCTGGATTAATTTGAATATTATGGTATGGAGCATTATCGGTCACGACTATCGAATTCACAGGTAAATTTGGGATCAACTTTTTTTGTAACCATTTACCATAATTTCCAGAATTCATTCATAATGATACGCCTCTGTGCAGAGCATTTGTATGTCTTGCAAGAGATGTAGTGGGAGGTAACATTGAAAATGAGTTTGTGCGCATGGGGACGGCCTCGCTATCACGTTTGGCGCTTTCAGTATCTTGATTACCTTACTCTTCTTCTTCTCTTTCCGGCGTTGCCCATTCCTTCCAATATTACATTGAAGCTTCTAGGGTGTTTAGTTCTTGGCCCATACAAACATTTAGAGTCATCTGTATATTATAGAATAACATTATTCCCAAGTTTGGTGATAGGGATGGACTCTATTCATATTTCATCACTGAATTCAGTTCGAATTTTTTTGAAAAATCCATTTCTCAAGATTTCTTAGAAGCGAGAATAAGTTTTTTTTTTGAAATAAGTAATTCTTCATTTTCCACTATCACATATGTATGAGTGATGTGCTGTGTAGCCACAACAAAGAAGTGAGCTTACGTTAAAAACTAGGATGGACCACAGGTGACATCTAGATTACAAACTTTTTAGGAACTTAGGTTAAAGCAAAACTGCTGATTAATCTTTTAGATTAGGTGCATTCCCATTGTTAAATAATAAAAAAAAAGAACATATGTATGTATCACATGCCACTACATATCGCCCCCTTAGTGCAACAAGTAGATAACTCGAAATTTATGCATTTTGAGTTAAATCTGACCTATTTTCCATGCTTTTTTAAATCAACAACTGGATATCTTGTACAATCAGCCAGACGTGTTTTAGGAGTGACCAAAAACAGTTAACTCTCAATATGTACATTCTATAAGGGGACATCTTGAGATACCTAGTTGTAGCTCAAAACTATGAATTTGAAGTTATCTACTTGTTGCAATAAGGGGACGATATGAAGTGGCATAAGTTAAGATCCAGTTCCATGGTCGCTGTAGGGTATGCTTTCGTTGCTCATGTGATACATCTATATATGCTATTTTTTGAATTCTGAAGAGGTTGTCTCTAGTCTTCGATAGATTTTACGCAGCTGCAACATAAGTGATTATTTATTTCACTATCACTGTGAACGTCTAGTTCATTATAGAGTTATAACCGCAATTTATTCCTGACAGTCTCCTGCACACTTTTGCTTTGTTTAGAATCTCCTTTTCGTGTTTGTTCAGGAATAGTTACTAATAGTTAAAATAGTGACAATTTATTAATTTTGACATTTGATATTTGTTGACAGGTGCCAACTCTATTATATGCAATACTTGAAGGACAACCGTCGAAGTGAACGACAATTTGATCAGCAGTGGACCTACAATAGTCTGTATATGATTTCCAAGTTTTTCTTTTTTTCCGAAGCTGTACTACAATTCAATCATGAGATATGGTATCTACCTGGTACATAATATATAATAATTTCAAATCTTCAATTACTCTGGAAGTATTACTTTTATATTATTAATTTGTACAACCTGAAAATTTTCAATACCTATTGAATGTTCTTGCATCATTCGTGGATAACATGACAGAGGTAAGTATAAAAATAATAGTATATAAGGTAAATTATTCATAAGTCTCCGACTCTCACGATAATAAAAGAATATTTCTGTGAAAACAGAGTATTCTTCAAAATAAATATGGTTATTAAGATGATTATATCTCCATTTTCCTCGATCTAACTTAAACGACTTCTGGTTCAAGAGCGCATAAAATAGCAACAGTGTGCTTTTGCTGGCGTTTAATTATCTCTAGAGGAAAAATAAATACTCCGCTCTACCATCCCAGCCACCTACCAAAACTATGATAAGATTCCATACTAATAAATTGTACCTAACAGTCTTTTTGTTTCTGCAGATTCTTAACGACAATGGTTAATATATTGCAGAAGTTCCTGCGACCTTAATATAGCGAATGATATGCTTTCAACTTTATACAAAGCGATTCATCTGGTGATGCGCATACAATGGAGGCAGATGGGGCACACTTAGGTGAGTCTAAATATGCTATATTTTCTTGAGCTACCGTTCTTTATAACACCAAAATATATTAATTGTCCCCATTTATCCTATTAATCATTGAAAATCGAATAAATTTACTGAAATTATAAATAATGAGATGGAATTGATGCAGAGCTTAAAATGGTAGAATCACAGCTTGTATGGTTATAGTCCAGTTCGAATGACCACAAAGAGGATGTTTGCAATGAATAGGTTGAGCAGTGGTTCAGATTAGCGCC
Source organism: Lochmaea capreae (assembly GCA_949126875.1). NCBI lineage: Eukaryota > Metazoa > Arthropoda > Insecta > Coleoptera > Chrysomelidae > Lochmaea > Lochmaea capreae. The sequence continues at coordinate 6,676,647 of OX421397.1, forward strand.
ATACATAGTATCAATTGATAAGTGTAAAACGAAAACTCATTAAATAGATAAATACTTGAAGGACCACTCACAAAACCTTGAGAAAAGGGAAGGTTGAACATAAATAATACAAATTATGGTAAAATATAATATAGCAAATGTGTAAAAATTTATTTGGAACCAATAAGTAACAAAAATGTAAACAAATATGTGGCGTCAACCGGTAACAAAAAAATCTGTTAACCGTACACCAGCACTCGCGAAACAAGGTGCATACATTTTTATATAGGCAAATTAGGAAAAAGTTATCTGAATCCGGAATAAATATTGAATTACAAAGTTGTGGAATGATACTTTGTCAGTAAGTTAATAATAATTTGGACATTTACAATTTTTTTTCAATTTCAAATAAAACGATTTGGGTAGGTATAATATAATATAATGTTGATAATAACAATTATAAAAAATTAGTATTTTTCATACTAAAATTGAGTAGATATCTTACACACAAAGACCATGTGATGTAATTATCACTTATATTATTGCAAAAGTGGTTTGTATTTTATCGGGTAAATTTGGGTTGTTTAATGAGAACCTGTTTCCTAGCAATTGGACGAGAATAACTGACAACTATTGAAAACACGACACCGAAGGTGGAGTGTTTTTAGGTTGACAGTTATTCGAGTCAAATTGCTAAAGGAAACAGTTTAGAATTTGAACAACACAAATTTACCCAATATCAATACAAACCTCGAGTGTAATTCGGCAGGACAATTTAATGAATGATAACCAACACCGCGATAATTGATGAACAAATGAATAAGTGAAAAAACCACTAGTGTATTTGAATAATTGAATAGATGAGGCTTTTACTTGATGAAGATTCATACTTAACTATGAAATAAAACAATGAATTTTTGTTAAAACCTTCATTACAATTGAATTGAGTTGAACATAGTTCAATTGTAATGAAGGTTTAAACAAAAATTCATTGTTTTATTTCATAGTTAACTAGTGTATTTGTAAAAGTTAAAGCTAACTTCTGCCGCTGTCAAAGTGACAATTGCACTGTAACATATGCGATTTTTTATACATGAATTAAATTGTCGTTTTAATAATATAATTCAGTTTTAAGAAACTTTTCTGGACAATTTCAATAGCTGCGGCATCTTGCAAAAAATTATTATTGATTAAATTGAAAACAATATAATACAAAATCATAACCCACCTTCTTGCTTTGGCATGTATGTATGTATGTATGTTTGTATGTATGATGAGGTGATATTCACTGAGACCTAAAAGATCTATTGTATCCTCTTACTTCTACTTAGTTCCTTAGGAACGTCTCAGAGACTAGTTACTCCTTTAGTCCCATTTCCCTTAGGAATTTTAGGATATCTCCAGGCTTCAACTTGGGTAAATGTCCTTTTCTACCAAATAATCTCCTAGGTGCTGTGCACTAGGACTGTGAATTGCTGTGCAATTCGCAAGGATGTGGATGGAGGTTTCTTCTCCTATGCCACAGAATCTGCATTCTTCTTCCTCCACTATTTTGAGCTTTTTCAGCTGCCCGTTCAGGCGGCAATGTCTCAACAGGTTGTAGTCACCCATCAGAATCTTTGATTGTCTAAGCCCTACTAGATCTTTCCAATGGTCAGATCATCTTTTTCCTTCGGCTTTGTCTATTTCTTCTAATATTACATTGGTGGCTGATACCGGAAAAGGGTTTCGGCCCCCAAAAGAGTCTTTCAGCCTCCCTCTTTGCTAATCCATCTGCTATTACATTTCCTGTTATTCCAGTGTGTCCTGGAATTCACAGTACGGTTAAAATATTGTTCTCGCCTAGTTCATTGAGTTTGCATTGTCACACCATTTTGAAACTGATTACACAAGAACTCAGTGCTTTAATGGCTGCTTGACTATCCGACATTGTGATTATCTTTTGCAATAGTCATCAAGCCAAGCTGACAAATTTAAGACTTTCAATCAAAATAAATATAAAATTCGTAGTTATCACACTTCCACAACTTTTTTTTTTCAATGAGATTATACTCGAGCAAGTTAAGATCAAAAGATGAATTTCGATTGTTTCATTTACATTCTGTTGCGTTTGAGTTGATGTTTGCACAGGGAAAAAAGAGATTTATATCTATTTGTATGTATAACCTATGATAGTTTTTGTTTCGAAATTTTCATTTTTCCAGTGGTCGATCGCCGCTGCACTGTATAATTTATGGTTTCGGCTATTTAACGTTGGTTTATTTTACGATTTTCATACTACATTGTTGTTATATAATGAAAGCTGGGTGATAAATCTGTGTGGTTATTAAGTTGCGATCTAGCGATAGAGCAATTTTCGCTAAATATACGGCCATATATATTTTTCGAAATAGATATAAATAAAACGGCTTTTCCATCCGGGGATTATTTATTGGATACTTTACTCGAAAAGTTAAAATGTTATTGGACAATATCTTCATACAAACTATAAAATATTTTTTTTCAACTCTTTCAAGAGATGACTTATAGCAGCAGTTTGTGATCAGTTAATATACACATAGATTCAAAAGTTTCGCAACACCCTATAATTCTGTAAGTAATTTTTTCTTCGTCAAGAATGGTGTGAATACTAATTAAATGATTAGTTTCAAGTGAAAAAAAAACGTCAAAGGTTTTTGTACAAATTTTGTTTTTGCAAGAAATACATGTTTACCAATGACGTATTAAAGTTAGACAAGCCTTGTTAACATTGTCGTTGTCCCCAACATATTCAAGACGAGACTCTTCTTACATGATGCCAAATCTCGTATAATAAAAATCTTACTTGATGAATATATTTTAGATTTTAGCATCATTTTCTGTTTAAAACGTAAGAACAAAGTGGAAAACATTTAAAATAGGTATGACCAACCTTCGGTCCAGCTCACCTTTTTGTTTTTCGGTTACAATTTTTCATGTTCTATTAATGCCATAAGTAAAATAGTTTATAAATTTTAAGCTTGGCAACCTCGAACTACTTCTGTCATTTTGGGGAAGTTTGTCAATAAGATTTTAATTACAAGTGTGTTTTTATTTGGTTTCTGATTGATATTTGTCTATTAAGGTGCTTTTAAGACATTTATGATGGTGAGAAAATGTATATTTTGTGAAAATACTTGGAATAAGAATGATAATCTGTCATTTCACATGTGAGGTTATAGTAGCATGAGCGTAGTATAGGTATAAGACGAGGGATTCAACATTGGTTTTCATAATAATATTGTCTATTCTTTTTTATTATCAGGTTTCTGAAGAATACTTGGAATTGTCAAAAGATCTTCGTTACTATGATTATCTTTCGGTTTATTTTTTGAGTGAATATACTAAGGATGTAGTTGCTAATATTTTTGGATTTGTGGTAAACATCTTTGATAAAAAAATTCATTGCAAACAGGTGTTCTATACTTTTAGAAGGTGATTGTAGTTTGTATAAACTAGGAATTAAAAAAACTTTTGGAAAACTTAAAAAAGCGTCCAAAATTGCAGTTACTGTTGATTGCGAAGCTGAAAAATGTCTAAAACGCTTACTATGAATTTAGATGAAATTGAAATTAAAACCTTTCAATATTATATTACCATGTTTACAATCTGTAGTGCAAAACGTGTTTTAACTTCAAAATCCTATTAAAAAAATAACTTGTCGATGAGCTACGATCTTCGATATAATTTCCACTCATTCAAACGAAAAAATTAATTACGTAAATTATTTCCATAAAATAGTTTAAATGAACCCTTTCGAAATATCCGCTTCTGTGCGTTGTACTTTCCATGATTTATGTTGCGACCAAAACATTGTGTAGGTAATAATGTGTGAAGGCTGGTCTATATTTAATACGTCATTGATGTTTACCTACAATTTTTTTTGTGGAGAGTACCTACATTTTTGGTACGATAATTTTTCTAGCAAAGGCAATCGAATTTTATTATTTGAACTGCCAACATTGATTGATGGTGCCAGAATAATAGGTCTAAAACGGTTTATCTCGATTTCCGGCAAAACTACTATGGAAAAAAGTGAAGTGGCAAAGTTGTAGGTAATAAAAAGATCTACAACTCTTGTATTCACACTTTTTTCACATAACCTTAAAATTTTTTTGGAAAATTAGAAAACCAAGTTTTTGGTTTTTTATTTTTATCTTTTACAAAAAAAAAAATTTAAACACGGAATTTGATAAAATACGGTGCGACGTAATTTGGTCCCTTAGAATTAATGATCTGCTTATCATTAACTGCTTACTGCGAACACTCGTAGATATTATATAATATAGTAGAATCCATTATCCCAGAAAAAGGAATTGAACGAACAAAAACAAACAAAACAAAGTTATAGTTTGAAGTTGAAGTATGATTGACACGTACTTTACAGATTTAGTTACCGACACAACGTTGCCATAGTGTGTACGTCAGCTCGTATTGTAACGGTGCCGTCATGTCATGTCATGTATGGTTACGTTGTGAATACCAACATATTATACCAAACGGAGCCATTTTGGTGACGGGACCGTTATCGAAACGATATCGTTATTTGATATTTCTAGATACGCGTGTTAAACTGTAATATTGTTAAAATGTGTATTGTAATTTATATGTGTTTTTAAATTATTTTCCATAGACGTTGCCAAATATTCCGATCTCGTATAATGAAGTGCAATGAAATAAAGTTGACACACCTTCTGTAATCGGCATTTTTTTCACTTCCATCTATCGATTATCTAGTCTCCGCTTCAGAAGTTTCACTTGAACCATATTTTATCCCACTGGATAACTGTAACTTTCTGCAATCCAGTTGAAGCTTGAGGAAAAATATTATTCAGTCACTAACGCCCAAACAAAACTCATATTTTACAAACATTTTCCGAGAGATCCGAGTCTTTACTTGCATAGTTTGAAATAATTTTGACCCATTCACAAGTTTGTCCTAACTTATGTCTCAAAGGTCTCATGTATCGGAACATACTTTTCAAAAGCGTCCCTTTTTATCTTGCTTCTGTGCTGGCAAAGATGAATAAATTATCGACTTGAAAAATATAGAAATATTAAGCGAAAGAGTTAATATTTCTCACTGAAACTTTCCATTAGACAAACTGTTACACCCTTTTTAAAATTGATATGAATATTCTATATTTCTAACTTATTGTCTTTGTTCATTGAATTATTTATTACTTTTTTCATTAATTTCACCCTTTTTTACTTAATTAGAGTTTACTGAAAAATGATTATAACGCCCTTTTTGCTATAGTTAGATTAGAAATGGAGTGGCTCTTTATCTTTTCCCACTGCGACCTTTGCAGATCTATTGTGGCCTTCCCTATTTTTAAAGCTAAATATCTAGCTTTATTTTTTTTGCTAGACCTATTAACCTGGATACCGCCACCCTTGCGTAGCTCTCTGCCCTCGACTTTTCTTCTCCGAATAGGTGAAACCGCACCCTTACTAGGTCTTCGCACTCACAGAGTATGTGCTCCGCGGTTTCGTTTTCTTCCTGGCAAAACCTACATAGGCTGTCATCTGATAGGCCAATTGTGTGCATATGCTTCCTCAGTCTATAATGTCCGGTCAGCACCCCACCATCATCCTCGTCGTTTCTCGACTTTGACATAGTAGGTCGCGTGACAGTTTGGCCGAAGGTATTTTAAGGAATAGTTTAGCGTGCCTTTGACCTGGGATTTTAAGCCACCAGCGCAACGCCTGGTTGTTTATCCATTGGTGGATGCTCTCCTTAGTGAGATTTTTTGCAATTCCACAGGAAGGTTCTGGCCCTATCATGACCTCAGTCGCTCCCTGCTTGGCTAGTTCACCGGCCCTTCCATTGCCTTTTATTCCTTGTTGTTGCTTCTTAGTGAACGTAACCTTACACTTAAGCATAATTCGGCTAAAAGAAGGCACCAAGAAAATAATATAATAAAGAGAGAGAGAGGAAAATAGAGAGTGTGGAAAAGGAGAAAAGAGAGTGTGCTGTGAATTTTTTTAGTAGTAAACAGTATTTCATCTGAGCATTTATCAACCAATCATGAATGGGAGTAAACAGTACTCAGAATGAATATCAATCTGTGAACAGGTGTTACTTGACCGGTATATATTCAAACGTGATTAAAAGATCATAATTTGAGTGGTTATATCCCCATTCTGAATATTAAGTCCAATGGGAAGTTTGTTCACTGAATCTTACTAATAACCCTCGCCTAAATAAACGGATCACATTCTCGTAGACTTAAAACCAATAATAACATAATGTTAATTATCTGAATTGAAATGTTTATTTAATTTCCCAATTTTATATTTAACACATTGATTGGAATCGTTTTTTAAACGATTAGCAGTAGAAAGTTATACTAGTGAGGAATCAAGGACATTATTTCTATATTCAAAGTAATCCTAAGTCATTGCGACGTTCATGTTTCAAATTAATCAATTGCAATAGTGGTCGTAGTAGCCATAATATATTTTCTTCCAACTTTTAAAATGTGACAAAATGTTTCCAGCTATCTACAGGAAGATCGTAAGCGACATTTTAAATCAACCTTATCACACCTGAATTTTGGACAAGAGATTTATTTGCGTCTTTTATCCTTGACTTTACTTGAAGTCACATACCACTTTCTGATAATAGCTAGCAGTGGACGAAAACCGACAGTTCAGGTGAAAGAAAATTAATTTTCTATAATTTGAAAACTTTGAATTGTCAATTTCTGATTTATCGAAGTTATAGGTATTCTTTCAGTAACTTTCACACAAGTAAAGTCCGTGTGTGTTCTGGAAATTGTTGAAAACTAGTTTTGTCACTACTTTTCTCTCTCAAAAATATATTTCCCGAATCACCCACCTAAAGTGATAACTCTCTTATTATTATTTATTTATTTATTAATAAACGGGATCACCCCCTTGTAGAATACATTTATAAATATATAAAAACTATACAATTGTAATAACAAATTTAAGCAAAAAACATCAGAAATATACTATTACTATTATAAAATACGATAAAATGACATCAAATGTAGTAATTTATATAATAAACACCAAAATAATAAAATAAAATAACAATAATATAAAATAACAATAATATAAAATAATAAGATTAGCTCATTAAAAATCTTAAATTACTCTTGAAATTATGCAATGAAACTCCAGTGAAGTTATGACCCAAATCACAATATGAATTTACTGACCGTGCAAGCCGTGAAACCGAGACACGATCTGGACACGAGATGGTGCCCGAGATCAATTTGAACAGTACAGTAAGTTCCGTGAAAGCTCTTTTATTTTCCAAAGTCATAATGTTAATACTGTCCATGATATCATCATACCTATAATGACCAACATATTGTAAGCTACATACCTTAGAAATTTATGTTTAACTTTTTGAAAAGAAGATATATGAACCCTATAATATGGGGACCATATTACACATGCATATTGAAGAAGAGAACAAACTAAACTGTTATAAAGAATTGTCACAGCCTTCACCGATAAATCTTTGGAATTTCGCATTAAAAATCCTAGCATTTGATAACCCCTACTAGTGGTTATGTTGATGTGTTCAATAAATGATGTGGGGACATCCAATCATCTAGGGAACTAATTCCCAATACTCTACAAGGCATTCTCACCAAACTGGGTCAAACACGTCCATCGATCTGCAGAAGGCTGCAATTTTTAATACTTGTCACACTGTCCGTAAATTTTTGAATATGTAACTGTTGAGTCTAATCCCATTTGCGTTATTACATGTCATGCTCGGGATAGGTGGACATTACCAGCAAGTGCTGAGCAAGTGTACACTTAAGATAATGATAGTAATAAATGTGACAAAAATATTATAATAATGATACTTCACATACAGAAGTTAAAATATTTTTTGTTCAAAATTTCTGAATTAAAACAAGCTTTCTTACTATACATTGTACAGTACTAAACAGATCTCCGCAACAAGTTCATCTTTGAGATGTTCTTAATGAGATTATTCCGAAAAATTTAATAACGAATACGAGAAGATATTTAAGAACATTCCTCCCAAGCTGTATCCTCTTATCGCAATTAATCTCTCCTGTTACCTGCTTAATACAATTTTCTAAAGAATAACCAGAGGAAATTCCATCAGATCTAATTAAAAACGATCAGCAAAAATTATTTCTTATTAAAGTGAGTGATTCCACGGATACTTGGCATTTCTGATGAAATTTCGCTTCAAAAATTTGCAGTTACTGGAAAATGTGCACAAATCACTCATTTTTACGATTTGGTAATTATCTCAACAATCCGTAGAAGAAAATGGATAGGTATAATAAAGCCAAAATGAGAAAACATTTTTTGGTTGTCTTTTGTTAAAGGCGTTATGAAACAATCACACTGTGATGAGGTATGGAGTGTATGATGTTTGTTGTAATTCTTGTCATTCAGTTAAGTCACAGGATTAGAAAAATCAAATTACACAAAACAGTGACAGGTACTGTGAAGCTCTACTTGTCCAATAAAAAAATATAAGAACAGTTCGACTCTGCTGTGAGCATTATTCAGTCTAGGTTTGTCTTGCAGTCGAGTGGTGAGTAACTTAATAACTAAACGTGTCTGGGAAATGAGAATGTGTCTAAAATGCTCTTCATCGATTTTCAACAAGCCTTCGACTCAATAAAAATAAGTGAACCAATGACAGCATAAAAAGAACAAGGAGTATCGAAGGTTAATCAATGACAATGAATCAAACGAGGGTCAGTATAACGCAAAAAGGAGAAACAAATGAATTTATGATCAATAAAGGGGTAAAACAAGGTGACACATTGTCCACAACACTATTTAATTTATCATTAGAATACACAATGAGAAAACTACACAAGGGTAGCTTAATATCAAGCTGTAGCCAAATAATAGCCAATGCGGATTATATAGTGTCATGGAAAATGGAGATAGTCACAGAGAGAGGATAATGAAGCCAATAATGATGTACACAGCAGAAACAATTACGTTAACAAAGAAGGAAGAGGAAAAATTAGAATAACTGAGAGGGAAATCATAAGAACAATATTGGGGCCTGTAAAAATAAATGGGAATGAATATAAAATTAGAAAGAACATTGTAAAAAGAATGAAAGTACAACGAGTTAAATAGCTAGGACACGTATGGAGAAAAGGAGCTAAATCAGTAACCTACAATATCTTGTAGTGGAACCCGGGAAGAAGGAGGAGACGCGGTAGGCCCAGGTCAAATTGGCAAAATGATGTAGAGGTGGACTTCAGCATAGCAGGAGTAGCAAACTGGAAAGAAAAAAAAAATAGGAATTTATGAAGGGACATAAGTCAAAGAATTTAAACGTATTCAACAATTAAGCGGTGTCAACTATTGCGGAAAGTTATGTAGCGGAGAGCATCAACAATAATAAGGAAGTTGCAAATAAAATTTTATACAATATAACGAATCAAGAAGTCTCCTGCAGTATTTAAGAGTAACAGCAGGGCCGGACCGTGACCGTAACGATATCTGGGGGCCCTACGAAATTATATAAATTAGGTATTTTCCAAAAAAATGTTTTATGCGGGAAAATTTAACATTATAAACTTAAAGTTTATCATCTCAAACGAAAATACATTATAAACTTAGGTAAAAGTAGTTAAAATAAACAGGTTCTTTCTTCATCTTTGGTGAACAAAAAATTAAAGCCATTAATCATTAACCTATAAACATAACTTAAACAAGACAGAGTTGAAAGTATTAATAAATGAACATAACAAAACAACAATAAGAAATTTATAAAATAACTTTTCTACACTTTTGTACTGCAATTTATTTTATTTGCTTTTCACATTTCAAGTCTTTGCGGTCGCATGTCGCAACGTGCTGATTCTATTATTCATTCCGGCGTATTCGGTGACAGGGCGGAAGAACGAAAGAAAATTGGAAAAATTAGAAATACATTTTATATGTCATTGTTATCTCGGGTTTTTTATTTGTATTTTTTTACTGGTTTATTATTTTATTATTATTTTTATTGTATGCATCTTTTTCTGTTTATCTTAACGGGAGAAATTATGGAGTCGGAATATTTCATCCAAATTGAGAAAAACGAGAAAACATTTATCCAAATTTTGTAAATAATGTTCATAATTATTGTACTATTAATATTCATATAAATGAACGTTTTTTATATGGCATAAATTATTACCACTCAAGTTGACTTACAACCCATCATCAAAGGCCAGGGATACCTTTTTGGTAATTGTTACTCACTTGCTTCAAAACAATGTCAAAATGCGTTGTTTACAACATAGGGAGGAGAAAAACTAGATTTTACATTTATTACATTATCAATGATCACTGGAAAAATGGTTTACCCATGCGAATAGAGAATTTTTATTTATGTTTATTCTTATTTTCAAATACTAAAATAATAAGAGTATAGGAACAAAAAAGTTCCTTCTTGTTACTTTGGTGAGTACATACATAAAAGAATCAATTTAAACGTGTATCCACTAGGGAAATTTATATTTTTAAAGTTGGAAAAAGTTTACAGCGTTGTTGTCAATTACGTGATTTAGTTTTGATTGATTTATCTCTTCACTGAGTTATTCTTTAACCGTAAAATAAATAAAAAATGAGTGGCTTGAACCTCTGCATGTTTATAAGTTAATCCACTTCCAGATGGTAGTACACGGGGAAAGGATAGCAGCGTTGCTGATCCTATTACCATCGTTAGTTCTGCTACTTTTGTAAAAGAAGCCGTCTTTACAAAGAATACCGAAATATAAGTATAGATTCATATAATATGTTCATGTTCAAGTGAAAAAAATATTTGTAAACTTAATAAGGGTTTAGAATTTCTTCAATACTGTTATAATTTGTTAATTAATCAGTTATTAAATAAAAATTTCTTTGATGATTCCATTTTCTTGAACATCTATTAATATTTAATATGTTCTTAATTTTCATCATCTCGTTCATCCTTCGAGTTATCACTTAACGATATTATAATGGGTTCAATTAAATGTGATAAGGCCGGAGTATTAAGATGTAAATACGACGGAGTATTGTTCGTAACACATTTCGGAAAATTATTTTTTAAGTTCTGTTTTTCAAAAAAAAATCCTTTTCAAACAGCACCTTTTAAATTTGAAGTTTCACCCGATATTGTTTGGGAGGGCCTAGTTTTCTGGAATGATATAATGTGTTTCCCTCTATAATCATAGCATTTTTATTTCTTGGGAGATTCAATATTGAAGTAACTTTTCCCAATTGTGTATCGATTAACAAGAATTCCAATGATAAATCATCAGAAAACCTGGATAAAAACTTATGATACTATCCTGATAACGCAGATAATTTCTCTTCCTAACATTGGTAACCAAATTTGACTACAATCGGCTAAAATACTAGCTTCACATTTACCCGCATTTACTTGTATTAAAGCACTTTCTTTGATTATTCGTCTTTTATTATAGGGCTACTTTAATTATGTGCACCGAATCCAATTGAATTTGATGCCCCTCTTCCCAAGCATGATTTAAAATACCTGACAAAGAACTCCCTACCTTTAATATACTTTTTGTGTTCATTAATTCGGATTTTTAATTGTCTAGATGTTTCACCTCAATAAAATTTGTCGTATTCACAGGATATCTGATATAATATGCAGTTTTTTGAAGATTGTCCTTCATTTTTCAGTTTAGTTTTTGCTAGTATACAGTATTTCTGCTAAACCCTTAAAATACGGTATTGTTAAGTTTTAAGAAATTATGCTAGCTGAATAATTGATATTATTGTTATTATTATTGGATATTAACAATAAGCCAATGTCTATATTCGTAAATTGTGTTGAAAAAATATAGTGGTCCAATTTCTTTGAGTTGGTTACAAATTAGGATGAGTACAAAGGTCTTATAGCCATTTCTACTCAAAAAACATTGAATATTTGGGCGAAATACCAGATCCTCACTTAAAAATGGAATCTAAAAAAAAACTGAAGGAAATCCTTTCTCTGAAAATATTATATTACTTATTGGTAAAGACGTTTTATAAAATTGATTTATTTAAAAAGGGCGAGATATCCAGCTGATGCGCTTAACCAAAAAACTCAAGTTCTTGATATATGCCAAGTATTTTCCCTAGGCTGTACTATTCAGCAACTCCCAAAAGAAGAGAAGCTCTCACCAATGGAAATATCTAGTAGGGCCGAGGTAATCAAAGATACTCCTATGTAACTGCAACTTGGTGAGAGCAAATTAATACCCGAGACAGAGCAAGACTTTGCAGAGCTTTGACAGGTGTTCTGACGGCGTAAATGAGTGGAAAAGTAGCAAAAATGGAGCACAATAGATCTTTTGAGTTTTTAGTGGATGTGATCCCAATATACAAACATGCTCGTTTATTTATATCATTTTATATAAATTACTTCTGAGAATGCAAATGTTATTTGTGAAACCGGTCGCAGTTATATATGTTATATATTCGTTGTGGAGTTAGTTATTTAATAATTGTGAAAATATTCCAGGTAGTGAGGGCTGAAACATCCCATCAACGAAGTCATCTGAGTGTGAATATTATACTGCTTCAGGCAAAGTATGCTGGCATTTAAATGATGGTAGGGAGGAAAATATTTCACCGTTAATTTCCTTGATGCTTGGAAATATCGATTTAAAATTTAGTGATATATGTAAAATCTTCTGACTCGATTGGTGGTAATGAAAACGCTCTAACCATTAAATTAAAAATTCGAGATATGTTTCTATCAATATGATAAAATTCTACATTTCATTTCACAAACTAATCTTGTGAATAAGATAGCAGCTTAACCAAAGAAAATCCTACATTCTTACCTAGTTCTGGAAACCGACTGGATATAGCTTTCAAACTCACCTGAAACAAAAAGTATTTAAATTAGATTCAAATAAAGTTGAATGCTATACATAAATTATTGTCAAGTTGGACGTTAAAAGTTTTCGCGACTTTTTTCTGCCTTGAAAAACTGACAATAATCCTCGTGAACGACAACACTGCAATGAAATATTCATGAAAAAGTCTTTTTTGTTTGTCTGAAGAGTCCAATGATACGAATACGTGCAGATTCTGTAGATATAATCCGTATCTTGGAATTGTATTCACTTAAACGTTCCGTGAAAGCGACTGATATTAATTACAGAGATATTTTATGTAGATGACTCTTAAGTGCTACTCTATAGTGGTTTGCCAGAGTATTTAAAGACAGTTCCTGACCAATAAGAATTTCAGTGCTTCTTCACTATCGGAGAGTCCCTCTTTTGATGTTCATGTCTGCAAACACTGTCGATAGCGTGAATTTCCTCCTGGAATTTTGGTGCAAACTTCCTTAAAAATAAACTTCTGCTCCTATGCGTTCATTAGTTTTGTATTCACCAGTGTATCACACCAAGGTTTCCTGACTGCATGTATCCAGCCCATTCCAGTATATCTATAATTTATATAATTAAATATACCCCCTTTGGATTTTATATTCCGAGTTCCCATTCTCTCAAGGAATTTTTTTTAGACCGAAAACTTTTGTTTTGACGGCGGTCAAGCAATGGCAGACCGATTATCCCCAAGAACATGCGACGGCTACGGAAGTTGCGTGGAGCCCGTTGACGAAACATGGCTGGTGCTTGGACATAGTTTTTCCCCGAGGTTCCCGAAGATCGCATAAGCAGACCATTTTCCCAACGCAGTCATGTTCGCGGCACGTTGAAACATCTCAAACTCGTCCTTAATAAAAAATAATATGCTTATTTTCACGGCCCCAGATCACATCCTAGGGGGCGAAACCAAATAGAAGGTGGTGTGCGGTATGGGGTCACAGCTGAATATTCTAATAATTGTCTCCTAAATTTTTAATATCTATTGTTTTATGAATAGTATACGTAGCAGCCTCAGTCTCGGGATCTGGGGGCTATGAAAAATATACCGGAAAAGTTCTACCCAAACACTATATTATTTTTTTTTCAAGGGGGTACCGGCAAAACTCTCAAAAACGTCGAGAGCTACGGCCTAAACTTTATCAGATACTCACAAACCTAGTTTGATGTAGGTTAGTTACTTTTTGGATTTTCCGCACAGTCACCTGAATTGCAATATTGCTCCAATCAACTGGCATTTCACGAAAATAGAAAAAAGTGAATTGTGACCCTTATGTTTTACCACCTAAACATTTTCCTAGGTTTGGAATCTGGAAATGTCGCATGTGACTGATTGAAGAAAATATACTGGATAGGCTAGTGAACCAACCTATTTCCTTCGACAAATAATGCAGCCGTTTCTGCTTGAAATTCAGCACATTCTATTGATAATTTCTGTATAAATCTGCAATTTGTAACTTGTTTTCGCTCATATTTATGCCAGTTAAAAGATCTGCTGTTATATAGATATTTATTCTTCCCACGCGTTACTTTCATTCAATATAGACTGTCTCTCATAATTCAGTCAGTCCATTATATCCAATGCTTTCATCAGTCTAATAAGAAAGTGGCATTAGTTTATTAATGGAGGCATATTCCAGAAAATAGCGCACGCTATTGAATACTTTGTCGTAATATATATCGACAAATTAGTGTGACTACTTTCACTGAATCACACAAAAAATCGGATAAGATGCTCAGACGGGCTGCTATAAAAAAAATACATTAAAAACTACTTAAGTGGAAGACTCTTGATTACTTCATTCCGTATGCCTATTAATGGGCACTGTTTCCATGTAAACGAACAAGTTGATGGTAATTGGTTTAAGTAGACGGTGAAAATACAACTGCAACCGCATCATTTTGTCCAAGGACACCAAGAATATTGTTTAGATTTTTAAAAGAATTAGTTCCTGAAATAATGTATTGAATAAGATTTGCTATTCCCTGCAAACAAAAATACATTATTGTATTTAATAGTTCCTCACAAAGTTATTTTGAGTGCGTTGACTCAGCACTGTAGTGGAACGCACCTGGAGCGGTAAAGAGTATCGAACGCGGTGAGTAAGTCATAGAGATACTACATATAGAGGCGACAAGCCAGCTCGAAACCCGTCAGTAAGTAAGAGAGAGATAGAAAGTCAGAGATTCAGGTCCTTATTTAATGGCGTGTATACTGTAGACACAGACAAAGACAGAAAAACCTCTGATCGTCCGCCTCTTTCTCTCTCACCGGAGTTCGGTCAAACATTTCCACTTACACAGCGGCCTATGGCTTGTTGTCTCTATCTGTAGTATCTCTATGGAGTAAGTACCTAAATGGGTGACCACTGGAAAACACCGTCGTAGAGTAAAGCTAGCGCTTTGATGTAAATACTCGTGTTAGTTACAAAACATTTGCGTCGACTTATTATAGGTACATTATTTTTCATCAATATTTGAAAACAGGATATTTATTTGTTTCATATACAAATGAAATGTCATAGAGAATATCGCCGGTCCAATGTCACTGCTTTTGTTTTTGTTGAATTATTTTTGGATGTCTTAACACTAATAATTATTGGAGAAGTATAGTTTTGTGACTACTAATTTAGTCACGCGAACCTTGGCCAAGACAAACTCAAGCCAAGGTTCCGGCACTGAGGCCACTGGCAGGCCCATTGTGCCATTTCTGCTACTTATGTATCCATGAAGCCGAGTCCTTCGATGAAGGACTCAATCCTCTTCAGTGGATGTCTGCTTATGTTCTCAGAGGCCATAACAGGGACTCGCCTGCGTAGCACAGCCCAATGTGTACAAGCAGGCGAGACACTAGGCAGTTCTTCGCCGAGGTGCATATTACCTTTTTTCGTCGACCTTCACAAAAAATTAATAATCTCCAAATGAACAAGCTACTATTTTTGAACTCAAGTATTTTTCGTCCGCAATTAATTTGACAACAGCAAATGACAGTTATCGTCACAGCCATCCTCGCACCATGCAATATCATAGTAACCACAGCGGACGAAAAGTATTTGACGTCAAAAAATTAGTATGTAAAGTGTCATATTCTGTGAACGTCGACGTGAAATAGTAGTTTACGTAACAAGTCCCGAAAGTGGTCTTTTACTGGACCAGTGGGCAAATTGCAGGGCGAGCCGCAGGCGAGTCCTGCAAGCCTATGAGTCCAGTAAAAGCACTTTTGGGACGTATTACGTACAATATTTTTTCTAAAACGGGCGTTGTTGTACCATAAACTTCATAATATTATTCAGTCTACATTTTTATAACAAGAACTCTCTATTAACTAATTTTAACAATTTTTTTTAACATTCGTTAATAAATCAAACGTTGCTTGGGTGGCCGCCTTAACAATTTCATCTTCCATTAATTCACAATCAAACGCATCATTTTCAATATCCATTTTATTATAAATGTCACTTTTTCAACTAAACGTCAAAATATGTCAAGTTATTTTATAGTTTTAAATAATACAAAATTCGGTTACTATAGAAACCATTTCACCGCTATCTTAGACTAACTGTTTTAAAATTTTTTCATGAAAGATAGGCCGGAAAGTAAATAAAAATGAGTCCGATAAAAGTTTTTACCGGACTATCACAATAATTTTCTGGCTCGGTCCGACAAAATGAGATTTTCTGACCTAAAAATAAACCGGAAAGTACTAATTTCTGGCCGGTTTTAAAAAAATGTATTTCTATACAAATTACACTGAAAATGGTTTTTTAATGACAATTGACAGGCATAAAAGGTGTATGCCTCGACTATGAAACACCAGCCGCTACATGATATTTTTTCCTGCCCAGTAAAACAAATAACTATACCCAAATACGCTGAAAGTAAAAAACGTGTCAAAAAAAATCTTAGGGCTAAGTTCATTACTTCTATTTATCTTATTCCTGCTAACTAATCAATAAAGCGGTAATATCAAACAGTTAATTAATTCATTATCGAAACTAATAAAAAAATAAAACACTATTTCCGCAGGTTTTTATATCGTAAAATGAACTTGTTTTGAGTATTGAAGATATGGAAATAGAAATATTCAGTGCGACCCAAAACAACATTTTTTCTTCTTTCTGGCTTAGACGAAAAATATTGGATGGAAACCATACATTTATATTGACTAGATTTCGGATTCAAGTGTTTGTATTATCAGACTAATTTCTACATTAAAAAAATATGCGATTCAATTCACCAGTGTTACTGCAGAGTTCATATCAGACATGTTTAAATTTTAATCTATTCTTTTCTAGGGACACCGGAGCTTTTTTTCAAATCTACGAGGACTTTGGAACCAGGATCTTTTCACTCACCGTAATAAAACCACTTGAAAATCCAATTGAACCCAAAATGTTTTTATTGTTCTACGAACATGCTTTTCATTAATCAAGGATCCGTATCATGAGGTGAACATAATTATTATATTATTAGATTAGGAGCCTGGAACCGGAAATTTATTGTTACGAATTTCGATAAACTTTTCAAATAAAAACCGTTGGTGAAACTTATTAGACGTATTCTTAGAAGAAGTGTATTTTTATCCAGACAACCACATTTATTTTACAAGATGAAACTTCTAAAATTTGCTTCAATCCTCTCATTATTATGTCTTTTTCTTATTTCTACAGTTGGTGCCAGTAATCCTGAAGATGAGGTGAGACATTAACACACTTTTAATTTTATGAATATCTCTAGCTACATCTACATGAATAATTTCCATAATTATTAACAATAGTGGTTATTTCTTTGTATCTTCCTTGGAAATTTGGTATTTTCTCTGTTTGTATCTTAACTTTTCGGTAGCATTCCAGCTTCTGTTACCAAAAATAACTAAACTATATTTTTCTTGAAACTTAATTCAATATCAGCTGCACGAGCGAGCGAAGCGAGAGCTGCTAATGATTTTCTGCATTTGTGACACAACTGTTTTTCGACCAAATAAAAAAAAAAGACAGAAATAGGAACATGTATAGTTGTGAGTAAAATTAGTTTGCACTGTTTCACAATTTGTCGGCGAGATAAAGAAATCTGTGAGCAGAAGCGGTATTAGACAAATTTTTCATTATTGCAGGATCCCGACGCATTAGCGATGTTTGTACTCTCTTTTTCCGATAGAAAGCAGTTTTACTAATAACTGTAATGTATTTTTTAAGCAGCTCCATGCTTTGACCCATTATTTTCTTGTTTCAGTTGCCTGTACATATTTTGTATCATTTTTTGCGTAGATAGCGACTAGAACATACCAAATTTCTTTCTGTCCCCACTTTCAAAGCCTCACTATGTTCAAATTTATCATAAATTGATAGTTACTCTTTACATTCTAGTTGAACTACCGCCCACGTAGATTTGAACGAAGACTTGGTAGGAAAAAAGTGCAGAGTTTCAATTATGATAGTTAGCTGAGTTCTGCTAGATGTTATTGACAGATAAATATCATTATATTATGTACTTTTTGACGACATTAAAAAATTTATGTACCTAATCGTTTCCTAGTTATTCAATATACAGATTGCGTAAATTACTTTGGAACCCGGGCCTCGGATTACACAAGTACGACAAGGATATATGAAAGAGAGAGAAAGAATAATTGTGCGCGGTCATCACTTTGTTTCATCTTAGGGGTGTATACTTATTTCCCGAGACTGGCCGAATGGTCCTTTACAGAGAGAATTCACTAGTTGGGGGTATAACAGTGGTAGGTATTCAGTATGCTCCCAGCATGGAAGGAGTGAGAGTGTTGAAGAAATAAAAAAATACAATCGTTATTATGTAACCTGTACATCTTAAAATTCATTTTTGTCAACATGATCATTTCAGACCAAGTTGACAATTTCTAACTACAATGGGATATTATTTTAGCCATTGTAACTTGAAAATAAAACAGCATTTCTTGAGAGAACCATAATTAATAAACTAAAAATCCCTCCCATTAATAAATTAAATTGAAAAAATAAAATAAGTAGGTAGGTACATACCTACACCTATTCTAAACATAAAATATAAACTTCCTGAAAAAATAAAAATAAAAATCCATTCTAAAAGTAAACATAATTTTAATGAATTAAGTGCTCAAATAAACCACCTCCCCGTGCCAGACAATAACCAAATCTGTGATAAAGATTTGATCTCATATCTCTAAGATAATGAGCATTCGGTCAGTCTTGGGAAATAAGTATACACCCCTAAAGTGGAACAAAGTACACGCCTTAATGACCACGCATAATTATTCTTTCTCTCTCTTTCAGCTGTTTTTCTGTCATACTTGTGTAATCTGGACGGTTCCGATGTACTTTACGCAATCTGTAGGTGTTAATTCGTATAAATTTAAACAGAATTGGCGACAAGGAAAAAAAATGTCACAATAGAAGCAGTACTCACTGAAGGTCAATACCATGGAGACTTATATACATGCAGGTCCAGCAAGACAAGTGCTTGGAAGATTGGATTAATCCTCAGGTATACAAGTAATGGAATTAAAATCATGCTGCTGCCCGAACTGCGCTATCGAAAGATTAGATTTTCAATATCTGATTTTTAACTATTTTAAAACTACCTGCATTTTTGCCATTGAGAAGAAAGGAGGTGTACACATAATGTAAAAAACATCTTAGCTTTATTATTGAAGTGTATCGAAAACAAATAAAAACGAGACTGTCAAAAAAATATTCTGTCATTATAAACGTCAAAAAATTTACAGTATAAGTAGCTGTTGGATACCCACGAGGAAAAAATGTCCACATAAATTCATTCGTTGCCATGGTGATATGTCGAAAAAACACGTTTTGAATGGATAAAAATTACAGGTGAGGAATTTTCCTAAATATTCAACATCGCTTCCTGACCAACTGATATGGATCAAAGTGTAACTGATGTCTACAACATAATTTGAAAATAAGAAACACAGAAGAAATGAGAAAATACCAGATACTACAACAATACAAATAATCTTAATGAATAATAGTAACGATAGTCAAATTATTAACAATTGTGGTATCGCCGAAAAATGTATAATACTAATGTTTTTAACATCTACTTAGATATCAAAATGAAAACCCTCTTCGGCATACATGAGTTAACTGTTTTTTTTTTCCACGTTTCCATACATTTTTATCCCTCGTATCACTTAAATGTGTATGCCATGTGATTTTCGGATGAGGAGAAGATTTTCAACGTGATTAATAATAATTTGAAATTTAAAGGTATTATATACTCATGGTGCTTTCCTCATGATGTTTTTTTTTTTCATTTCAATGACATAAATCTAACAAGATTGATCCGGTAATGAATTTGATCTATCAAAAATTGCATCAGATCGTAATATTTTGATACTAAGCATCTAGCATTTTAGTTTTGACCATTGTTAACGGCCAACCCTGTATGGGCATTTGATTTTTGTTTGTTATAGGGTATATTTTTATTAAAATTTTGGTTAATAGCTTTATTTTAAATAACATTTTTCAATAAGACTTTAATGACGTTTATACTAATTCTGATTTCCACGAAAAATTGATATATTTTAGGTGAATACTTGTATCCACTATTCAATATTTCAATGTGTAACACATGAGCTGAAAAGTCCCGTTCCTAACACATAAAGGGCGTTAGTTTTATTGCAATCTCCTGTTTTTCAGTAAGTACTAACCTTAAAAAGTCAGCTGTTCAAATTTCATGATATTCTATTCATTAGTTCGTTAGTTATTGGGCTAAGACAGGCGCTACTTTTGATATTTTCAAAACAATGAATCAAAAACAATTTGTGCTTTAATTTTACACTGCTTCTTCAAGGGAAAAAATACCGTTCAAGCGGAGCAATGGCTTGAAAAGTGTTATGAGGACTCCGCTCCATCATGAACAACAATAAAACGATGGTTTGCTGACTTCAAACGTGGTCTTAGAGACACCGATGATGCGGAACGCAGTGGACGTCCAAATGAGACGGTAACACCAGAAAACATAAAAAAGTCCACAAAATCTTTTGAATGATTAAAAGTAAAGTTGCGTGAGTTAGCTGACATCGTAAATATATCAAAAGAACGTGTTGGCTTTATATTGCATAAGCAATTGACTATGAGAAAGCTCTGTTCAAAGTGGGTTCCGCGTTTGCTCACTCTTGACCAAAAAAAGATCGTGTTGCTGCTTCTGAGCAGTGTTTGACCATGTTTAAACGTAACAAACCAGAATTTTTGCGTAGATATGTGACAATGGATGAAATATGGAGCCAAACCGTTGGTCATCTGAGTGGACAGCAACTGAGTAACTGGAGAACCTCGTTCAAAGCGCCCGAAAGCACAACAATCAGCTGGAATGGTAATGGCCTCGATATTTTGGGATGTACGCGGTGTAATATTTATTGACTATCTTGAAAAGGGAGATACCATCAACAGTGGATATTATATAGCGTTATTGAAGAGTTTGAAGGTCGAAATTGCAAAAAAACGTCTGCATATGGCAGAGAAAAAAAAGTTGTTCCATCAAGACAACGCACCATGTCACAAGTCAATCAAAACAATGGCAAAACTACATGAATTGTACTTCGAATTGCTCCCACATCCACTGTATTCGCCAGATTTGGCTCCTAACGACCACTGGCTGTTCGCCGGAAGACATTTCTCTCGAATGAAGAGGTTGTCGCTGACACTGAGGCCTATTTTGAAGCAAAAGATAAATATTTGTTCTATGAAAATGGTATTGAAATGTTAGATCGGCGTTGGAATGATTGCGTTGTTCTTGATGGAAATTACGTTAATGAATAAAACTAATTTTAAACAAAATTTAAACGTGTTTTCTTTGTTAGGCCCGGGACTTTTTAGCCCATGTGTTATCTCTGAAATTGCATTAGTGCTTGGCACTTAAACTCGTCACATCTTTTGTTACGCAAAAACTACTAAAATTCTTTTAACGACCAACTCAATTATTTCTAATCTCTTATTATGAAATAGAACAGTGATATGCATTATTTCCCTTATATTTGACAGTAATTATAATTAATTATATATCTGTGTTGTTGAGATAAACATAATCATATTAGAATGAAAGTCCACAGACGGAAATTTGTTAAAACTAATTTCGATAAACCACTTAATATTTAAATAAATACCTTTGGTGAATTAGATTATTCATATTCTTAGTAGAGGTGAATTTTTGTCTAGACAAACAAAGTTCTTTAACAAGATGAAGCTGTTAGAAGTTACTTCAATCTTCTTATTTTTTTGTATTTCTATTATTTCGGCAGTGAGTGTGAAAGGTACAAAATGTGCTGCTAATACTAAAGCTGGCCAAGAAGCCGAGGTAAGTTAATCACACTCTTTATATTTTATAAATAACTCTTTTTATTCCATAAAATATCTAGCACATCTCATAATTCTCATCTGGCGGGTTATTTTTTTAATCTACAATAACCACTTCTGCCTCCAGGGTAATAAGCGGCGGCATTTACAAATACACACAACTTACTTTGATGAAAATTTTTTAACAGTTTGTGAATAGGAATATTATTATATATGTCCACGATCACTTAATAGGTAATAAGTCAATATTTTACCTCCTAACAACAGGTATATGGTACCCATATATCTACTAGAGTGAATTATGGTTCATAATTCACTAGAGTGAATTATGAACTCACAATTCACGCTTCTGCATTTAAGTAACATGCCATGACAACTCAACACACAAAATTTCGGTACATAGGTGACTAGAGATGGGGGTACAATATGAAATATACTATTAAATCTGCGTATTTTGTTTAGGAAATTTGCTTCTGAAATATATCGTATATCGATAAAATATCGAAATTTTTAGTATTGATACTTTTCATAACGGTATTTTTTAATATTGATATTTTTAAAACAATATATTTTATAACGGTACGGAGTATCGATATTTTACACAGTATCGCCCATCTCAATATGTCACATTTGACGTACTCCAGAAATTTATTAATATTGACGTTAGAATTGTCAATAATACCAGATTATTACTTTCCGTTCTACACTCGCCTTATTTTATAAAGAAATCAAGGGTCGTGGACAAAGTATAGTACTCTACTCGCAATTTATGGCCATTTTTCACTCGGGTGACTTGCACTTCTCGCCTACGGCTCGGGATGCAAACGTCACCCTGCGTGAATAATGGCTATCATAAATTGCTCGTTTAACAATATACTATATTTTTCAAAACTTATGAAGTGTTGGAATATATTATAATTACTCTTCAACATCTGTTGATAAGACGCTTTATTAAATACGACAATATTACAGGAAACTGTAATAAGCTTTAAAAGTTTCTTGTTATATTTTTTGGTTTATTCGGTAGGCAAAAAACAGTTGTGTGTCACACATGCAGGAAACGCTTTAGCATTCCTTAACTATCAACTACTCTCGCTTCGCTATGTTCCCTCGTGCATCTAATAAAGCTCATTTTCTGCCATTGTGACATAACATATTATTTAACTTGGGCGGATATAGTATGAAATAAAATCCGAAATTATGGCATTTAGGTATCGGGAATACCTAAAAAACATGACAAACCAAAATTTATTGAAATCGTTCTCAAGATAATTCAAGCATTCTATACTTAAAGCTTACTTTGTATATTAACTAAAAAACATTATCACTTTTCAGAGCCAGTGGGTTTTGAAGACATCTTTCACGGCTCCACAAAAGGTGAATTTTTTTAATATATTTTTCAAGATAATTTATGTATTTCTAGCTAGTCAAATTTTTGTTGAATATCTTCATCTACATGTCATTTGAGACTAAGTCGTGAAATTTAATTTGAATGAGTAAGTTTTTAAAAACTCAATGAAATATTGTGCAGCTATTTCGAAAGTTTACATTCCAACGGAGCCACTTCCACTTCACAAGGAGATCTCTGAAAATATCTTGATTTGGAAGTTTTTAAAGACACTTTTACATTTTCTGTAAGGACAAAAATCGTCAGGCTATCGCGAGAATTGTCAATTTGTAATACAAAGTATCCCCAAATTATGTAGTACATTTTACTTGTTTGTAATATCCGAACGAGAGAAACTGCAGGTTAGCTTGAAGGAATAAATTAATGGCAACAAAACACTTCTTTATAAAAACAAGCTTTCATTTAATTGCCCTAAAAAGAAAAAAATAAACTTTAAATTAAATCCAACCAATCAATTCAGTACATGTATTACACAGTTTATTAAATTATGTAAAAGCTTGTCGCGGAATTTGTATATTTCATAATAAACATTTTCTTTCATAGAATTTCTTATAATAAGTAGCTATGTCAAGCGAGACTATTAAGTACTCATGTGAATCTCACGACAAGCTTTTATATCATTTAAGTATAATAACTGTGCTGAAAATTCTTCTTTTTAGGACAATTAAATGAAAGCTTTTTTTTCAACTTTTTTTACCATTAATTAATTTTTTATTTCTTAGTTATGAATGGGAATGCGTCTAAGTCTGAGCAATTCATTTAATGCGTCATGGTTACATTGTTTTCCTGTTAATTTAGTACAGTCTAATTTTTCGATAATTAGACCTTCTAACAATTTGACCCTCCCCCATATTTTGGATTTTATAAACTTATAAATTGTTTTGAGCATATAGCCTGACAATAACATGTATTTACGATTTTTTCAAATTATTAGCTTCAAACTTCATGGAAACTATAATAATAAAATATCACTCAAATAATGTATACAATTCGTGTGTGAAGTCCCTTTTACACTTATGTGACTATCGCAAAAAGGGTTACTCTACACACTAACCGCATAAATGACTATTACTGCGCTAGTTTTAAATTGGATATTTGTTGTTGCATCAAGGTGCGTCCACACTATGCCGCGATTTGCCGTTGACAATGCCAATTGGCAGAACCAGCGACTATAAAAACGTCTACATATGTGTTGGCATTCACGTGAAACATTCAGTTTAAGTATGCTCTTTTTATTTTCAATTTTCCTTTATCCTCGAAATAATGCCTCAAGTAACAAGTTTTTTTATTGTCTATCACTTGAAATTTTCTTGTATGTGTGATGGGGCGACATTCATTGAGACCTAATAGATCTATTGTGTCCCCTTACTCCTACTTAGTTTCCAAGGGACTTCTCAGAGACTAGTAGCTCGTTTAATCCTATTTCCCGGATGAATTTTAGGATATCTGCAGGTTTCGACTTAGGTAAATGTCCCTCTTCTATCCAATAATCACCTAGATGTTGTGCCCTAGGATTCTGAATTGCTGTGCAATTCGCAAGTATGTGGATGGAGGTTTTCTCTTCCATGCCACAGAATGTACATTCTTCTTCCTCCACTATTTTGAGCTTTTTCAGGTGCCCGTTCAGGCGGCAATGTCCCGTTGGGATCCCCTCTAAAACTCATGCATTCATTTGATCTCAACGGGTTGTAGTCACCCATCAGAATCTTTGATTGTCTTAGCACTACTAGATATTTCCAATGGTCAGATCTTCTCTTTTCTTTGGCTTTGCCTATTTCTTCCAATATTACATTGGGGTTGATACCGCAAAAGGGTTCCGGCCTCCAAAAGGGTCTTTCAGTTCCCCTCTTTGCTAGTCCATCAGCTATTTAATTTCCTTTTATTCCAGTGTGTCCTGGAATCCACAGTAGGATTACTATATTGTTCTCACCTAGCTCATTGAGTATAGCTAGGCATTCCCACACCATTTTGGTACTGATTACACAAGAGATCAGTGCTTTAATGGCTGCTTGATTATCAGACATTATGATCATCTTCTGCCTTCTATATCTTTTATCAATATTGAATTAGGCACACTTTCTCATGGCATACATTTTCGCTTAAAAGATACTTGTGCTTTTTCTCTGGCCTCTACACTACTATCCCAGTTACTTCTATTCCTTTTGAGTCGTCTGTGTACCGTTGAATGGCAAAATAAGTTACTAAATAATGGCATTATCAGGAATCATTCATGAGGTGTCACCTGTAACAAAATGTAAGAAAAGGCATAAAATGATAGGCTTTATCTCAAGTTGTGTCTTTGTGACCTTTTTGATGGAAATTAATGAAATGAAATTATAAGCAGAATATAAAAAAAAAATTCAACGCATGATATATTATTATTTAATTGAGGAATATTTGATCGCCATATTTTGGTCCAAAAAATGCGACCTTAGCCTATGTCTCAATAGCTATAAATCACCCCGTAAATTGAAATATATTATGAAAGATCCAAATTTATCGCTGCTGGTGAGAATGGTATGGAAAATATCAACTGCTCTAACAAAAAATGAAACAAAATACTTATAAGTAAAAATTATTTTAGTAAATTTCGACATGAACTTAACTTGACCCTTCTCAATATTTGAGAACCTCATTGATAAAGGACCAATCACATCTAATTATCTGGTTGAAGAAATACTTTCA
This sequence comes from Lochmaea capreae, assembly GCA_949126875.1. Classification (NCBI taxonomy): domain Eukaryota; kingdom Metazoa; phylum Arthropoda; class Insecta; order Coleoptera; family Chrysomelidae; genus Lochmaea; species Lochmaea capreae. The sequence continues at coordinate 6,702,941 of OX421397.1, forward strand.
AAGTAAAATGTCGATAAGTTGGCAAAGAGTCAACAGGCATTTAACGTGAGTACTTTGAGTTTTGTTTTGTGGAAGAATAAAATCTTGTTCAGTTATAAGTAATAATACCACAAATGATTGAATTTTCGCGATAAGTCTGTCGATTTATTTTATAACGAAACTGAGATGCTTGGATACACCACGAATCCACAGGACGAGTGGTATTATTTTCAAACAATTCAGTTGAGTTGTGATATAAAAGACCGAATTATAAGATAAATTAAGTCACGAGTGGAATTTTATTAGACTATTTCACAAACAAAGTGGAAGGTAAACAATCTGAAATTGGGCAGAATTAGAGGAAATTAGCGAAAAAGTTAAGAAGTTCATTGGAGAAATAGTTTAATAAACAGGAAAAATTGACATCGGACAAAATACATATTTAAATAAACCAGTAATAACATAACGTACCACTTAAATATTTTTCAATTATAATTATAAATGGTACAATGCTTTGATCTTGATAATTTGAACACCCGCTTGTACTTGCAATAGTTATTATATCGTGATGGCTATTATTTCTCACATTTTTTCATTAATTAATTCGATGGGATTTATCCCAAATCTGCTGATTTTTTAATGCGTGGACGGCAGGATTATTTATATTTGACGTTTAACTGTCACATACACAAATCTGAAAACACCGAACATGACGCCAATCACGATCAAGAGTCAAGTTTAGTGTTATCGATAATCCAAACTTGACTAGAGCTCCTGATTGGTTCATTTTACAAGTGCGTGAATAGTCAACAAATTGGAAGCGAAATTTGGCATTATGGAGATGACAGAATTTTGTATTTCAATGAAAGATTTATATTATCTTCCAAACGATAAATTTCTGCAAGTTTTCTGCGCGTATCAGGATTTTCAGCAGCTGCTGTAATAAAAAGCAAATATGTACGAAGTAAAAAATCAACGTGGAAATGTAAATAGGGGTGGTCGCTTCTAGTTTAATTTCATGGTTTAAGGAAGAGTCCTGGGAATTTCAAGTCTATTCATTACATTTGTTATTCAATATTAATGAAATTGAAAATGTGTCTGTAACAGAGATAGGTACAATTTTTTTCTTTTACCTTCATAAAGAAGGAAATGTTAATAAAGGAAATTGCGATGGCTCGCTTGAGTTTGCGATGATTAATGATAAATATGTATCAAGTTTGTTAGTGCTGTGTTTATTAATGCAATGTTTCAAAAACTAATTATTTTGGATGAAGGTTATTAGTTTATAATGTACTTCTAACGAACACATAAGTGGAGAGTTTTTAGAATGTGCAAGCAGCTGCAACAAGAAAGTGTTTCTGATGTTCTAATAAAAGTTATCACTTGAGTAACAGTGACAAATATTGATTTAGTTTGAATTATAGTTTGCCAGAGAAAAATGTTCCTATAGTTTTCAAAAGAAATTAAAATTCAATACAAGTTAAATGCAACTAGTCTAGTCGACAATTGCATGCTATTTAGACAGTACTGGTGATGTCGAAATTTGTTTCGACTCAACATTTCGACGATAGAGGTTACGTTAGCGTGACGTAATGCTGATCCCGCGTGATTCCGATGTGATTACTCGACTTCATTTTATTTAAGTTATATAGTAAGGGAGCCAGCTGCAGTTTTCAGGCACTCATTTCCACATAGTTAGCTCTCGTTGATTCTGATGGGCCTTACCCCAGTAGTAAACGGAATGACCTTCAGCTGTTAAGATCACCTTGTAGGTGTCCAGAGTGAGCATATATCCAGGTGTAATAAATTTCTTAAAATCAATTTATTTCCACACATTTGAAATAATTGGTTTATATGAAAGCTTACGATGTTTAAATGTTAAAAAAATTGTTCAGCTGAAGGTCATTCTGTTTACTACTGGGGTAAGGCCCACCAGAATCAACGAGAACTAACTATGTGGTAATGAGTGCCCGAAAATGCAGCTTGCTCCAACACTAATAGGCTGAATAACCAATGTACATACATAAAACCAACGTTAGATGGACAATAAAAGCGTGCTTTGCCATTGGTCATTCAATTGCAGTTAGTGATGAGCAAAATTGGTCTTGGTCTTGCGAAAAAGACTATCCTTAGACTAGCAGCACCAAGACCAAGACTAAATGAACAAGACCAATACCAAATAAACAAGACCAAGACCAGACGATTTAAGCAATACCAAGACTGAATAAGCAAGGCCAAGACCAAGTCTATCCGAGTCTTGGTCTTGCTTTTGCTCAACACTTATTACAGTGACCAGAGTAAATCTATAAATTGATATAAAATTAATGTCTGCATGTTGACAACATACCTTATTAATTATAACTTATGTTTTAGCGTTTGGAGAGAATCAACACTGGAAATCAAGGGGTAAGCATTGTTTGTAATACTTCTGAGTAGGAATGTGAGTATTTGAATATAATAAATACTATTTAAATATAATAAACACGTATGGTGCTCTGAAGAGTTTGAGGTGTATCTTAGTACTACTATGGCCTTCGTATGACGATTGCTAGAAATGCGATGTTATATGGGATATTATATAAAGTCTGATTATGAACCTGCTTTGGATTGTTCTCCACTGTAGTAATTGTTGGCTTTGAATGTTACTCGGTCGCGCAAAGAACACACCAACGGTTTCTTTTGCCATATTCTCATCACGCTTAAGAAAGGAATGGTCAGGAAGGATCGCTTTCTCAGGATTGCTGTTCAATCATTAGTACTAATATCCTCTGACAAAGGTCCTTGTACTTTAGCCAAAGGGCCTTTACTAACTGCTACTCTTAAAAAGAATAAGTACAAAATATGTTTTTATAGCAAAGATGGATAAGAGCTGGAGAACGTACTCAATGAATTTGTGATGCTCACTTTTAGTTTCTCAATTATAATAATGCTGGATGGCGGGCTTTAATAACTATCGAACTATGAATATGGATAAATAAACGCCCTTTTAAAATCACATATACCAATATGTTGTTTATTATATATTATCTTTTTTTATTTTAGGGTCTGGAAACATTCGATACTGAAGTGAAAAAGGTAAGTAAGTAAAGTGGCATATGTATCTGGTTACCTTGGAGACGAGAGGATCTGGTAACCATTTTACCGACCATGAGGATTTTAAATTTTTGTGAAAAATACAGAAAATAGATGTTTGAAACATATAAATAATTTCTGGGTCAATTATTCCTAAGCATCAAAATCTCTTTACTTAGTCAACGACCATCATCAAAATGTAGATGGATTTCAGTTTGTGCCTCAAATTGAAACAAGAAGTGATAGAAAATTAACGGCAGGCCATTATCTGTGACAAAGTTTCCGCTATTAGAAATTTTCTAGTCTATACATAGTCAAAATTAGGGTTCAAATTTTAACAGGTATGGTGCCCAGTTAAGAATTTTTTCAAATCAACATTTGCTTACAGAATTGCTTCTATAGAGTGCTCTGTTGAAAAAATCGCAGGTTTCTCGTTTCAAGATTACTGTCATTAAATAGATTTTTTCGATACCTTTGAAACGAGTTGTTCATTGCCGTAGGGTTCCATTAAAATAATTTAATCACTAATAGGAAACTTTACTTACAACCCTTAATATTTCCAAATATCACTAGTTTATGTATACCTAATTGTTCAAAAGATAAAAGGATAGGAGGGGAATTTTGAAAAGCACTGTAGGAATAATCATAATTTCCTTGTGACAGAAATGTATGTAGAATTTTTTTCACGGAACACACCTTTGCACTTAACGTGCGCCACTGGTATAGCCAGATAACTCCATTTAACGTAACCAGGTAGGTAAAATTTGTGGATTATGGTTAATATTTTTTTATTGATTGATTTCCATATATGTACGAATTTCCACCATTCTTTCCTGTTTTTGGCTTTTATTGTTGCTTCATTAAACGCTAGGTTTTCAGGATTTTTTCAATTGTTTTGTCCCAGGTATTTTTCGGTCTTCATCTTTTCCTTTTGTTCTGTGGTCTTGCCTGCCATATTTGTTTGACACTCTGGTATCCTTCGTTCTCTGTAAGTGTCCCCACCAACTCAGTTGCCTCTTTTTTATTAATTCTCTTATTATCTGGTTTCTAATATTATGATCTCTTCTTGTTATTCCTTTAACTCTTCTTAGGTATTTTATCTCTGCTGCTTGAATCTTAATCTTCTGTCTGCCATTTAAAACACAGTATTGGTCTGTATATAGAGTGATACACTTTCGTTTTATTTTTCTTAGAAACTTCCTTTTTGTGGATAAAATTTTCATTCATTGCGTAATAGCATTTAATGGCTTTGTTTATTCTCTTACTAATTTCTAATTTCTGCTTGCCAGTATTTTCGATTATGACCCCTAAATATTGGAAATCATTCACTTGTTTTATTTCCGAATTATCGATAAATATGTTTAGTTCCTGTCGTTCTTCTGTAATTGTCATAATTTTTTATTTTTCCACGTTTATTTTCATTCCATGTTTGATCATCAATTCATTCCATAAGTTCACATTCTTTATAATATTATATTTGATAAATAATAATTCGAAATTAATATAAATATTTCTTTTCAGTTTAACGATAATGCAGAGATTAGAGTAAAAGGGGTAAGATTAATACCAATTTCTTTTCTGATACGATGTAATTAATTATTAGTTCTGGTTATGCTTTTGCGTATATTGATATTTCACTTTTAACGATTTGAATTATTTTTCTGTAAACTGAACGCAACTGCCATAACATTTTTGTTTTACATTTATTCCAGCGACAAGGCAATGTGAAAACCGGAACAAAAGGGGTGAGTCAAATTTAAATTTGTTTAATAATTATAATAGCCCCGGAGCCAGTGATAGTTTTTTGTCAGTCATTTCAACCACAACCATAATTTGTTGAATGGTAAATTTGGTTGTGCTCTAAAGCATAGTGACCGTCAGCTGGCGGACCAGCGGTGGGTGGGCTAACGAGAGGACAGAAAATATGTCAAAAAATGTTTTCATTTTAACCCGCTTGAAATTTATAGAGATGGTATAGCCGGCTCAATGTCGGTGGAAAAGCCATCAGCTGATACGCTTAAGAACGCGGGTGGCTAGTATACCTTGTTTACAACCTTTTACTGTACCAGCTTTTCCATCGACATTGACCATTTTTTTTTGTTGAAATAATTATATGACCTTTCATCTCTATAAATTTCAGCCGGGTTAATATGACTGAAACTAATAGTTATTTATGTATCAAGGGCGTAAAACAGGCGTTTATGGACCGCAACGTGTAAGTAAGAGCCCGAGCCGCAAGGCGAGGGCTATTAACACCTAAGGTCCATAAACGCTGTTTACGCCTGAAATACATACAATATTTTATGCACGACCGTTTTAATAGTCATTTATTAATAAATATACAAAATTTTATGCACGACCGTATCAATGATAGTTTATTAATAAATATGTTTTATTTTCTATTTTTCACCTTTTGTGAGTAGGTTATTATAAATGTTTCAAGTTGGATAAATTTTATACCTCGATATTATTATAACTCACCCTGGATAACAATCTACCAAATCATTTGTATAGTTAAATAAAAATAAGTCTTATTGAAACTAATAAGATGATAAAACAATAATCTATATGCCTATACGCGTTACCATAGCAACCAAGTCAATAGGACAAGAATAGGTAGACGCCATTTTTATTTATAGTCGACTTCACGTATTGCAAGTTTCTTAGTATATTTTAGAAGTTTTATATAATATTTTGTTTATGTAATGGACAGTAGTGACGATGAAATAGTTTCCGGAACACCACCGGAAATTTTTAAAGCAGCAGAAGATGCAAAATTAAGTTTACTACCCGCCAAATCTAAGAGAATATAAGGTCGCCAAAAACTATCACTGGCTCCAGGGCTATAATTTCGATATTCATTTATGGGTGGAAGGGAATAAAGCTTGTTAACCAAATTTAGGTAAATTTGGTATAGAGGACATCCTTGCTAAGCCCGTCGGTAACAACCTAGTCGCTAGAAACCTTTTCGTCATTATTTTTACTGCTATTATTCCCAGTTATAAAGGAAATATAATGGTTAATAGTTACAAGTTAAAGCATATGAAGATGATATCACAATAATAGGAAATAAAAAGCCGCATCTGATCAAAGATATTGACCGACCAGTCAAGAAGGCACTGGTAGAAGATTAACTAAAAAAGGATAGTAGCAAAAGCGTTTGTACAAGACTTTCTGATAACTCATAAGTATGAGTTTCAAGCAGGAATTGGCATCAATGATATATGAGTGAGAATTTCTGAGTAGGGGGAAGAATCTTGAAGGAAAAATAATCGTACGGGAGGAGGAGCAAACATGAGTTTGAAGCAGGAACTTGTATCAATGATATATGAGTAGGAATGGAAATTGCTGAGTAGGTGACAGAATCTTGGGGGAAAAATAATCGTACCGGAGGAGAAGGAAGCTTGAGTTTGAAGCAGGAACTTGTATCAATGATATATGAGTGAGAACTGGAAATTTATGAGTAGGATACAGACTCTTGGAAGAAAAACAATCGTACGGGAGAAGAAGGAAACTTGAATTTTAAGCAGAAGCTTGTATCAATGATATGAGGGAAAATTGGAAATTACTGAGTAGGAGAAAGAGTCTGGGAGGAAAAATAATCGTACGGGAGGAGGGGGAAACATGAGTGAAGCAATAACTTGCATCAATGATATATACATATGAGTGATAATTGGAAGTTGCTAAGTAGGAGACAGATTCTGGGAGGAAAAACAATCGTACTGGAGGAGAGACTCCAATAAGACCATCACGCCATAGGAAAAAATTGGAATAAAAAATATGAGGGAAACTATTTAAAAGTAGAGGAAAGGAAAAAAGTTGAAGCAATTCTGGGTCAAAATATCATACAATATTGGGAAGTACGACGAATCAATAGGGGAAATGTTTGAAAAAGAAAATATTTTCAGATGGATCAAGGCATAGAGGCTTCAATGGACTGGGCATATAGAACGGAAACCAACAGAAAGAGAACATAGTGGATCCCAATGTGGCCTAAAAAACAGGAAGACCAAGAAAACGATGGAAATATGTTTAAGAGGAGCACACAAAGGCAATGCAACTAAATGAGTGGAAAGTTACATGTAAGGATAAGATAGAGTGGAGAAAGATTACAAAATTATACAAGACTGACAATAGATTGTAAAACGGGGAGGACTGATCTACCTCAAAAGGCTTGTAAATAATGATAATGATCATCCGTATAATTTTTCTAATAATTACTTCTCATACATTTTTAATATAAATTTTAAGGTATCTTCAGTGTAACAAACATTGTTGAGTTCATTAAAGTAATTCAATCAGATTTCGTGGCACTGTGGTTTTGAGGGTTCGAATATACACCTAATTTGGAATTCACATTACTGAATTGAAATGTAAATTCTATCAAGTAAATCAATTGTACAATTAGGCTATTGAAGGTATGCGCTGATGACTTTGAATGATTCGTTTACAAAAGTTGAGATTCAGTTCATCTGTTGCACGCAATTCGTTCCAAGGAATTGTTTGAGACATGTTAGTCTCATTCAACTTATTCCTTCAACAATAACATTCAAGAAATACGTATATTTTCCGCTCTGTTACTTTTACTACAAAATAACTTTTTTGGGAGTCACTATTTCTGACCTACGAGGATATATTGAAAAATTCTTAGCCTACTATAGAACCAAACAAAATTTCAATGTCAAAATATTTTATTACCCAACGTATTCTCCTCTTAATTGGATACATTTATTACAGCGAACCTGCAACGTCTCTAGACCTTTCAAAAAAAATGACCTCCTCCACAGCTTTTATTACCTCCTCGTTGGAAGAAAATTTACGACCTTTTAAACTTTTTTTCAGTTGAGGAAAGAGATTATACTCGGACGGAGCCATATAATAAGGGGGGTGTTCCAGTAATTCAAACCCTAAATCACGAAATTAGGATTTGTGTGCAGTGCGTTGTCCTGCAAAAACAAAACACCTTTGGATAGCTTTCCGCGTCTTTTCTCTTTAATTTTTTCCCGTAGAGTGGTCAGTAATGTCGAATAGTAATCTCCAGTTATTGTTCTACCCTTATCCAAAAAATCAATCATGATTACTCCATGGCAATCCAAAAAAACTGAAGCAAGAACTTTTCCAGCAGATTTTTGGACACGAAACTTCTTAGGTCTTGGTGAACCAGAGTGTCGCCATTTCATACCATAGTAACAATTCCGTTTTCAAATCGTGCACAGATCGAACGCGATGCTTCTATCCTTGCACGCTTTTGGTCAACATTCAAACATTTGGGGATCCATTTTGCAGCAATTTTTCTCATGTCCAAATTGACGTGAACTATATGATGAACGCGTTCGTATAAAATATTCAGTGCTTCAGATATCCGTTTCAGCCTAATTCGACGGTCTGATAAAATCATGTCATAAACTGCATCGATATTTTCGGGGACTGACATAGAAACTGGCCTTCCCGATCGGTCATCATCTTCAATGGAAAATTTCACTTCTTTTGAAGCTTGCAGTCCAATTTCTCATGATCGCACACGAAGGACATTAATCACCAAGGGTATTAAGCATATCTTCGTAAATCTGCTTACCTCTCAACCCTTTTATATACAGGTACTTGATGATGGCTCGATACTCCAATTTTTAGATTTTCACAGTTTCGGTGGACATCTATTTTCTTTTAATTTATTGCGTAACTCTGGTTTACTTTTTTGACGACAAACTTCACACTGACACTTCTAATAAGTTATTGTTCGTTGCTATGGTAACGCAATATTTTGTTTATGCATGGAACTGGTCTAGGCTAACTAGATATCAATACATCCTCGTATTTTTTCTTCTGATAAGTTTTTGAAATGATTCTCTTTGCCCATATTTTCATAATCTCATCCATTCAAGTTTTCCATTTCCATCGGACCTAATTGCAGTTTGTTCCATTATTCAAAAATCGAAATAATAATTGTCTAATAAAGACAATTTGCAAGATTTCCGACGCTGTCTCTGCTGATTAGTCTTTATGAGACAAGTGTCGTTCGCATAGAATGCTGTGAGGCTTTAGGGGAAATCATGGGTTGGGGTTGAATAAGGGAGAATAGAGAGGATAGAGTCTTGAAGGAGATCTGTCTCAATACTGAACAGAGCTTTACGTTTACGATAATTTCAATGTCAACATGGGTGCTTAATAGGTATGAAGTTAATAGGTCTATTCATTATAAGGAGATTCAATTCCAAATAAAGTGTAGGTCTATATGGAAATATGTATTCATGTTGTTTGGCATTTGTCCCCAAATCTATAACATTAGTATATATCCTCCAAAACCATTCAATCTGAGTTAATTGAATATTAAGAGGTTAAACACGTTAAAATGTTATTGAGATGAACATCTTTGTCAAGAACAAGTGCTCCTCAAGCTGCTCGCTCCAAAATACATTGTCAGAATTTGCTTACCTATAATTGATTTTACGTCACTTCTTGAGCTTCAACAAAAATGTTCTCAATATAAAAATAACCGTGTACAGTTTAGTTTGTAACATTCCTTGCACTGTTTCCTACCATGGATATAGTGGAAACCATCGACTTGGATGTAGATAAATTGTACAAAGCTTTGAATGAGTGGTATGCCAATTAAGGGTCCTTAAGCGGGATACAACATATTGCCACAATTAGTAACAGTAATGAACTGGAAGAGAAAGGTTTGAAACCAACAGCTGGCAAAAGTGAAGAAACAAGTTGAGGCAACATTGACGATAGCCAGACGAGCTGACTGGAAATCATGTGAAGAATCCCTCAACAGGCTAACAAGAGAAAACAAAGTGTCTCTAATATGGGTGCCGGCACATAAGAGGATTGCAGGTAATGAAATGAATGACCAGTTAGGTAAACAAGGCTCTAAAAAAGACTTCATAAGTCCGGAACCGTTTTATGGAATCACTAAAGATTACATAAGAGGGGAAATTAGGAACTGGCTAGATAGGGAACACCAACTCAAATGGAGGTCGACACAAGGGCACCTCCATACAAAGAGTTTACTGAACAAAGTAGACAAGGAACTCTCAACCAGGCTAATGAAACTCAGTAAGAGACATTTGAAGACAGTTACCGACCTGGCGACTGGACTGAGGAAACATCTGCTCAAAATGAGCAAAGTTAGTGAACCTATGTGCAGGAAATGTGAACTCTATGGTGAAACACCTACTCACATACCCAGCTTCTGCGAGAACTTACACGGACTCAGACGAAAGCACTTTGGAGAGGAAATAATACAACCATTACAACTACTGAAAATCCCTCCAGTCAAACTAGTGGCCTACATAGAAGACACAAAACTTCTAGAATGGAAGTAGATAACATGGAAAATGGTACAAAGATTCAGTTCAATTGCCTGGGCTGTTGAGCACAACCTAATCGAATGAATTAATGGAAATCATGGCAGCTAATTCTCAAAATAGTGTATTGGACATACAACATTGTGATTAATCCCATCATCACAAACGCTTATTTGCTATGTGACTCGGAGATAACCCAAATAAAGCCGCGACTAAGTTGAACAAGGTACAAAGACTTGTCTTTCTCGGCATCACGTGGCTATGAAAACAAAAAACAACATCATCCATGGAAGAAGCACTGCTGGACTTTTACCCTTATGACATGATAATCATAGGGAGGGAAAGAATGGTGCTTTTGAGACAACTAAGTATTAAATTGAATCACAACAAGATAAAGAATGGAAGAAACGGACCACAGGATCAAAGAGAGAACCGGTTGTGGAATATACAGTGAGGGGAGAAACAATAGTAACAAAAACTTTTCCATTCCAGTCGAAAATGTACGTAATTTTCCCCTTACGGTTGATGCAATGAACCAACAATACAATTGAAATGAACCATTCTAATAGCCTTCACTAATAAAAAAAAACTCAACCACAAAACCGATTTAATGAATGGTAGCGAGGTTAAGTGGAGACAAGGGGCGAAGTATCTAGACCTGACCATCGGATGTAAGCTGGAAAATCATTAAAAAAACACCTTCTTGCTTTTTAGAAACTAGAAGTCCTGAGACATGATGATGGAAAAGTTTAACTTTTCACAGGAATTCAAGACAGAATACAGTAACAAAAAGGAACTGAATCCCAATGACATTACTAGATTTGGAAATAATGCAATTCAAAGGTATACAAATGGATCCAAAATAACCAAATGGAACTGGAATAGGCTTTAGATAGAATATGTAGGAGGCAAGTGATTATCATCCTGTCGGATGTTCAAGCATGGAATACCATCCCAATCTCAATAAATTTACTTGTCTAAATTGATATAAGTTAGCAAGATATTGCTTTTCTTTTTCGAAGGCTAGGACGTATCTAAAAGCGACGTAGATGTCAGGCACAACAAAGCTTATTTGGTGAAATAACAGAGAAGGCCACTGTGATTATGGCGTTTCATATACTGCAAAACACTAAATTAATATCGGGCTTTAGTTAGTTACCAATTTGTAAGCTAGGTGGAGAGAATATTTATGAAAATATCAACAAAAGTCAACATATGCTGCGTTGGTGGAGACCTGCCTTAATATAGCTTGACAGTTGAGAGTCAATCTGGGTCGAAATAATATTCAAGCTGGCATCAGTTTTCTGTATAATCTTCAAAGTAACAAACCTGCCACTTGAAATAAGGTATTCTAGGATTTTTAGGATACAGTATATAAAAATTTTGAAGATCTATTTGAAATAACGTAATAGTAACCGGTGGTATATTACTCAAAGCTAATCTTTGTTTGAATGTATCATGAAAAATTAAGTAATTCTTCACATTCTAGTTGAGCCGCCCACGTAGATTTGGACGACAATGGGGTAAAGGAAGAGGTCTGGTAAGTACTACCTAATATATTGTAAACATTTCTTTTTCATTCACTCAAGCCAAAAGAATACGAAAGTTTCATTTTCACAGCTCTAAATTAAAATCCCATAACTGTCAACATACGCTATAAGATGTTGTTGAAATCATTACAAACTTATTCTGGAGGTACGGACACATTATCAACACGTGTTCTGAAATTATCTATTACATTATTTCAAGCAGACCCGCACATATTATTGTGATGTAGCCATACGTTGTGACTATCTGGAGGTCCCAGATTTTCGTCTAGTGTTATTGCGTGTTGGTGTGAGGTGGAAGTACAAAAATGAGAGAAAAGATAATGGAGGAAGTACCAAAGTATATACCTCTCAGTAAATTTTCCATAAGATCAGATAAACTAGGTACGACTAAGCAACATGGACAAGGTATCTGAAGAGTATAAATGAAAACACGAAAACATCAGTATAGAGCATTTGTATGACATCAGAGCATTCTGAAGTGTAGTGTTAACAAGACACGTATTAATAATGTGTGCTAAGCTTATGGCGTTTTTGTTCAGCTATAACAAAATAAATGACAGTTTATATGTTTACCTACATAACAGTACTCACATCATCAATATTACAAAACATGCAAGTGGAAGGAGAAGGTCAGCAAGGAAGACAAACATTTGCTCAAGCTTTCGCAATTAATTGTGAATGGCCTTTTACAAAATAAAAGGAGTAAAGTATAACTCGTGTCCATTCCATACTATTCAACATATAATTTCGGTTTCCAGATTTCTACTTATCCATTTTCGTGTTACTCGATTTTCGCAACATTCCACAAACTAATCTTAACAGCTACAACAATTATCTTTGATTATATCAACACCTTTCAGCAAGTCTATAATCACAAATATTCAAAAAAGTATAATAAGTAATTAATTTATGACAATTGTTCTTTACCTAGAACATTATATGGAATGTGTGTCTTGGGGCTAGCCTGTTATGCTGAACGTTCGATATTTCTGATAAATGGGTTCAATATAAACATGAATTCTCCTGGCTCTCTGAAATTAATCCCTAGATATTTTCCAACTAACATTGTTTTGTTGTATCTGGTATGCTAAGTGCTTGGAAACAAAATGTCGCGGTCATCCATGTTTGATTTTGTTTTCCAGGATGTTTTTTTTATATACAAAAAATTATTAAATCATAAGTATTTCACAAATCGATAGTTACTTGGGATAAAAATATTTATATCATTTACAAAATTGGATGAGTTCTTGCAGTTTCAAATGACAAACTCTTGACAGTTTTTGTGGATTAATAAAGTTTTCTGAAGAAACTGTTGACTGTTATCTGCTGAGACAGCCTTGAGAAGGGGCTACAAGTCATGCTATGACTTAAAAAGTTCATTAATTCAGTTAAGAAACGAAAAGTCCAGAAATAACAATCGACTGTGTAGACTTGTTCAAAGTTTCTGCAGTATGCAATGGACGAACAAAACTTAAAACGAGGGCAATGTTACACTTTCAACAGACTCCATGGTAGGTTGCATTGAACCAGTCACATTGAAACTGATAAAAAAACAATAAGTATGTAGTTTAATATGGCTACATGATGGAAGGATTAGTTTGATGATTTTTAATTCAAAAATATCACCCACCAGTCGTGGTCTATTTAATTTGTCTTTTTTCTATTCCAGCGTCGCTACTAATCTTACAAAAACGGAATGGGAGCCTACTACAACTTGTGTTCATTATTCAACGACAATTAAAAGATGATGACTGTTTTCATTGTAGCCTGGTACACAGTAAATTTTTCAAGCTTATAATGTTTTTAAAAATTAAATGTTTTTTTATTTTGTTATTTATTCTGTTTTCAATGAACCATCCTCATATTTGGTCGAAAAGTGCTTCAATTTCTCACGTTCAGTTTGTCACACCCTTTCTCCCTTCACAGGAGCTGAGGTGACAAAGGGGGTTTTCTGGAAAATATGATGATATGAATGGAACGTATCCGGTTTCTTAACGGAGAGGGGTCTAGGTGAAATCAATAAGGAATTATTGTCGGTTTCAACAATTGGTTTATGTTTATAAAAAAAAGATAGTTACAGTTTTTAAGACTAGAAAAGCTAGAGTCTGAGACTGCATTCACTGGTCCTGAACCAGCATTTGGGATATCTAAAACTACTGCACGTGGTTGTACATCTCGGTGGACTCAAACTAAACATCAGTCGTACTGGGGACATGTGCCAAAACAGGAACACATCAAACTCCTGGTCAAAAAACCCTCGGACACGCTGACTAACGAAATACTAAACCTTAGCAGGGTCCATATAAGGTTAGTGACGGATTTACTCACCGGTCACTGTACCCTAAGAAAGCACATACATACAATCGGCATATATGTATAGGTAGGAGCCTATCTGTCGGTTGGAAGAGGAGGAAACAGCCTCTAACGTTATCTTCAATTGTGAAGCATTATCGCATTGGAGATATAGACTCCTAGGACTAGAATATCAAAGGGAGGATTTCTCCAAGAAGAACCTAGTGAAAAGTCTGCTGAGACTGATAAGGGTTACTGGTCTCTTCACATAAACGGCTCAACCAAGAGCACAAAAAGCCTAAAGGCTGAGGTGCCGAGGACTCCTAAGTATCTGACTGGTGGTGCTAAACCAATCAATCGATCACATCTCACCTAATGTAAAAAAAAGATTGCTCAGCACATATACACTGTTGTCACCGGTTGTAGTAGGAAAATAATCATCACTTTGTTAGATTAGGTTCTATGTGAGAGGGGCCTTCTCGCCACCCCCACTGCGACCCCCAACGGGTCTATTGTGGCTCAACCCTAGGGATTACAACTCATCCCACAAGTCTGTGCTTCTGACGAAGTCCATGGTTGTATTTGGTGATATTTTTTTGAAGTCGTTCGGCTCTATAACGTACTAAAACTGAATATGTTATATTTTACCCCACCCAAAGGTGGGCATGAGCATAATATGTGCTCCGCAGTTTCGTCTTCCAAATAACAGAACCGACAATCCAAGGTCTGAACCAGAGTCATCTTCTTTAGGTGGTAATTTAGTCGACAATGTCCTGTAAGCAGTCCCGACAGAATGCGTAGGTTTGCTCGACTCCATTCCAGGATCTGCTTATTTTTTGAACTGTGTGAGTGAGAAAACCCCTGTATGTCTGCCCAGTAGATGAAGATTTTCCTCTTCGCCCAGGTAGCTATGGCTGATCAAGCAGTGCTTTTTGCAATGCTAAAAAATGGTTCAGGTCAAAATGACTCTGTTCTCCTTGTCTAGTATTTCAAGGGTTTGTAGACAGTTAATCACTTTGTTAACACAATGTGTATTTAAAAAAAAAATCGACTTCTGAAACACATAATTCACTTGAGTACTGTTGTCGTTTTGATTATTTTTTTCAAGCTGTCTCCAAGGCCAATTCAACTGGAAATTGTAAGGAAACCATAGATATTCGGGGCATAGAATAAATTTAAGTTAAAATGCCTCAGGACTCACAATTTATGACCAGTGACAAAAAAGTGAATGTGAAATTGCCAATATACCAATCCAATTTTGGAAGATGAATCCTCAAAAAAAATTATTAATAATGATAAAGTAAATAGGCCCATTTAATTGGAATTTGGAAATAAAAAAAGTAATCACAAAAAACTCAAGGGAATAAATATGCCGCAATCATACTTCGAAAATAAATATACCGACAAGGGCTCAGCTAATTAAAAATAGCAGAAATTTTTTCCTGAAAATGAGAAATTTTCACATTTTTTGGATAATAATTTATAGACTGCCAAAGTGCATTAGCGGTAAAATTAAAAGCATCCGTTGATTTTTAAATTAATATTCAATTATTTGACCCCGCCCGAAAAATGTCGTGTGATATCAGGGTAGTGAGAGACATCGTCCAGGGCTAACAATTTGAACAGCTGGAAAGGATTTTTCTTCGATTTTATTAGTGTGTATATTATGTAGGTATACGTAGTGGTTTGACTTTGTGTTTTGTTGAAAACCTTCATTCGATTTTAGTCACATTTGACAAATGGATAAATTCCTAGATGTGAATATAAATAGTTAGTTGGTATTTTCACACTGATTTTAAGCAGATGGGCGCTTTCAAAAGTTAACAAGCCTAGGTACACATATTTTGAATTTGACCTTGTGTTGGAAATATGATCTACTTCAGTCAATGGAGTATTTGTTCTAGTAGGCAAGGTAATACTGGAGCTTATCAGGGGTCAATAAAACTCCAAGTCAAACCACAATGTAATATATTTGTCCCAAGAGGTACCAATCCACTTGCCGTTATAAAATAGAAATATGGTAGACTTAGTGATGAACAAAATTGGTCTTGGTTGTGGTGTAAATCGACCTTAAGTCACTGGTGCCTAGGCTGAAACCTGCAGATATCCTAAAATTCCTCAGGGAAATAGATAGGATAGTTTATTTCCTTTTAAAATATTTACAATTTTATGGAAAGCAGGGTGAGAACAATTACAATGATGAAATAAATATTAGTTATTCGTTTATAATAAAGGCTCTGAGTTTTAGAACATTCCAAATATAGCTAGCAATTGCTTCAGCTGAATGTATTGTAATATTGTTTAGCAAATCAGCTGCAACATTGATGTCAGCTAGATAATTTAAGGTGGATAGAACAATATATTGGACAATCAAAAAGTATGTGCTCAATCGTTTCTAACTCCTTTTGGTTACAAATAGTGCAGATTTCATTAGGGTTTATCTGATAGGTATACCCTTTGTATGTAAACCTTAAGGAGGATGTATTACATAACCGAAGTTGCGCGATCGTTCTTGTAACTTGGACGGGCATTTTTAGGCGCAGATATTTTTGTTGTGACGCAGATACTGTGTATATGGGAAGGAAGGATGACTGTTGGCAGAGAGAAATATCTAGTTCTAAAAGTTTATTTTTAAATTTAAGTAAGAGAGATTTCCTATTAATCTGTAAAAAGCGAAGGGAGAGGTTATTCCAAGTAAGATTGGTATCGATAAAAGTAAAAAGTGCTTTTACCTGAGGTGCCCAGTTATACTTGCTATCACATTCCATCAGATGCAATTGACGGAAGAAGCACACTTTGGGGTAACGGAAGTCATCCATCATAAGAATTTTCGTTAACCAGTTTAACGTCCATTAAATAGACCCAAATGAGCTACTGGTGTCTGAGAGTTCCTAAGGAACTGAGTAGAAGTAAGGGGCACAATAGATCTTTTATGTCTCAGTGAATGGCACCCCATCATACATGCATACATAAGTCACTGGTGGACTTGTTCTTAACGTCAATGTAAAAAGCGGTGGAATCAGTTGTTTCTAGGTTCATTAGTGAAAACTTTCAAACTTAATAATTCAATCTATTTATCTACACTTAATGAATTTTCAGTTTGGGAACTTATTTTTATAAAAGCCATTTACTAAAATATGATTTTCAGCAGCAAACAATCAATTCCAGCTTTATCAAATATTCCTTTTAGAGTAGTTTCCGTATAGAAAAACTCGAAAGTTTCATTCTTGATGATTACATTATTATGTTCTTAATGAAAGTTTGAAAGTTTTCAATTGGGTTCGCGAAATGGAAAAAAGCAGCAAAATAAACAAGTGTGATTATCAAGTAAATATTACGGTAACGAATTAGAGCTACGTCTTCGAAATAGTTTTATAGGTTTTTGTGAACTAGGCTGAAATAAAAACAAAGAAAAACGATTCTTTGCTATTTGAAGTTGTTTTGCTGTTGATTTAGCAGTATCTGACTCAAATATTATACTACAACTTAACAACTCAATTGAGGAATGAACTTTTACAATTTTTGTATCACTGGATAGAGAGGAATTTGTAAAGTTCATGAGCGGTTGTTGAACATGTTAATATCGAATGAGATTTAGTTGATTAACAGGACTATTAATTTTTTTTCGCCCACCTCACCGGAAAACCAATCATATGAACACCAAAAACAGGGCGGAAAGTATTGTCTAGCATCGCAAGGGCGGAAAATTCATAACACCACGATTTTTGAAGTTTTTCACCATCTGTCACTTGATTAATTTGACGTTTCACATAATTTTTGTGTGAGTGTCGAAGTTTATTGTTATATTTTCCAGTATTTTGGTTATTTTTTGGTTTATTCTTTAGGCGAAAAACGGTTGTGTGTCATACACGCAGGAAACTCTTTAGCAGCCCTTGTGACAAAATATACTATTTAATCACTTGTTTTCATTGAGTATTAATATTTTGGAATTTGCTTTGAATCAGCTGAGGAAAATTCAATTCAATGGCTATCATGGACCAAGACTCAAACTGCAGTTTCCGAAAACCAAATAGTGCTAAAGTTATATTATAGGGTACGTATGAACCCATTTACTACAAAGATTATCTATTTTCATATAAATTGAGATGTCTAGAAATGTCAAGTCGAGTACTGCCTGGAACAGTTGAAATTAACATTAGTTAGTAAGTTTTGAACTATAAGAGATTTGAGTTCTGTAATATAAAAGTAAAATATGTATGAAATGACATGTGATAGACGTCAAAATAATAGTGTAAAACTATTAAAACACTCTACAAATCAGAAAATTACTTTCCAAAGGATAGACCGTTCACCAGGAAGCAACATCTACTTCTCAGGCAATATGCCGCGCCAGACAATGAATTACACTTCCAAGATAAACGGGGTTGGTATATATGAAAATATAGAACCAACCATTCTGGTTTATAACTAGAAGGACAGTATCACTTGCAGACAGGTTTCGGCGTATTTGCGCCTCATCAGTACAAGGTAGATATTATCGGTCCAGAAGCTCCAAGAGCCTAATCCTGGACTGAAGACAACGCTGAAATCACATTAATACATTATACCCAGTGAAGGGAATGCCAAGAATGTGATTAGGCTCTTGGAGCTTCTGGACGGATAATATCTACCTTGTACCGATGAGGCGCAAATACGCCGAAACCGGCCTGCAAGTGATATTGTTGCTTCTATAAATCAGAATGGTTGGTTCTATATTTTCATATATACCAACCCCGTTTATCTTGGAAGTGTAATTCATTGTCTGGCGGGGCATATTGCCCGAGAAGTAGATGTTGCTTCCTGGTGAACGGTCTATCCTTTGGAAAGTAATTTTCTAATATTTTGTAAAGTGTTTTAATAGTTTTACACTATTATTTTGACGTCTATTCATAACACGCTTTACTTAAATATGACAATTGATACAGGAAACTGTAATCAAGTAAATGACATGTAATAGTTTAATTTATAAAAATAAAAAGGAATTTAAAAGTAAAAGGCTTAACAGTACCGTGAGTTTTAATCCAGATTTTCCATCAAAATCAATGTTAACCAATATAAAGTACCACAATACTGATTAACACATATTTTAAAACAAACATTACCATGTCTTGCGAAAAAGTAGCAAAAAAGCGCTTTACTTAAGCACAAACTTGTTTGAGATTTAATTATTGTCCTCGAAAGTATGTATCAAGTTTTTCAAATCAGTCGTATTGACTGGAAAACTCGGAAGATTTTGCCGATCGGTTTCTCTATTTTCAGAACATGTACTTATATGTCCCTAATATTGAAATATTATTACTTGGAAAAATCATGATAAAATTGTCGTTCAAAAATGAGAAATATTCTACTCGCTGTAAATGTAATCCAATTCGTAATAAACTTGCGAGAATTCCCAATCTTTCGTTCAGGGCAAACATCAAGAAGCAGATAATCAACACCTTCTAAAAGAAATTAAGTTAACTCAAATGAAATGATGTATCTCACAGACAGATTGAATTGTTACTCGTCTTTTAATTGTTCACTTCTTCTCTTTAATTCAATAACGCATTATTGAGTTTTTGTATAAATTGCAGGACCTGAAATTGGAAATAAAGTGAAACATTCTACATGGTAATTGGATTTAAAAGGACTTTTTCATCCCTTCCATTTGACTTCACAAGAAAAGGTCGATTAGCAATTAAAGAGAAACCCTTGCATTTGTTCGATTCATTCTTATTCCGATTGAACGCCGTAAGCAAACAAAAAAAAATAAATTACGTGTTTGGAACAATGTAATGATAATTTCAATGTATTTTGTATAGATACAACAGTAAGCTGTTCACTGATTGAATTCACTCCAAATGAAAAATAATTAAAAAACTTTCCGAAAATTTCTACTGAATTTGAAAATAAATTTTTTGTGACAAATTCAATATTTCTAAAAAAAGGAGCAACTGCTTTTTTTGAATGTAATCTTCATTAAAACTTTTATTTTAAACATCAAAATTGATGAAAAATGCTTTTTTCAATGTAAAATTCATGAAAACTGCTATTTTCAATATCAAAATTATTGGAAAATGCTTTTTTTCAATGTAAAATTCATGAAAACTGCTATTTTGAATATCAAAATTGATAAAAAATTCCTTCTAACAGTGTAACATTCAAAAATGTGCTGTTTTAAAAAACAAAATTGATGGAAAATGTCTTTTTTCAATGTAAAATTCATGAAAACTGCCATTTTGAACAACAAATTTATTGAAAAATGCGTTTTATCAGTGTAATATTCAAAAAATATGCTATTCTAAACATCAAAATCAATGGAAAATGCCTTTTTTCAATGTAAAATTCATTAAAACCGCCATTTTAAACATCAAAATGAATGAAAAATGCTTTTTTTCAATGTAAAATTTATAAAAACTGCTATTTCAAACAACAAAATTGATGGAAAATTCCTTTTTTCAAAGTAAAATTAATAAAAACTGCTATTGTAAACATTAAAATTGATAAAAAATCTTTTTTTTAATGTAAAATACATAAAAAGTGTTGAGAAGATAAGAGCTGAAAAAACAGTTTAATAAAAATAGCCAGTGTAGTTGAAGGGAAATGTCTCACGTACACTGAAAACGTTTGGGTTGGAATAAATTTAATATCTTTCTGTCTAAAGCTATTAATTACACAACGCGCTTGCAGAGGTAATTTTTATTTTCAATTGCGCATTGAACTCTATCAATTGAAAATTTCTGATACAACATTTGTCTCTAATTCACAAACCAATCTTTTGTACTATAAGTATTATACATTTTTCTAATCGTCTATTGATGTGAAATTCAAAAATATAGAGAAAAATATGTTGTTTTATTAGAAAAAAATAACGATTATAACATGTACACGAGAATGTGACGTGATTCGTAGCGGACAGACTCCAAATTGTATCATATGTCACACTAAAGAAAGTCTGGGTCAATAAAAAAACTCTTCTCACAAGTAAAAGTATGGACCCTTCCCATCCCGCAGTAGAAACCATCCACTCTGACAGCGAATGAAAATTGAAGAGCTTTTCCTATGGTATAGTTGTGAGTAAACTTAGTTTGCACTGTTTCACAATAAAATAACAGTATGCTGCAAGGTCTCTTTGAGGATTAAAATAAATCATTTCTAGTCTTCACCTACCCACAAGCGAACAATTGATTCTCATTTGTGCAATGTAGCTTCTGATTGGTCTATGAAAAATGTACTAGAATTGTTAGTCCACATGGAGTGTCCCAGGGTGGGCTTAGTTCATTTCTGTTATTTACGAGATATTGTGTTCTTAGATGTTTCTGTGATTGAGATTTTGTTTCATTGATTAAAACTATTGTGTTGGCAAAAATCAAAATTATCGCTTTTTGTCGACCATTCGAAGAGGAAGATATTGTTATAGGCTCCGAACAGTGAATATACTAGAAAAGTAAACAGAAGTATTATTATATGCCAACATGAAAAATGTCAACAGAAAAAAATATAATGGTGTCAGATCTAGTGACCGAGGTGGCCATTCTATAGGACCTCGCCTGCCGATCCATCTACCTCGATATTCTTCATCTAGGTAACGTCTTACTGCACCATAATAATGTGCAGGAGCACCATCTTGTTGAAATGTTATTTCCAGTTGGCCGAATTCATCTGGATTATCTTCCAGAATTTCAAGAATTAACGGCTCAATTGCATTTTGTAACATCTCCAGATACACTTCACCGCTTAAATTTGAATTTAGGAAAACAGGACCAACTATGTGGTTTCCCAAAATACCTGCCCAAACATTGACTTTTTCTGGAAATTGGGTATATTGTTCACGAAAGGTGTGAGGATTTGTGTCACCCCAATACCTTACATTTTGTGTATTCACATTTCCATTGAGGCAAAAAGTACTTTCGTCACTAAAACAAATTGTTTTTGTGTAATGTGGGTTTTGACTAATTTTATTTATCATACATTCACGGAATTCGAGTCTTCCGTCGGGGTCGTCATCCGAAAGGTGGTGCACCATTTTTAACTTGTATGGATGACATTTATTTTTAGCCAACTCTCTTTGTACTGTACTTTTACTTACTTCACAGATAGATGCAACTTTAGTTGAAGAGGAAGTAGGGTTTACTACCATTTCAGCAACTATATCAATTTTTTTATCATCACTAAATGTTGGTCAACCAGATTGTTTGGCATCTTGAACACTACCTGTTGCTTCAAACTTGTGGAGAAGCTCCCTCAAATAAGTTCTCGAGATAGGGCGATCTGGGTATCTCTCATTAAATAAACGTTCCGCTTCATGGAGATTCTTTCCAGATTCACCAATTATTAAGATAGCTGCTACTTTGTCTCGTACCATTTTGCCTATGTAAAATCTTAAACGTCTCGTTAAACAATAATAAAATTGAATATTTAAGCTATTTAGAAAAAACTTTGCAAAGCAACAAATACTATTAAATTAAAAACGTCAATTTTTTTTGACAACTAACCAGAGGCGGACTGAAAAATCTTCAATATTTAAATGTGAAATAATAATTTTGGTATTCATTTAATTTATCCGTCAAAATTAGTTTAAACCCAAACAAATTAATATGGCTATGTAGAAAATGTCAATGCCTTTCAAACGAGATATCACTTGCCATAAGGTCCTATTTAAAATTATTGGCCAGAGTAGCACTGTGACGTCATCTATTACTATTACGTCACCTGTTACCATTCGTAGAGAAGTTTACAACACTTTATTTTCACACTCCAAATTTTATTAATGTAAGTGTAGCCGTTCAAAAGATACGAGAGGGGAGGGGACTTTTGAATAGCACTGTATAAAATGATGTATCATTAGCATTTTCTTCAAAATTATTTTATAATAAATACATGTATTCTACTTGAACAACAACCACTTTTTTATTTGCATGCTATTTCCTGAGATTTCCAATTAATTAAGTTCAAGATTCAAAAACATCAAAAACATTTTTTTTTCAACTATCAGATTAGGCCAATCCCTCCGGATAGTCGTCAGATTATGAGACAGCACGTCTAGGACATAAATATAAGCCATATATACCTTAATCTGACGCGCTGAAGTATTTCAAAATGACGAATTTTTTGGGCATATTCTATTAACGGCCGCGAGTTTGCGTCACATCCTAATCGTCAGATTATCAGACGAGAGCTTTGTTTTAGGTTCACTTAACATCCCCTTATAAAATCTGATGCGCTCGATTAAATTTTTTTTCTTTCTCAATTTCAACCCTTATCTACGTACGACCACCCCCATCATGCAAACGATCAGATTAACGTACGTACATTATTAAAAATACGTAGGACATGGATGCTATCAATATCTGACGCTCTCGAGTATGTCCATGCAACAGTTTTTTTTACATCTTTGAAAATCTGTAGTCACTTTCGCCACCGATGAAAAGATATACATTATATAACATTTTTTTCATTTTATTATCTAAGCTTCACAACTCAATAAGTCTCTATGACGCTCGAGTAAATCCCCTTTTAGCATCGTGGGCTCCCCTACTATTATGTTCAACCACCCAAGTTGTTTTATTTTACTTGATACTCGATCATATTTTCTTATACCAAAGACAAATCGACAACAATTATTTTGTTTCCTTTGTAATCTGAATTTAGTAACTTTGTCTAAACATAGATAAAACACCAAAAGCCCATAATTGAGAATTGACATAGCCATAGTTTCACAAAGTAATTTTCGTAATCTGAAGTTTAAAATATATAGCTATATAGCTGACGTAAAACTAAATAAGATTTTTTAACTAGAAGAGTGACGTACTCTTGAAAACGAAAGCTACAGTAATAAATGATTCCTAAATTTCTGCAACTATTCACAGTTTTCAATGGTTCATTTTTGATAACCAGATTTAAATTTTCTTTGACCATTGCTCTAGAAGTATAAGAACAATATCGAATAACATTTTTTAGCATTGAGTTTAAGATTATGATTAATTGTATAGATACTAATAGCGTCTAAATATATAAGCTTGGATAATTATTGAAGAACATTATTTTTTCCACTGATGAGTAGAAGTTCAATCCAGTCGAGTAATGGACTATTCTTGTTAAATTGCTTTTGGATTATCTTTTATCGGCTGCTAATACCAAGAGGGAATACAGTTTGGGGTTTACTTTCTATATAAATTATCAGAAATTATGGGCGGCACTTGAGTATTCCCAGATGGGTCATTATTTCTATCTTCCTTCTCCATGTGAGTTCATAGTTAATATAAAAATCTGGCGATTCACCTACTTCATGATTCATGTCAGTTTGGTTAACCCTTCTAAAAAACAATGGTAATGTTAGCTAGTTCCACCCAACACCTTTGAAAGGCTTTTTAGAAATTTCATCGGGAAATAATTAGATAATATTCTGGAGACGAAAATTCTTTGTGAGACAGATATTGGAATTTGATTCTTAGGCAAGCTACAAATTTCATTAGACATCTGTCAACTCTATCACATACTCCTATAATATGACTGAAAAATAACTTGACAGCGTCATTTCTAGAGGGCGCTAGCTTTCTTAAGGACTAGTTTCCTCGACCGCCGAGTATAGTCTTCGCCAATCGATTCAGAAGAGCATTTTACATATAGATATGAATTTTGAGTTCAGATTTACAAGTATTAAGGGAGATAGTAGAGATACATTAAAATCGAGAAATATTTCCATACCTACCCCTTGCTACAAAATTTCCTACAAAAAAAAAATTTTGCGTCATGAAATTGGCTATAAATTGGTAACCGATGGTTTTTTGGAACGAAAAATCGACTGGCACAGTCTGTTTTTCAATAAAATCATTCTTTGGCCTTCAAATGACGTAATGCAATTCTCAAAAATCCACTATCTAAACCTAAAAATTCTCATAACTCGACTAATTGAAAAGTTAGAACGTTCTAGTCTCCGCCAGTCGATTCAGGGGAACATTTTACATATAGATATGAATTTTCAATTCATATTTCCAAGCATTAAGGGAGATACCAATTAGCAAATTAACTTGTGAAAATATGCGAAAATCCACTTTCTGAAATTTCATGTATCCATAACTCGACTAATTGTAGAGATAGAACGTTCTAGTCTTCGCCAATCGATTCAGAAGAGCATTTTACATACAGAAATAAGTTTTGAGTTTATATTTCCAAGTATTAAGTAAGATAACGGAGAGCAACTTAAATCGTGAAAATATTCTCTATGTATTCATAATTCGACTAATTGAAGAGATAGAACGTTCTAGTCTTCGCCAATCGATTCAGAAGAGCATTTTACATATAGATATAAATTTTCAGTTCATATTTCCAAGCATTAAGGGAGATACCAATTAGCAAATTAACTTGTGAAAATATGCGAAAATCCACTTTCTGAAATTTCATGTATCCATAACTCGACTAATTGAAGAGATAGAACGTTCTAGTCTTCGCCAATCGATTCAGAAGAGCATTTTACATATAGATATGAATTTTGAGTTCAGATTTACAAGTATTAAGGGAGATAGCAGAGATACATTAAAATCGAGAAATATTTCCATACCCTTGCTACAAAATTTCCTACAAAAAAAAAATTTTGCGTCATGAAATTGGCGATAAATTGGTAACCGGAGGTTTTTTGAAACGAAAAATCGACTGGCACAGTCTGTTTTTCAATAAAATCATTCTTTGGCCTTCAAATGACGTAATGCAATTCTCAAAAATCCACTATCTAAACCTAAAAATTCTTATAACTCGACTAATTGAAAAGTTATAACGTTCTAGTCTTCGCCAGTCGATTCAGGGGAACATTTTACATATAGATATGAATTTTCAGTTGATATTTCCAAGCATTAAGGGAGATACCAATTAGCAAATTAACTTGTGAAAATATGCGAAAATCCACTTTCTGAAAATTCATGTATCCATAACTCGACTAATTGAAGAGATAGAACGTTCTAGGCTTCGCCAATCGATTCAGAAGAGCATTTTACATACAGAAATAAGTTTTGAGGTTATATTTCCAAGTATTAGGTAAGATAACGGAGAGCAAATTAAATCGTGAAAATATTCTCTATGTATTCATAATTCGACTAATTAAGGAGATAGAACGTTCTAGTCTTCGCCAATCGATTCAGAAGAGGATTTTACATATAGATATGAATTTTGAGTTCAAATTTACAAGTATTAAGGGAGATAGTAGAGATACATTAAAATCGAGAAATATTTCCATACCTTGCTCCAAAATTTCCTACAAAAAAAAAATTTTGCGTCATGAAATTGGCTATAAATTGGTAACCGGGGGTTTTTTGAAACGAAAAATCGACTGGCACAGTTTGTTTTTCAATAAAATCATTCTTTGGCCTTCAAATGACGTAATGCAATTCTCAAAAATCCACTATCAAAACCTAAAAATTCTCATAACTCGACTAATTAAAAAGTAAGAACGTTCTAGTCTCCGCCAGTCGATTCAGGGGAACATTTTACATATAGATATGAATTTTCAATTCATATTTCCAAGCATTAAGGGAGATACCAATTAGCAAATTAACTTGTGAAAATATGCGAAAATCCACTTTCTGAAATTTCATGTATCCATAACTCGACTAATTGAAGAGATAGAACGTTCTAGTCTTCGCCAATCGATTCAGAAGAGCATTTTACATACAGAAATAAGTTTTGAGTTTATATTTCCAAGTATTAAGTAAGATAACGGAGAGCAAATTAAATCGTGAAAATATTCTCTATGTATTCATAATTCGACTAATTGAAGAGATAGAACGTTCTAGTCTTCGCCAATCGATTCAGAAGAGCATTTTACATATAGATATGAATTTTGAGTTCAGATTTACAAGTATTAAGGGAGATAGTAGAGATACATTAAAATCGAGAAATATTTCCATACCTTGCTCCAAAATTTCCTACAAAAAAAAAATTTTGCGTCATGAAATTGGCTATAAATTGGTCACCGGGGGTTTTTTGAAACGAAAAATCGACTGGCACAGTTTGTTTTTCAATAAAATCATTCTTTGGCCTTCAAATGACGTAATGCAATTCTCAAAAATCCACTATCTAAACCTAAAAATTCTCATAACTCGACTAATTGAAAAGTTAGAACGTTCTAGTCTCCGCCAGTCGATTCAGGGGAACATTTTACATATAGATATAAATTTTCCATCCATATTTCCAAGCATTAAGGGAGATACCAATTAGCAAATTAACTTGTGAAAATATGCGAAAATCCACTTTCTGAAATTTCATGTATCCATAACTCGACTAATTGAAGAGATAGAACGTTCTAGTCTTCGCCAATCGATTCAGAAGAGCATTTTACATACAGAAATAAGTTTTGAGTTTATATTTCCAAGTATTAAGTAAGATAACGGAGAGCAAATTAAATCGTGAAAATATTCTCTATGTATTCATAATTCGACTAATTAAGGAGATAGAACGTTCTAGTCTTCGCCAATCGATCCAGAAGAGGATTTTACATATAGATATGGATTTTGACTTTATATTTACAAGTATTAAGGGAGATAGCAAAGATACATTAAAATCGAGAAATATTTCCATACCTACCCCTTGCTACAAAATTTCCTACAAAAAAAAAATTTTGCGTCATGAAATTGGCTATAAATTGGTAACCGGGGGTTTTTTGGAACGAAAAATCGACTGGCACAGTCTGTTTTTCAATAAAATCATTCTTTGGCCTTCAAATGACGTAATGCAATTCTCAAAAATCCACTATCTAAACCTAAAAATTCTCATAACTCGACTAATTTAAAAGTTAGAACGTTCTAGTCTCCGCCAGTCGATTCAGGGGAACATTTTACATATAGATATGAATTTTCAATTCATATTACCAAGCATTAAGGGAGATACCAATTAGCAAATTAACTTGTGAAAATATGCGAAAATCCACTTTCTGAAATTTCATGTATCCATAACTCGACTAATTGAAGAGATAGAACGTTCTAGTTTCCGCCAGTCGATTCAGGGGAACATTTTACATATAGATATGAATTTTCAATTCATATTTCCAAGCATTAAGGGAGATACCAATTAGCAAATTAACTTGTGAAAATATGCGAAAATCCACTTTCTGAAATTTCATGTATCCATAACTCGACTAATTGAAGAGAAAGAACGTTCTAGTCTTCGCCAATCGATTCAGAAAAGCATTTTACATACAGAAATAAGTTTTGAGTTTATATTTCCGAGTATTAAGTATGATAACGGAGAGCAAATTAAATCGAGAAAATATTCTCTATGTATTCCTAATTCGACTAATTGAAGAGATAGAACGTTCTAGTCTTCGCCAATCGATTCAGAAGAGCATTTTACATATAGATATGAATTTTGAGTTCAGATTCACAAGTATTAAGGGAGATAGTAGAGATACATTAAAATCGAGAAATATTTCCATACCTTGCTCCAAAATTTCCTACAAAAAAAAAATTTTGCGTCATGAAATTGGCTATAAATTGGTGAGCGGGGGTTTTTTGGAACGAAAAATCGACTGGCACAGTTTGTTTTTCAATAAAATCATTCTTTGGCCTTCAAATGACGTAATGCAATTCTCAAAAATCCACTATCTAAACCTAAAAATTCTCATAACTCGACTAATTGGAGAGTTAGAACGTTCTAGTCTTCGCCAGTCGATTCAGGGGAACATTTTTCATATAGATTTGAATTTTCAGTTCATATTTCCAGGCATTAAGGGAGATACCAATTAGCAAATTAACTTGTGAAAATATGCGAAAATCCACTTTCTGAAATTTCATGTATCCATAACTCGACTAATTAAAGAGATAGAACGTTCTAGTCTTCGCCAATCGATTCAGAAGAGCATTTTACATACAGAAATAAGTTTTGAGTTTATATTTCCAAGTATTAAGTAAGATAACGGAGAGCAAATTAAATCGTGAAAATATTCTCTATGTATTCATAATTCGACTAATTGAAGAGATAGAACGTTCTAGTCTTCGCCAATCGATTCAGAAGAGCATTTTACTTATAGATATGAATTTTGAGTTCAGATTTACAAGTATTAAGGGAGATAGCAGAGATACATTAAAATCGAGAAATATTTCCATACCTACCCCTTGCTCCAAAATTTCCTACAAAAAAAAAATTTTGCGTCATGAAATTGGCTATAAATTGGTAACCGGGGGTTTTTTGAAACGAAAAATCGACTGGCACAGTCTGTTTTTCAATAAAATCATTCTTTGGCCTTCAAATGACGTAATGCAATTCTCAAAAATCCACTATCTAAACCTAAAAATTCTCATAACTCGACTAATTGGAGAGTTAGAACGTTCTAGTCTTCGCCAGTCGATTCAGGGGAACATTTTACATATAGATTTGAATTTTCAGTTCATATTTCCAAGCATTAAGGGAGATACCAATTAGCAAATTAACTTGTGAAAATATGCGAAAATCCACTTTCTGAAATTTCATGTATCCATAACTCGACTAATTGAAAAGTTAGAACGTTCTAGTCTCCGCCAGTCGATTCAGGGGAACATTTTACATATAGATATGAATTTTCAATTCATATTTCCAAGCATTAAGGGAGATACCAATTAGCAAATTAACTTGTGAAAATATGCGAAAATCCACTTTCTGAAATTTCATGTATCCATAACTCGACTAATTGAAGAGAAAGAACGTTCTAGTCTTCGCCAATAGATTCAGAAAAGCATTTTACATACAGAAATAAGTTTTGAGTTTATATTTCCGAGTATTAAGTATGATAACGGAGAGCAAATTAAATCGAGAAAATATTCTCTATGTATTCCTAATTCGACTAATTGAAGAGATAGAACGTTCTAGTCTTCGCCAATCGATTCAGAAGAGCATTTTACATATAGATATGAATTTTGAGTTCAGATTCACAAGTATTAAGGGAGATAGTAGAGATACATTAAAATCGAGAAATATTTCCATACCTTGCTCCAAAATTTCCTACAAAAAAAAAATTTTGCGTCATGAAATTGGCTATAAATTGGTAAGCGGGGGTTTTTTGGAACGAAAAATCGACTGGCACAGTTTGTTTTTCAATAAAATCATTCTTTGGCCTTCAAATGACGTAATGCAATTCTCAAAAATCCACTATCTAAACCTAAAAATTCTCATAACTCGACTAATTGGAGAGTTAGAACGTTCTAGTCTTCGCCAGTCGATTCAGGGGAACATTTTTCATATAGATTTGAATTTTCAGTTCATATTTCCAGGCATTAAGGGAGATACCAATTAGCAAATTAACTTGTGAAAATATGCGAAAATCCACTTTCTGAAATTTCATGTATCCATAACTCGACTAATTAAAGAGATAGAACGTTCTAGTCTTCGCCAATCGATTCAGAAGAGCATTTTACATA
The DNA here is from genome assembly GCA_949126875.1 of Lochmaea capreae. Taxonomy (NCBI): domain Eukaryota; kingdom Metazoa; phylum Arthropoda; class Insecta; order Coleoptera; family Chrysomelidae; genus Lochmaea; species Lochmaea capreae. The sequence goes on from OX421397.1 coordinate 6,733,502, forward strand.
CAGAAATAAGTTTTGAGTTTATATTTCCAAGTATTAAGTAAGATAACGGAGAGCAAATTAAATCGTGAAAATATTCTCTATGTATTCATAATTCGACTAATTGAAGAGATAGAACGTTCTAGTCTTCGCCAATCGATTCAGAAGAGCATTTTACTTATAGATATGAATTTTGAGTTCAGATTTACAAGTATTAAGGGAGATAGCAGAGATACATTAAAATCGAGAAATATTTCCATACCTACCCCTTGCTCCAAAATTTCCTACAAAAAAAAAATTTTGCGTCATGAAATTGGCTATAAATTGGTAACCGGGGGTTTTTTGAAACGAAAAATCGACTGGCACAGTCTGTTTTTCAATAAAATCATTCTTTGGCCTTCAAATGACGTAATGCAATTCTCAAAAATCCACTATCTAAACCTAAAAATTCTCATAACTCGACTAATTGGAGAGTTAGAACGTTCTAGTCTTCGCCAGTCGATTCAGGGGAACATTTTACATATAGATTTGAATTTTCAGTTCATATTTCCAAGCATTAAGGGAGATACCAATTAGCAAATTAACTTGTGAAAATATGCCAAAAATCCACTTTCTGAAATTTCATGTATCCATAACTCGACTAATTGAGAAGTTAGAACGTTCTAGTCTCCGCCAGTCAATTCAGGGGAACATTTTACATATAGATATGAATTTTCAATTCATATTTCCAAGCATTAAGGGAGATACCAATTAGCAAATTAACTTGTGAAAATATGCGAAAATCCACTTTCTGAAATTTCATGTATCCATAACTCGACTAATTGAAGAGAAAGAACGTTCTAGTCTTCGCCAATCGATTCAGAAAAGCATTTTACATACAGAAATAAGTTTTGAGTTTATATTTCCGAGTATTAAGTATGATAACGGAGAGCAAATTAAATCGAGAAAATATTCTCTATGTATTCCTAATTCGACTAATTGAAGAGATAGAACGTTCTAGTCTTCGCCAATCGATTCAGAAGAGCATTTTACATATAGATATGAATTTTGAGTTCAGATTCACAAGTATTAAGGGAGATAGTAGAGATACATTAAAATCGAGAAATATTTCCATACCTTGCTCCAAAATTTCCTACAAAAAAAAAATTTTGCGTCATGAAATTGGCTATAAATTGGTAAGCGGGGGTTTTTTGGAACGAAAAATCGACTGGCACAGTTTGTTTTTCAATAAAATCATTCTTTGGCCTTCAAATGACGTAATGCAATTCTCAAAAATCCACTATCTAAACCTAAAAATTCTCATAACTCGACTAATTGGAGAGTTAGAACGTTCTAGTCTTCGCCAGTCGATTCAGGGGAACATTTTTCATATAGATTTGAATTTTCAGTTCATATTTCCAGGCATTAAGGGAGATACCAATTAGCAAATTAACTTGTGAAAATATGCGAAAATCCACTTTCTGAAATTTCATGTATCCATAACTCGACTAATCAGAGAGATAGAACGTTCTAGTCTTCGCCAATCGATTCAGAAGAGCATTTTACATACAGAAATAAGTTTTGAGTTTATATTTCCAAGTATTAAGTAAGATAACGGAGAGCAAATTAAATCGAGAAAATATTCTCTATGTATTCCTAATTCGACTAATTGAAGAGATAGAACGTTCTAGTCTTCGCCAATCGATTCAGAAGAGCATTTTACATATAGATATGAATTTTGAGTTCAGATTCACAAGTATTAAGGGAGATAGTAGAGATACATTAAAATCGAGAAATATTTCCATACCTTGCTCCAAAATTTCCTACAAAAAAAAAATTTTGCGTCATGAAATTGGCTATAAATTGGTAACCGGGGGTTTTTTGAAACGAAAAATCGACTGGCACAGTCTGTTTTTCAATAAAATCATTCTTTGGCCTTCAAATGACGTAATGCAATTCTCAAAAATCCACTATCTAAAACTAAAAATTCTCATAACTCGACTAATTGGAGAGTTAGAACGTTCTAGTCTTCGCCAGTCGATTCAGGGGAACATTTTTCATATAGATTTGAATTTTCAGTTCATATTTCCAGGCATTAAGGGAGATACCAATTAGCAAATTAACTTGTGAAAATATGCGAAAATCCACTTTCTGAAATTTCATGTATCCATAACTCGACTAATTGAAGAGATAGAACGTTCTAGTCTTCGACAATCGATTCAGAAGAGCATTTTACATACAGAAATAAGTTTTAAGTTTATATTTTCAAGTATTAAGTAAGATAACGGAGAGCAAATTAAATCGTGAAAATATTCTCTATGTATTCATAATTCGACTAATTGAAGAGATAGAACGTTCTAGTCTTCGCCAATCGATTCAGAAGAGGATTTTACATATAGATATGGATTTTGAGTTCATATTTACAAGTATTAAGGGAGATAGCAGAGATACATTAAAATCGAGAAATATTTCCATACCTACCCCTTGCTACAAAATTTCCTACAAAAAAAAAATTTTGCGTCATGAAATTGGCTATAAATTGGTTACCGGGGGTTTTTTGAAACGAAAAATCGACTGGCACAGTCTGTTTTTCAATAAAATCATTCTTTGGCCTTCAAATGACGTAATGCAATTCTCAAAAATCCACTATCTAAACCTAAAAATTCTCATAACTCGACTAATTGAAAAGTTAGAACGTTCTAGTCTCCGCCAGTCGATTCAGGGGAACATTTTACATATAAATATGAATTTTCAATTCATATTTCCAAGCATTAAGGGAGATACCAATTAGCAAATTAACTTGTGAAAATATGCGAAAATCCACTTTCTGAAATTTCATGTATCCATAACTCGACTAATTGAAGAGATAGAACGTTCTAGTCTTCGCCAATCGATTCAGAAGAGCATTTTACATACAGAAATAAGTTTTGAGTTTATATTTCCGAGTATTAAGTATGATAACGGAGAGCAAATTAAATCGAGAAAATATTCTCTATGTATTCCTAATTCGACTAATTGAAGAGATAGAACGTTCTAGTCTTCGCCAATCGATTCAGAAGAGCATTTTACATATAGATATGAATTTTGAGTTCAGATTCACAAGTATTAAGGGAGATAGTAGAGATACATTAAAATCGAGAAATATTTCCATACCTTGCTCCAAAATTTCCTACAAAAAAAAAATTTTGCGTCATGAAATTGGCTATAAATTGGTAACCGGGGATTTTTTGGGACGAAAAATCGACTGGCACAGTTTGTTTTTCAATAAAATCATTCTTTGGCCTTCAAATGACGTAATGCAATTCTCAAAAATCCACTATCTAAACCTAAAAATTCTCATAACTCGACTAATTGGAGAGTTAGAACGTTCTAGTCTTCGCCAGTCGATTCAGGGGAACATTTTTCATATAGATTTGAATTTTCAGTTCATATTTCCAGGCATTAAGGGAGATACCAATTAGCAAATTAACTTGTGAAAATATGCGAAAATCCACTTTCTGAAATTTCATGTATCCATAACTCGACTAATTAAAGAGATAGAACGTTCTAGTCTTCGCCAATCGATTCAGAAGAGCATTTTACATACAGAAATAAGTTTTGAGTTTATATTTCCAAGTATTAAGTAAGATAACGGCGAGCAAATTAAATCGTGAAAATATTCTCTATGTATTCATAATTCGACTAATTGAAGAGATAGAACGTTCTAGTCTTCGCCAATCGATTCAGAAGAGCATTTTACTTATAGATATGAATTTTGAGTTCAGATTTACAAGTATTAAGGGAGATAGCAGAGATACATTAAAATCGAGAAATATTTCCATACCTACCCCTTGCTCCAAAATTTCCTACAAAAAAAAAATTTTGCGTCATGAAATTGGCTATAAATTGGTAACCGGGGGTTTTTTGAAACGAAAAATCGACTGGCACAGTCTGTTTTTTAATAAAATCATTCTTTGGCCTTCAAATGACGTAATGCAATTCTCAAAAATCCACTATCTAAACCTAAAAATTCTCATAACTCGACTAATTGGAGAGTTAGAACGTTCTAGTCTTCGCCAGTCGATTCAGGGGAACATTTTTCATATAGATTTGAATTTTCAGTTCATATTTCCAGGCATTAAGGGAGATACCAATTAGCAAATTAACTTGTGAAAATATGCGAAAATCCACTTTCTGAAATTTCATGTATCCATAACTCGACTAATTGAAGAGATAGAACGTTCTAGTCTTCGACAATCGATTCAGAAGAGCATTTTACATACAGAAATAAGTTTTGAGTTTATATTTTCAAGTATTAAGTAAGATAACGGAGAGCAAATTAAATCGTGAAAATATTCTCTATGTATTCATAATTCGACTAATTGAAGAGATAGAACGTTCTAGTCTTCGCCAATCGATTCAGAAGAGGATTTTACATATAGATATGGATTTTGAGTTCATATTTACAAGTATTAAGGGAGATAGCAGAGATACATTAAAATCGAGAAATATTTCCATACCTACCCCTTGCTACAAAATTTCCTACAAAAAAAAAATTTTGCGTCATGAAATTGGCTATAAATTGGTAACCAGGGGTTTTTTGGAACGAAAAATCGACTGGCACAGTCTGTTTTTCAATAAAATCATTCTTTGGCCTTCAAATGACGTAATGCAATTCTCAAAAATCCACTATCTAAACCTAAAAATTCTCATAACTCGACTAATTGAAATGTTAGAACGTTCTAGTCTCCGCCAGTCGATTCAGGGGAACATTTTACATATAAATATGAATTTTCAATTCATATTTCCAAGCATTAAGGGAGATACCAATTAGCAAATTAACTTGTGAAAATATGCGAAAATCCACTTTCTGAAATTTCATGTATCCATAACTCGACTAATTGAAGAGATAGAACGTTCTAGTCTTCGCCAATCGATTCAGAAGAGCATTTTACATACAGAAATAAGTTTTGAGTTTATATTTCCGAGTATTAAGTATGATAACGGAGAGCAAATTAAATCGAGAAAATATTCTCTATGTATTCCTAATTCGACTAATTGAAGAGATAGAACGTTCTAGTCTTCGCCAATCGATTCAGAAGAGCATTTTACATATAGATATGAATTTTGAGTTCAGATTCACAAGTATTAAGGGAGATAGTAGAGATACATTAAAATCGAGAAATATTTCCATACCTTGCTCCAAAATTTCCTACAAAAAAAAAATTTTGCGTCATGAAATTGGCTATAAATTGGTAACCGGGGATTTTTTGGGACGAAAAATCGACTGGCACAGTTTGTTTTTCAATAAAATCATTCTTTGGCCTTCAAATGACGTAATGCAATTCTCAAAAATCCACTATCTAAACCTAAAAATTCTCATAACTCGACTAATTGGAGAGTTAGAACGTTCTAGTCTTCGCCAGTCGATTCAGGGGAACATTTTTCATATAGATTTGAATTTTCAGTTCATATTTCCAGGCATTAAGGGAGATACCAATTAGCAAATTAACTTGTGAAAATATGCGAAAATCCACTTTCTGAAATTTCATGTATCCATAACTCGACTAATTAAAGAGATAGAACGTTCTAGTCTTCGCCAATCGATTCAGAAGAGCATTTTACATACAGAAATAAGTTTTGAGTTTATATTTCCAAGTATTAAGTAAGATAACGGCGAGCAAATTAAATCGTGAAAATATTCTCTATGTATTCATAATTCGACTAATTGAAGAGATAGAACGTTCTAGTCTTCGCCAATCGATTCAGAAGAGCATTTTACTTATAGATATGAATTTTGAGTTCAGATTTACAAGTATTAAGGGAGATAGCAGAGATACATTAAAATCGAGAAATATTTCCATACCTACCCCTTGCTCCAAAATTTCCTACAAAAAAAAAATTTTGCGTCATGAAATTGGCTATAAATTGGTAACCGGGGGTTTTTTGAAACGAAAAATCGACTGGCACAGTCTGTTTTTTAATAAAATCATTCTTTGGCCTTCAAATGACGTAATGCAATTCTCAAAAATCCACTATCTAAACCTAAAAATTCTCATAACTCGACTAATTGGAGAGTTAGAACGTTCTAGTCTTCGCCAGTCGATTCAGGGGAACATTTTTCATATAGATTTGAATTTTCAGTTCATATTTCCAGGCATTAAGGGAGATACCAATTAGCAAATTAACTTGTGAAAATATGCGAAAATCCACTTTCTGAAATTTCATGTATCCATAACTCGACTAATTGAAGAGATAGAACGTTCTAGTCTTCGACAATCGATTCAGAAGAGCATTTTACATACAGAAATAAGTTTTGAGTTTATATTTTCAAGTATTAAGTAAGATAACGGAGAGCAAATTAAATCGTGAAAATATTCTCTATGTATTCATAATTCGACTAATTGAAGAGATAGAACGTTCTAGTCTTCGCCAATCGATTCAGAAGAGGATTTTACATATAGATATGGATTTTGAGTTCATATTTACAAGTATTAAGGGAGATAGCAGAGATACATTAAAATCGAGAAATATTTCCATACCTACCCCTTGCTACAAAATTTCCTACAAAAAAAAAATTTTGCGTCATGAAATTGGCTATAAATTGGTAACCAGGGGTTTTTTGGAACGAAAAATCGACTGGCACAGTCTGTTTTTCAATAAAATCATTCTTTGGCCTTCAAATGACGTAATGCAATTCTCAAAAATCCACTATCTAAACCTAAAAATTCTCATAACTCGACTAATTGAAATGTTAGAACGTTCTAGTCTCCGCCAGTCGATTCAGGGGAACATTTTACATATAGATATGAATTTTCAATTAATATTTCCAAGCTTTAAGGGAGATACCAATTAGCAAATTAACTTGTGAAAATATGCGAAAATCCACTTTCTGAAATTTCATGTATCCATAACTCGACTAATTGAAGAGATAGATCGTTCTAGTCTTCGCCAATCGATTCAGAAGAGCATTTTACATACAGAAATAAGTTTTGAGTTTATATTTCCAAGTTTTAAGTAAGATAACGGAGAGCAAATTAAATCGTGAAAATATTCTCTATGTATTCATAATTTGACTAATTGAAGAGATAGAACGTTCTAGTCTTCGCCAATCGATTCAGAAGAGCATTTTAAATATAGATATGAATTTTGAGTTCAGATTTACAAGTATTAAGGGAGATAGCAGAGATACATTAAAATCGAGAAATATTTCCATACCCTTGCTACAAAATTTCCTACAAAAAAAAAATTTTGCGTCATGAAATTGGCGATAAATTGGTAACCGGAGGTTTTTTGAAACGAAAAATCGACTGGCACAGTCTGTTTTCCAATAAAATCATTCTTTGGCCTTCAAATGACGTAATGCAATTCTCAAAAATCCACTATCTAAACCTAAAAATTCTCATAACTCGACTAATTGAAAAGTTAGAACGTTCTAGTCTTCGCCAGTCGATTCAGGGGAACATTTTACATATAGATATGAATTTTCAGTTGATATTTCCAAGCATTTGGGGAGATACCAATTAGCAAATTAACTTGTGAAAATATGCGAAAATCCACTTTCTGAAATTTCATGTATCCATAACTCGACTAATTGAAGAGATAGAACGTTCTAGTCTTCGCCAATCGATTCAGAAGAGCATTTTACATACAGAAATAAGTTTTGAGTTCATATTTCCAAGTATTGAGTAAGATAACGGAGAGCAAATTAAATCGTGAAAATATTCTCTATGTATTCATAATTCGACTAATTAAGGAGATAGAACGTTCTAGTCTTCGCCAATCGATTCAGAAGAGGATTTTACATATAGATATGAATTTTGAGTTCAAATTTACAAGTATTAAGGGAGATAGTAGAGATACATTAAAATCGAGAAATATTTCCATACCTTGCTCCAAAATTTCCTACAAAAAAAAATTTTTGCGTCATGAAATTGGCTATAAATTGGTAACCGGGGGTTTTTTGAAACGAAAAATCGACTGGCACAGTTTGTTTTTCAATAAAATCATTCTTTGGCCTTCAAATGACGTAATGCAATTCTCAAAAATCCACTATCTAAACCTAAAAATTCTCATAACTCGACTAATTGAAAAGTAAGAACGTTCTAGTCTCCGCCAGTCGATTCAGGGGAACATTTTACATATAGATATGAATTTTCAATTCATATTTCCAAGCATTAAGGGAGATACCAATTAGCAAATTAACTTGTGAAAATATGCGAAAATCCACTTTCTGAAATTTCATGTATCCATAACTCGACTAATTGAAGAGATAGAACGTTCTAGTCTTCGCCAATCGATTCAGAAGAGCATTTTACATACAGAAATAAGTTTTGAGTTTATATTTCCAAGTATTAAGTAAGATAACGGAGAGCAAATTAAATCGTGAAAATATTCTCTATGTATTCATAATTCGACTAATTGAAGAGATAGAACGTTCTAGTCTTCGCCAATCGATTCAGAAGAGCATTTTACATATAGATATGAATTTTGAGTTCAGATTTACAAGTATTAAGGGAGATAGTAGAGATACATTAAAATCGAGAAATATTTCCATACCTTGCTCCAAAATTTCCTACAAAAAAAAAAATTTGCGTCATGAAATTGGCTATAAATTGGTCACCGGGGGTTTTTTGAAACGAAAAATCGACTGGCACAGTTTGTTTTTCAATAAAATCATTCTTTGGCCTTCAAATGACGTAATGCAATTCTCAAAAATCCACTATCTAAACCTAAAAATTCTCATAACTCGACTAATTGAAAAGTTAGAACGTTCTAGTCTCCGCCAGTCGATTCAGGGGAACATTTTACATATAGATATGAATTTTCCATTCATATTTCCAAGCATTAAGGGAGATACCAATTAGCAAATTAACTTGTGAAAATATGCGAAAATCCACTTTCTGAAATTTCATGTATCCATAACTCGACTAATTGAAGAGATAGAACGTTCTAGTCTTCGCCAATCGATTGAGAAGAGCATTTTACATACAGAAATAAGTTTTGAGGTTATATTTCCAAGTATTAGGTAAGATAACGGAGAGCAAATTAAATCGTGAAAATATTCTCTATGTATTCATAATTCGACTAATTAAGGAGATAGAACGTTCTAGTCTTCGCCAATCGATTCAGAAGAGGATTTTACATATAGATATGAATTTTGAGTTCAAATTTACAAGTATTAAGGGAGATAGTAGAGATACATTAAAATCGAGAAATATTTCCATACCTTGCTCCAAAATTTCCTACAAAAAAAAAATTTTGCGTCATGAAATTGGCTATAAATTGGTAACCGGGGGTTTTTTGAAACGAAAAATCGACTGGCCCAGTTTGTTTTTCAATAAAATCATTCTTTGGCCTTCAAATGACGTAATGCAATTCTCAAAAATCCACTATCTAAACCTAAAAATTCTCATAACTCGACTAATTGAAGAGTTAGAACGTTCTAGTCTTCGCCAGTCGATTCAGGGGAACATTTTACATATAGATTTAAATTTTCAGTTCATATTTCCAAGCATAAAGGGAGATACCAATTAGCAAATTAACTTGTGAAAATATGCGAAAATCCACATTCTGAAATTTCATGTATCCATAACTCGACTAATTGGAGAGATAGAACGTTCTAGTCTTCGCCAATCGATTCAGAAGAGCATTTTACATACAGAAATAAGTTTTGAGTTTATATTTCCAAGTATTAAGTAAGATAACGGAGAGCAAATTAAATCGTGAAAATATTCTCTATGTATTCATAATTCGACTAATTGAAGAGATAGAACGTTCTAGTCTTCGCCAATCGATTCAGAAGAGCATTTTACATATAGATATGAATTTTGAGTTCAGATTTACAAGTATTAAGGGAGATAGTAGAGATACATTAAAATCGAGAAATATTTCCATACCTTGCTCCAAAATTTCCTACAAAAAAAAAATTTTGCGTCATGAAATTGGCTATAAATTGGTAACCGGGGGTTTTTTGGAACGAAAAATCGACTGGCACAGTTTGTTTTTCAATAAAATCATTCTTTGGCCTTCAAATGACGTAATGCAATTCTCAAAAATCCACTATCTAAACCTAAAAATTCTCATATCTCGACTAATTGAAAAGTGAGAACGTTCTAGTCTCCGCCAGTCGATTTAGGGGAACATTTTACATATAGATATGAATTTTCAATTTATATTTCCAAGCATTAAGGGAGATACCAATTAGCAAATTAACTTGTGAAAATATGCGAAAATCCACTTTCTGAAATTTCATGTATCCATAACTCGACTAATTGAAGAGAAAGAACGTTCTAGTCTTCGCCAATCGATTCAGAAAAGCATTTTACATACAGAAATAAGTTTTGAGTTTATATTTCCGAGTATTAAGTATGATAACGGAGAGCAAATTAAATCGAGAAAATATTCTCTATGTATTCCTAATTCGACTAATTGAAGAGATAGAACGTTCTAGTCTTCGCCAATCGATTCAGAAGAGCATTTTACATATAGATATGAATTTTGAGTTCAGATTCACAAGTATTAAGGGAGATAGTAGAGATACATTAAAATCGAGAAATATTTCCATACCTTGCTCCAAAATTTCCTACAAAAAAAAAATTTTGCGTCATGAAATTGGCTATAAATTGGTAACCGGGGGTTTTTTGAAACGAAAAATCGACTGGCACAGTCTGTTTTTCAATAAAATCATTCTTTGGCCTTCAAATGACGTAATGCAATTCTCAAAAATCCACTATCTAAACCTAAAAATTCTCATAACTCGACTAATTGGAGAGTTAGAACGTTCTAGTCTTCGCCAGTCGATTCAGGGGAACATTTTTCATATAGATTTGAATTTCCAGTTCATATTTCCAGGCATTAAGGGAGATACCAATTAGCAAATTAACTTGTGAAAATATGCGAAAATCCACTTTCTGAAATTTCATGTATCCATAACTCGACTAATTGAAGAGATAGAACGTTCTAGTCTTCGACAATCGATTCAGAAGAGCATTTTACATACAGAAATAAGTTTTGAGTTTATATTTTCAAGTATTAAGTAAGATAACGGAGAGCAAATTAAATCGTGAAAATATTCTCTATGTATTCATAATTCGACTAATTGAAGAGATAGAACGTTCTAGTCTTCGCCAATCGATTCAGAAGAGGATTTTACATATAGATATGGATTTTGAGTTCATATTTACAAGTATTAAGGGAGATAGCAGAGATACATTAAAATCGAGAAATATTTCCATACCTACCCCTTGCTACAAAATTCCCTACAAAAAAAAATTTTGCGTCATGAAATTGGCTATAAATTGGTTACCGGGATTTTTTGAAACGAAAAATCGACTGGCACAGTCTGTTTTTCAATAAAATCATTCTTTGGCCTTCAAATGACGTAATGCAATTCTCAAAAATCCACTATCTAAACCTAAAAATTCTCATAACTCGACTAATTGGAAAGTTAGAACGTTCTAGTCTTCGCCAGTCGATTCAGGGGAACATTTTACATATAGATTTGAATTTTCAGTTCATATTTCCAAGCATTAAGGGAGATACCAATTAGCAAATTAACTTGTGAAAATATGCGAAAATCCACTTTCTGAAATTTCATGTATCCATAACTCGACTAATTGAAGAGATAAAACGTTCTAGTCTTCGCCAATCGATTCAGAAGAGCATTTTACATACAGAAATAGGTTTTGAGTTTATATTTCCAAGTATTAAGTAAGATAACGGAGAGCAAATTAAATCGTGAAAATATTCTCTATGTATTCATAATTCGACTAATTGAAGAGATAGAACGTTCTAGTCTTCGCCAATCGATTCAGAAGAGGATTTTACATATAGATATGAATTTTGAGTTCATATTTACAAGTATTAAGGGAGATAGCAGAGATACATTAAAATCAAGAAATATTTCCATACCTACCCCTTGCTCCAAAATTTCCTACAAAAAAAAAATTTTGCGTCATGAAATTGGCTATAAATTGGTAACCGGGGGTTTTTTGAAACGAAAAATCGACTGGCACAGTCTGTTTTTCAATAAAATCATTCTTTGGCCTTCAAATGACGTAATGCAATTCTCAAAAATCCACTATCTAAACCTAAAAATTCTCATAACTCGACTAATTGAAGAGTTAGAACGTTCTAGTCTTCGCCAGTCGATTCAGGGGAACATTTTACATATAGATTTAAATTTTCAGTTCATATTTCCAAGCATAAAGGGAGATACCAATTAGCAAATTAACTTGTGAAAATATGCGAAAATCCACATTCTGAAATTTCATGTATCCATAACTCGACTAATTGGAGAGATAGAACGTTCTAGTCTTCGCCAATCGATTCAGGAAAGCATTTTACATACAGAAATGAGTTTTGAGTTTATATTTCCAAGTATTAAGTAAGATAACGGAGAGCAAATTAAATCGTGAAAATATTCTCTATGTATTCATAATTCGACTAATTGAAGAGATAGAACGTTCTAGTCTTCGCCAATCGATCCAGAAGAGGATTTTACATATAGATATGGATTTTGAGTTCATATTTACAAGTATTAAGGGAAATAGCAGAGATACATTAAAATCGAGAAATATTTCCATACCTACCCCTTGCTACAAAATTTCCTACAAAAAAAAAATTTTGCGTCATGAAATTGGCTATAAATTGGTAACCGGGGGTTTTTTGGAACGAAAAATCGACTGGCACAGTCTGTTTTTCAATAAAATCATTCTTTGGCCTTCAAATGACGTAATGCAATTCTCAAAAATCCACTATCTAAACCTAAAAATTCTCATAACTCGACTAATTGGAAAGTTAGAACGTTCTAATTTTCGCCAGTCGATTCAGGGGAACATTTTACATATAGATTTGAATTTTCAGTTCATATTTCCAAGCATTAAGGGAGATACCAATTAGCAAATTAACTTGTGAAAATATGCGAAAATCCACTTTCTGAAATTTCATGTATCCATAACTCGACTAATTGAAGAGATAAAACGTTCTAGTCTTCGCCAATCGATTCAGAAGAGCATTTTACATACAGAAATAGGTTTTGAGTTTATATTTCCAAGTATTAAGTAAGATAACGGAGAGCAAATTAAATCGTGAAAATATTCTCTATGTATTCATAATTCGACTAATTGAAGAGATAGAACGTTCTAGTCTTCGCCAATCGATTCAGAAGAGGATTTTACATATAGATATGAATTTTGAGTTCATATTTACAAGTATTAAGGGAGATAGCAGAGATACATTAAAATCAAGAAATATTTCCATACCTACCCCTTGCTCCAAAATTTCCTACAAAAAAAAAATTTTGCGTCATGAAATTGGCTATAAATTGGTAACCGGGGGTTTTTTGAAACGAAAAATCGACTGGCACAGTCTGTTTTTCAATAAAATCATTCTTTGGCCTTCAAATGACGTAATGCAATTCTCAAAAATCCACTATCTAAACCTAAAAATTCTCATAACTCGACTAATTGAAGAGTTAGAACGTTCTAGTCTTCGCCAGTCGATTCAGGGGAACATTTTACATATAGATTTAAATTTTCAGTTCATATTTCCAAGCATAAAGGGAGATACCAATTAGCAAATTAACTTGTGAAAATATGCGAAAATCCACATTCTGAAATTTCATGTATCCATAACTCGACTAATTGGAGAGATAGAACGTTCTAGTCTTCGCCAATCGATTCAGAAAAGCATTTTACATACAGAAATGAGTTTTGAGTTTATATTTCCAAGTATTAAGTAAGATAACGGAGAGCAAATTAAATCGTGAAAATATTCTCTATGTATTCATAATTCGACTAATTGAAGAGATAGAACGTTCTAGTCTTCGCCAATCGATCCAGAAGAGGATTTTACATATAGATATGGATTTTGAGTTCATATTTACAAGTATTAAGGGAAATAGCAGAGATACATTAAAATCGAGAAATATTTCCATATATTCCTTGCTACAAAATTTCCTACAAAAAAAAAATTTTGCGTCATGAAATTGGCTATAAATTGGTAACCGGGGGTTTTTTGGAACGAAAAATCGACTGGCACAGTCTGTTTTTCAATAAAATCATTCTTTGGCCTTCAAATGACGTAATGCAATTCTCAAAAATCCACTATCTAAACCTAAAAATTCTCATAACTCGACTAATTGAAAAGTTAGAACGTTCTAGTCTTCGCCAGTCGATTCAGGGGAACATTTTACATATAGATATTAATTTTCAGTTCATATTTCTAAGCATTAAGGGAGATACCAATTAGCAAATTAACTTGTGAAAATATGCGAAAATCCACTTTCTGAAATTTCATGTATCCATAACTCGACTAATTGGAGAGATAGAACGTTCTAGTCTTCGCCAATCGATTCAGAAGAGCATTTAAGATACAGAAATGAGTTTTGAGTGTATATTTCCAAGTATTAGGTAAGATAACGGAGAGCAAATTAAATCGTGAAAATATTCTCTATGTATTCATAATTCGACTAATTAAGGAGATAGAACGTTCTAGTCTTCGCCAATCGATTCAGAAGAGGATTTTACATATAGATATGAATTTTGAGTTCAAATTTACAAGTATTAAGGGAGATAGTAGAGATACATTAAAATCAAGAAATATTTCCATACCTACCCCTTGCTCCAAAATTTCCTACAAAAAAAAAATTTTGCGTCATGAAATTGGCTATAAATTGGTAACCGGGGGTTTTTTGAAACGAAAAATCGACTGGCACAGTCTGTTTTTCAATAAAATCATTCTTTGGCCTTCAAATGACGTAATGCAATTCTCAAAAATCCACTATCTAAACCTAAAAATTCTCATAACTCGACTAATTGAAGAGTTAGAACGTTCTAGTCTTCGCCAGTCGATTCAGGGGAACATTTTACATATAGATTTAAATTTTCAGTTCATATTTCCAAGCATAAAGGGAGATACCAATTAGCAAATTAACTTGTGAAAATATGCGAAAATCCACATTCTGAAATTTCATGTATCCATAACTCGACTAATTGGAGAGATAGAACGTTCTAGTCTTCGCCAATCGATTCAGGAAAGCATTTTACATACAGAAATGAGTTTTGAGTTTATATTTCCAAGTATTAAGTAAGATAACGGAGAGCAAATTAAATCGTGAAAATATTCTCTATGTATTCATAATTCGACTAATTGAAGAGATAGAACGTTCTAGTCTTCGCCAATCGATCCAGAAGAGGATTTTACATATAGATATGGATTTTGAGTTCATATTTACAAGTATTAAGGGAAATAGCAGAGATACATTAAAATCGAGAAATATTTCCATACCTACCCCTTGCTACAAAATTTCCTACAAAAAAAAAATTTTGCGTCATGAAATTGGCTATAAATTGGTAACCGGGGGTTTTCCGAAGCAAATTAACTTGTGAAAATATGCGAAAATCCACTTTCTGAAATTTCATGTATCCATAACTCGACTAATTGAAGAGATAGAACGTTCTAGTCTTCGCCAATCGATTCAGAAGAGCATTTTACATACAGAAATAAGTTTTGAGTTCATATTTCCAAGTATTGAGTAAGATAACGGAGAGCAAATTAAATCGTGAAAATATTCTCTATGTATTCATAATTCGACTAATTAAGGAGATAGAACGTTCTAGTCTTCGCCAATCGATTCAGAAGAGGATTTTACATATAGATATGAATTTTGAGTTCAAATTTACAAGTATTAAGGGAGATAGTAGAGATACATTAAAATCGAGAAATATTTCCATACCTTGCTCCAAAATTTCCTACAAAAAAAAATTTTTGCGTCATGAAATTGGCTATAAATTGGTAACCGGGGGTTTTTTGAAACGAAAAATCGACTGGCACAGTTTGTTTTTCAATAAAATCATTCTTTGGCCTTCAAATGACGTAATGCAATTCTCAAAAATCCACTATCTAAACCTAAAAATTCTCATAACTCGACTAATTGAAAAGTAAGAACGTTCTAGTCTCCGCCAGTCGATTCAGGGGAACATTTTACATATAGATATGAATTTTCAATTCATATTTCCAAGCATTAAGGGAGATACCAATTAGCAAATTAACTTGTGAAAATATGCGAAAATCCACTTTCTGAAATTTCATGTATCCATAACTCGACTAATTGAAGAGATAGAACGTTCTAGTCTTCGCCAATCGATTCAGAAGAGCATTTTACATACAGAAATAAGTTTTGAGTTTATATTTCCAAGTATTAAGTAAGATAACGGAGAGCAAATTAAATCGTGAAAATATTCTCTATGTATTCATAATTCGACTAATTGAAGAGATAGAACGTTCTAGTCTTCGCCAATCGATTCAGAAGAGCATTTTACATATAGATATGAATTTTGAGTTCAGATTTACAAGTATTAAGGGAGATAGTAGAGATACATTAAAATCGAGAAATATTTCCATACCTTGCTCCAAAATTTCCTACAAAAAAAAAAATTTGCGTCATGAAATTGGCTATAAATTGGTCACCGGGGGTTTTTTGAAACGAAAAATCGACTGGCACAGTTTGTTTTTCAATAAAATCATTCTTTGGCCTTCAAATGACGTAATGCAATTCTCAAAAATCCACTATCTAAACCTAAAAATTCTCATAACTCGACTAATTGAAAAGTTAGAACGTTCTAGTCTCCGCCAGTCGATTCAGGGGAACATTTTACATATAGATATGAATTTTCCATTCATATTTCCAAGCATTAAGGGAGATACCAATTAGCAAATTAACTTGTGAAAATATGCGAAAATCCACTTTCTGAAATTTCATGTATCCATAACTCGACTAATTGAAGAGATAGAACGTTCTAGTCTTCGCCAATCGATTGAGAAGAGCATTTTACATACAGAAATAAGTTTTGAGGTTATATTTCCAAGTATTAGGTAAGATAACGGAGAGCAAATTAAATCGTGAAAATATTCTCTATGTATTCATAATTCGACTAATTAAGGAGATAGAACGTTCTAGTCTTCGCCAATCGATTCAGAAGAGGATTTTACATATAGATATGAATTTTGAGTTCAAATTTACAAGTATTAAGGGAGATAGTAGAGATACATTAAAATCGAGAAATATTTCCATACCTTGCTCCAAAATTTCCTACAAAAAAAAAATTTTGCGTCATGAAATTGGCTATAAATTGGTAACCGGGGGTTTTTTGAAACGAAAAATCGACTGGCCCAGTTTGTTTTTCAATAAAATCATTCTTTGGCCTTCAAATGACGTAATGCAATTCTCAAAAATCCACTATCTAAACCTAAAAATTCTCATAACTCGACTAATTGAAGAGTTAGAACGTTCTAGTCTTCGCCAGTCGATTCAGGGGAACATTTTACATATAGATTTAAATTTTCAGTTCATATTTCCAAGCATAAAGGGAGATACCAATTAGCAAATTAACTTGTGAAAATATGCGAAAATCCACATTCTGAAATTTCATGTATCCATAACTCGACTAATTGGAGAGATAGAACGTTCTAGTCTTCGCCAATCGATTCAGAAGAGCATTTTACATACAGAAATAAGTTTTGAGTTTATATTTCCAAGTATTAAGTAAGATAACGGAGAGCAAATTAAATCGTGAAAATATTCTCTATGTATTCATAATTCGACTAATTGAAGAGATAGAACGTTCTAGTCTTCGCCAATCGATTCAGAAGAGCATTTTACATATAGATATGAATTTTGAGTTCAGATTTACAAGTATTAAGGGAGATAGTAGAGATACATTAAAATCGAGAAATATTTCCATACCTTGCTCCAAAATTTCCTACAAAAAAAAAATTTTGCGTCATGAAATTGGCTATAAATTGGTAACCGGGGGTTTTTTGGAACGAAAAATCGACTGGCACAGTTTGTTTTTCAATAAAATCATTCTTTGGCCTTCAAATGACGTAATGCAATTCTCAAAAATCCACTATCTAAACCTAAAAATTCTCATATCTCGACTAATTGAAAAGTGAGAACGTTCTAGTCTCCGCCAGTCGATTTAGGGGAACATTTTACATATAGATATGAATTTTCAATTTATATTTCCAAGCATTAAGGGAGATACCAATTAGCAAATTAACTTGTGAAAATATGCGAAAATCCACTTTCTGAAATTTCATGTATCCATAACTCGACTAATTGAAGAGAAAGAACGTTCTAGTCTTCGCCAATCGATTCAGAAAAGCATTTTACATACAGAAATAAGTTTTGAGTTTATATTTCCGAGTATTAAGTATGATAACGGAGAGCAAATTAAATCGAGAAAATATTCTCTATGTATTCCTAATTCGACTAATTGAAGAGATAGAACGTTCTAGTCTTCGCCAATCGATTCAGAAGAGCATTTTACATATAGATATGAATTTTGAGTTCAGATTCACAAGTATTAAGGGAGATAGTAGAGATACATTAAAATCGAGAAATATTTCCATACCTTGCTCCAAAATTTCCTACAAAAAAAAAATTTTGCGTCATGAAATTGGCTATAAATTGGTAACCGGGGGTTTTTTGAAACGAAAAATCGACTGGCACAGTCTGTTTTTCAATAAAATCATTCTTTGGCCTTCAAATGACGTAATGCAATTCTCAAAAATCCACTATCTAAACCTAAAAATTCTCATAACTCGACTAATTGGAGAGTTAGAACGTTCTAGTCTTCGCCAGTCGATTCAGGGGAACATTTTTCATATAGATTTGAATTTCCAGTTCATATTTCCAGGCATTAAGGGAGATACCAATTAGCAAATTAACTTGTGAAAATATGCGAAAATCCACTTTCTGAAATTTCATGTATCCATAACTCGACTAATTGAAGAGATAGAACGTTCTAGTCTTCGACAATCGATTCAGAAGAGCATTTTACATACAGAAATAAGTTTTGAGTTTATATTTTCAAGTATTAAGTAAGATAACGGAGAGCAAATTAAATCGTGAAAATATTCTCTATGTATTCATAATTCGACTAATTGAAGAGATAGAACGTTCTAGTCTTCGCCAATCGATTCAGAAGAGGATTTTACATATAGATATGGATTTTGAGTTCATATTTACAAGTATTAAGGGAGATAGCAGAGATACATTAAAATCGAGAAATATTTCCATACCTACCCCTTGCTACAAAATTCCCTACAAAAAAAAATTTTGCGTCATGAAATTGGCTATAAATTGGTTACCGGGATTTTTTGAAACGAAAAATCGACTGGCACAGTCTGTTTTTCAATAAAATCATTCTTTGGCCTTCAAATGACGTAATGCAATTCTCAAAAATCCACTATCTAAACCTAAAAATTCTCATAACTCGACTAATTGGAAAGTTAGAACGTTCTAGTCTTCGCCAGTCGATTCAGGGGAACATTTTACATATAGATTTGAATTTTCAGTTCATATTTCCAAGCATTAAGGGAGATACCAATTAGCAAATTAACTTGTGAAAATATGCGAAAATCCACTTTCTGAAATTTCATGTATCCATAACTCGACTAATTGAAGAGATAAAACGTTCTAGTCTTCGCCAATCGATTCAGAAAAGCATTTTACATACAGAAATAAGTTTTGAGTTTATATTTCCGAGTATTAAGTATGATAACGGAGAGCAAATTAAATCGAGAAAATATTCTCTATGTATTCCTAATTCGACTAATTGAAGAGATAGAACGTTCTAGTCTTCGCCAATCGATTCAGAAGAGCATTTTACATATAGATATGAATTTTGAGTTCAGATTCACAAGTATTAAGGGAGATAGTAGAGATACATTAAAATCGAGAAATATTTCCATACCTTGCTCCAAAATTTCCTACAAAAAAAAAATTTTGCGTCATGAAATTGGCTATAAATTGGTAACCGGGGGTTTTTTGAAACGAAAAATCGACTGGCACAGTCTGTTTTTCAATAAAATCATTCTTTGGCCTTCAAATGACGTAATGCAATTCTCAAAAATCCACTATCTAAACCTAAAAATTCTCATAACTCGACTAATTGGAGAGTTAGAACGTTCTAGTCTTCGCCAGTCGATTCAGGGGAACATTTTTCATATAGATTTGAATTTCCAGTTCATATTTCCAGGCATTAAGGGAGATACCAATTAGCAAATTAACTTGTGAAAATATGCGAAAATCCACTTTCTGAAATTTCATGTATCCATAACTCGACTAATTGAAGAGATAGAACGTTCTAGTCTTCGACAATCGATTCAGAAGAGCATTTTACATACAGAAATAAGTTTTGAGTTTATATTTTCAAGTATTAAGTAAGATAACGGAGAGCAAATTAAATCGTGAAAATATTCTCTATGTATTCATAATTCGACTAATTGAAGAGATAGAACGTTCTAGTCTTCGCCAATCGATTCAGAAGAGGATTTTACATATAGATATGGATTTTGAGTTCATATTTACAAGTATTAAGGGAGATAGCAGAGATACATTAAAATCGAGAAATATTTCCATACCTACCCCTTGCTACAAAATTCCCTACAAAAAAAAATTTTGCGTCATGAAATTGGCTATAAATTGGTTACCGGGATTTTTTGAAACGAAAAATCGACTGGCACAGTCTGTTTTTCAATAAAATCATTCTTTGGCCTTCAAATGACGTAATGCAATTCTCAAAAATCCACTATCTAAACCTAAAAATTCTCATAACTCGACTAATTGGAAAGTTAGAACGTTCTAGTCTTCGCCAGTCGATTCAGGGGAACATTTTACATATAGATTTGAATTTTCAGTTCATATTTCCAAGCATTAAGGGAGATACCAATTAGCAAATTAACTTGTGAAAATATGCGAAAATCCACTTTCTGAAATTTCATGTATCCATAACTCGACTAATTGAAGAGATAAAACGTTCTAGTCTTCGCCAATCGATTCAGAAGAGCATTTTACATACAGAAATAGGTTTTGAGTTTATATTTCCAAGTATTAAGTAAGATAACGGAGAGCAAATTAAATCGTGAAAATATTCTCTATGTATTCATAATTCGACTAATTGAAGAGATAGAACGTTCTAGTCTTCGCCAATCGATTCAGAAGAGGATTTTACATATAGATATGAATTTTGAGTTCATATTTACAAGTATTAAGGGAGATAGCAGAGATACATTAAAATCAAGAAATATTTCCATACCTACCCCTTGCTCCAAAATTTCCTACAAAAAAAAAATTTTGCGTCATGAAATTGGCTATAAATTGGTAACCGGGGGTTTTTTGAAACGAAAAATCGACTGGCACAGTCTGTTTTTCAATAAAATCATTCTTTGGCCTTCAAATGACGTAATGCAATTCTCAAAAATCCACTATCTAAACCTAAAAATTCTCATAACTCGACTAATTGAAGAGTTAGAACGTTCTAGTCTTCGCCAGTCGATTCAGGGGAACATTTTACATATAGATTTAAATTTTCAGTTCATATTTCCAAGCATAAAGGGAGATACCAATTAGCAAATTAACTTGTGAAAATATGCGAAAATCCACATTCTGAAATTTCATGTATCCATAACTCGACTAATTGGAGAGATAGAACGTTCTAGTCTTCGCCAATCGATTCAGGAAAGCATTTTACATACAGAAATGAGTTTTGAGTTTATATTTCCAAGTATTAAGTAAGATAACGGAGAGCAAATTAAATCGTGAAAATATTCTCTATGTATTCATAATTCGACTAATTGAAGAGATAGAACGTTCTAGTCTTCGCCAATCGATCCAGAAGAGGATTTTACATATAGATATGGATTTTGAGTTCATATTTACAAGTATTAAGGGAAATAGCAGAGATACATTAAAATCGAGAAATATTTCCATACCTACCCCTTGCTACAAAATTTCCTACAAAAAAAAAATTTTGCGTCATGAAATTGGCTATAAATTGGTAACCGGGGGTTTTTTGGAACGAAAAATCGACTGGCACAGTCTGTTTTTCAATAAAATCATTCTTTGGCCTTCAAATGACGTAATGCAATTCTCAAAAATCCACTATCTAAACCTAAAAATTCTCATAACTCGACTAATTGGAAAGTTAGAACGTTCTAGTTTTCGCCAGTCGATTCAGGGGAACATTTTACATATAGATTTGAATTTTCAGTTCATATTTCCAAGCATTAAGGGAGATACCAATTAGCAAATTAACTTGTGAAAATATGCGAAAATCCACTTTCTGAAATTTCATGTATCCATAACTCGACTAATTGAAGAGATAAAACGTTCTAGTCTTCGCCAATCGATTCAGAAGAGCATTTTACATACAGAAATAGGTTTTGAGTTTATATTTCCAAGTATTAAGTAAGATAACGGAGAGCAAATTAAATCGTGAAAATATTCTCTATGTATTCATAATTCGACTAATTGAAGAGATAGAACGTTCTAGTCTTCGCCAATCGATTCAGAAGAGGATTTTACATATAGATATGAATTTTGAGTTCATATTTACAAGTATTAAGGGAGATAGCAGAGATACATTAAAATCAAGAAATATTTCCATACCTACCCCTTGCTCCAAAATTTCCTACAAAAAAAAAATTTTGCGTCATGAAATTGGCTATAAATTGGTAACCGGGGGTTTTTTGAAACGAAAAATCGACTGGCACAGTCTGTTTTTCAATAAAATCATTCTTTGGCCTTCAAATGACGTAATGCAATTCTCAAAAATCCACTATCTAAACCTAAAAATTCTCATAACTCGACTAATTGAAGAGTTAGAACGTTCTAGTCTTCGCCAGTCGATTCAGGGGAACATTTTACATATAGATTTAAATTTTCAGTTCATATTTCCAAGCATAAAGGGAGATACCAATTAGCAAATTAACTTGTGAAAATATGCGAAAATCCACATTCTGAAATTTCATGTATCCATAACTCGACTAATTGGAGAGATAGAACGTTCTAGTCTTCGCCAATCGATTCAGAAAAGCATTTTACATACAGAAATGAGTTTTGAGTTTATATTTCCAAGTATTAAGTAAGATAACGGAGAGCAAATTAAATCGTGAAAATATTCTCTATGTATTCATAATTCGACTAATTGAAGAGATAGAACGTTCTAGTCTTCGCCAATCGATCCAGAAGAGGATTTTACATATAGATATGGATTTTGAGTTCATATTTACAAGTATTAAGGGAAATAGCAGAGATACATTAAAATCGAGAAATATTTCCATATATTCCTTGCTACAAAATTTCCTACAAAAAAAAAATTTTGCGTCATGAAATTGGCTATAAATTGGTAACCGGGGGTTTTTTGGAACGAAAAATCGACTGGCACAGTCTGTTTTTCAATAAAATCATTCTTTGGCCTTCAAATGACGTAATGCAATTCTCAAAAATCCACTATCTAAACCTAAAAATTCTCATAACTCGACTAATTGAAAAGTTAGAACGTTCTAGTCTTCGCCAGTCGATTCAGGGGAACATTTTACATATAGATATTAATTTTCAGTTCATATTTCTAAGCATTAAGGGAGATACCAATTAGCAAATTAACTTGTGAAAATATGCGAAAATCCACTTTCTGAAATTTCATGTATCCATAACTCGACTAATTGGAGAGATAGAACGTTCTAGTCTTCGCCAATCGATTCAGAAGAGCATTTAAGATACAGAAATGAGTTTTGAGTGTATATTTCCAAGTATTAGGTAAGATAACGGAGAGCAAATTAAATCGTGAAAATATTCTCTATGTATTCATAATTCGACTAATTAAGGAGATAGAACGTTCTAGTCTTCGCCAATCGATTCAGAAGAGGATTTTACATATAGATATGAATTTTGAGTTCAAATTTACAAGTATTAAGGGAGATAGTAGAGATACATTAAAATCAAGAAATATTTCCATACCTACCCCTTGCTCCAAAATTTCCTACAAAAAAAAAATTTTGCGTCATGAAATTGGCTATAAATTGGTAACCGGGGGTTTTTTGAAACGAAAAATCGACTGGCACAGTCTGTTTTTCAATAAAATCATTCTTTGGCCTTCAAATGACGTAATGCAATTCTCAAAAATCCACTATCTAAACCTAAAAATTCTCATAACTCGACTAATTGAAGAGTTAGAACGTTCTAGTCTTCGCCAGTCGATTCAGGGGAACATTTTACATATAGATTTAAATTTTCAGTTCATATTTCCAAGCATAAAGGGAGATACCAATTAGCAAATTAACTTGTGAAAATATGCGAAAATCCACATTCTGAAATTTCATGTATCCATAACTCGACTAATTGGAGAGATAGAACGTTCTAGTCTTCGCCAATCGATTCAGGAAAGCATTTTACATACAGAAATGAGTTTTGAGTTTATATTTCCAAGTATTAAGTAAGATAACGGAGAGCAAATTAAATCGTGAAAATATTCTCTATGTATTCATAATTCGACTAATTGAAGAGATAGAACGTTCTAGTCTTCGCCAATCGATCCAGAAGAGGATTTTACATATAGATATGGATTTTGAGTTCATATTTACAAGTATTAAGGGAAATAGCAGAGATACATTAAAATCGAGAAATATTTCCATACCTACCCCTTGCTACAAAATTTCCTACAAAAAAAAAATTTTGCGTCATGAAATTGGCTATAAATTGGTAACCGGGGGTTTTTTGGAACGAAAAATCGACTGGCACAGTCTGTTTTTCAATAAAATCATTCTTTGGCCTTCAAATGACGTAATGCAATTCTCAAAAATCCACTATCTAAACCTAAAAATTCTCATAACTCGACTAATTGGAAAGTTAGAACGTTCTAGTTTTCGCCAGTCGATTCAGGGGAACATTTTACATATAGATTTGAATTTTCAGTTCATATTTCCAAGCATTAAGGGAGATACCAATTAGCAAATTAACTTGTGAAAATATGCGAAAATCCACTTTCTGAAATTTCATGTATCCATAACTCGACTAATTGAAGAGATAAAACGTTCTAGTCTTCGCCAATCGATTCAGAAGAGCATTTTACATACAGAAATAGGTTTTGAGTTTATATTTCCAAGTATTAAGTAAGATAACGGAGAGCAAATTAAATCGTGAAAATATTCTCTATGTATTCATAATTCGACTAATTGAAGAGATAGAACGTTCTAGTCTTCGCCAATCGATTCAGAAGAGGATTTTACATATAGATATGAATTTTGAGTTCATATTTACAAGTATTAAGGGAGATAGCAGAGATACATTAAAATCAAGAAATATTTCCATACCTACCCCTTGCTCCAAAATTTCCTACAAAAAAAAAATTTTGCGTCATGAAATTGGCTATAAATTGGTAACCGGGGGTTTTTTGAAACGAAAAATCGACTGGCACAGTCTGTTTTTCAATAAAATCATTCTTTGGCCTTCAAATGACGTAATGCAATTCTCAAAAATCCACTATCTAAACCTAAAAATTCTCATAACTCGACTAATTGAAGAGTTAGAACGTTCTAGTCTTCGCCAGTCGATTCAGGGGAACATTTTACATATAGATTTAAATTTTCAGTTCATATTTCCAAGCATAAAGGGAGATACCAATTAGCAAATTAACTTGTGAAAATATGCGAAAATCCACATTCTGAAATTTCATGTATCCATAACTCGACTAATTGGAGAGATAGAACGTTCTAGTCTTCGCCAATCGATTCAGAAAAGCATTTTACATACAGAAATGAGTTTTGAGTTTATATTTCCAAGTATTAAGTAAGATAACGGAGAGCAAATTAAATCGTGAAAATATTCTCTATGTATTCATAATTCGACTAATTGAAGAGATAGAACGTTCTAGTCTTCGCCAATCGATCCAGAAGAGGATTTTACATATAGATATGGATTTTGAGTTCATATTTACAAGTATTAAGGGAAATAGCAGAGATACATTAAAATCGAGAAATATTTCCATATATTCCTTGCTACAAAATTTCCTACAAAAAAAAAATTTTGCGTCATGAAATTGGCTATAAATTGGTAACCGGGGGTTTTTTGGAACGAAAAATCGACTGGCACAGTCTGTTTTTCAATAAAATCATTCTTTGGCCTTCAAATGACGTAATGCAATTCTCAAAAATCCACTATCTAAACCTAAAAATTCTCATAACTCGACTAATTGAAAAGTTAGAACGTTCTAGTCTTCGCCAGTCGATTCAGGGGAACATTTTACATATAGATATTAATTTTCAGTTCATATTTCTAAGCATTAAGGGAGATACCAATTAGCAAATTAACTTGTGAAAATATGCGAAAATCCACTTTCTGAAATTTCATGTATCCATAACTCGACTAATTGGAGAGATAGAACGTTCTAGTCTTCGCCAATCGATTCAGAAGAGCATTTAAGATACAGAAATGAGTTTTGAGTGTATATTTCCAAGTATTAGGTAAGATAACGGAGAGCAAATTAAATCGTGAAAATATTCTCTATGTATTCATAATTCGACTAATTGAACAGATAGAACGTTCTAGTCTTCGCCAATCGATTCAGAAGAGGATTTTACATATAGATATGAATTTTGAGTTCATATTTACAAGTATTAAGGGAGATAGCAGAGATACATTAAAATCAAGAAATATTTCCATACCTACCCCTTGCTCCAAAATTTCCTACAAAAAAAAAATTTTGCGTCATGAAATTGGCTATAAATTGGTAACCGGGGGTTTTTTGGAACGAAAAATCGACTGGCACAGTCTGTTTTTCAATAAAATCATTCTTTGGCCTTCAAATGACGTAATGCAATTCTCAAAAATCCACTATCTAAACCTAAAAATTCTCATAACTCGACTAATTGAAAAGTTAGAACGTTCTAGTCTTCGCCAGTCGATTCAGGGGAACATTTTACATATAGATATTAATTTTCAGTTCATATTTCTAAGCATTGAGGGAGATACCAATTAGCAAATTAACTTGTGAAAATATGCGAAAATCCACTTTCTGAAATTTCATGTATCCATAACTCGACTAATTGGAGAGATAGAACGTTCTAGTCTTCGCCAATCGATTCAGAAGAGCATTTAAGATACAGAAATAAGTTTTGAGTTTATATTTCCAAGTATTAAGTAAGATAACGGAGAGCAAATTAAATCGTGAAAATATTCTCTATGTATTCATAATTCGACTAATTGAAGAGATAGAACGTTCTAGTCTTCGCCAATCGATTCAGAAGAGGATTTTACATATAGATATGAATTTTGAGTTCATATTTACGAGTATTAAGGGAGATAGCAGAGATACATTAAAATCAAGAAATATTTCCATACCTACCCCTTGCTACAAAATTTCCTACAAAAAAAAAATTTTGCGTCATGAAATTGGCTATAAATTGGTAACCGGGGGTTTTTTGGAACGAAAAATCGACTGGCACAGTTTGTTTTTCAATAAAATCATTCTTTGGCCTTCAAATGACGTAATGCAATTCTCAAAAATCCACTATCTAAACCTAAAAATTCTCATAACTCGACTAATTGAAGAGTGAGAACGTTCTAGTCTTCGCCAGTCGATTCAGGGGAACATTTTACATATAGATATTAATTTTCAGTTCATATTTCTAAGCATTGAGGGAGATACCAATTAGCAAATTAACTTGTGAAAATATGCGAAAATCCACTTTCTGAAATTTCATGTATCCATAACTCGACTAATTGGAGAGATAGAACGTTCTAGTCTTCGCCAATCGATTCAGAAGAGCATTTAAGATACAGAAATAAGTTTTGAGTTTATATTTCCAAGTATTAAGTAAGATAACGGAGAGCAAATTAAATCGTGAAAATATTCTCTATGTATTCATAATTCGACTAATTGAAGAGATAGAACGTTCTAGTCTTCGCCAATCGATTCAGAAGAGGATTTTACATATAGATATGAATTTTGAGTTCATATTTACGAGTATTAAGGGAGATAGCAGAGATACATTAAAATCAAGAAATATTTCCATACCTACCCCTTGCTCCAAAATTTCCTACAAAAAAAAAATTTTGCGTCATGAAATCGGCTATAAATTGGGAACCTGGGGTTTTTTGGAACGAAAAATCGACTGGCACAGTCTGTTTTTCAATAAAATCATTCTTTGGCCTTCAAATGACGTAATGCAATTCTCAAAAATCCACTATCTAAACCTAAAAATTCTCATAACTCGACTAATTGAAGAGTTAGAACGTTCTAGTCTTCGCTAGTCGATTCAGGGGAACATTTTACATATAGAATTGAATTTTCAGTTCATATTTCCGAACATTAAGGGAGATACCAATTAGCAAATTAACTTGTGAAAATATGCGAAAATCCACTTTCTGAAATTTCATGTATCCATAACTCGACTAATTGGAGAGATAGAACGTTCTAGTCTTCGCCAATCGATTCAGAAGAGCATTTTACATACAGAAATGAGTTTTGAGTTTATATTTCCAAGTATTAAGTAAGATAACGGAGAGCAAATTAAATCGTGAAAATATTCTCTATGTATTCATAATTCGACTAATTGGAGAGATAGAACGTTCTAGTCTTCGCCAATCGATCCAGAAGAGGATTTTACATATAGATATGGATTTTGAGTTCATATTTACAAGTATTAAGGGAAATAGCAGAGATACATTAAAATCGAGAAATATTTCCATACCTACCCCTTGCTACAAAATTTACTACAAAAAAAAAATTTTGCGTCATGAAATTGGCTATAAATTGGTAACCGGGGGTTTTTTGGAACGAAAAATCGACTGGCACAGTTTGTTTTTCAATAAAATCATTCTTTGGCCTTCAAATGACGTAATGCAATTCTCAAAAATCCACTATCTAAACCTAAAAATTCTCATAACTCGACTAATTGAAGAGTGAGAACGTTCTAGTCTTCGCCAGTCGATTCAGGGGAACATTTTACATATAGATATGAATTTTCAGTTCATATTTCTAAGCATTAAGGGAGATACCAATTAGCAAATTAACTTGTGAAAATATGCGAAAATCCACTTTCTGAAATTTCATGTATCCATAACTCGACTAATTAAAGAGATAGAACGTTCTAGTCTTCGCCAATCGATTCAGAAGAGCATTTTACATACAGAAATAAGTTTTGAGTTCATATTTCCAAGTATTAAGTAAGATAACGGAGAGCAAATTAAATCGTGAAAATATTCTCTATGTATTCATAATTCGACTAATTGAAGAGATAGAACGTTCTAGTCTTCGCCAATCGATTCAGAAGAGGATTTTACATATAGATATGAATTTTGAGTTCATATTTACGAGTATTAAGGGAGATAGCAGAGATACATTAAAATCAAGAAATATTTCCATACCTACCCCTTGCTCCAAAATTTCCTACAAAAAAAAAATTTTGCGTCATGAAATTGGCTATAAATTGGTAACCGGGGGTTTTTTGGAACGAAAAATCGACTGGCACAGTCTGTTTTTCAATAAAATCATTCTTTGGCCTTCAAATGACGTAATGCAATTCTCAAAAATCCACTATCTAAACCCAAAAATTCTCATAACTCGACTAATTGAAGAGTTAGAACGTTCTAGTCTTCGCCAGTCGATTCAGGGGAACATTTTACATATAGAATTGAATTTTCAGTTCATATTTCCAAGCATTAAGGGAGATACCAATTAGCAAATTAACTTGTGAAAATATGCGAAAATCCACTTTCTGAAATTTCATGTATCCATAACTCGACTAATTGGAGAGATAGAACGTTCTAGTCTTCGCCAATCGATTCAGAAGAGCATTTTACATACAGAAATGAGTTTTGAGTTTATATTTCCAAGTATTAAGTAAGATAACGGAGAGCAAATTAAATCGTGAAAATATTCTCTATGTATTCATAATTCGACTAATTGAAGAGATAGAACGTTCTAGTCTTCGCCAATCGATCCAGAAGAGGATTTTACATATAGATATGGATTTTGAGTTCATATTTACAAGTATTAAGGGAAATAGCAGAGATACATTAAAATCGAGAAATATTTCCATACCTACCCCTTGCTACAAAATTTCCTACAAAAAAAAAATTTTGCGTCATGAAATTGGCTATAAATTGGTAACCGGGGGTTTTTTGGAACGAAAAATCGACTGGCACAGTTTGTTTTTCAATAAAATCATTCTTTGGCCTTCAAATGACGTAATGCAATTCTCAAAAATCCACTATCTAAACCTAAAAATTCTCATAACTCGACTAATTGAAGAGTGAGAACGTTCTAGTCTTCGCCAGTCGATTCAGGGGAACATTTTACATATAGATATGAATTTTCAGTTCATATTTCTAAGCATTAAGGGAGATACCAATTAGCAAATTAACTTGTGAAAATATGCGAAAATCCACTTTCTGAAATTTCATGTATCCATAACTCGACTAATTGAAGAGATAGAACGTTCTAGTCTTCGCCAATCGATTCAGAAGAGGATTTTACATATAGATATGGATTTTGAGTTCATATTTACAAGTATTAAGTGAGATAACGGAGAGCAAATTAAATCGTGAAAATATTCTCTATGTATTCATAATTCGACTAATTGAAGAGATAGAACGTTCTAGTCTTCGCCAATCGATCCAGAAGAGGATTTTACATATAGATATGGATTTTGAGTTCATCTTTACAAGTATTAAGGGAGATAGCAGAGATACATTAAAATCGAGAAATATTTCCATACCTACCCCTTGCTACAAAATTTCCTACAAAAAAAAAATTTTGCGTCATGAAATTGGCTATAAATTGGTAACCGGGGGTTTTTTGGAACGAAAAATCGACTGGCACAGTCTGTTTTTCAATAAAATCATTCTTTGGCCTTCAAATGACGTAATGCAATTCTCAAAAATCCACTATCTAAACCTAAAAATTCTCATAACTCGACTAATTGAAAAGTTAGAACGTTCTAGTCTCCGCATGTCGATTCAGGGGAACATTTTACTTTTAGATATGAATTTTAAATTCATATTTCCAAGCATTAAGGGAGATACCAATTAGCAAATTAACTTGTGAAAATATGTGAAAATCCACTTTCTGAAATTTCATGTATCCATAACTCGACTAATTGAAGAGATAGAACGTTCTAGTCTTCGCCAATCGATTCAGAAGAGCATTTTACATACAGAAATAAGTTTTGAGTTTATATTTCCAAGTATTAAGTAAGATAACGGAGAGCAAATTAAATCGTGAAAATATTCTCTATGTATTCATAATTCGACTAATTGAAGAGATAAAACGTTCTAGTCTTCGCCAATCGATTCAGAAGAGGATTTTACATATAGATATGGATTTTGAGTTCATATTTACAAGTATTAAGGGAAATAGCAGAGATACATTAAAATCGAGAAATATTTCCATACCTTGCTCCAAAATTTCCTACAAAAAAAAAATTTTGTGTCATGAAATTGGCTATAAATTGGTCACCGGGGGTTTTTTGAAACGAAAAATCGACTGGCACAGTCTGTTTTTCAATAAAATCATTCTTTGGCCTTCAAATGACGTAATGCAATTCTCAAAAATCCACTATCTAAACCTAAAAATTCTCATAACTCGACTAATTGAAAAGTTAGAACGTTCTAGTCTCCGCCAGTCGATTCAAGGGAACATTTTACATATAGATATGAATTTTCAATTCATATTTCCAAGCATTAAGGGAGATACCAATTAGCAAATTAACTTGTGAAAATATGCGAAAATCCACTTTCTGAAATTTCATGTATCCATAACTCGACTAATTGAAGGGATAGAACGTTCTAGTCTTCGCCAGTCGATTCAGAAAAGCATTTTACATACAGAAATAAGTTTTGAGTTTATATTTCCGAGTTTTAAGTATGATAACGGAGAGCAAATTAAATCGAGAAAATATTCTCTATGTATTCCTAATTCGACTAATTGAAGAGATAGAACGTTCTAGTCTTCGCCAATCGATTCAGAAGAGCATTTAAGATACAGAAATGAGTTTTGAGTGTATATTTCCAAGTATTAGGTAAGATAACGGAGAGCAAATTAAATCGTGAAAATATTCTCTATGTATTCATAATTCGACTAATTGAAGAGATAGAACGTTCTAGTCTTCGCCAATCGATTCAGAAGAGGATTTTACATATAGATATGAATTTTGAGTTCATATTTACAAGTATTAAGGGAGATAGCAGAGATACATTAAAATCAAGAAATATTTCCATACCTACCCCTTGCTCCAAAATTTCCTACAAAAAAAAAATTTTGCGTCATGAAATTGGCTATAAATTGGTAACCGGGGGTTTTTTAAAACGAAAAATCGACTGGCACAGTTTGTTTTTCAATAAAATCATTCTTTGGCCTTCAAATGACGTAATGCAATTCTCAAAAATCCACTATCTAAACCTAAAAATTCTCATAACTCGACAAATTGGAGAGTTAGAACGTTCTAGTGTTCGCCAGTCGATTCAGGGGAACATTTTACATATTGATTTGAATTTTCAGTTCATATTTCCAGGTATTAAGGGAGATACCAATTAGCAAATTAACTTGTGAAAATATGCGAAAATCCACTTTCTGAAATTTCATGTATCCATAACTCGACTAATTGAAGAGATAGAACGTTCTAGTCTTCGCCAATCGATTCAGAAGAGCATTTTACATACAGAAATAGGTTTTGAGTTTATATTTCCAAGTATTAAGTAAGATAACGGAGAGCAAATTAAATCGTGAAAATATTCTCTATGTATTCATAATTCGACTAATTGAAGAGATAGAACGTTCTAGTCTTCGCCAATCGATTCAGAAGAGGATTTTACTTATAGATATGAATTTTGAGTTCAGATTTACAAGTATTAAGGGAGATAGCAGAGATACATTAAAATCAAGAAATATTTCCATACCTACCCCTTGCTCCAAAATTTCCTACAAAAAAAAAATTTTGCGTCATGAAATTGGCTATAAATTGGTAACCTAGGGTTTTTTGAAACAAAAAATCGACTGGCACAGTCCGTTTTTCAATAAAATCATTCTTTGGCCTTCAAATGACGTAATGCAATTCTCAAAAATCCACTATCTAAACCTAAAAATTCTCATAACTCGACTAATTGAAGAGTAAGAACGTTCTAGTCTTCGCCAGTCGATTCAGGGGAACATTTTACATATAGATATGAATTTTCAGTTCATATTTCTAAGCATTAAGGGAGATACCAATTAGCAAATTAACTTGTGAAAATATGCGAAAATCCACTTTCTGAAATTTCATGAATCCATAACTCGACTAATTGAAGAGATAGAACGTTCTAGTCTTCGCCAATCGATTCAGAAGAGCATTTTACATACAGAAATAAGTTTTGAGTTTATATTTCCAAGTATTAAGTAAGATAACGGAGAGCAAATTAAATCGTGAAAATATTCTCTATGTATTCATAATTCGACTAATTGAAGAGATAAAACGTTCTAGTCTTCGCCAATCGATTCAGAAGAGGATTTTACATAATATAGATATGGATTTTGAGTTCATATTTACAAGTATTAAGGAAGATAGCAGAGATACATTAAAATCGAGAAATATTTCCATACCTACCCCTTGCTCCAAAATTTCCTACAAAAAAAAAATTTTGCGTCATGAAATTGGCTATAAATTGGTAACCTAGGGTTTTTTGAAACGAAAAATCGACAGGCACAGTCCGTTTTTCAATAAAATCATTCTTTGGCCTTCAAATGACGTAATGCAATTCTCAAAAATCCACTATCTAAACCTAAAAATTCTCATAACTCGACTAATTGAAGAGTAAGAACGTTCTAGTCTTCGCCAGTCGATTCAGGGGAACATTTTACATATAGATATGAATTTTCAGTTCATATTTCTAAGCATTAAGGGAGATACCAATTAGCAAATTAACTTGTGAAAATATGCGAAAATCCACTTTCTGAAATTTCATGTATCCATAACTCAACTAATTGAAGAGATAGAACGTTCTAGTCTTCGCCAATCGATTCAGAAGAGCATTTTACATACAGAAATGAGTTTTGAGTTTATATTTCCAAGTATTAAGTAAGATAACGGAGAGCAAATTAAATCGTGAAAATATTCTCTATGTATTCATAATTCGACTAATTGAAGAGATAGAACGTTCTAGTCTTCGCCAATCGATCCAAAAGAGGATTTTACATATAGATATGGATTTTGAGTTCATATTTACAAGTATTAAGGGAGATAGCAGAGATACATTAAAATCGAGAAATATTTCCATACCTACCCCTTGCTACAAAATTTCCTACAAAAAAAAATTTTGCGTCATGAAATTGGCTATAAATTGGTAACCGGGGGTTTTTTGGAACGAAAAATCGACTGGCACAGTCTGTTTTTCAATAAAATCATTCTTTGGCCTTCAAATGACGTAATGCAATTCTCAAAAATCCACTATCTAAACCTTAAAATTCTCATAACTCGACTAATTGAAGAGTTAGAACGTTCTAGTCTTCGCCAATCGATTCAAAAGAGCATTTTACATACAGAAATGAGTTTTGAGTTTATATTTCCAAGTATTAAGTAAGATAACGGAGAGCAAATTAAATCGTGAAAATATTCTCTATGTATTCATAATTCGACTAATTGAAGAGATAAAACGTTCTAGTCTTCGCCAATCGATTCAGAAGAGGATTTTACATATAGATATGGATTTTGAGTTCATATTTACAAGTATTAAGGAAGATAGCAGAGATACATTAAAATCGAGAAATATTTCCATACCTACCCCTTGCTCCAAAATTTCCTACAAAAAAAAAATTTTGCGTCATGAAATTGGCTATAAATTGGTAACCTAGGGTTTTTTGAAACGAAAAATCGACTGGCACAGTCCGTTTTTCAATAAAATCATTCTTTGGCCTTCAAATGACGTAATGCAATTCTCAAAAATCCACTATCTAAACCTAAAAATTCTCATAACTCGACTAATTGAAGAGTAAGAACGTTCTAGTCTTCGCCAGTCGATTCAGGGGAACATTTTACATATAGATATGAATTTTCAGTTCATATTTCTAAGCATTAAGGGAGATACCAATTAGCAAATTAACTTGTGAAAATATGCGAAAATCCACTTTCTGAAATTTCATGTATCCATAACTCAACTAATTGAAGAGATAGAACGTTCTAGTCTTCGCCAATCGATTCAGAAGAGCATTTTACATACAGAAATGAGTTTTGAGTTTATATTTCCAAGTATTAAGTAAGATAACGGAGAGCAAATTAAATCGTGAAAATATTCTCTATGTATTCATAATTCGACTAATTGAAGAGATAGAACGTTCTAGTCTTCGCCAATCGATCCAAAAGAGGATTTTACATATAGATATGGATTTTGAGTTCATATTTACAAGTATTAAGGGAGATAGCAGAGATACATTAAAATCGAGAAATATTTCCATACCTACCCCTTGCTACAAAATTTCCTACAAAAAAAAATTTTGCGTCATGAAATTGGCTATAAATTGGTAACCGGGGGTTTTTTGAAACGAAAAATCGACTGGCACAGTCTGTTTTTCAATAAAATCATTCTTTGGCCTTCAAATGACGTAATGCAATTCTCAAAAATCCACTATCTAAACCTTAAAATTCTCATAACTCGACTAATTGAAGAGTTAGAACGTTCTAGTCTTCGCCAATCGATTCAAAAGAGCATTTTACATACAGAAATGAGTTTTGAGTTTATATTTCCAAGTATTAAGTAAGATAACGGAGAGCAAATTAAATCGAGAAAATATTCTCTATGTATTCCTAATTCGACTAATTGAAGAGATAGAACGTTCTAGTCTCCGCCAGTCGATTCAGGGGAACATTTTACATATAGATATGAATTTTCAATTCATATTTCCAAGCATTAAGGGAGATACCAATTAGCAAATTAACTTGTGAAAATATGCGAAAATCTACTTTCTGAAATTTCATGTATCCATAACTCGACTAATTGAAGAGATAGAACGTTCTAGTCTTCGCCAATCGATTCAGAAGAGCATTTTACATACAGAAATAAGTTTTGAGTTTATATTTCCAAGTATTAAGTAAGATAACGGAGAGCAAATTAAATCGTGAAAATATTCTCTATGTATTCATAATTCGACTAATTGAAGAGATAGAACGTTCTAGTCTTCGCCAATCGATTCAGAAGAGGATTTTACATATAGATATGAATTTTGAGTTCAGATTTACAAGTATTAAGGGAGATAGCAGAGATACATTAAAATCGAGAAATATTTCCATACCTACCCCTTGCTCCAAAATTTCCTACAAAAAAAAAATTTTGCGTCATGAAATTGGCTATAAATTGGTTAACGGGGGTTTTTTGAAACGAAAAATCGACTGGCACAGTCTGTTTTTCAATAAAATCATTCTTTGGCCTTCAAATGACGTAATGCAATTCTCAAAAATCCACTATCTAAACCTAAAAATTCTCATAACTCGACTAATTGAAGAGTTAGAACGTTCTAGTCTTCGCCAATCGATTCAAAAGAGCATTTTACATACAGAAATGAGTTTTGAGTTTATATTTCCAAGTATTAAGTAAGATAACGGAGAGCAAATTAAATCGAGAAAATATTCTCTATGTATTCCTAATTCGACTAATTGAAGAGATAGAACGTTCTAGTCTCCGCCAGTCGATTCAGGGGAACATTTTACATATAGATATGAATTTTCAATTCATATTTCCAAGCATTAAGGGAGATACCAATTAGCAAATTAACTTCTGAAAATATGCGAAAATCTACTTTCTGAAATTTCATGTATCCATAACTCGACTAATTGAAGAGATAGAACGTTCTAGTCTTCGCCAATCGATTCAGAAGAGCATTTTACATACAGAAATAAGTTTTGAGTTTATATTTCCAAGTATTAAGTAAGATAACGGAGAGCAAATTAAATCGTGAAAATATTCTCTATGTATTCATAATTCGACTAATTGAAGAGATAGAACGTTCTAGTCTTCGCCAATCGATTCAGAAGAGGATTTTACATATAGATATGAATTTTGAGTTCAGATTTACAAGTATTAAGGGAGATAGCAGAGATACATTAAAATCGAGAAATATTTCCATACCTACCCCTTGCTCCAAAATTTCCTACAAAAAAAAAATTTTGCGTCATGAAATTGGCTATAAATTGGTTAACGGGGGTTTTTTGAAACGAAAAATCGACTGGCACAGTCTGTTTTTCAATAAAATCATTCTTTGGCCTTCAAATGACGTAATGCAATTCTCAAAAATCCACTATCTAAACCTAAAAATTCTCATAACTCGACTAATTGAAGAGTTAGAACGTTCTAGTCTTCGCCAGTCGATTCAGGGGAACATTTTACATATAGATATGGATTTTGAGTTCATATTTACAAGTATTAAGGGAGATAGCAGAGATACATTAAAATCGAGAAATATTTCCATACCTACCCCTTGCTACAAAATTTCCTACAAAAAAAAATTTTGCGTCATGAAATTGGCTATAAATTGGTAACCGGGGGTTTTTTGGAACGAAAAATCGACTGGCACAGTCTGTTTTTCAATAAAATCATTCTTTGGCCTTCAAATGACGTAATGCAATTCTCAAAAATCCACTATCTAAACCTAAAAATTCTCATAACTCGACTAATTGAAAAGTTAGAGCGTTCTAGTCTCCGCCAGTCGATTCAGGGGAACATTTTACATATAGATATGAATTTTCAATTCATATTTCCAAGCATTAAGGGAGATACCAATTAGCAAATTAACTTGTGAAAATATGCGAAAATCCACTTTCTGAAATTTCATGTATCCATAACTCGACTAATTGGAGAGATAGAACGTTCTTGTCTTCGCCAATCGATTCAGAAGAGCATTTTACATACAGAAATGAGTTTTGAGTTTATATTTCCAAGTATTAAGTAAGATAACGGAGAGCAAATTAAATCGAGAAAATATTCTCTATGTATTCCTAATTCGACTAATTGAAGAGATAGAACGTTCTAGTCTCCGCCAGTCGATTCAGGGGAACATTTTACATATAGATATGAATTTTGAGTTCATATTTACAAGTATTAAGGGAGATAGCAGAGATACATTAAAATCAAGAAATATTTCCATACCTACCCCTTGCTCCAAAATTTCCTACAAAAAAAAAATTTTGCGTCATGAAATTGGCTATAAATTGGTAACCGGGGGTTTTTTAAAACGAAAAATCGACTGGCACAGTTTGTTTTTCAATAAAATCATTCTTTGGCCTTCAAATGACGTAATGCAATTCTCAAAAATCCACTATCTAAACCTAAAAATTCTCATAACTCGACAAATTGGAGAGTTAGAACGTTCTAGTGTTCGCCAGTCGATTCAGGGGAACATTTTACATATTGATTTGAATTTTCAGTTCATATTTCCAGGTATTAAGGGAGATACCAATTAGCAAATTAACTTGTGAAAATATGCGAAAATCCACTTTCTGAAATTTCATGTATCCATAACTCGACTAATTGAAGAGATAGAACGTTCTAGTCTTCGCCAATCGATTCAGAAGAGCATTTTACATACAGAAATAGGTTTTGAGTTTATATTTCCAAGTATTAAGTAAGATAACGGAGAGCAAATTAAATCGTGAAAATATTCTCTATGTATTCATAATTCGACTAATTGAAGAGATAGAACGTTCTAGTCTTCGCCAATCGATTCAGAAGAGGATTTTACACATAGATATGAATTTTGAGTTCATATTTACAAGTATTAAGGGAGATAGCAGAGATACATTAAAATCGAGAAATATTTCCATACCTACCCCTTGCTCCAAAATTTCCTACAAAAAAAAAATTTTGCGTCATGAAATTGGCTATAAATTGGTAACCTAGGGTTTTTTGAAACAAAAAATCGACTGGCACAGTCCGTTTTTCAATAAAATCATTCTTTGGCCTTCAAATGACGTAATGCAATTCTCAAAAATCCACTATCTAAACCTAAAAATTCTCATAACTCGACTAATTGAAGAGTAAGAACGTTCTAGTCTTCGCCAGTCGATTCAGGGGAACATTTTACATATAGATATGAATTTTCAGTTCATATTTCTAAGCATTAAGGGAGATACCAATTAGCAAATTAACTTGTGAAAATATGCGAAAATCCACTTTCTGAAATTTCATGTATCCATAACTCAACTAATTGAAGAGATAGAACGTTCTAGTCTTCGCCAATCGATTCAGAAGAGCATTTTACATACAGAAATGAGTTTTGAGTTTATATTTCCAAGTATTAAGTAAGATAACGGAGAGCAAATTAAATCGTGAAAATATTCTCTATGTATTCATAATTCGACTAATTGAAGAGATAGAACGTTCTAGTCTTCGCCAATCGATCCAAAAGAGGATTTTACATATAGATATGGATTTTGAGTTCATATTTACAAGTATTAAGGGAGATAGCAGAGATACATTAAAATCGAGAAATATTTCCATACCTACCCCTTGCTACAAAATTTCCTACAAAAAAAAATTTTGCGTCATGAAATTGGCTATAAATTGGTAACCGGGGGTTTTTTGGAACGAAAAATCGACTGGCACAGTCTGTTTTTCAATAAAATCATTCTTTGGCCTTCAAATGACGTAATGCAATTCTCAAAAATCCACTATCTAAACCTTAAAATTCTCATAACTCGACTAATTGAAGAGTTAGAACGTTCTAGTCTTCGCCAATCGATTCAAAAGAGCATTTTACATACAGAAATGAGTTTTGAGTTTATATTTCCAAGTATTAAGTAAGATAACGGAGAGCAAATTAAATCGTGAAAATATTCTCTATGTATTCATAATTCGACTAATTGAAGAGATAAAACGTTCTAGTCTTCGCCAATCGATTCAGAAGAGGATTTTACATATAGATATGGATTTTGAGTTCATATTTACAAGTATTAAGGAAGATAGCAGAGATACATTAAAATCGAGAAATATTTCCATACCTACCCCTTGCTCCAAAATTTCCTACAAAAAAAAAATTTTGCGTCATGAAATTGGCTATAAATTGGTAACCTAGGGTTTTTTGAAACGAAAAATCGACTGGCACAGTCCGTTTTTCAATAAAATCATTCTTTGGCCTTCAAATGACGTAATGCAATTCTCAAAAATCCACTATCTAAACCTAAAAATTCTCATAACTCGACTAATTGAAGAGTAAGAACGTTCTAGTCTTCGCCAGTCGATTCAGGGGAACATTTTACATATAGATATGAATTTTCAGTTCATATTTCTAAGCATTAAGGAAGATACCAATTAGCAAATTAACTTGTGAAAATATGCGAAAATCCACTTTCTGAAATTTCATGTATCCATAACTCAACTAATTGAAGAGATAGAACGTTCTAGTCTTCGCCAATCGATTCAGAAGAGCATTTTACATACAGAAATGAGTTTTGAGTTTATATTTCCAAGTATTAAGTAAGATAACGGAGAGCAAATTAAATCGTGAAAATATTCTCTATGTATTCATAATTCGACTAATTGAAGAGATAGAACGTTCTAGTCTTCGCCAATCGATCCAAAAGAGGATTTTACATATAGATATGGATTTTGAGTTCATATTTACAAGTATTAAGGGAGATAGCAGAGATACATTAAAATCGAGAAATATTTCCATACCTACCCCTTGCTACAAAATTTCCTACAAAAAAAAATTTTGCGTCATGAAATTGGCTATAAATTGGTAACCGGGGGTTTTTTGAAACGAAAAATCGACTGGCACAGTCTGTTTTTCAATAAAATCATTCTTTGGCCTTCAAATGACGTAATGCAATTCTCAAAAATCCACTATCTAAACCTTAAAATTCTCATAACTCGACTAATTGAAGAGTTAGAACGTTCTAGTCTTCGCCAATCGATTCAAAAGAGCATTTTACATACAGAAATGAGTTTTGAGTTTATATTTCCAAGTATTAAGTAAGATAACGGAGAGCAAATTAAATCGAGAAAATATTCTCTATGTATTCCTAATTCGACTAATTGAAGAGATAGAACGTTCTAGTCTCCGCCAGTCGATTCAGGGGAACATTTTACATATAGATATGAATTTTCAATTCATATTTCCAAGCATTAAGGGAGATACCAATTAGCAAATTAACTTGTGAAAATATGCGAAAATCTACTTTCTGAAATTTCATGTATCCATAACTCGACTAATTGAAGAGATAGAACGTTCTAGTCTTCGCCAATCGATTCAGAAGAGCATTTTACATACAGAAATAAGTTTTGAGTTTATATTTCCAAGTATTAAGTAAGATAACGGAGAGCAAATTAAATCGTGAAAATATTCTCTATGTATTCATAATTCGACTAATTGAAGAGATAGAACGTTCTAGTCTTCGCCAATCGATTCAGAAGAGGATTTTACATATAGATATGAATTTTGAGTTCAGATTTACAAGTATTAAGGGAGATAGCAGAGATACATTAAAATCGAGAAATATTTCCATACCTACCCCTTGCTCCAAAATTTCCTACAAAAAAAAAATTTTGCGTCATGAAATTGGCTATAAATTGGTTAACGGGGGTTTTTTGAAACGAAAAATCGACTGGCACAGTCTGTTTTTCAATAAAATCATTCTTTGGCCTTCAAATGACGTAATGCAATTCTCAAAAATCCACTATCTAAACCTAAAAATTCTCATAACTCGACTAATTGAAGAGTTAGAACGTTCTAGTCTTCGCCAGTCGATTCAGGGGAACATTTTACATATAGATATGGATTTTGAGTTCATATTTACAAGTATTAAGGGAGATAGCAGAGATACATTAAAATCGAGAAATATTTCCATACCTACCCCTTGCTACAAAATTTCCAACAAAAAAAAATTTTGCGTCATGAAATTGGCTATAAATTGGTAACCGGGGGTTTTTTGGAACGAAAAATCGACTGGCACAGTCTGTTTTTCAATAAAATCATTCTTTGGCCTTCAAATGACGTAATGCAATTCTCAAAAATCCACTATCTAAACCTAAAAATTCTCATAACTCGACTAATTGAAAAGTTAGAGCGTTCTAGTCTCCGCCAGTCGATTCAGGGGAACATTTTACATATAGATATGAATTTTCAATTCATATTTCCAAGCATTAAGGGAGATACCAATTAGCAAATTAACTTGTGAAAATATGCGAAAATCCACTTTCTGAAATTTCATGTATCCATAACTCGACTAATTGGAGAGATAGAACGTTCTAGTCTTCGCCAATCGATTCAGAAGAGCATTTTACATACAGAAATGAGTTTTGAGTTTATATTTCCAAGTATTAAGTAAGATAACGGAGAGCAAATTAAATCGAGAAAATATTCTCTATGTATTCCTAATTCGACTAATTGAAGAGATAGAACGTTCTAGTCTCCGCCAGTCGATTCAGGGGAACATTTTACATATAGATATGAATTTTGAGTTCATATTTACAAGTATTAAGGGAGATAGCAGAGATACATTAAAATCGAGAAATATTTCCATACCTACCCCTTGCTACAAAATTTCCTACAAAAAAAAAATTTTGCGTCATGAAATTGGCTATAAATTGGTAACCGGGGGTTTTTTGGAACGAAAAATCGACTGGCACAGTCTGTTTTTCAATAAAATCATTCTTTGGCCTTCAAATGACGTAATGCAATTCTCAAAAATCCACTATCTAAACCTAAAAATTCTCATAACTCGACTAATTGAGAAGTTAGAGCGTTCTAGTCTCCGCCAGTCGATTCAGGGGAACATTTTACATATAGATATGAATTTTCAATTCATATTTCCAAGCATTAAGGGAGATACCAATTAGCAAATTAACTTGTGAAAATATGCGAAAATCCACTTTCTGAAATTTCATGTATCCATAACTCGACTAATTGAAGAGATAGAACGTTCTAGTCTTCGCCAATCGATTCAGAAGAGCATTTTACATACAGAAATGAGTTTTGAGTTTATATTTCCAAGTATTAAGTAAGATAACGGAGAGCAAATTAAATCGAGAAAATATTCTCTATGTATTCCTTATTCGACTAATTGAAGAGATAGAACGTTCTAGTCTCCGCCAGTCGATTCAGGGGAACATTTTACATATAGATATGGATTTTGAGTTCATATTTACAAGTATTAAGGGAGATAGCAGAGATACATTAAAATCGAGAAATATTTCCATACCTACCCCTTGCTACAAAATTTCCTACAAAAAAAAAATTTTGCGTCATGAAATTGGCAATAAATTGGTAACCGGGAGTTTTTTGAAACGAAAAATCGACTGGCACAGTCTGTTTTTCAATAAAATCATTCTTTGGCCTTCAAATGACGTAATGCAATTCTCGAAAATCCACTATCTGAAATTTCATGTATCCATAACTCGACTAATTGAAGAGATAGAACGTTCTAGTCTTCGCCAATCGATTCAGAAGAGCATTTTACATACAGAAATAAGTTTTGAGTTTATATTTCCAAGTATTAAGTATGATAACGGAGAGCAAATTAAATCGAGAAAATATTCTCTATGTATTCCTAATTCGACTAATTGAAGAGATAGAACGTTCTAGTCTTCGCCAATCGATTCAGAAGAGCATTTTACATATAGATCTGAATTTTGAGTTTAGATTTACAAGTATTAAGGGAGATAGTAGAGATACATTAAAATCGAGAAATATTTCCATACCTTGCTCCAAAATTTCCTCCAAAAAAAAAAAATTGCGTCATGAAATTAGCTATAAATTGGTAACCGGGGGTTTTTTGAAACGAAAAATCGACTGGCACAGTTTGTTTTTCAATAAAATCATTCTTTGGCCTTCAAATGACGTAATGCAATTCTCAAAAATCCACTATCTAAACCTAAAAATTCTCATAACTCCACTAATTGGAAAGTTAGAACGTTCTAGTCTTCGCCAGTCGATTCAGGGGAACATTTTACATATAGATATAAATTTTTAGTTCATATTTCCAAGCATTAAGGGAGATACCAATTAGCAAATTAACTTGTGAAAATATGCGAAAATCCACTTTCTGAAATTTCATGTATCCATAACTCGACTAATTGAAGAGATAGAACGTTCTAGTCTTCGCCAATCGATTCAGAAGAGCATTTTACATACAGAAATAAGTTTTGAGTTTATATTTCCAAGTATTAAGTAAGATAACGGAGAGCAA
The DNA here is from genome assembly GCA_949126875.1 of Lochmaea capreae. Classification (NCBI taxonomy): domain Eukaryota; kingdom Metazoa; phylum Arthropoda; class Insecta; order Coleoptera; family Chrysomelidae; genus Lochmaea; species Lochmaea capreae. The sequence goes on from OX421397.1 coordinate 6,777,431, forward strand.
ATTAAATCGTGAAAATATTCTCTATGTATTCATAATTCGACTAATTGAAGAGATAGAACGTTCTAGTCTTCGCCAATCGATTCAGAAGAGCATTTTACATATAGATATGAATTTTGAGTTCAGATTTACAAGTATTAAGGGAGATAGCAGAGATACATAAAAATCGAGAAATATTTCCATACCTACCCCTTGCTCCAAAATTTCCTACAAAAAAAAAATTTTGCGTCATGAAATTGGCAATAAATTGGTAACCGGGAGTTTTTTGAAACGAAAAATCGACTGGCACAGTCTGTTTTTCAATAAAATCATTCTTTGGCCTTCAAATGACGTAATGCAATTCTCGAAAATCCACTATCTAAACCTAAAAATTCTCATAACTCGACTAATTGGAGAGTAAGAACGTTCTAGTCTTCGCCAGTCGATTCAGGGGAACATTTTACATATAGATATGACTTTTCAGTTCATATTTCTGAGCATTAAGGGAGATACCAATTAGCAAATTAACTTGTGAAAATATGCGAAAATCCACTTTCTGAAATTTCATGTATCCATAACTCGACTAATTGAAGAGATAGAACGTTCTAGTCTTCGCCAGTCGATTCAGGGGAACATTTTACATATAGGAATGAATTTTGAGTTTATATTTCCAAGTATTAAGTAAGATAACGGAGAGCAAATTAAATCGTGAAAATATTCTCTATGTATTCATAATTCGACTAATTGAAGAGATAGAACGTTCTAGTCTTCGCCAATCGATTCAGAAGAGGATTTTACATATAGATATGGATTTTGAGTTCATATTTACAAGTATTAAGGGAGATAGCAGAGATACATTAAAATCGAGAAATATTTCCATACCTACCCCTTGCTACAAAATTTCCTACAAAAAAAAAATTTTGCGTCATGAAATTGGCTATAAATTGGTAACCGGGGGTTTTTTGGAACGAAAAATCGACTGGCACAGTCTGTTTTTCAATAAAATCATTCTTTGGCCTTCAAATGACGTAATGCAATTCTCAAAAATCCACTATCTAAACCTAAAAATTCTCATAACTCGACTAATTAGAGTTAGAACGTTCTAGTCTTCGCCAGTCGATTCAGGGGAACATTTTACATATAGATATGAATTTTCAGTTAATATTTCCAAGCATTAAGGGAGATACCAATTAGCAAATTAACTTGTGAAAATATGCGAAAATCCACTTTCTGAAATTTCATGTATCCATAACTCGACTAATTAAAGAGATAGAACGTTCTAGTCTTCGCCAATCGATTCAGAAGAGCATTTTACATACAGAAATAGGTTTTGAGTTTATATTTCCGAGTATTAAGTAAGATAACGGAGAGGAAATTAAATCGTGAAAATATTCTCTATGTATTCATAATTCGACTAATTGAAAAGATAGAACGTTCTAGTCTTCGCCAATCGATTCAGAAGAGGATTTTACATATAGATATGAATTTTGAGTTCATATTTACGAGTATTAAGGGAGATAGCAGAGATACATTAAAATCGAGAAATATTTCCATACCTACCCCTTGCTCCAAAATTTCCTACAAAAAAAAAATTTTGCGTCATGAAATTGGCTATAAATTGGTAACCGGGGGTTTTTTGAAACGAAAAATCGACTGGCACAGTCTGTTTTTCAATAAAATCATTCTTTGGCCTTCAAATGACGTAATGCAATTCTCAAAAATCCACTATCTAAACCTAAAAATTCTCATAACTCGACTAATTGGAGAGTAAGAACGTTCTAGTCTTCGCCAGTCGATTCATTGGAACATTTTACATATAGATATGAATTTTGAGTTCAGATTTACCAGTATTAAGGGAGATATCAGAGATACATTAAAATCGAGAAATATTTCCATACCTACCCCTTGCTCCAAAATTTCCTACAAAAAAAAAATTTTGCGTCATGAAATTGGCTATAAATTGGTAACCGGAGGTTTTTTGAAACGAAAAATCGACTGGCACAGTCTGTTTTTCAATAAAATCATTCTTTGGCCTTCAAATGACGTAATGCAATTCTCAAAAATCCACTATCTAAACCTAAAAATTCTCATAACTCGACTTATTGAAAAGTTAGAACGTTCTAGTCTTCGCCAGTCGATTCAGGGGAACATTTTACATATAGACATGAATTTTCAGTTCATATTTCCAAGCATTAAGGGAGATACCAATTAGCAAATTAACTTGTGAAAATATGCGAAAATCCACTTTCTGAAATTTCATGTATCCATAACTCGACTAATTGAAGAGATAGAACGTTCCTGTCTTCGCCAATCGATTTAGAAGAGCATTTTACATATAGATATGAATTTTAAGTTCAGATTTACAAGTATTAAGGGAGATATCAGAGATACATTAAAATCGAGAAATATTTCCATACCTACCCCTTGCTACAAAATTTCCTACAAAAAAAAAATTTTGCGTCATGAAATTGGCTATAAATTGGTAACCGGGGGTTTTTTGGAACGAAAAATCGACTGGCACAGTCTGTTTTTCAATAAAATCATTCTTTGGCCTTCAAATGACGTAATGCAATTCTCAAAAATCCACTATCTAAACCTAAAAATTCTCATAACTCGACTAATTAGAGTTAGAACGTTCTAGTCTTCGCCAGTCGATTCAGGGGAACATTTTACATATAGATATGAATTTTCAGTTAATATTTCCAAGCATTAAGGGAGATACCAATTAGCAAATTAACTTGTGAAAATATGCGAAAATCCACTTTCTGAAATTTCATGTATCCATAACTCGACTAATTGAAGAGATAGAACGTTCTAGTCTTCGCCAATCGATTCAGAAGAGCATCTTACATACAGAAATAAGTTTTGAGTTTATATTTCCAAGTATTAAGTAAGATAACGGAGAGCAAATTAAATCGTGAAAATATTCTCTATGTATTCATAATTCGACTAATTGAAAAGATAGAACGTTCTAGTCTTCGCCAATCGATCCAGAAGAGGATTTTACATATAGATATGGATTTTGAGTTCATATTTACAAGTATTAAGGGAAATAGCAGAGATACATTAAAATCGAGAAATATTTCCATACCTACCCCTTGCTACAAAATTTCCTACAAAAAAAAAATTTTGCGTCATGAAATTGGCTATAAATTGGTAACCGGGGGTTTTTTGAAACGAAAAATCGACTGGCACAGTTTGTTTTCCAATAAAATCATTCTTTGGCCTTCAAATGACGTAATGCAATTATCAAAAATCCACTATCTAAACCTAAAAATTCTCATAACTCGACTAATTGAAGAGTTAGAACGTTCTAGTCTTCGCCAGTCGATTCAGGGGAACATTTTACATATAGATTTGAATTTTCAGTTCATATTTCCAGGCATTAAGGGAGATACCAATTAGCAAATTAACTTGTGAAAATATGCGAAAATCCACTTTCTGAAATTTCATGTATCCATAACTCGACTAATTGAAGAGATAGAACGTTCTAGTCTTCGCCAATCGATTCAGAAGAGCATTCTACATACAGAAATAGGTTTTGAGTTTATATTTCCAAGTATTAAGTAAGATAACGGAGAGCAAATTAAATCGTGAAAATATTCTCTATGTATTCATAATTCGACTAATTGAAAAGATAGAACGTTCTAGTCTTCGCCAATCGATCCAGAAGAGGATTTTACATATAGATATGGATTTTGAGTTCATATTCACAAGTATTAAGGGAAATAGCAGAGATACATTAAAATCGAGAAATATTTCCATACCTACCCCTTGCTACAAAATTTCCTACAAAAAAAAAATTTTGCGTCATGAAATTGGCTATAAATTGGTAACCGGGGGTTTTTTGAAACGAAAAATCGACTGGCACAGTTTGTTTTCCAATAAAATCATTCTTTGGCCTTCAAATGACGTAATGCAATTCTCAAAAATCCACTATCTAAACCTAAAAATTCTCATAACTCGACTAATTGAAGAGTTAGAACGTTCTAGTCTTCGCCAGTCGATTCAGGGGAACATTTTACATATAGATTTGAATTTTCAGTTCATATTTCCAGGCATTAAGGGAGATACCAATTAGCAAATTAACTTGTGAAAATATGCGAAAATCCACTTTCTGAAATTTCATGTATCCATAACTCGACTAATTGAAGAGATAGAACGTTCTAGTCTTCGCCAATCGATTCAGAAGAGCATTTTACATACAGAAATAGGTTTTGAGTTTATATTTCCAAGTATTAAGTAAGATAACGGAGAGCAAATTAAATCGTGAAAATATTCTCTATGTATTCATAATTCGACTAATTGAAGAGATAGAACGTTCTAGTCTTCGCCAATCGATTCAGAAGAGGATTTTACATATAGATATGGATTTTGAGTTCATATTTACAAGTATTAAGGGAGATAGCAGAGATACATTAAAATCGAGAAATATTTCCATACCTACCCCTTGCTACAAAATTTCCTACAAAAAAAAAATTTTGCGTCATGAAATTGGCTATAAATTGGTAACCGGGGGTTTTTTGGAACGAAAAATCGACTGGCACAGTCTGTTTTTCAATAAAATCATTCTTTGGCCTTCAAATGACGTAATGCAATTCTCAAAAATCCACTATCTAAACCTAAAAATTCTCATAACTCGACTAATTAGAGTTAGAACGTTCTAGTCTTCGCCAGTCGATTCAGGGGAACATTTTACATATAGATATGAATTTTCAGTTAATATTTCCAAGCATTAAGGGAGATACCAATTAGCAAATTAACTTGTGAAAATATGCGAAAATCCACTTTCTGAAATTTCATGTATCCATAACTCGACTAATTAAAGAGATAGAACGTTCTAGTCTTCGCCAATCGATTCAGAAGAGCATTTTACATACAGAAATAGGTTTTGAGTTTATATTTCCGAGTATTAAGTAAGATAACGGAGAGGAAATTAAATCGTGAAAATATTCTCTATGTATTCATAATTCGACTAATTGAAAAGATAGAACGTTCTAGTCTTCGCCAATCGATTCAGAAGAGGATTTTACATATAGATATGAATTTTGAGTTCATATTTACGAGTATTAAGGGAGATAGCAGAGATACATTAAAATCGAGAAATATTTCCATACCTACCCCTTGCTCCAAAATTTCCTACAAAAAAAAAATTTTGCGTCATGAAATTGGCTATAAATTGGTAACCGGGGGTTTTTTGAAACGAAAAATCGACTGGCACAGTCTGTTTTTCAATAAAATCATTCTTTGGCCTTCAAATGACGTAATGCAATTCTCAAAAATCCACTATCTAAACCTAAAAATTCTCATAACTCGACTAATTGGAGAGTAAGAACGTTCTAGTCTTCGCCAGTCGATTCATTGGAACATTTTACATATAGATATGAATTTTGAGTTCAGATTTACCAGTATTAAGGGAGATATCAGAGATACATTAAAATCGAGAAATATTTCCATACCTACCCCTTGCTCCAAAATTTCCTACAAAAAAAAAATTTTGCGTCATGAAATTGGCTATAAATTGGTAACCGGAGGTTTTTTGAAACGAAAAATCGACTGGCACAGTCTGTTTTTCAATAAAATCATTCTTTGGCCTTCAAATGACGTAATGCAATTCTCAAAAATCCACTATCTAAACCTAAAAATTCTCATAACTCGACTTATTGAAAAGTTAGAACGTTCTAGTCTTCGCCAGTCGATTCAGGGGAACATTTTACATATAGACATGAATTTTCAGTTCATATTTCCAAGCATTAAGGGAGATACCAATTAGCAAATTAACTTGTGAAAATATGCGAAAATCCACTTTCTGAAATTTCATGTATCCATAACTCGACTAATTGAAGAGATAGAACGTTCCTGTCTTCGCCAATCGATTTAGAAGAGCATTTTACATATAGATATGAATTTTAAGTTCAGATTTACAAGTATTAAGGGAGATATCAGAGATACATTAAAATCGAGAAATATTTCCATACCTACCCCTTGCTACAAAATTTCCTACAAAAAAAAAATTTTGCGTCATGAAATTGGCTATAAATTGGTAACCGGGGGTTTTTTGGAACGAAAAATCGACTGGCACAGTCTGTTTTTCAATAAAATCATTCTTTGGCCTTCAAATGACGTAATGCAATTCTCAAAAATCCACTATCTAAACCTAAAAATTCTCATAACTCGACTAATTAGAGTTAGAACGTTCTAGTCTTCGCCAGTCGATTCAGGGGAACATTTTACATATAGATATGAATTTTCAGTTAATATTTCCAAGCATTAAGGGAGATACCAATTAGCAAATTAACTTGTGAAAATATGCGAAAATCCACTTTCTGAAATTTCATGTATCCATAACTCGACTAATTGAAGAGATAGAACGTTCTAGTCTTCGCCAATCGATTCAGAAGAGCATCTTACATACAGAAATAAGTTTTGAGTTTATATTTCCAAGTATTAAGTAAGATAACGGAGAGCAAATTAAATCGTGAAAATATTCTCTATGTATTCATAATTCGACTAATTGAAAAGATAGAACGTTCTAGTCTTCGCCAATCCATCCAGAAGAGGATTTTACATATAGATATGGATTTTGAGTTCATATTTACAAGTATTAAGGGAAATAGCAGAGATACATTAAAATCGAGAAATATTTCCATACCTACCCCTTGCTACAAAATTTCCTACAAAAAAAAAATTTTGCGTCATGAAATTGGCTATAAATTGGTAACCGGGGGTTTTTTGAAACGAAAAATCGACTGGCACAGTTTGTTTTCCAATAAAATCATTCTTTGGCCTTCAAATGACGTAATGCAATTATCAAAAATCCACTATCTAAACCTAAAAATTCTCATAACTCGACTAATTGAAGAGTTAGAACGTTCTAGTCTTCGCCAGTCGATTCAGGGGAACATTTTACATATAGATTTGAATTTTCAGTTCATATTTCCAGGCATTAAGGGAGATACCAATTAGCAAATTAACTTGTGAAAATATGCGAAAATCCACTTTCTGAAATTTCATGTATCCATAACTCGACTAATTGAAGAGATAGAACGTTCTAGTCTTCGCCAATCGATTCAGAAGAGCATTCTACATACAGAAATAGGTTTTGAGTTTATATTTCCAAGTATTAAGTAAGATAACGGAGAGCAAATTAAATCGTGAAAATATTCTCTATGTATTCATAATTCGACTAATTGAAAAGATAGAACGTTCTAGTCTTCGCCAATCGATCCAGAAGAGGATTTTACATATAGATATGGATTTTGAGTTCATATTCACAAGTATTAAGGGAAATAGCAGAGATACATTAAAATCGAGAAATATTTCCATACCTACCCCTTGCTACAAAATTTCCTACAAAAAAAAAATTTTGCGTCATGAAATTGGCTATAAATTGGTAACCGGGGGTTTTTTGAAACGAAAAATCGACTGGCACAGTTTGTTTTCCAATAAAATCATTCTTTGGCCTTCAAATGACGTAATGCAATTCTCAAAAATCCACTATCTAAACCTAAAAATTCTCATAACTCGACTAATTGAAGAGTTAGAACGTTCTAGTCTTCGCCAGTCGATTCAGGGGAACATTTTACATATAGATTTGAATTTTCAGTTCATATTTCCAGGCATTAAGGGAGATACCAATTAGCAAATTAACTTGTGAAAATATGCGAAAATCCACTTTCTGAAATTTCATGTATCCATAACTCGACTAATTGAAGAGATAGAACGTTCTAGTCTTCGCCAATCGATTCAGAAGAGCATTTTACATACAGAAATAGGTTTTGAGTTTATATTTCCAAGTATTAAGTAAGATAACGGAGAGCAAATTAAATCGTGAAAATATTCTCTATGTATTCATAATTCGACTAATTGAAGAGATAGAACGTTCTAGTCTTCGCCAATCGATTCAGAAGAGGATTTTACATATAGATATGGATTTTGAGTTCATATTTACAAGTATTAAGGGAGATAGCAGAGATACATTAAAATCGAGAAATATTTCCATACCTACCCCTTGCTACAAAATTTCCTACAAAAAAAAAATTTTGCGTCATGAAATTGGCTATAAATTGGTAACCGGGGGTTTTTTGGAACGAAAAATCGACTGGCACAGTCTGTTTTTCAATAAAATCATTCTTTGGCCTTCAAATGACGTAATGCAATTCTCAAAAATCCACTATCTAAACCTAAAAATTCTCATAACTCGACTAATTAGAGTTAGAACGTTCTAGTCTTCGCCAGTCGATTCAGGGGAACATTTTACATATAGATATGAATTTTCAGTTAATATTTCCAAGCATTAAGGGAGATACCAATTAGCAAATTAACTTGTGAAAATATGCGAAAATCCACTTTCTGAAATTTCATGTATCCATAACTCGACTAATTAAAGAGATAGAACGTTCTAGTCTTCGCCAATCGATTCAGAAGAGCATTTTACATACAGAAATAGGTTTTGAGTTTATATTTCCGAGTATTAAGTAAGATAACGGAGAGGAAATTAAATCGTGAAAATATTCTCTATGTATTCATAATTCGACTAATTGAAAAGATAGAACGTTCTAGTCTTCGCCAATCGATTCAGAAGAGGATTTTACATATAGATATGAATTTTGAGTTCATATTTACGAGTATTAAGGGAGATAGCAGAGATACATTAAAATCGAGAAATATTTCCATACCTACCCCTTGCTCCAAAATTTCCTACAAAAAAAAAATTTTGCGTCATGAAATTGGCTATAAATTGGTAACCGGGGGTTTTTTGAAACGAAAAATCGACTGGCACAGTCTGTTTTTCAATAAAATCATTCTTTGGCCTTCAAATGACGTAATGCAATTCTCAAAAATCCACTATCTAAACCTAAAAATTCTCATAACTCGACTAATTGGAGAGTAAGAACGTTCTAGTCTTCGCCAGTCGATTCATTGGAACATTTTACATATAGATATGAATTTTGAGTTCAGATTTACCAGTATTAAGGGAGATATCAGAGATACATTAAAATCGAGAAATATTTCCATACCTACCCCTTGCTCCAAAATTTCCTACAAAAAAAAAATTTTGCGTCATGAAATTGGCTATAAATTGGTAACCGGAGGTTTTTTGAAACGAAAAATCGACTGGCACAGTCTGTTTTTCAATAAAATCATTCTTTGGCCTTCAAATGACGTAATGCAATTCTCAAAAATCCACTATCTAAACCTAAAAATTCTCATAACTCGACTTATTGAAAAGTTAGAACGTTCTAGTCTTCGCCAGTCGATTCAGGGGAACATTTTACATATAGACATGAATTTTCAGTTCATATTTCCAAGCATTAAGGGAGATACCAATTAGCAAATTAACTTGTGAAAATATGCGAAAATCCACTTTCTGAAATTTCATGTATCCATAACTCGACTAATTGAAGAGATAGAACGTTCCTGTCTTCGCCAATCGATTTAGAAGAGCATTTTACATATAGATATGAATTTTAAGTTCAGATTTACAAGTATTAAGGGAGATATCAGAGATACATTAAAATCGAGAAATATTTCCATACCTACCCCTTGCTACAAAATTTCCTACAAAAAAAAAATTTTGCGTCATGAAATTGGCTATAAATTGGTAACCGGGGGTTTTTTGGAACGAAAAATCGACTGGCACAGTCTGTTTTTCAATAAAATCATTCTTTGGCCTTCAAATGACGTAATGCAATTCTCAAAAATCCACTATCTAAACCTAAAAATTCTCATAACTCGACTAATTAGAGTTAGAACGTTCTAGTCTTCGCCAGTCGATTCAGGGGAACATTTTACATATAGATATGAATTTTCAGTTAATATTTCCAAGCATTAAGGGAGATACCAATTAGCAAATTAACTTGTGAAAATATGCGAAAATCCACTTTCTGAAATTTCATGTATCCATAACTCGACTAATTGAAGAGATAGAACGTTCTAGTCTTCGCCAATCGATTCAGAAGAGCATCTTACATACAGAAATAAGTTTTGAGTTTATATTTCCAAGTATTAAGTAAGATAACGGAGAGCAAATTAAATCGTGAAAATATTCTCTATGTATTCATAATTCGACTAATTGAAAAGATAGAACGTTCTAGTCTTCGCCAATCCATCCAGAAGAGGATTTTACATATAGATATGGATTTTGAGTTCATATTTACAAGTATTAAGGGAAATAGCAGAGATACATTAAAATCGAGAAATATTTCCATACCTACCCCTTGCTACAAAATTTCCTACAAAAAAAAAATTTTGCGTCATGAAATTGGCTATAAATTGGTAACCGGGGGTTTTTTGAAACGAAAAATCGACTGGCACAGTTTGTTTTCCAATAAAATCATTCTTTGGCCTTCAAATGACGTAATGCAATTATCAAAAATCCACTATCTAAACCTAAAAATTCTCATAACTCGACTAATTGAAGAGTTAGAACGTTCTAGTCTTCGCCAGTCGATTCAGGGGAACATTTTACATATAGATTTGAATTTTCAGTTCATATTTCCAGGCATTAAGGGAGATACCAATTAGCAAATTAACTTGTGAAAATATGCGAAAATCCACTTTCTGAAATTTCATGTATCCATAACTCGACTAATTGAAGAGATAGAACGTTCTAGTCTTCGCCAATCGATTCAGAAGAGCATTCTACATACAGAAATAGGTTTTGAGTTTATATTTCCAAGTATTAAGTAAGATAACGGAGAGCAAATTAAATCGTGAAAATATTCTCTATGTATTCATAATTCGACTAATTGAAAAGATAGAACGTTCTAGTCTTCGCCAATCGATCCAGAAGAGGATTTTACATATAGATATGGATTTTGAGTTCATATTCACAAGTATTAAGGGAAATAGCAGAGATACATTAAAATCGAGAAATATTTCCATACCTACCCCTTGCTACAAAATTTCCTACAAAAAAAAAATTTTGCGTCATGAAATTGGCTATAAATTGGTAACCGGGGGTTTTTTGAAACGAAAAATCGACTGGCACAGTTTGTTTTCCAATAAAATCATTCTTTGGCCTTCAAATGACGTAATGCAATTCTCAAAAATCCACTATCTAAACCTAAAAATTCTCATAACTCGACTAATTGAAGAGTTAGAACGTTCTAGTCTTCGCCAGTCGATTCAGGGGAACATTTTACATATAGATTTGAATTTTCAGTTCATATTTCCAGGCATTAAGGGAGATACCAATTAGCAAATTAACTTGTGAAAATATGCGAAAATCCACTTTCTGAAATTTCATGTATCCATAACTCGACTAATTGAAGAGATAGAACGTTCTAGTCTTCGCCAATCGATTCAGAAGAGCATTTTACATACAGAAATAGGTTTTGAGTTTATATTTCCAAGTATTAAGTAAGATAACGGAGAGCAAATTAAATCGTGAAAATATTCTCTATGTATTCATAATTCGACTAATTGAAGAGATAGAACGTTCTAGTCTTCGCCAATCGATTCAGAAGAGGATTTTACATATAGATATGGATTTTGAGTTCATATTTACAAGTATTAAGGGAGATAGCAGAGATACATTAAAATCGAGAAATATTTCCATACCTACCCCTTGCTACAAAATTTCCTACAAAAAAAAAATTTTGCGTCATGAAATTGGCTATAAATTGGTAACCGGGGGTTTTTTGGAACGAAAAATCGACTGGCACAGTCTGTTTTTCAATAAAATCATTCTTTGGCCTTCAAATGACGTAATGCAATTCTCAAAAATCCACTATCTAAACCTAAAAATTCTCATAACTCGACTAATTAGAGTTAGAACGTTCTAGTCTTCGCCAGTCGATTCAGGGGAACATTTTACATATAGATATGAATTTTCAGTTAATATTTCCAAGCATTAAGGGAGATACCAATTAGCAAATTAACTTGTGAAAATATGCGAAAATCCACTTTCTGAAATTTCATGTATCCATAACTCGACTAATTAAAGAGATAGAACGTTCTAGTCTTCGCCAATCGATTCAGAAGAGCATTTTACATACAGAAATAGGTTTTGAGTTTATATTTCCGAGTATTAAGTAAGATAACGGAGAGGAAATTAAATCGTGAAAATATTCTCTATGTATTCATAATTCGACTAATTGAAAAGATAGAACGTTCTAGTCTTCGCCAATCGATTCAGAAGAGGATTTTACATATAGATATGAATTTTGAGTTCATATTTACGAGTATTAAGGGAGATAGCAGAGATACATTAAAATCGAGAAATATTTCCATACCTACCCCTTGCTCCAAAATTTCCTACAAAAAAAAAATTTTGCGTCATGAAATTGGCTATAAATTGGTAACCGGGGGTTTTTTGAAACGAAAAATCGACTGGCACAGTCTGTTTTTCAATAAAATCATTCTTTGGCCTTCAAATGACGTAATGCAATTCTCAAAAATCCACTATCTAAACCTAAAAATTCTCATAACTCGACTAATTGAAGAGTAAGAACGTTCTAGTCTTCGCCAGTCGATTCATTGGAACATTTTACATATAGATATGAATTTTGAGTTCAGATTTACAAGTATTAAGGGAGATATCAGAGATACATTAAAATCGAGAAATATTTCCATACCTACCCCTTGCTCCAAAATTTCCTACAAAAAAAAAATTTTGCGTCATGAAATTGGCTATAAATTGGTAACCGGAGGTTTTTTGAAACGAAAAATCGACTGGCACAGTCTGTTTTTCAATAAAATCATTCTTTGGCCTTCAAATGACGTAATGCAATTCTCAAAAATCCACTATCTAAACCTAAAAATTCTCATAACTCGACTTATTGAAAAGTTAGAACGTTCTAGTCTTCGCCAGTCGATTCAGGGGAACATTTTACATATAGACATGAATTTTCAGTTCATATTTCCAAGCATTAAGGGAGATACCAATTAGCAAATTAACTTGTGAAAATATGCGAAAATCCACTTTCTGAAATTTCATGTATCCATAACTCGACTAATTGAAGAGATAGAACGTTCCTGTCTTCGCCAATCGATTTAGAAGAGCATTTTACATATAGATATGAATTTTAAGTTCAGATTTACAAGTATTAAGGGAGATATCAGAGATACATTAAAATCGAGAAATATTTCCATACCTACCCCTTGCTACAAAATTTCCTACAAAAAAAAAATTTTGCGTCATGAAATTGGCTATAAATTGGTAACCGGGGGTTTTTTGGAACGAAAAATCGACTGGCACAGTCTGTTTTTCAATAAAATCATTCTTTGGCCTTCAAATGACGTAATGCAATTCTCAAAAATCCACTATCTAAACCTAAAAATTCTCATAACTCGACTAATTAGAGTTAGAACGTTCTAGTCTTCGCCAGTCGATTCAGGGGAACATTTTACATATAGATATGAATTTTCAGTTAATATTTCCAAGCATTAAGGGAGATACCAATTAGCAAATTAACTTGTGAAAATATGCGAAAATCCACTTTCTGAAATTTCATGTATCCATAACTCGACTAATTAAAGAGATAGAACGTTCTAGTCTTCGCCAATCGATTCAGAAGAGCATTTTACATACAGAAATAGGTTTTGAGTTTATATTTCCGAGTATTAAGTAAGATAACGGAGAGGAAATTAAATCGTGAAAATATTCTCTATGTATTCATAATTCGACTAATTGAAAAGATAGAACGTTCTAGTCTTCGCCAATCGATTCAGAAGAGGATTTTACATATAGATATGAATTTTGAGTTCATATTTACGAGTATTAAGGGAGATAGCAGAGATACATTAAAATCAAGAAATATTTCCATACCTACCCCTTGCTACAAAATTTCCTACAAAAAAAAAATTTTGCGTCATGAAATTGGCTATAAATTGGTAACCGGGGGTTTTTTGGAACGAAAAATCGACTGGCACAGTCTGTTTTTCAATAAAATCATTCTTTGGCCTTCAAATGACGTAATGCAATTCTCAAAAATCCACTATCTAAACCTAAAAATTCTCATAACTCGACTAATTGAAGAGTAAGAACGTTCTAGTCTTCGCCAGTCGATTCATTGGAACATTTTACATATAGATATGAATTTTGAGTTCAGATTTACAAGTATTAAGGGAGATATCAGAGATACATTAAAATCGAGAAATATTTCCATACCTACCCCTTGCTCCAAAATTTCCTACAAAAAAAAAATTTTGCGTCATGAAATTGGCTATAAATTGGTAACCGGAGGTTTTTTGAAACGAAAAATCGACTGGCACAGTCTGTTTTTCAATAAAATCATTCTTTGGCCTTCAAATGACGTAATGCAATTCTCAAAAATCCACTATCTAAACCTAAAAATTCTCATAACTCGACTTATTGAAAAGTTAGAACGTTCTAGTCTTCGCCAGTCGATTCAGGGGAACATTTTACATATAGATATGAATTTTCAGTTCATATTTCCAAGCATTAAGGGAGATACCAATTAGCAAATTAACTTGTGAAAATATGCGAAAATCCACTTTCTGAAATTTCATGTATCCATAACTCGACTAATTGGAGAGATAGAACGTTCCTGTCTTCGCCAATCGATTTAGAAGAGCATTTTACATATAGATATGAATTTTAAGTTCAGATTTACAAGTATTAAGGGAGATATCAGAGATACATTAAAATCGAGAAATATTTCCATACCTACCCCTTGCTCCAAAATTTCCTACAAAAAAAAAATTTTGCGTCATGAAATTGGCTATAAATTGGTAACCGGAGGTTTTTTGAAACGAAAAATCGACTGGCACAGTCTGTTTTTCAATAAAATCATTCTTTGGCCTTCAAATGACGTAATGCAATTCTCAAAAATCCACTATCTAAACCTAAAAATTCTCATAACTCGACTAATTGAAGAGTTAGAACGTTCTAGTCTTCGCCAGTCGATTCAGGGGAACATTTTACATATAGATATGAATTTTCAGTTAATATTAAGGGAGATACCGATTAGCAAATTAACTTGTGAAAATATGCGAAAATCCACTTTCTGAAATTTCATGTATCCATAACTCGACTAATTGGAGAGATAAAACGTTCTAGTCTTCGCCAATCGATTCAGAAGAGCATTTTACATACAGAAATAAGTTTTGAGTTTTTACTAATTGAAGAGTTAGAACGTTCTAGTCTTCGGCAATCGATTCAGAAGAGCATTTAACATATAGATATGAATTTTCAGTTCATATTTCCAAGCATTAAGGGAGATACCAATTAGCAAATTAACTTGTGAAAATATGCGAAAATCCACTTTCTGAAATTTCATGTATCCATAACTCGACTAATTGAAGAGATAGAACGTTCCTGTCTTCGCCAATCGATTTAGAAGAGCATTTTACATATAGATATGAATTTTAAGTTCAGATTTACAAGTATTAAGGGAGATATCAAAGATACATTAAAATCGAGAAATATTTCCATACCTACCCCTTGCTACAAAATTTCCTACAAAAAAAAAATTTTGCGTCATGAAATTGGCTATAAATTGGTAACCGGGGGTTTTTTGGAACGAAAAATCGACTGGCACAGTCTGTTTTTCAATAAAATCATTCTTTGGCCTTCAAATGACGTAATGCAATTCTCAAAAATCCACTATCTAAACCTAAAAATTCTCATAACTCGACTAATTAGAGTTAGAACGTTCTAGTCTTCGCCAGTCGATTCAGGGGAACATTTTACATATAGATATGAATTTTCAGTTAATATTTCCAAGCATTAAGGGAGATACCAATTAGCAAATTAACTTGTGAAAATATGCGAAAATCCACTTTCTGAAATTTCATGTATCCATAACTCGACTAATTAAAGAGATAGAACGTTCTAGTCTTCGCCAATCGATTCAGAAGAGCATTTTACATACAGAAATAGGTTTTGAGTTTATATTTCCGAGTATTAAGTAAGATAACGGAGAGGAAATTAAATCGTGAAAATATTCTCTATGTATTCATAATTCGACTAATTGAAAAGATAGAACGTTCTAGTCTTCGCCAATCGATTCAGAAGAGGATTTTACATATAGATATGAATTTTGAGTTCATATTTACGAGTATTAAGGGAGATAGCAGAGATACATTAAAATCGAGAAATATTTCCATACCTACCCCTTGCTCCAAAATTTCCTACAAAAAAAAAATTTTGCGTCATGAAATTGGCTATAAATTGGTAACCGGGGGTTTTTTGAAACGAAAAATCGACTGGCACAGTCTGTTTTTCAATAAAATCATTCTTTGGCCTTCAAATGACGTAATGCAATTCTCAAAAATCCACTATCTAAACCTAAAAATTCTCATAACTCGACTAATTGGAGAGTAAGAACGTTCTAGTCTTCGCCAGTCGATTCAGGGGAACATTTTACATATAGATATGAATTTTCAGTTAATATTAAGGTTAATATTAAGGGAGATACCGATTAGCAAATTAACTTGTGAAAATATGCGAAAATCCACTTTCTGAAATTTCATGTATCCATAACTCGACTAATTGGAGAGATAAAACGTTCTAGTCTTCGCCAATCGATTCAGAAGAGCATTTTACATACAGAAATAAGTTTTGAGTTTTTACTAATTGAAGAGTTAGAACGTTCTAGTCTTCGCCAGTCGATTCAGGGGAACATTTTACATATAGATATGAATTTTCAGTTAATATTTCCAAGCATTAAGGGAGATACCAATTAGCAAATTAACTTGTGAAAATATGCGAAAATCCACTTTCTGAAATTTCATGTATCCATAACTCGACTAATTGGAGAGATAAAACGTTCTAGTCTTCGCCAATCGATTCAGAAGAGCATTTTACATACAGAAATAAGTTTTGAGTTTTTATTTCCAAGTATTAAGTAAGATAACGGAGAGCAAATTAAATCGTGAAAATATTATCTATGTATTCATAATTCGACTAATTGAAGAGATAGAACGTTCTAGTCTTCGGCAATCGATTCAGAAGAGCATTTAACATATAGATATGAATTTTCAGTTCATATTTCCAAGCATTAAGGGAGATACCAATTAGCAAATTAACTTGTGAAAATATGCGAAAATCCACTTTCTGAAATTTCATGTATCCATAACTCGACTAATTGAAGAGATAGAACGTTCCTGTCTTCGCCAATCGATTTAGAAGAGCATTTTACATATAGATATGAATTTTAAGTTCAGATTTACAAGTATTAAGGGAGATATCAGAGATACATTAAAATCGAGAAATATTTCCATACCTACCCCTTGCTCCAAAATTTCCTACAAAAAAAAAATTTTGCGTCATGAAATTGGCTATAAATTGGTAACCGGAGGTTTTTTGAAACGAAAAATCGACTGGCACAGTCTGTTTTTCAATAAAATCATTCTTTGGCCTTCAAATGACGTAATGCAATTCTCAAAAATCCACTATCTAAACCTAAAAATTCTCATAACTCGACTTATTGAAAAGTTAGAACGTTCTAGTCTTCGCCAGTCGATTCAGGGGAACATTTTACATATAGACATGAATTTTCAGTTCATATTTCCAAGCATTAAGGGAGATACCAATTAGCAAATTAACTTGTGAAAATATGCGAAAATCCACTTTCTGAAATTTCATGTATCCATAACTCGACTAATTGAAGAGATAGAACGTTCCTGTCTTCGCCAATCGATTTAGAAGAGCATTTTACATATAGATATGAATTTTAAGTTCAGATTTACAAGTATTAAGGGAGATATCAGAGATACATTAAAATCGAGAAATATTTCCATACCTACCCCTTGCTACAAAATTTCCTACAAAAAAAAAATTTTGCGTCATGAAATTGGCTATAAATTGGTAACCGGGGGTTTTTTGGAACGAAAAATCGACTGGCACAGTCTGTTTTTCAATAAAATCATTCTTTGGCCTTCAAATGACGTAATGCAATTCTCAAAAATCCACTATCTAAACCTAAAAATTCTCATAACTCGACTAATTAGAGTTAGAACGTTCTAGTCTTCGCCAGTCGATTCAGGGGAACATTTTACATATAGATATGAATTTTCAGTTAATATTTCCAAGCATTAAGGGAGATACCAATTAGCAAATTAACTTGTGAAAATATGCGAAAATCCACTTTCTGAAATTTCATGTATCCATAACTCGACTAATTGAAGAGATAGAACGTTCTAGTCTTCGCCAATCGATTCAGAAGAGCATCTTACATACAGAAATAAGTTTTGAGTTTATATTTCCAAGTATTAAGTAAGATATGAATTTTCAGTTAATATTTCCAAGCATTAAGGGAGATACCAATTAGCAAATTAACTTGTGAAAATATGCGAAAATCCACTTTCTGAAATTTCATGTATCCATAACTCGACTAATTAAAGAGATAGAACGTTCTAGTCTTCGCCAATCGATTCAGAAGAGCATTTTACATACAGAAATAGGTTTTGAGTTTATATTTCCGAGTATTAAGTAAGATAACGGAGAGGAAATTAAATCGTGAAAATATTCTCTATGTATTCATAATTCGACTAATTGAAAAGATAGAACGTTCTAGTCTTCGCCAATCGATTCAGAAGAGGATTTTACATATAGATATGAATTTTGAGTTCATATTTACGAGTATTAAGGGAGATAGCAGAGATACATTAAAATCGAGAAATATTTCCATACCTACCCCTTGCTCCAAAATTTCCTACAAAAAAAAAATTTTGCGTCATGAAATTGGCTATAAATTGGTAACCGGGGGTTTTTTGAAACGAAAAATCGACTGGCACAGTCTGTTTTTCAATAAAATCATTCTTTGGCCTTCAAATGACGTAATGCAATTCTCAAAAATCCACTATCTAAACCTAAAAATTCTCATAACTCGACTAATTGAAGAGTAAGAACGTTCTAGTCTTCGCCAGTCGATTCATTGGAACATTTTACATATAGATATGAATTTTGAGTTCAGATTTACAAGTATTAAGGGAGATATCAGAGATACATTAAAATCGAGAAATATTTCCATACCTACCCCTTGCTCCAAAATTTCCTACAAAAAAAAAATTTTGCGTCATGAAATTGGCTATAAATTGGTAACCGGAGGTTTTTTGAAACGAAAAATCGACTGGCACAGTCTGTTTTTCAATAAAATCATTCTTTGGCCTTCAAATGACGTAATGCAATTCTCAAAAATCCACTATCTAAACCTAAAAATTCCCATAACTCGACTTATTGAAAAGTTAGAACGTTCTAGTCTTCGCCAGTCGATTCAGGGGAACATTTTACATATAGATATGAATTTTCAGTTCATATTTCCAAGCATTAAGGGAGATACCAATTAGCAAATTAACTTGTGAAAATATGCGAAAATCCACTTTCTGAAATTTCATGTATCCATAACTCGACTAATTGAAGAGATAGAACGTTCCTGTCTTCGCCAATCGATTTAGAAGAGCATTTTACATATAGATATGAATTTTAAGTTCAGATTTACAAGTATTAAGGGAGATATCAGAGATACATTAAAATCGAGAAATATTTCCATACCTACCCCTTGCTCCAAAATTTCCTACAAAAAAAAAATTTTGCGTCATGAAATTGGCTATAAATTGGTAACCGGAGGTTTTTTGAAACGAAAAATCGACTGGCACAGTCTGTTTTTCAATAAAATCATTCTTTGGCCTTCAAATGACGTAATGCAATTCTCAAAAATCCACTATCTAAACCTAAAAATTCTCATAACTCGACTAATTGAAGAGTTAGAACGTTCTAGTCTTCGCCAGTCGATTCAGGGGAACATTTTACATATAGATATGAATTTTCAGTTAATATTTAGGTTAATATTAAGGGAGATACCAATTAGCAAATTAACTTGTGAAAATATGCGAAAATCCACTTTCTGAAATTTCATGTATCCATAACTCGACTAATTGGAGAGATAAAACGTTCTAGTCTTCGCCAATCGATTCAGGAGAGCATTTTACATACAGAAATAAGTTTTGAGTTTTTACTAATTGAAGAGTTAGAACGTTCTAGTCTTCGCCAGTCGATTCAGGGGAACATTTTACATATAGATATGAATTTTCAGTTAATATTTCCAAGCATTAAGGGAGATACCAATTAGCAAATTAACTTGTGAAAATATGCGAAAATCCACTTTCTGAAATTTCATGTATCCATAACTCGACTAATTGGAGAGATAAAACGTTCTAGTCTTCGCCAATCGATTCAGAAGAGCATTTTACATACAGAAATAAGTTTTGAGTTTTTATTTCCAAGTATTAAGTAAGATAACGGAGAGCAAATTAAATCGTGAAAATATTATCTATGTATTCATAATTCGACTAATTGAAGAGATAGAACGTTCTAGTCTTCGGCAATCGATTCAGAAGAGCATTTAACATATAGATATGAATTTTGAGTTCAGATTTACAAGTATTAAGGGAGATAGCAGAGATACATTAAAATCGAGAAATATTTCCATACCTACCCCTTGCTCCAAAATTTCCTACAAAAAAAAAATTTTGCGTCATGAAATTGGCTATAAATTGGTAACCGGAGGTTTTTTGAAACGAAAAATCGACTGGCACAGTCTGTTTTTCAATAAAATCATTCTTTGGCCTTCAAATGACGTAATGCAATTCTCAAAAATCCACTATCTAAACCTAAAAATTCTCATAACTCGACTAATTGAAGAGTTAGAACGTTCTAGTCTTCGCCAGTCGATTCAGGGGAACATTTTACATATAGATATGAATTTTCAGTTAATATTTCCAAGCATTAAGGGAGATACCAATTAGCAAATTAACTTGTGAAAATATGCGAAAATCCACTTTCTGAAATTTCATGTATCCATAACTCGACTAATTGGAGAGATAAAACGTTCTAGTCTTCGCCAATCGATTCAGAAGAGAATTTTACATACAGAAATAAGTTTTGAGTTTTTATTTCCAAGTATTAAGTAAGATAACGGAGAGCAAATTAAATCGTGAAAATATTATCTATGTATTCATAATTCGACTAATTGAAGAGATAGAACGTTCTAGTCTTCGGCAATCGATTCAGAAGAGCATTTAACATATAGATATGAATTTTGAGTTCAGATTTACAAGTATTAAGGGAGATAGCAGAGATACATTAAAATCGAGAAATATTTCCATACCTACCCCTTGCTCCAAAATTTCCTACAAAAAAAAAATTTTGCGTCATGAAATTGGCTATAAATTGGTAACCGGGGGTTTTTTGAAACGAAAAATCGACTGGCACAGTCTGTTTTTCAATAAAATCATTCTTTGGCCTTCAAATGACGTAATGCAATTCTCAAAAATCCACTATCTAAACCTAAAAATTCTCATAACTCGACTAATTGAAGAGTTAGAACGTTCTAGTTTTCGCCAGTCGATTCAGGGGAACATTGTACATATAGATATGAGTTTTCAGTTTATATTTTCAAGCATTAAGGGAGATACCAATTAGCAAATTAACTTGTGAAAATATGCGAAAATCCACTTTCTGAAATTTCATGTATCCATAACTCGACTAATTGGAGAGATAGAACGTTCTAGTCTTCGCCAATCGATTCAGAAGAGCATTTTACATACAGAAATAAGTTTTGAGTTTATATTTCCAAGTATTAAGTAAGATAACGGAGAGCAAATTAAATCGTGAAAATATTATCTATGTATTCATAATTCGACTAATTGAAGAGATAGAACGTTCTAGTCTTCGCCAATCGATTTAGAAGAGCATTTTACATATAGATATGAATTTTGAGTTCAGATTTACAAGTATTAAGGGAGATAGCAGAGATACATTAAAATCGAGAAATATTTCCACCCCTTGCTCCAAAATTTCCTACAAAAAAAAAATTTTGCGTCATGAAATTGGCTATTAATTGGTAACCGGGGGTTTTTTGAAACGAAAAATCGACTGGCACAGTCTGTTTTTCAATAAAATCATTCTTTGGCCTTCAAATGACGTAATGCAATTCTCAAAAATCCACTATCTAAACCTAAAAATTCTCATAACTCGACTAATTGAAGAGTAAGAACGTTCTAGTCTTCGCCAGTCGATTCAGGGGAACATTTTACATATAGATATGAATTTTGAGTTCAGATTTACAAGTATTAAGGGAGATATGAGAGATACATTAAAATCGAGAAATATTTCCATACCTACCCCTTGCTCCAAAATTTCCTACAAAAAAAAAATTTTGCGTCATGAAATTCGCTATAAATTGGTAACCGGGGGTTTTTTGAAACGAAAAATCGACTGGCACAGTCTGTTTTTCAATAAAATCATTCTTTGGCCTTCAAATGACGTAATGCAATTCTCAAAAATCCACTATCTAAACCTAAAAATTCTCATAACTCGACTAATTGAAGAGTTAGAACGTTCTAGTTTTCGCCAGTCGATTCAGGGGAACATTGTACATATAGATATGAGTTTTCAGTTTATATTTTCAAGCATTAAGGGAGATACCAATTAGCAAATTAACTTGTGAAAATATGCGAAAATCCACTTTCTGAAATTTCATGTATCCATAACTCGACTAATTGGAGAGATAGAACGTTCTAGTCTTCGCCAATCGATTCAGAAGAGCATTTTACATACAGAAATAAGTTTTGAGTTTATATTTCCAAATATTAAGTAAGATAACGGAGAGCAAATTAAATCGTGAAAATATTATCTATGTATTCATAATTCGACTAATTGAAGAGATAGAACGTTCTAGTCTTCGCCAATCGATTTAGAAGAGCATTTTACATATAGATATGAATTTTGAGTTCAGATTTACAAGTATTAAGGGAGATAGCAGAGATACATTAAAATCGAGAAATATTTCCACCCCTTGCTCCAAAATTTCCTACAAAAAAAAAAATTTTGCGTCATGAAATTGGCTATTAATTGGTAACCGGGGGTTTTTTGAAACGAAAAATCGACTGGCACAGTCTGTTTTTCAATAAAATCATTCTTTGGCCTTCAAATGACGTAATGCAATTCTCAAAAATCCACTATCTAAACCTAAAAATTCTCATAACTCGACTAATTGAAGAGTAAGAACGTTCTAGTCTTCGCCAGTCGATTCAGGGGAACATTTTACATATAGATATGAATTTTGAGTTCAGATTTACAAGTATTAAGGGAGATAGCAGAGATACATTAAAATCGAGAAATATTTCCATACCTACCCCTTGCTCCAAAATTTCCTACAAAAAAAAAATTTTGCGTCATGAAATTGGCTATAAATTGGTAACCGGGGGTTTTTTGAAACGAAAAATCGACTGGCACAGTCTGTTTTTCAATAAAATCATTCTTTGGCCTTCAAATGACGTAATGCAATTCTCAAAAATCCACTATCTAAACCTAAAAATTCTCATAACTCGACTAATTGAAGAGTTAGAACGTTCTAGTTTTCGCCAGTCGATTCAGGGGAACATTGTACATATAGATATGAGTTTTCAGTTTATATTTTCAAGCATTAAGGGAGATACCAATTAGCAAATTAACTTGTGAAAATATGCGAAAATCCACTTTCTGAAATTTCATGTATCCATAACTCGACTAATTGGAGAGATAGAACGTTCTAGTCTTCGCCAATCGATTCAGAAGAGCATTTTACATACAGAAATAAGTTTTGAGTTTATATTTCCAAGTATTAAGTAAGATAACGGAGAGCAAATTAAATCG
This sequence comes from Lochmaea capreae, assembly GCA_949126875.1. NCBI lineage: Eukaryota > Metazoa > Arthropoda > Insecta > Coleoptera > Chrysomelidae > Lochmaea > Lochmaea capreae. The sequence continues at coordinate 6,801,015 of OX421397.1, forward strand.
TGAAAATATTATCTATGTATTCATAATTCGACTAATTGAAGAGATAGAACGTTCTAGTCTTCGCCAATCGATTTAGAAGAGCATTTTACATATAGATATGAATTTTGAGTTCAGATTTACAAGTATTAAGGGAGATAGCAGAGATACATTAAAATCGAGAAATATTTCCACCCCTTGCTCCAAAATTTCCTACAAAAAAAAAATTTTGCGTCATGAAATTGGCTATTAATTGGTAACCGGGGGTTTTTTGAAACGAAAAATCGACTGGCACAGTCTGTTTTTCAATAAAATCATTCTTTGGCCTTCAAATGACGTAATGCAATTCTCAAAAATCCACTATCTAAACCTAAAAATTCTCATAACTCGACTAATTGAAGAGTAAGAACGTTCTAGTCTTCGCCAGTCGATTCAGGGGAACATTTTACATATAGATATGAATTTTGAGTTCAGATTCACAAGTATTAAGGGAGATATGAGAGATACATTAAAATCGAGAAATATTTCCATACCTACCCCTTGCTCCAAAATTTCCTACAAAAAAAAAATTTTGCGTCATGAAATTCGCTATAAATTGGTAACCGGGGGTTTTTTGAAACGAAAAATCGACTGGCACAGTCTGTTTTTCAATAAAATCATTCTTTGGCCTTCAAATGACGTAATGCAATTCTCAAAAATCCACTATCTAAACCTAAAAATTCTCATAACTCGACTAATTGAAGAGTTAGAACGTTCTAGTTTTCGCCAGTCGATTCAGGGGAACATTGTACATATAGATATGAGTTTTCAGTTTATATTTTCAAGCATTAAGGGAGATACCAATTAGCAAATTAACTTGTGAAAATATGCGAAAATCCACTTTCTGAAATTTCATGTATCCATAACTCGACTAATTGGAGAGATAGAACGTTCTAGTCTTCGCCAATCGATTCAGAAGAGCATTTTACATACAGAAATAAGTTTTGAGTTTATATTTCCAAGTATTAAGTAAGATAACGGAGAGCAAATTAAATCGTGAAAATATTATCTATGTATTCATAATTCGACTAATTGAAGAGATAGAACGTTCTAGTCTTCGCCAATCGATTTAGAAGAGCATTTTACATATAGATATGAATTTTGAGTTCAGATTTACAAGTATTAAGGGAGATAGCAGAGATACATTAAAATCGAGAAATATTTCCACCCCTTGCTCCAAAATTTCCTACAAAAAAAAAATTTTGCGTCATGAAATTGGCTATTAATTGGTAACCGGGGGTTTTTTGAAACGAAAAATCGACTGGCACAGTCTGTTTTTCAATAAAATCATTCTTTGGCCTTCAAATGACGTAATGCAATTCTCAAAAATCCACTATCTAAACCTAAAAATTCTCATAACTCGACTAATTGAAGAGTAAGAACGTTCTAGTCTTCGCCAGTCGATTCAGGGGAACATTTTACATATAGATATGAATTTTGAGTTCAGATTTACAAGTATTAAGGGAGATATGAGAGATACATTAAAATCGAGAAATATTTCCATACCTACCCCTTGCTCCAAAATTTCCTACAAAAAAAAAATTTTGCGTCATGAAATTCGCTATAAATTGGTAACCGGGGGTTTTTTGAAACGAAAAATCGACTGGCACAGTCTGTTTTTCAATAAAATCATTCTTTGGCCTTCAAATGACGTAATGCAATTCTCAAAAATCCACTATCTAAACCTAAAAATTCTCATAACTCGACTAATTGAAGAGTTAGAACGTTCTAGTCTTCGCCAGTCGATTCAGGGGAACATTTTACATATAGATATGAATTTTCAGTTAATATTTCCAAGCATTAAGGGAGATACCAATTAGCAAATTAACTTGTGAAAATATGCGAAAATCCACTTTCTGAAATTTCATGTATCCATAACTCGACTAATTGGAGAGATAGAACGTTCTAGTCTTCGCCAATCGATTCAGAAGAGCATTTTACATACAGAAATAAGTTTTGAGTTTATATTTCCAAGTATTAAGTAAGATAACGGAGAGCAAATTAAATCGTGAAAATATTCTCTATGTATTCATAATTCGACTAATTGAAGAGATAGAACGTTCTAGTCTTCGCCAATCGATTCAGAAGAGCATTTTTCATATAGATATGAATTTTGAGTTCAGATTTACAAGTATTAAGGGAGATATCAGAGATACATTAAAATCGAGAAATATTTCCATACCTACCCCTTGCTCCAAAATTTCCTACAAAAAAAAAATTTTGCGTCATGAAATTGGCTATAAATTGGTAACCGGAGGTTTCTTGGAACGAAAAATCGACTGGCACAGTCTGTTTTTCAATAAAATCATTCTTTGGCCTTCAAATGACGTAATGCAATTCTCAAAAATCCACTATCTAAACCTAAAAATTCTCATAACTCGACTTATTGAAGAGTTAGAACGTTCTAGTCTTCGCCAGTCGATTCAGGGGAACATTTTACATATAGATATGAATTTTCAGTTCTTATTTCTAAGCATTAAGGGAGATACCAATTAGCAAATTAACTTGTGAAAATATGCGAAAATCCACTTTCTGAAATTTCATGTATCCATAACTCGACTAATTGAAGAGATAGAACGTTCTAGTCTTCGCCAATCGATTTAGAAGAGCATTTTACATATAGATATGAATTTTAAGTTCATATTTACAAGTATTAAGGGAGATAGCAGAGATACATTAAAATCGAGAAATATTTCCATACCTACCCCTTGCTCCAAAATTTCCTACAAAAAAAAAATTTTGCGTCATGAAATTGGCTATAAATTGGTAACCGGGGGTTTTTTGAAACGAAAAATCGACTGGCACAGTCTGTTTTTCAATAAAATCATTCTTTGGCCTTCAAATGACGTAATGCAATTCTCAAAAATCCACTATCTAAACCTAAAAATTCTCATAACTCGACTAATTGAAGAGTAAGAACGTTCTAGTCTTCGCCAGTCGATTCATTGGAACATTTTACATATAGATATGAATTTTGAGTTCAGATTTACAAGTATTAAGGGAGATATCAGAGATACATTAAAATCGAGAAATATTTCCATACCTACCCCTTGCTCCAAAATTTCCTACAAAAAAAAAATTTTGCGTCATGAAATTGGCTATAAATTGGTAACCGGAGGTTTTTTGAAACGAAAAATCGACTGGCACAGTCTGTTTTTCAATAAAATCATTCTTTGGCCTTCAAATGACGTAATGCAATTCTCAAAAATCCACTATCTAAACCTAAAAATTCTCATAACTCGACTAATTGAAGAGTTAGAACGTTCTAGTCTTCGCCAGTCGATTCAGGGGAACATTTTACATATAGATATGAATTTTCAGTTAATATTTCCAAGCATTAAGGGAGATACCAATTAGCAAATTAACTTGTGAAAATATGCGAAAATCCACTTTCTGAAATTTCATGTATCCATAACTCGACTAATTGGAGAGATAAAACGTTCTAGTCTTCGCCAATCGATTCAGAAGAGCATTTTACATACAGAAATAAGTTTTGAGTTTTTATTTCCAAGTATTAAGTAAGATAACGGAGAGCAAATTAAATCGTGAAAATATTATCTATGTATTCATAATTCGACTAATTGAAGAGATAGAACGTTCTAGTCTTCGGCAATCGATTCAGAAGAGCATTTAACATATAGATATGAATTTTGAGTTCAGATTTACAAGTATTAAGGGAGATAGCAGAGATACATTAAAATCGAGAAATATTTCCATACCTACCCCTTGCTCCAAAATTTCCTACAAAAAAAAAATTTTGCGTCATGAAATTGGCTATAAATTGGTAACCGGGGGTTTTTTGAAACGAAAAATCGACTGGCACAGTCTGTTTTTCAATAAAATCATTCTTTGGCCTTCAAATGACGTAATGCAATTCTCAAAAATCCACTATCTAAACCTAAAAATTCTCATAACTCGACTAATTGAAGAGTTAGAACGTTCTAGTTTTCGCCAGTCGATTCAGGGGAACATTTTACATATAGATATGAGTTTTCAGTTTATATTTTCAAGCATTAAGGGAGATACCAATTAGCAAATTAACTTGTGAAAATATGCGAAAATTCACTTTCTGAAATTTCATGTATCCATAACTCGACTAATTGGAGAGATAGAACGTTCTAGTCTTCGCCAATCGATTCAGAAGAGCATTTTACATACAGAAATAAGTTTTGAGTTTATATTTCCAAGTATTAAGTAAGATAACGGAGAGCAAATTAAATCGTGAAAATATTATCTATGTATTCATAATTTGACTAATTGAAGAGATAGAACGTTCTAGTCTTCGCCAATCGATTTAGAAGAGCATTTTACATATAGATATAAATTTTGAGTTCAGATTTACAAGTATTAAGGGAGATAGCAGAGATACATTAAAATCGAGAAATATTTCCACCCCTTGCTCCAAAATTTCCTACAAAAAAAAAATTTTGCGTCATGAAATTGGCTATAAATTGGTAACCGGGGGTTTTTTGAAACGAAAAATCGACTGGCACAGTCTGTTTTTCAATAAAATCATTCTTTGGCCTTCAAATGACGTAATGCAATTCTCAAAAATCCACTATCTAAACCTAAAAATTCTCATAACTCGACTAATTGAAGAGTAAGAACGTTCTAGTCTTCGCCAGTCGATTCATTGGAACATTTTACATATAGATATGAATTTTGAGTTCAGATTTACAAGTATTAAGGGAGATATCAGAGATACATTAAAATCGAGAAATATTTCCATACCTACCCCTTGCTCCAAAATTTCCTACAAAAAAAAAATTTTGCGTCATGAAATTGGCTATAAATTGGTAACCGGAGGTTTTTTGAAACGAAAAATCGACTGGCACAGTCTGTTTTTCAATAAAATCATTCTTTGGCCTTCAAATGACGTAATGCAATTCTCAAAAATCCACTATCTAAACCTAAAAATTCTCATAACTCGACTAATTGAAGAGTTAGAACGTTCTAGTCTTCGCCAGTCGATTCAGGGGAACATTTTACATATAGATATGAATTTTCAGTTAATATTTCCAAGCATTAAGGGAGATACCAATTAGCAAATTAACTTGTGAAAATATGCGAAAATCCACTTTCTGAAATTTCATGTATCCATAACTCGACTAATTGGAGAGATAAAACGTTCTAGTCTTCGCCAATCGATTCAGAAGAGCATTTTACATACAGAAATAAGTTTTGAGTTTTTATTTCCAAGTATTAAGTAAGATAACGGAGAGCAAATTAAATCGTGAAAATATTATCTATGTATTCATAATTCGACTAATTAAAGAGATAGAACGTTCTAGTCTTCGGCAATCGATTCAGAAGAGCATTTAACATATAGATATGAATTTTGAGTTCAGATTTACAAGTATTAAGGGAGATAGCAGAGATACATTAAAATCGAGAAATATTTCCATACCTACCCCTTGCTCCAAAATTTCCTACAAAAAAAAAATTTTGCGTCATGAAATTGGCTATAAATTGGTAACCGGGGGTTTTTTGAAACGAAAAATCGACTGGCACAGTCTGTTTTTCAATAAAATCATTCTTTGGCCTTCAAATGACGTAATGCAATTCTCAAAAATCCACTATCTAAACCTAAAAATTCTCATAACTCGACTAATTGAAGAGTTAGAACGTTCTAGTTTTTGCCAGTCGATTCAGGGGAACATTTTACATATAGATATGAATTTTCAGTTTATATTTCCAAGCATTAAGGGAGATACCAATTAGCAAATTAACTTGTGAAAATATGCGAAAATCCACTTTCTGAAATTTCATGTATCCATAACTCGACTAATTGGAGAGATAGAACGTTCTAGTCTTCGCCAATCGATTCAGAAGAGCATTTTACATACAGAAATAAGTTTTGAGTTTATATTTCCAAGTATTAAGTAAGATAACGGAGAGCAAATTAAATCGTGAAAATATTCTCTATGTATTCATAATTCGACTAATTGAAGAGATAGAACGTTCTAGTCTTCGCCAATCGATTCAGAAGAGCATTTTACATATAGATATGAATTTTGAGTTCAGATTTACAAGTATTAAGGGAGATAGCAGAAATACATTAAAATCGAGCAATATTTCCATACCTACCCCTTGCTCCAAAATTTCCTACAAAAAAAAAATTTTGCGTCATGAAATTGGCTATTAATTGGTAACCGGGGGTTTTTTCAAACGAAAAATCGACTGGCACAGTCTGTTTTTCAATAAAATCATTCTTTGGCCTTCAAATGACGTAATGCAATTCTCAAAAATCCACTATCTAAACCTAAAAATTCTCATAACTCGACTAATTGTATTCATAATTCGACTAATTGAAGAGATAGAACATTCTAGTCTTCGCCAATCGATTCAGAAGAGCATTTTACATATAGATATGAATTTTGAGTTCAGATTTACAAGTATTAAGGGAGATAGCAGAGATACATTAAAATCGAGAAATATTTCCACCCCTTGCTCCAAAATTTCCTACAAAAAAAAAATTTTGCGTCATGAAATTGGCTATAAATTGGTAACCGGGGGTTTTTTGAAACGAAAAATCGACTGGCACAGTCTGTTTTTCAATAAAATCATTCTTTGGCCTTCAAATGACGTAATGCAATTCTCAAAAATCCACTATCTAAACCTAAAAATTCTCATAACTCGACTAATTGAAGAGTAAGAACGTTCTAGTCTTCGCCAGTCGATTCAGGGGAACATTTTACATATAGATATGATTTTTGAGTTCAGATTTACAAGTATTAAGGGAGATAGCAGAGATACATTAAAATCGAGAAATATTTCCACCCCTTGCTCCAAAATTTCCTACAAAAAAAAAATTTTGCGTCATGAAATTGGCTATAAATTGGTAACCGGGGGTTTTTTGAAACGAAAAATCGACTGGCACAGTCTGTTTTTCAATAAAATCATTCTTTGGCCTTCAAATGACGTAATGCAATTCTCAAAAATCCACTATCTAAACCTAAAAATTCTCATAACTCGACTAATTGAAGAGTTAGAACGTTCTAGTTTTTGCCAGTCGATTCAGGGGAACATTTTACATATAGATATGAATTTTCAGTTTATATTTCCAAGCATTAAGGGAGATACCAATTAGCAAATTAACTTGTGAAAATATGCGAAAATCCACTTTCTGAAATTTCATGTATCCATAACTCGACTAATTGGAGAGATAGAACGTTCTAGTCTTCGCCAATCGATTCAGAAGAGCATTTTACATACAGAAATAAGTTTTGAGTTTATATTTCCAAGTATTAAGTAAGATAACGGAGAGCAAATTAAATCGTGAAAATATTCTCTATGTATTCATAATTCGACTAATTGAAGAGATAGAACGTTCTAGTCTTCGCCAATCGATTCAGAAGAGCATTTTACATATAGATATGAATTTTGAGTTCAGATTTACAAGTATTAAGGGAGATAGCAGAAATACATTAAAATCGAGCAATATTTCCATACCTACCCCTTGCTCCAAAATTTCCTACAAAAAAAAAATTTTGCGTCATGAAATTGGCTATTAATTGGTAACCGGGGGTTTTTTCAAACGAAAAATCGACTGGCACAGTCTGTTTTTCAATAAAATCATTCTTTGGCCTTCAAATGACGTAATGCAATTCTCAAAAATCCACTATCTAAACCTAAAAATTCTCATAACTCGACTAATTGTATTCATAATTCGACTAATTGAAGAGATAGAACATTCTAGTCTTCGCCAATCGATTCAGAAGAGCATTTTACATATAGATATGAATTTTGAGTTCATATTTACAAGTATTAAGGGAGATAGCAGAGATACATTAAAATCGAGAAATATTTCCATACCAACCCCTTGCTCCAAAATTTCCTACAAAAAAAAAATTTTGCGTCATGAAATTGGCTATAAATTGGTAACCGGGGGTTTTTTGAAACGAAAAATCGACTGGCACAGTCTGTTTTTCAATAAAATCATTCTTTGGCCTTCAAATGACGTAATGCAATTCTCAAAAATCCACTATCTAAACCTAAAAATTCTCATAACTCGACTAATTGAAGAGTTAGAACGTTCTAGTTTTTGCCAGTCGATTCAGGGGAACATTTTACATATAGATATGAATTTTCAGTTTATATTTCCAAGCATTAAGGGAGATACCAATTAGCAAATTAACTTGTGAAAATATGCGAAAATCCACTTTCTGAAATTTCATGTATCCATAACTCGACTAATTGGAGAGATAGAACGTTCTAGTCTTTGCCAATCGATTCAGAAGAGCATTTTACATACAGAAATAAGTTTTGAGTTTATATTTCCAAGTATTAAGTAAGATAACGGAGAGCAAATTAAATCGTGAAAATATTCTCTATGTATTCATAATTCGACTAATTGAAGAGATAGAACGTTCTAGTCTTCGCCAATCGATTCAGAAGAGCATTTTACATATAGATATGAATTTTGAGTTCAGATTTACAAGTATTAAGGGAGATAGCAGAAATACATTAAAATCGAGCAATATTTCCATACCTACCCCTTGCTCCAAAATTTCCTACAAAAAAAAAAATTTTGCGTCATGAAATTGGCTATAAATTGGTAACCGGGGGTTTTTTGAAACGAAAAATCGACTGGCACAGTCTGTTTTTCAATAAAATCATTCTTTGGCCTTCAAATGACGTAATGCAATTCTCAAAAATCCACTACCTAAACCTAAAAATTCTCATAACTCGACTAATTGAAGAGTTAGAACGTTCTAGTTTTCGCCAGTCGATTCAGGGGAACATTTTACATATAGATATGAATTTTCAGTTTATATTTCCAAGCATTAAGGGAGATACCATTTAGCAAATTAACTTGTGAAAATATGCGAAAATCCACTTTCTGAAATTTCATGTATCCATAACTCGACTAATTGGAGAGATAAAACGTTCTAGTCTTCGCCAATCGATTCAGAAGAGCATTTTACATACAGAAATAAGTTTTGAGTTTATATTTCCAAGTATTAAGTAAGATAACGGAGAGCAAATTAAATCGTGAAAATATTCTCTATGTATTCATAATTCGACTAATTGAAGAGATAGAACGTTCTAGTCTTCGCCAATCGATTCAGAAGAGGATTTTACATATAGATATGAATTTTGAGTTCATATTTACAAGTATTAAGGGAGATAGCAGAGATACATTAAAATCGAGCAATATTTCCATACCTACCCCTTGCTCCAAAATTTCCTACAAAAAAAAAATTTTGCGTCATGAAATTGGCTATTAATTGGTAATCGGGAGTTTTTTTAAACGAAAAATCGACTGGCACAGTCTGTTTTTCAATAAAATCATTCTTTGGCCTTCAAATGACGTAATGCAATTCTCAAAAATCCACTATCTAAACCTAAAAATTCTCATAAAACGACTAATTGAAGAGTAAGAACGTTCTAGTCTTCGCCAGTCGATTCAGGGGAACATTTTACATATAGATATGAATTTTCAGTTCATATTTCTGAGCATTAAGGGAGATACCAATTAGCAAATTAACTTGTGAAAATATGCGAAAATCCACTTTCTGAAATTTCATGTATCCATAACTCGACTAATTGAAGAGATAGAACGTTCTAGTCTTCGCCAATAGATTTAAAAGAGCATTTTACATACAGAAATAAGTTTTGAGTTTATATTTCCAAGTATTAAGTAAGATAACGGAGAGCAAATTAAATCGTGAAAATATTCTCTATGTATTCATAATTCGACTAATTGAAGAGATAGATTGTTCTAGTCTTCGCCAATCGATTCAGAAGAGCATTTTACATATAGATATGAATTTTGAGTTCATATTTACAAGTATTAAGGGAGATAGCAGAGATACATTAAAATCGAGAAATATTTCCATACCAACCCCTTGCTACAAAAAATCCTTAAAAAAAAAAATTTTGCGTCATGAAATTGGCTATAAATTGGTAACCGGGGGTTTTTTGAAACGAAAAATCGACTGGCACAGTCTGTTTTTCAATAAAATCATTGTTTGGCCTTCAAATGACGTAATGCAATTCTCAAAAATCCACTATCTAAACCTAAAAATTCTCATAACTCGACTAATTGAAGAGTTAAAACGTTCTAGTCTTCGCCAGTCGATTCAGGGGAACATTTTACATATAGATATGAATTTTCAGTTAATATTTCCAAGCATTAAGGGAGATACCAATTAGCAAATTAACTTGTGAAAATATGCGAAAATCCACTTTCTGAAATTTCATGTATCCATAACTCGACTAATTGGAGAGATAGAACGTTCTAGTCTTCGCCAATCGATTCAGAAGAGCATTTTACATACAGAAATAAGTTTTGAGTTTATATTTCCAAGTATTAAGTAAGATAACGGAGAGCAAATTAAATCGTGAAAATATTCTCTATGTATTCATAATTCGACTAATTGAAGAGATATAACGTTCTAGTCTTCGCCAATCGATTCAGAAGAGCATTTTTCATATAGATATGAATTTTGAGTTCAGATTTACAAGTATTAAGGGAGATCGCAGAGATACATTAAAATCGAGAAATATTTCCATACCTACCCCTTGCTCCAAAATTTCCTACAAAAAAAAAATTTTGCGTCATGAAATTGGCTATAAATTGGTAACCGGGGGTTTTTTGAAACGAAAAATCGACTGGCACAGTCTGTTTTTCAATAAAATCATTGTTTGGCCTTCAAATGACGTAATGCAATTCTCAAAAATCCACTATCTAAACCTAAAAATTCTCATAACTCGACTAATTGAAGAGTTAAAACGTTCTAGTCTTCGCCAGTCGATTCAGGGGAACATTTTACATATAGATATGAATTTTCAGTTAATATTTCCAAGCATTAAGGGAGATACCAATTAGCAAATTAACTTGTGAAAATATGCGAAAATCCACTTTCTGAAATTTCATGTATCCATAACTCGACTAATTGGAGAGATAGAACGTTCTAGTCTTCGCCAATCGATTCAGAAGAGCATTTTACATACAGAAATAAGTTTTGAGTTTATATTTCCAAGTATTAAGTAAGATAACGGAGAGCAAATTAAATCGTGAAAATATTCTCTATGTATTCATAATTCGACTAATTGAAGAGATATAACGTTCTAGTCTTCGCCAATCGATTCAGAAGAGCATTTTACATATAGATATGAATTTTGAGTTCATATTTACAAGTATTAAGGGAGATAGCAGAGATACATTAAAATCGAGAAATATTTCCATACCAACCCCTTGCTACAAAAAATCCTTAAAAAAAAAAATTTTGCGTCATGAAATTGGCTATAAATTGGTAACCGGGGGTTTTTTGAAACGAAAAATCGACTGGCACAGTCTGTTTTTCAATAAAATCATTGTTTGGCCTTCAAATGACGTAATGCAATTCTCAAAAATCCACTATCTAAACCTAAAAATTCTCATAACTCGACTAATTGAAGAGTTAAAACGTTCTAGTCTTCGCCAGTCGATTCAGGGGAACATTTTACATATAGATATGAATTTTCAGTTAATATTTCCAAGCATTAAGGGAGATACCAATTAGCAAATTAACTTGTGAAAATATGCGAAAATCCACTTTCTGAAATTTCATGTATCCATAACTCGACTAATTGGAGAGATAGAACGTTCTAGTCTTCGCCAATCGATTCAGAAGAGCATTTTACATACAGAAATAAGTTTTGAGTTTATATTTCCAAGTATTAAGTAAGATAACGGAGAGCAAATTAAATCGTGAAAATATTCTCTATGTATTCATAATTCGACTAATTGAAGAGATATAACGTTCTAGTCTTCGCCAATCGATTCAGAAGAGCATTTTTCATATAGATATGAATTTTGAGTTCAGATTTACAAGTATTAAGGGAGATCGCAGAGATACATTAAAATCGAGAAATATTTCCATACCTACCCCTTGCTCCAAAATTTCCTACAAAAAAAAAATTTTGCGTCATGAAATTGGCTATAAATTGGTAACCGGGGGTTTTTTGAAACGAAAAATCGACTGGCACAGTCTGTTTTTCAATAAAATCATTCTTTGGCCTTCAAATGACGTAATGCAATTCTCAAAAATCCACTACCTAAACCTAAAAATTCTCATAACTCGACTAATTGAAGAGTTAGAACGTTCTAGTTTTCGCCAGTCGATTCAGGGGAACATTTTACATATAGATATGAATTTTCAGTTTATATTTCCAAGCATTAAGGGAGATACCATTTAGCAAATTAACTTGTGAAAATATGCGAAAATCCACTTTCTGAAATTTCATGTATCCATAACTCGACTAATTGGAGAGATAAAACGTTCTAGTCTTCGCCAATCGATTCAGAAGAGCATTTTACATACAGAAATAAGTTTTGAGTTTATATTTCCAAGTATTAAGTAAGATAACGGAGAGCAAATTAAATCGTGAAAATATTCTCTATGTATTCATAATTCGACTAATTGAAGAGATAGAACGTTCTAGTCTTCGCCAATCGATTCAGAAGAGGATTTTACATATAGATATGAATTTTGAGTTCATATTTACAAGTATTAAGGGAGATAGCAGAGATACATTAAAATCGAGCAATATTTCCATACCTACCCCTTGCTCCAAAATTTCCTACAAAAAAAAAATTTTGCGTCATGAAATTGGCTATTAATTGGTAACCGGGAGTTTTTTTAAACGAAAAATCGACTGGCACAGTCTGTTTTTCAATAAAATCATTCTTTGGCCTTCAAATGACGTAATGCAATTCTCAAAAATCCACTATCTAAACCTAAAAATTCTCATAAAACGACTAATTGAAGAGTAAGAACGTTCTACTCTTCGCCAGTCGATTCAGGGGAACATTTTACATATAGATATGAATTTTCAGTTCATATTTCTGAGCATTAAGGGAGATACCAATTAGCAAATTAACTTGTGAAAATATGCGAAAATCCACTTTCTGAAATTTCATGTATCCATAACTCGACTAATTGAAGAGATAGAACGTTCTAGTCTTCGCCAATAGATTTAAAAGAGCATTTTACATACAGAAATAAGTTTTGAGTTTATATTTCCAAGTATTAAGTAAGATAACGGAGAGCAAATTAAATCGTGAAAATATTCTCTATGTATTCATAATTCGACTAATTGAAGAGATAGATTGTTCTAGTCTTCGCCAATCGATTCAGAAGAGGATTTTACATATAGATATGAATTTTGAGTTCATATTTACAAGTATTAAGGGAGATAGCAGAGATACATTAAAATCGAGAAATATTTCCATACCTACCCCTTGCTACAAAATTTCCTACAAAAAAAAAATTTTGCGTCATGAAATTGGCTATAAATTGGTAACCGGGGGTTTTTTGAAACGAAAAATCGACTGGCACAGTCTGTTTTTCAATAAAATCATTGTTTGGCCTTCAAATAATGACGTAATGCAATTCTCAAAAATCCACTATCTAAACCTAAAAATTCTCATAACTCGACTAATTGAAGAGTTAGAACGTTCTAGTCTTCGCCAGTCGATTCAGGGGAACATTTTACATATAGATATGGATTTTCAGTTCATATTTATAAGCATTAAGGGAGATACCAATTAGCAAATTAACTTGTGAAAATATGCGAAAATCCACTTTCTGAAATTTCATGTATCCATAACTCGACTAATTGGAGAGATAGAACGTTCTAGTCTTCGCCAATCGATTCAGAAGAGCATTTTACATACGGAAATAAGTTTTGAGTTTATATTTCCAAGTATTAAGTAAGATAACGGAGAGCAAATTAAATCGTGAAAATATTCTCTATGTATTCATAATTCGACTAATTGAAGAGATAGAACGTTCTAGTCTTCGCCAATCGATTCAGAAGAGCATTTTACATATAGATATTAATTTTGAGTTCAGATTTACAAGTAATAAGGGAGATAGCAGAGATACATTAAAATCGAGAAATATTTCCATACCTACCCCTTGCTCCAAAATTTCCTACAAAAAAAAAATTTTGCGTCATGAAATTGGCTATAAATTGGTAACCGGGGGTTTTCCGAAACAAAAAATCGACTGGCACAGTCTGTTTTTCAATAAAATCATTCTTTGGCCTTCAAATGACGTAATGCAATTCTCAAAAATCCACTATCTAAACCTAAAAATTCTCATAACTCGACTAATTGGAGAGTAAGAACGTTCTAGTCTTCGCCAGTCGATTCAGGGGAACATTTTACATATAGATATGAATTTTCAGTTCATATTTCCAAGCATTAAGGGAGATACCAATTAGCAAATTAACTTGTGAAAATATGCGAAAATCCACTTTCTGAAATTTCATGTATCCATAACTCGACCAATTAAAGAGATAGAACGTTCTAGTCTTCGCCAATCGATTCAGAAGAAGCATTTTACATACAGAAATAAGTTTTGAGTTTATATTTCCAAGTATTAAGTAAGATAACGGAGAGCAAATTAAATCGTGAAAATATTCTCTATGTATTCATAATTCGACTAATTGAAGAGATAGAACGTTCTAGTCTTCGCCAATCGATTCAGAAGAGCATTTTACATATAGATATGAATTTTGAGTTCAGATTTACAAGTATTAAGGGAGATAGCAGAAATACATTAAAATCGAGCAATATTTCCATACCTACCCCTTGCTCCAAAATTTCCTACAAAAAAAAAATTTTGCGTCATGAAATTGGCTATTAATTGGTAACCGGGGGTTTTTTCAAACGAAAAATCGACTGGCACAGTCTGTTTTTCAATAAAATCATTCTTTGGCCTTCAAATGACGTAATGCAATTCTCAAAAATCCACTATCTAAACCTAAAAATTCTCATAACTCGACTAATTGTATTCATAATTCGACTAATTGAAGAGATAGAACATTCTAGTCTTCGCCAATCGATTCAGAAGAGCATTTTACATATAGATATGAATTTTGAGTTCAGATTTACAAGTATTAAGGGAGATAGCAGAGATACATTAAAATCGAGAAATATTTCCACCCCTTGCTCCAAAATTTCCTACAAAAAAAAAATTTTGCGTCATGAAATTGGCTATAAATTGGTAACCGGGGGTTTTTTGAAACGAAAAATCGACTGGCACAGTCTGTTTTTCAATAAAATCATTCTTTGGCCTTCAAATGACGTAATGCAATTCTCAAAAATCCACTATCTAAACCTAAAAATTCTCATAACTCGACTAATTGAAGAGTAAGAACGTTCTAGTCTTCGCCAGTCGATTCAGGGGAACATTTTACATATAGATATGATTTTTGAGTTCAGATTTACAAGTATTAAGGGAGATAGCAGAGATACATTAAAATCGAGAAATATTTCCACCCCTTGCTCCAAAATTTCCTACAAAAAAAAAATTTTGCGTCATGAAATTGGCTATAAATTGGTAACCGGGGGTTTTTTGAAACGAAAAATCGACTGGCACAGTCTGTTTTTCAATAAAATCATTCTTTGGCCTTCAAATGACGTAATGCAATTCTCAAAAATCCACTATCTAAACCTAAAAATTCTCATAACTCGACTAATTGAAGAGTTAGAACGTTCTAGTTTTTGCCAGTCGATTCAGGGGAACATTTTACATATAGATATGAATTTTCAGTTTATATTTCCAAGCATTAAGGGAGATACCAATTAGCAAATTAACTTGTGAAAATATGCGAAAATCCACTTTCTGAAATTTCATGTATCCATAACTCGACTAATTGGAGAGATAGAACGTTCTAGTCTTCGCCAATCGATTCAGAAGAGCATTTTACATACAGAAATAAGTTTTGAGTTTATATTTCCAAGTATTAAGTAAGATAACGGAGAGCAAATTAAATCGTGAAAATATTCTCTATGTATTCATAATTCGACTAATTGAAGAGATAGAACGTTCTAGTCTTCGCCAATCGATTCAGAAGAGCATTTTACATATAGATATGAATTTTGAGTTCAGATTTACAAGTATTAAGGGAGATAGCAGAAATACATTAAAATCGAGCAATATTTCCATACCTACCCCTTGCTCCAAAATTTCCTACAAAAAAAAAAATTTTGCGTCATGAAATTGGCTATTAATTGGTAACCGGGGGTTTTTTCAAACGAAAAATCGACTGGCACAGTCTGTTTTTCAATAAAATCATTCTTTGGCCTTCAAATGACGTAATGCAATTCTCAAAAATCCACTATCTAAACCTAAAAATTCTCATAACTCGACTAATTGTATTCATAATTCGACTAATTGAAGAGATAGAACATTCTAGTCTTCGCCAATCGATTCAGAAGAGCATTTTACATATAGATATGAATTTTGAGTTCATATTTACAAGTATTAAGGGAGATAGCAGAGATACATTAAAATCGAGAAATATTTCCATACCAACCCCTTGCTACAAAAAATCCTTAAAAAAAAAAATTTTGCGTCATGAAATTGGCTATAAATTGGTAACCGGAGGTTTTTTGAAACGAAAAATCGACTGGCACAGTCTGTTTTTCAATAAAATCATTCTTTGGCCTTCAAATGACGTAATGCAATTCTCAAAAATCCACTATCTAAACCTAAAAATTCTCATAACTCGACTAATTGAAGAGTTAAAACGTTCTAGTCTTCGCCAGTCGATTCAGGGGAACATTTTACATATAGATATGAATTTTCAGTTAATATTTCCAAGCATTAAGGGAGATACCAATTAGCAAATTAACTTGTGAAAATATGCGAAAATCCACTTTCTGAAATTTCATGTATCCATAACTCGACTAATTGGAGAGATAGAACGTTCTAGTCTTCGCCAATCGATTCAGAAGAGCATTTTACATACAGAAATAAGTTTTGAGTTTATATTTCCAAGTATTAAGTAAGATAACGGAGAGCAAATTAAATCGTGAAAATATTCTCTATGTATTCATAATTCGACTAATTGAAGAGATATAACGTTCTAGTCTTCGCCAATCGATTCAGAAGAGCATTTTTCATATAGATATGAATTTTGAGTTCAGATTTACAAGTATTAAGGGAGATCGCAGAGATACATTAAAATCGAGAAATATTTCCATACCTACCCCTTGCTCCAAAATTTCCTACAAAAAAAAAATTTTGCGTCATGAAATTGGCTATAAATTGGTAACCGGGGGTTTTTTGAAACGAAAAATCGACTGGCACAGTCTGTTTTTCAATAAAATCATTCTTTGGCCTTCAAATGACGTAATGCAATTCTCAAAAATCCACTACCTAAACCTAAAAATTCTCATAACTCGACTAATTGAAGAGTTAGAACGTTCTAGTTTTCGCCAGTCGATTCAGGGGAACATTTTACATATAGATATGAATTTTCAGTTTATATTTCCAAGCATTAAGGGAGATACCATTTAGCAAATTAACTTGTGAAAATATGCGAAAATCCACTTTCTGAAATTTCATGTATCCATAACTCGACTAATTGGAGAGATAAAACGTTCTAGTCTTCGCCAATCGATTCAGAAGAGCATTTTACATACAGAAATAAGTTTTGAGTTTATATTTCCAAGTATTAAGTAAGATAACGGAGAGCAAATTAAATCGTGAAAATATTCTCTATGTATTCATAATTCGACTAATTGAAGAGATAGAACGTTCTAGTCTTCGCCAATCGATTCAGAAGAGGATTTTACATATAGATATGAATTTTGAGTTCATATTTACAAGTATTAAGGGAGATAGCAGAGATACATTAAAATCGAGCAATATTTCCATACCTACCCCTTGCTCCAAAATTTCCTACAAAAAAAAAATTTTGCGTCATGAAATTGGCTATTAATTGGTAACCGGGAGTTTTTTTAAACGAAAAATCGACTGGCACAGTCTGTTTTTCAATAAAATCATTCTTTGGCCTTCAAATGACGTAATGCAATTCTCAAAAATCCACTATCTAAACCTAAAAATTCTCATAAAACGACTAATCGAAGAGTAAGAACGTTCTAGTCTTCGCCAGTCGATTCAGGGGAACATTTTACATATAGATATGAATTTTCAGTTCATATTTCTGAGCATTAAGGGAGATACCAATTAGCAAATTAACTTGTGAAAATATGCGAAAATCCACTTTCTGAAATTTCATGTATCCATAACTCGACTAATTGAAGAGATAGAACGTTCTAGTCTTCGCCAATAGATTTAAAAGAGCATTTTACATACAGAAATAAGTTTTGAGTTTATATTTCCAAGTATTAAGTAAGATAACGGAGAGCAAATTAAATCGTGAAAATATTCTCTATGTATTCATAATTCGACTAATTGAAGAGATAGATTGTTCTAGTCTTCGCCAATCGATTCAGAAGAGGATTTTACATATAGATATGAATTTTGAGTTCATATTTACAAGTATTAAGGGAGATAGCAGAGATACATTAAAATCGAGAAATATTTCCATACCTACCCCTTGCTACAAAATTTCCTACAAAAAAAAAATTTTGCGTCATGAAATTGGCTATAAATTGGTAACCGGGGGTTTTTTGAAACGAAAAATCGACTGGCACAGTCTGTTTTTCAATAAAATCATTGTTTGGCCTTCAAATAATGACGTAATGCAATTCTCAAAAATCCACTATCTAAACCTAAAAATTCTCATAACTCGACTAATTGAAGAGATAGAACGTTCTAGTCTTCGCCAGTCGATTCAGGGGAACATTTTACATATAGATATGGATTTTCAGTTCATATTTATAAGCATTAAGGGAGATACCAATTAGCAAATTAACTTGTGAAAATATGCGAAAATCCACTTTCTGAAATTTCATGTATCCATAACTCGACTAATTGGAGAGATAGAACGTTCTAGTCTTCGCCAATCGATTCAGAAGAGCATTTTACATACGGAAATAAGTTTTGAGTTTATATTTCCAAGTATTAAGTAAGATAACGGAGAGCAAATTAAATCGTGAAAATATTCTCTATGTATTCATAATTCGACTAATTGAAGAGATAGAACGTTCTAGTCTTCGCCAATCGATTCAGAAGAGCATTTTACATATAGATATTAATTTTGAGTTCAGATTTACAAGTAATAAGGGAGATAGCAGAGATACATTAAAATCGAGAAATATTTCCATACCTACCCCTTGCTCCAAAATTTCCTACAAAAAAAAAATTTTGCGTCATGAAATTGGCTATAAATTGGTAACCGGGGGTTTTCCGAAACGAAAAATCGACTGGCACAGTCTGTTTTCCAATAAAATCATTCTTTGGCCTTCAAATGACGTAATGCAATTCTCAAAAATCCACTATCTAAACCTAAAAATTCTCATAACTCGACTAATTGGAGAGTAAGAACGTTCTAGTCTTCGCCAGTCGATTCAGGGGAACATTTTACATATAGATATGAATTTTCAGTTCATATTTCCAAGCATTAAGGGAGATACCAATTAGCAAATTAACTTGTGAAAATATGCGAAAATCCACTTTCTGAAATTTCATGTATCCATAACTCGACCAATTAAAGAGATAGAACGTTCTAGTCTTCGCCAATCGATTCAGAAGAAGCATTTTACATACAGAAATAAGTTTTGAGTTTATATTTCCAAGTATTAAGTAAGATAACGGAGAGCAAATTAAATCGTGAAAATATTCTCTATGTATTCATAATTCGACTAATTGAAGAGATAGAACGTTCTAGTCTTCGCCAATCGATTCAGAAGAGCATTTTACATATAGATATGAATTTTGAGTTCATATTTACAAGTATTAAGGGAGATAGCAGAGATACATTAAAATCGAGAAATATTTCCATACCAACCCCTTGCTACAAAAAATCCTTAAAAAAAAAAATTTTGCGTCATGAAATTGGCTATAAATTGGTAACCGGAGGTTTTTTGAAACGAAAAATCGACTGGCACAGTCTGTTTTTCAATAAAATCATTCTTTGGCCTTCAAATGACGTAATGCAATTCTCAAAAATCCACTATCTAAACCTAAAAATTCTCATAACTCGACTAATTGAAGAGTTAGAACGTTCTAGTCTTCGCCAGTCGATTCATTGGAACATTTTACATATAGATATGAATTTTGAGTTCATATTTCCAAGCATTAAGGGAGATACCAATTAGCAAATTAACTTGTGAAAATATGCGAAAATCCACTTTCTGAAATTTCATGTATCCATAACTCGACTAATTGAAGAGATAGAACGTTCTAGTCTTCGCCAATCGATTCAGAAGAGCATTTTACATACAGAAATAAGTTTTGAGTTTATATTTCCAAGTATTAAGTAAGATAACGGAGAGCAAATTAAATCGTGAAAATATTCTCTATGTATTCATAATTCGACTAATTGAAGAGATAAAACGTTCTAGTCTTCGCCAATCGATTCAGAAGAGCATTTTACATATAGATATGAATTTTAAGTTCATATTTACAAGTATTAAGGGAGATAGCAGAGATACATTAAAATCGAGAAATATTTCCATACCTATATAGCGATTTCTGCTCAAGATGGTTTGCTCGAAATGTACTGTGTGTGCTACGAAATAATAACCAAAATTTATAAAAATGAAGGCAAATAGTAAAAAAATGTTTGCGCTGTTATTTCTGGAAGAGCAGGAAAAAGAGGAACTGGTAATGGCAACCCTTAGAGTATCCAATAAGCCAGTGGATGAGATGTTTTTGTGTCGTGATACTGAGAATGCCTTTAATATCACCGTACAGAGAAGGCTTTTTGGAAAAACAGGGAATATTTTAAACTTTCTACGAAACTGTATTCAATTGAGAATTTCTCACTTATATATTTTAAATAAATTAATTTAATCGTAATATAAAAAACTATCAAAAACACTAAAAGTTCACCTTGACCGACTTGATGGAATCCAACTCGACAGATATAAACCGACAGTAACATCAAAACTGCGCTCAGCTAAGCGGACTTGGGAAAACCAGAATGTCCGCTGTTCGCGACCGAAAGTTCGAGCAAACCAGGCCACTAGGAGGACTTTTTGGATGAAAGTGAACTGGGTTAGATGGACATAAAATCACATCTAGTATCTTTAGTTTACGTTTGGCAGGCAGAACCAAGTGATAAATGATATTTTCACAGCCTAGCGTATTTGAACCGAATGGTTTTATTGAAATATGAGTTTTTATCATTAATGTTCAGCATTAACGTTAAAATAAATTAATAATAATACAGCCGTGGAAGTTATATTTATTTTATCGATAATGTAAACAATAATTCTGTTCATATTAACCATAATTATTGAGAGTATTTTGTTGACAAGAATACTTGTAATTATTTGAAATAAAACATGGAAATCAATGGAACAGAATTATTAATATGCTAGCATTAAAATTACCGATAAAGCATTTTATATGGATTAAACAGGAGCGTTTGTTAGGCTTAAAGTATGAAAAATACTTGTTAAAAATCCAGTTTATTCAGGAATTGTATTTGGAGGAGGAATAATAATAGTCGTTTGAACATGAGATTATAAAACAGTTTAGTTTTGTTCCAAAATCTTCAGTTTTTTTCATTATTGGTCAGATAACTCCCATTAACGTACCTTTTAAACAAAAGGTGTATTAAAAATGGACCAACTTTTAAATGAGAAATTATACACATGTACAGTGTGTGCATAAAGTAATGTAACTTGCTAATGTTTCGATTTCCGTTAGGTTTACAGAAAAATGTTGAATAGAAGTCGGAAGATCCGACCTGCCGTCTTTGTCTGTAAGATGATGAAACAGCAGAGCATATAATTTGTTCCTGCCCCGCCGCGGCTCGAATCAGGTATATGATGTTTGGCAGGGATTCTCTCTCGCCCTCAGACCTAAAATATCATTCACCAAATACACTAATCGGCTTTGTTAAAAAGCTGAATTTGTTTGGTGAAATCTGAATAGGTGTGAGCCACAATAGACTCTTGGGAGTCGCAGTGGAGGGCCTTCTAGACCCACTCAACATAAACCTAACCTAACCACTAAAAAACTACGCACTGTAAAGAAGACAATACAAGCGAGAAAAGTGAAAGGTAAATTTGGAAGATCTTGATAAGCTGATAAATTTTAAACAACATGAACCTATGCCTACATTTTTTTTTCAATTCTTAGTGTACACTCAAGTCTATTTTCTATAATCATTATACATGGAAAATTCATCCTTCGACTATGCATTCTGATAAAAACATTTATTTGTAGTAATTTTCTGTTGCTTCGCTTAGTTTTTAGGGTTTTCATCCGTTTGGTTTTATTGTGTTACGTTTTAAGCTTACAGGCAACTACTGTATAAAATTGATTTCTAAAGCAGACAGGATTTTCCGGATATATAAAGCACTTATATCGAATATTTCTGGAGACTTTTTTCCAGAGAGATCTGATCTGATTACATCACATGTTACATAGTCCCTTGGTCCTTACATCATTTATCCTGTATAACTTAAGTGGCTCAATCCAAATTTAGATTTGTAGCTAATATGAACAAAATACCATCACTCCAATATTAGATTATTCCCATTATCTTATGTCTTTCCAAATACAAGGCAAAACAATAAAAATATAGAATGTCTTGGGTTACGGAAAAGTTGATGGGAAATAATACGCAGATTTTTCGTAGCGTTTTAAAAAGTTGGGAATGTATTTCTATTTATAGAAAAGGTACTCTGGTCACTTTTTTCGTTTTTTGGCTTAGACACTAGTCATTCGGCCAGGCGCGACAGGAAAAAACTAATAATATTTACAAAAATAGAAATGAATCTCACTCACACCTATATACAAGAAGAAAGTACCGCAGTAGGGATATGACGCAAAGACTTTATAATATGTCACAAATTAGCTTTAAGGAGACTGTAAATGATAGAGCAGGATTTCAAGGTTGCCAGAAGTTACAGTATTAGTATGTTTAGTTTAATAAACAGATACGTGCAATGAGAAACGGAACATAGGGATTTTAAGCATTGTATCAGAACTGCTTTTGAACTAGTCGACTAATATCAATCTTCAACAGATTAAAGACACGATTATGACATCGTTCATTTGGACACCTACAACATATCGTACAATTCCCACCACTCCGTAGTCTCAACTGTAGGTGGTCCTTAATTAGCGTCAGACAGTCAGTAAACAGCAGTCGATATCCGAGTACTGTTCAAGCCCATAACTATTCAAAATAAAATAAATCCGTAGAGAAATCAGAATGTACGCCCTTCAGGAAAATATTCAAATTTTATCGTGGTATTTTGGAGATCACTTGATTAGGAAAATAGTAAACTTATTCGTTGGTGCTTTTGAAAACCGACCAGCGCCTTCACAGTCTACAGTTGATCGAATAATTAGAAAATTTCGTAAATGTGGATGTTAAAATCAATCATGATTACTCCATGGCAATCCCAAAAAACTGAAGCAAGAACTTTTCCAGCAGATTTTTGGACACGGAATTTCTTAGGTCTTGGAGAACCAAAGTGTCGCCACTTCATCGATTGTTACTTTGTTTCTGGATCGTAGAAATGTACCCAAGTCTCATCCATAGTAACAATTCGGTTTAAGAAGTCTACATCGCTTTCAAATCGAGCACAGATCGAACGCGATGCATCTACCCTTGCACGCTTTTGGTCAACATTCAAACATTTGGGGATCCATTTTGCAGCAATTTTTCTCATGTCCAAATTGACGTGAACTATATGATAAACGCGTTCGTATAAAATATTCCAGTGCTTCAGATATCCGTTTTAGCCCAATTTGACGGACTGACAAAATCATGTCATGAACTGCATCGATATTTTCGGGGACTGACACAGAAACTGGCCTTCCCGATCGGTCATCATCTTCAATGCAAAAATTTACCTCTTTTTATCACCAAGAGTATTAAGCATATTTTCGTAAATCTGCTTACCTCTTAACCCTTTTAAATACAGGTACTTGATGATGGCTCGATACTCCAATTTTTCGATTTTCACAATTTCGGTGGACATATTTTTTCTTTTAATTTATTGCGTAATTCTGGTTCACTTTTTTGACGTCAAACTGCACACTGACACTTCTAATAAGTTATTGTCCGTTGCTATAGTAACGCAATATTTTGTTTATGCATGGAACTGGTCTAGGCTAACTAGATATCAATACATCCTCGTATTTAGGTATTTAATTTTTACCTTCAAAGTAAAGCAAAGTATTGAGATCTTCATAATTCCTAAGATAGTACGAATCTTACGCTCAGACATTCTATCGTTTAAGACACGACGATAATTATATAAAAATATATTTGCACCTATATTCTCTTCTTGCTGCTTGTTTGTTTTTAATATCTCCTACATAAATTGAGAATATATCTACTTTTTCATCTGCAGTATAACCCATTTTTGTATAAGGACTGACAGCTTATAATAAATTAATAATTGTTTCATTTTAAAATGTCAGTTGCATAGCCACCTATAGTCACCCTTTTGTAGTACCATACGTCATTATAGAACAAAACTAATGCTACACAATGTTATATATTTGTAATAAGGAAATGCAGGCCTACTCAAAAGAATAAAAAATACAGGGTGTCCGATTTAAAATATTGAAGATGCATTTTATTGGGCAGTCCATTTATACAAAATTCAGTCTGCTGGCTACATTTTTGGTCGGTACAGATAAAATAATACAATTTTTATTCAAAACTTTTTGTAGTATTCCCGAAATTAATGAAAATAAGTGGGGGTCAAAGTATAATGGGAAACCCTGTACATGTACACGAATCCCTTATTAAAATTCAATCGTTCGTCTTTGACGGAAGAAAACAAATGAATCAGCCTCTTCCTAAAATTGTATCGTATGCCCATGATACAGACATTTTCACAAATGAATTAATTCCCCATGACAGTATTATCGTACACCCATGATGAAAGTAAATTTCTACAAATGAATTTATCTTTCTACCTATTTATCCGTACGAAGTATGGGCGGGTCGCTATTAAAATAATTGTTTCATATAAATCCTTTTTGATCATACATATTTAAATTTTGCCTTTGATGCTCTTTCCAACAAAGTGTCGCATAATCCTCTTTGGTATTTAAAAATATCCAAAGGGCAGCCGTCATGTAGAGGGAATGAAGGGAGTGATATATTATTTCATGACCTAAAAAGCCTAGATTAGAATAAAACTTCACAAGTACGAGCACTTTCCACCTTTGCTTGAAATGAAGAAGTCACCGCTTAACAACGATTTCACTGTAAACTTATCAGTTTACTAGTGTTTTGTGCTGTGGTATAAAAAACTTGCTGCACGTTGTTGTACATCTCGGTGAATTCAAACTAAACATCAGTCGTACTTGAGACACGTGCCAAAACTGGAACACAGCAAACTCCTGGTCAAAAAACACTTGGAGACGCTGACTAATGAAATATTAAACCTCACCATGGGCCAGATAAGGAAAGTGACGGGTTTACTCACCGGTCACTGTACCCTAGGGAGTAAAAGCATACAATCGGCATATATAGGGAGGAACCTTGGTATCCGTCGGTTGTGCATGGGAGAGGAGGACAGAATCAATTAACGTTTGTTCTAGATTTACAATTAAATCAGTGAAGAATGATATTTCCATCCATCTTTCAAATCGAAAACGCTCATTGAGTGAAAAAAACGGCCGGAAAGCGTTGTGGACGGTGCCGAACGACCAAATACCGAAATGACATAATTTTTCGGTTTTGTTGACCACGACGCGTCGTTGACAATGCTCAAACGGCCACGATCCGTTCTGGATGATTTAAAGAGCTCATAAACCGGTTTTTCTTGTCTAGGCTTGTCACTTTGTCAGTGTGTTACTGACTGCCATCGAGTGAAGTTATCTCTATGTTATTGAGCGAAGTCGCTGCTATTGTAGCTAAAAACGATAATACGAGAGAGGTGTTTGATGGAAAACTTGAAAATATTGTTGACAACAGCAATGATTGGAATGATTATTTTACGAACGAACGGTATGAATAGATCTTCCTAGGAGTGGCCGTTTGAGCCACAACACAACGCGAAAAATTATGTCATTTCGGTATTTGGTCCTTCGGCACCATCCACAGCGCGTTGCGGTCGTTTTTTCCGCTCAGTGAGCGTTTTCGATGTTTGTGCGTAACAGATAAATAAAATAATAATCTTTCTACAACAAAAATGTTTTTTTCTTTCTAGGGGAAAGCAGCGAAAAACACAAACTAATTATAAACTAAAGTGAACTCTTCCATGCATTTCCAAGCTTTCGGAAAACTTTGCTTCCATTTTCAAGGTTGTTAGTGAGATTATAAACTGAAATTAGAATAACACAAGAGTACAAGAAAACAATCCATTTAAAAAAATAATTATTAAAATTAATGCTATGAATTTATTATCATAACTGTTGGCTGGATACCAAAATTTCTCATTACTCAGCTTCTCTCCAAGTCTTACTTGATTTGTTGTATGTAAACTTTTAAGCAAACCATATTAATTGGGTTTGCAGAATGACTAATAGTATATACATGAGGATTTAATAATAATTTGATAAATTGATAGTTTCAACCCTTACACTGTGAAATTCATACATGTCAATGTTTAAAAATACTCATTATTTTTATTTCACAATATTTAATAACATAAGTTTCACAAAACAAAACTTAGACCCGACCGGTTTCGATGTTTATACATCATTTTCAAGGGGTGGAATGAAAATATTGTTTATTATGTAACTAAGAAAATGGAAGGAACACTTTTAGGGTAGGATAGTAATAGGTATCATATAGATAGTGAATTAAATAATGTAAACAAGTGTTAAAAGGTGTACATATGTACATATTTTCGCGAAGAGCAGAATTTAGAAAAGATAGGTGGAAACACATTACAATATATCGGTCAAACAGTTGGACAAAGGAGATTGTAAAGTATCTATTTGCTCATTTATATAAGTATACTGAGGATCATTAGAGTACCTTCTTATCTTTAAAGACTCCAAAAAGTCAAGTTTAGTATAATTCTGACAGTCATGTAGTAGCTGTATTTGATTGTTCAAATTTGGATTGCGGTTTTGTTCTTATAAATGAGCAAATAGATACTTTACAATCTCCTTTGTTCGACTGTTTGACCGATATATTTTAATGTGTTTCCACCTATCTTTTCTAAATTCTGATCTTCGCGAAAAGATGTACATATATACACCTTTTAACTTAGCTAATAACTTGTTTACTTTATTTAATTCACTATCTGATACCTATTACTATCCTACCCTAAAAGTCCTCCTTTCACTTTCTTAGTTACATAATAAACAATGTTTTCATTCCACCCCTTGAAAATGATGTATAAACATCGAAACCGGTCGGGTCTAAGTTTTTTTGTTAAACTTATATTATTAAATATTGTGAAATAAGAAAAAAGTATTTTTAAACATTAACAAATAATTTGATATATATTCATTCATCATCATGTGCAAAATACCTATTAATGAGGCACATTTAGTAGAAATTTTCCCTTTTTTATCCTCAGTTTTCATTCAGAGCCACACCTTAAGTCTAAATAATTCACAGGTTTTCATCAAGGCCACTTTCATCGTAAAAAATTTTGTCCCGAAGCTGTACCATAAACAGTTACTTAGATATGGCTGGAAGTTATTCTTGTTGAAATACTCGGTACATCTCAAGGAATTCTCCCTTTTTTTCTTCAAAACATTACCCCAATCTTAACACCCCATATACCTCGTGACCTACTCTGCGAGTTTATGTGAACTATACATATATATAAACTCTGATAATATTTTGTGGTTATTTTAGAGAAAAATACTTATTTTTAAAGTACACACTTTATTTTGTTGAGTTATATACAGAGTGTTTTCTAATACCACTCACAACGATTGTATATGTAAATACCTCTCGTGAAATTGGACAAAACGATATAAGGATTTGAGGGGTCCAGCCTATTTACTTTCTGAAATACAAGGTGTTAAAGTTATGAAAAATTGAATGTTTTAATTTGAAAACTTTAAAACGGACGAATATATTGATTTGACATTTGGCAGCTTGTTTTTAAATGTAAAAGGGTATATTTTGATGAAAAACATGTTTCAATTATTAATCCAGTGGTGTATATTTGGAAGAATATGTCACCTTTCCCCTCCCAGTTTTTACGGCACTGGCTTTTGAAGCTATTTTTATTTTATTTTTTTATTCCTCAATGGTTTTCACGTGGAAAACACATAATAAAAAAATTTGTAGTTTTCCAAGATATTTAATGTTTTTATGAAGTCTGCAAGATCACCTTTTAATAATGAAATAAAAACAAATATTTTCTCTATTTCATTATTGAAAACTTCATAAAAACATTAAGGCCCGGTTGTACAATTGTAGCTTAGTGAAGGCTCAAGTGTGAACTCAGGCTCAGCGTCAGATTGCTTGTGTACAAAGTAAGCTTACGGTTGAGCTTGATTTAAACCTTGAGCTTAGTAAAGCCTTCAATAGAGCCGGTTTAATGTAAGCTTAAGCACGGAACAAAAATTGTTATCATGTTCCGTGGCTTAAATGTAAATAAATTGTGTGCAAACATAACCTATACTTAATTTATTTCCAAATAAAAAGTTTATCAAAGGTAAATATGGATATTTTAACACATGATGAGAACACTCGAGAAGACTTCGGGTGTAAAGAGAGCGTATGAATCAATTTGAATGTTGGAGGGATCATGAGTTGATTCA
The DNA here is from genome assembly GCA_949126875.1 of Lochmaea capreae. Classification (NCBI taxonomy): domain Eukaryota; kingdom Metazoa; phylum Arthropoda; class Insecta; order Coleoptera; family Chrysomelidae; genus Lochmaea; species Lochmaea capreae. The sequence goes on from OX421397.1 coordinate 6,829,604, forward strand.
AAGATTTCGTCTTTCCAAAGAAATTGTTCGCTTTGTGACAGATTGTATATCAGAGGAAATTTCTTGCAATACTGATAGTTACGAACAATCCCCCCAAATGCCAAATTAGTTAGGTGCCATATTTTGATCAATTTACTTCATACGCATGCGTCAGTTCGAAATAAGTTCTACCAACACTTGCGAATATAGGTTTAGTAGAGCTGCTAGTGAACCATGTATTTATCATGGAGGAAAACTAATTGGTAGCATAGATAACATGTTGCTAGTCGATTCAGTGCGCGGGTAATAGTTATGCCGATCCGATCCGATCCGTGTCCATACGAGTCGAGCGGATTCAGTGCGCGTCCTGCTTTAAGCTTCAAATGTACAACCGGGCCTAACTATCTTAAAAGCTACACATTTTGTGATATATGTGAAGGTTCTGCGTTTTTGACGTGAAAACTATTAAGAAATACAAAATGATATAAAAATAGCTTCAAAAGTCAGTGGATCAAGAATTGAAACATGTTTTTCTATGAAAATATGACTTTTTACATTAAAAAACAACCTGCCAAGTGTCAAATCAATATATTAATCCATTTTAAAGTTATCAAATTAAAGCATTTAATTTTGCATAACCTGTATTTCGACAAGTAAATAGGCTGGACCCCTCAATCCTTATATCATTTTGTCCATTTGAAAACACCCTGTATATCTGTAAGGTACAACACGAAAAGCTCGTAAACGCAATTTTGACCCCAAAATAAGAATTTGAAATTACCGCAATCGATGTTTCAATTTAAACATGAGCTTAATTTATTATCAACTCATGTTCATATTGCGTGTTATTCATCTCAAGAATAGTACATATGTATGAAGGCCATATGAAAATTAGGTAGGTAGATCGGGAGTGGTAGTATTAAGTACTTGCGCATAAATTACCGGTTTCCATCATATTATTGTTATTAAAAAGTTAAAAGTAGCTTATCGAATGTATGGAGTCAAATGTATTTTGTGAACACCTAAGTACACTTACAAATGAAAATATGCTGTGATAGAATATCCTTAACATTGTCCAAAACAATGAAATAACCATTGGAATTCAATAAAACTATTGTCGCATTCACCTGAGCAATGAATTTTGGAGGCTGTTTAATGGTCCATTATGAAGTAAGCAGTATGCACGGACTATTGCAAAGTCAAAGTTAAACGTACGGTTCTGGTTTATCGATAAATTAAAAGCAGATGACTTAATTAGACAACCCATCGATGCAACTTCCACGGGCTTTAATGATAAGCTCGAAATAACCCTATTGCAATAGGACGTCATAACTTTCCAAGCGGAAGTGACTGCGTGGTAGACATGGCTCGTTAATACCATTCATTGGACTGGAACCCTTCAGCGAAGTCGCAAAGTCGACATTAAATATGACCACAAGGAAGTGTGTGAAAAAGAAATCTCTAGAATACTAGATAATCTTATCAGGACAAAAATAAGCGGAATAGTTAATTAGAGGACATAGAAAGTGTATTAACAGGGCGCTGAGAGCTTAACATTTCCGTGGGGTTGACATACGAGGCCATGAGCAGATTCTGTCACCTAAAGTAGGAAACTGTAGAGCACATCCTATGCTAGTGCGACTGTCTGACGAGAGTGCGGCTTCTTGTACTAGGCGATTAGAAGTCACCGACAAGAAATTACATGGAAGACTCGAGGCTGATTAGCTATTTAAAAAAAGTCTGGAGGATCTTATCTAGATTCAGAGGAGTACAATAGATCTGGAAAGGTCGCATAGGAATAGGCTGATTAGCTAATCCATTCCAATAACCAAGGAAGTTTTTTGTTTTATTGCTGTTACTATTTTTGATAATTATTTGAAAAAAAAATTACGGATGGATAATAAAAAGTTGACCTTATAACAAAAGGTATTTAAATAGTTGATATGTATATTCTTCACTACAAATACCATCCAGATATGGTTGGTACATGACTTGATTGATAATGTGATGGAAGAAAGGAATAATCAACTTGATTTTCCTTGTGGTCATTTTCAAAAAGTGAAAAATGTTCCAATAATAATAAAGACAGATTAATGGTGAACATAGAAACTAAAAATTCATGGGACCTTCTTTATACGAAGTAGTTCAGAAGACAGTGAATTTTGATACATTATAAATCATATTTATGAATATAATCTTTGCTCTTGGATTAGTCCAAATCATTGGAAATACGTTAACCAATAAAACCAAGTAGATGTATACAATAATTATAATCTTGAATGTATATCTTGATACAAGTCTCTGACAAAGTTAGTTTATTAGTTATAGCAGCGTATGTACACAGTTCTACTTTGTTTTCCTAAACTTCAAGCATAACATTATCTATATCTTATATCAAAATCACATTAATTCATTCCTACTAAGACAGTTTATTTCACAATTCCGAAGTATTTCCTCGAAATAATATTCAGTGTGATATTTCAAATATCATATTAGGAATTATTGCAAAACCATTCGGGAATAATCTAAAAATAGGTTCGACTTTCGGGGACTTCAATATTTCGAATGAAATACCCTGTATTCTATCAACTATTTCAATCGCTGACTCGATTAAAAACAACTTATACCTACATGGTTTAAGGTTTAAAATATTATTTTCGTGCAATCGCACGCGAAGTGAGTATTTTGCGTCCCCAGCACAGTTCGCGAAATTTAATTTTTTATTGAATACCAACAAATACATAAGTACCCACTCATATTATTTAGGATGAATATTAACATTAATTGTACAGTTTGTATTATTACTTATATTTACTCCATAAGTTGAAGCAAGAACTGTCAAAATATTTTGTATATATTGAAACATATCATTTCCATAGCACACATTGTTAAATAAATTAAATTGCTGTTGATTTTAAAGCAATGATATATTTATTTACAATTATCTAGTTTAATAATTTTAACGATTGCACGAAAAATAGTGTGTATGCCATGGCCGCGAAACTTTTTAACGACCTCAAGATTATCTTGCCTCGGCCGCAAACGGCCTCGGCGATAACTGTTCTTTCGGTACGTTAAAAAGGTATTTCGCGGCCTAAGCATACAAATAACTATTGGTCAAAGTTTGTCATCCCAGTATACAATTGTAAAAGTAAAGTTGATGGTCAGGCGTTCCTTTGATTTCTTGTGCTCGTCTGAGGTAAGAATGGCTCCTTGAGTCTGTGGCATTATCCATATTATTATGGTTAGATTTGTAACTTTCTTCTTGAAATAAAATTTTGGCTCCCAGAACCTTTCGGCTGAAAAGCAGCTGAAAAACAGGGTCTCAATAGTTGATATGGGATAAAAAGATTTGGAGAGTGCAACATGGTAGAAGTTGATTTTGTTTTGTTTCATTTTATTAGTTGGGGGTGGTTCAGATCCGTCTGTAAGACTGAACCGAACTTATCCTGTTGATTATTTCGAATGGGTGGGTTTGCAGTTGAGAGACCAAGTTATGTGAACAGTGATCCGTGCAGAAGCCTATATCCACTATCTCGGATGCCTGCTGCACTATTTGCTGCTTTGAGCGCTTTTCGAAGATCTGCTGGCAGACAATAATTGTAAAAGTTAGCCCTTAACAAGGTTATATCTAAGTCTCATGGTTCTCAAAATACCAATTATATAAAAAAATGTGTCACTATTACCTACAAATTATTATATTATTATAGCACACACATTTTTTATCCACCCAGTGCAATTCAGAAGTAGATTTGAAACGAATAATTCCAAGATTTCCCTGTATTTAAATGAAGCTTCAACTTAATTTTATATATGAATCTGAAAAATTAGGATAAATTTCAATAAATAAGTAATTTAAGCCATTTGTCATCATCAGCTATACATTATTAATAAAATACAATGCTTCATTCTGGAACTACAAATCTATATTTATCTTTATTTACTCACTTATTTCGACGTATTTTATTCATGACAAACTGCATTTGTCTTTGACTTTTAACGGTCATTAAATATTGATGTGCTTAAAATTCCGAGCAGAATTATTATCATCGCTACCTTCAGATTATAGAAATATAGAGGTTCGGTTGAGTTGAGAATTGATTATGAAGGTACGATCCGAAATTCGAATTCTCTTTCTGATTATAAGGACAGACACTCAAACGCGTTAATATCCAACAAAGTTATTTATTATGGATAAGCTTATTAAATGGTAGTCTCTAGGACATTTAGTCATTCTGAAAACCCAGTTCGAATCTATCAGAGAAGGCATTATTTATTGAAACTAATTAAGGAGATCGAACTTATACGGAAGAATTGACAAGACCTGTCCTCTAAATCGTCTATCTAAGCAGTTTGTTTTTCACTGCGGCGCCGCCATTAGGCAATCCAGATCACGTGACTTGTTATGAGAGTCCAGGGCAAACAATTTGGACAGCTGATCGATTTTGTACTGTCTATTCGATGGTAAACAGTGTTCAAGAATTTAATAGTGCTGTGTTTAGACTTTGTGTTTGTTTGGACAGCTTCATTCGATTTTAATTAGATTTGAGAGATGGATGAATTCCTTGATAAGGATTTAAGTAGTTATTTGGTATTTCCACACAGTTTGAGTTTGTGCATCGAAAAGCAGATGAAGGCATTTAAAAGTTTACATACCTACAAATATTTTCAATTTGCCTTTGTGCTGAATGTAGGATCTACTTTAGTCAATGGAGTATTTGCTTCAGTATGCAAGGTTACTTCCTTAGCTCATTATTTTGAATGTTATATTAGCAATATCCTTTATATGAAAATAAGTACCAGAATAACCCTACCATATGTAGGTGAAGTTTCCATAGATGAATAAGAAACGCTAGGTCAAGAGGTAGTTCAAAAATTTATTGTAAGCATATTTTCATCCCATGCAGCACAGATAGATCGTCCAGAAATTTGTACAGCTGGGAGCACTGTAGGAGTCCTTGTTGAGGTATAAATGTTTGGTGTGAAACTGTTTTTCCTTTTCACTCGTGGTTTTCTATCATATCATTTCTATTTCCTAGCCTCATTCACCTGTCAAATGGTAGCCAATTATTTCGTTCGGTATTTAGACAGAAAGACAGAGAGACAGAAAGTCGGAGGTTTAGGCTGTCTTTCTCTAATGGCGCGCATGCTATTTACACAGAAAAAGACAGAAAAACCTCTGATCGTCTATTTTTTTCTCTCTCACCGGAGTTCGGTGGGTGTCGATTTAAAAATTCAACTTTTGGATGATCTAAATAATCCGCCATTTATGCTGTGACGTAGATACACTAAAAAAGAAGTTCTGAAAAAATTAAAATATATACCTACATGGTATACTATTTAAAAAAATATATTAATAAGTTATTTTGGAGCAACGGTGCACCCTGTAAACTTCTAATCGACTTATGCAAATGGTCTGGATTATTTGAAAAAACTTTCATTCAACATTTTTTTTGTAAACCCAACGGAATTCGAAATATTAGCAAGTTACGTTACTTTATGTACACACTGTATATATTTGCTGATTATTGATTGTTATTCGTCTGAAATAGATTATACTATGAAGGAAAATAGTGAATCAACTATAATTAAATTAAAATGGTCTCAGTTTGGAATGCTACCGGTTTGAATAATGTTCGCAAAGACTGTAATATAGAGGAGCTTATCCGATAAATCAAACTCCATGGATGAAATTGCGTTCGTATATTTTCTCACCTTTTTAATAGCGAAACGATGTTTCTTCGTATATATACTGAATTTCCGGGAACATGTTTGCTTATTATCAACTGCCTAATTGTGTTTCGAACGCTGCTGCTACTGCTGTTGTTGTTTATAAACAGCGCCAGTGAAATTTATTAATGGAAATGGGGAGTGTTAGTGAAGTACTTCGACCTTACAGAACTATAAAAAAGCCGCTCTGGAATCCTACTTCTTTTTTTATACCACGTTGGGTCAGCTTTTTTGCGTTGGATTGGAAACTACTGTTCTTTTCTGAATGTGCATATGCCGACATGTGCTTGTTTCATACCGTTTAAGTAACTACAGACCGTGTAGGTCCATGGCTGATGTTTTAACTTCAGTGGTAGGATCTTGGAGTTCCATACTAAACTCTTCTGCGACAATCTTCTACGTTAAACTGCCACTTTTGCATGGACTATCCAAGTGTCCACCACTTGGGTTCGTCCAAAATGTCTTGCACTATCACAGTTTGCATGTTAACAGCTTAACCCTTCCATGGCTTGGTTGACGACTTGCCTCCATATCACCTTTCCAATTTGTGATATTAAGTCTTTGTAGATCTTCTTCAACCCCCGTTTTCCATCTTGTTCTAGGTCTACATCTGCTTTGCCTTCCTCCTATTGAGCTATATATCAATACTATCGGTAGCCATCCTATTTCCATTACTTCTATATGTCTTAACCATCTTAGTCTTTGAGCTTTTATCATTCCAATAATACTCGGATCTTTACATAATTCTTCGAGCTTTTTGTTTCTCCTTGTTATCCTAATTCCATTTAGTAATTTTACTCCAAATATTTTCCTCAGTACTTCCCCTATATTAGGTTTTCTTGTAATTATTGTTCCAAGGTACTCGAATCTCTCTATTTCTTCAAATTTATATATATTTCCTTTGGCTGTCTCTACTGTTAGGTAATTCCCTTTTATAAAGTCTCGATTTATTCATTCCATGTATTTTGTTTTCAGTTCAGTTTCGCTTTTCCTTCAATATTTTTTACTACTTGTCTTGTTTCTTCTTTATTTCTCGCTAATATTGCTATGTCATCTGCAAATGCTAGACATTGATGTCTCATATGATATATTAGTCCAGACCTATTCATACCTGCTTCCTGAATTACTTTTTCCAATACTAGACTAAAAAGAATGGATGACAGTTGATCTCCTTGTCTTACGCCTTTAGCTACGGTGAATTCCTCTGATATATAGTTATTTATTTTCACTTAATATTCAGTATTTTGTAGTGTCAATTGAATCATTCTGATCAGTTTTCCACTTATTCCTAGGTCTTCCAGACCTTTGTACAGTTCGGTTCTTTTCACCTTATCAAATGCTTGTTTAAAATCGACGAATAGCACCCCGTCGCTTCCCAAACTGATAACTTACAACCTGTATTTCCTGTAGCATAAAGATTTGCTCCACTGTGTTTCTTTCTCGTATTTTCCGATTATATTTTCCATATTTTCCTTTAGGATTTCCTTGATATAGGTGGCAAATAGCCACATTTAATAGCGCCATCCCTCTGTAACTATGGCACTCATTTTTATTTCCTTTTTAATACATAGGAATTATTATACCTTGGGTCCACTCTGTCTGCATTCGTTTTTCTTCCCATATCTTTTGCAGTAATTTTTGCATTTCAACAACTAGTCGCGTTCCTCCATATTTGAACATTTGCGCTGTTATTATTGATATTGATAATATTATTGATAAAAAGTGGAAGTTGTTTTTTTTTTTATACCAATCATCCCATCACATTGAAATATAATTATTTCCTGAAAGAAAACCGAAGTATATCAAATAATACCCATCAGTTGGAACAAACAACCACATATACCACACGAGATTTTTTGTTAGGCAAGATAATGTTTCAATTAGTAACAGGAATATAAAGAAATCGAAAACGTTATTAGTGAGTAGTTCTCCAGTATCGCTAGTTACGACTCCTGTGGCAAAGTATATTTTCATTTTAAACTTCCCCTTGAAGCAACTGGGATGATGTAATGAAAATAATTAACATCTTATATAAGTAACTTCTCTACGTCTTGATAAACTCATTAGTATGTTCTTTTCAGACACAAGAGAATCCCATAACAGTTCGAAATCATATACCGTGTTCATTCTGTTGTGTTCATCCCTTTTATTAATTAGAGGATTCGAATTGAAATTTCATCTCCCTGTATCTCACCGAATGGAGAGGCTGAAGTTTTATGCTTTTATCCATATTCGTGCATCTTTGTTATGTTACATAATAACGATAATTATTATACAATTTCAGATTGTAAATGTGTATAATATGATTTTAAACACATGAAACATTGATAAAGTACGGACCAGCTCATTTGTTGATTGTTTTTACAATTCTCAAAAATGAAATTAACTGAGGGCACCTCCATACAAAGAGTTTACTGAACAAGGTACACAAGGAGCTCTGAACCAGGCTATTGAATTTGAGTAAGAGACATTGAAGACAGTTACCGACGTGGTGACCATAATTCACTACAGTAGATATATGGGAACCATATACCTTTTGTTAGGAGGTAGAATTTTGACTTGATTAAGTAGTCGCCGACAGATTATTATAACCCTCTTAATAATAACGTGACATCAGAATGTAGAATAAGATTAACCACCTCATGATAGCACTTATTTGGTCGAAATAAGTTTAAATATTATAGATATATAGACTGGGTCTAGCTCCGTGGACTCCAGCTCCTGCTTCTATGCCAGTCTTAAGCTGCGTCCTCACCGAGTCGACACTGTCGATCGACTTTGTCGATTGACATGATCGATCAACAACTTGACAAAACTGCATCCGTCCACACCAGAGTTGACAGAAATGTTGTCGATCAGTCTAATCAACATGTATGACGAAGATTCATTAGCAATTTCCATAAGGGCATCGTGCCTCATGTTCCTGTTTTTATAATGATTAGTTTTGGAATCCCATAGATTTGATTTTAATTTGTATGCCTCAATAAAAGCTATGACTTTGTTTTGTTCGTGAAAAAAATTTGACATGTCGATTGACACCGTCGATTGCAACGTACACACCGACAGTGTCGACTCGGTGAGGACGCAGCTTTATATTCGTCAGTGTACCACATCAACGTTCCTTCCTGACTAGGTGTTTCCAACCCATTCCAGTTAAGCTGGATATGGTATGGCATATATTCGGAAATTATATTTTTTAATCAAAATTCCATTAATGTGGAAACTTGATAATACTGACAACAATTTTGCCTAGCGTGGGTGAAGCTTGGGCGACACCGAATAATTAAGGAGTATCCATACATCAACCGTCTGGAGGGTCACGATTGTCAATAGTGTTTCCCTTGAAGCAAAACTCAAATTCCTAGCATCCGACATTTAATAGTGCATGTTTCAAGTTACATAAATTGTTAATAATCTCACAGATTAAATTAACGACATTATAATTATCCTGTTATCCTTAATAATAAATTAATAATCTAATTGAAAACTCATAAATAACGATTACGTTATATAACAGCTCCATCGCGTTTATGGCAATTAACTCGTATATCTCTTCAATTTGTTCCCACATGCTCTCAATGATTCTCAGATAATAATTCCACTCGACATTCCAAACGTACTAATGTTCTACGCATATTCAAGAATGAAATTTTAAGACATCCCATTGTAATATAAGCAGAATTTAGTATCATCATCAGTAAATTAAACGTGCTCAGTGAGTCAATTAATTACAAACCTTATTAGATGATAATTGTGCGACGAAACTGTCTACGCCATGTATGTTATCTCTTAGTTGGCAGTCGCAAGCTAGTAACGAGGTCAGAGATGACAATGATCTTATTGTCCTGGTAACATCTCGGCAATAGTTTCGCTACTTGAATTTTGGAAATATTAATAAAGAATGATTTGGCGTGTGATTGCGTGGATTGGAATATTTTGTGCTTTCAATAAAAATTACATCACTTATCAATATACAATGTAGCCCGACGTGAAGGAGTATATCCTTTGATTCGAAATAGGTAATCATTTTCTTGAGAAATATGTAATAACCAAACATATCCTCAAAAAGATGCCTACATCACTTATTATAGTCATTATTCTCAGAATGACTTATTGATTGTGAGCACACTAAAAATATAACCTTACGCATCTGGTTTATCTACTGCTAACGGTGGTTTATTACATCTTCCGCTACACTTTGTCGCAGGCACGCTGTCAATGTGATTCGAGAAGTATTCGTTCTGAAATTGACCAAGCGACATATCAACAAAAACTTTAGTTGTGTGTAAAAGGCTGCCAGGACAAAACTGGGTCTGCAAACGACCATGATGGTAAGACCTATTATTACCTACGTAGCGATAGCCTGGGCAAACAGGACGAAACATACAAAATTCAGAGATCGGTTTGGCTATGTATCACAGGAGCCTTGAGACCGTGTCCTACGGTTGTCACGGAGGTGAAACTAGACCTGACAACTCTTCATCTAGTAAAAGATCGAGAGATCGACAAACTGAAAGACTGCAGATCAGAATCATCAGAGAAAGATGAGAAAAAAATACTGCTATGTGAGTACACCTCACTCCTCATGACAGCCTCCAAGGTAGTATACCTGCTTTCCTCGTGAATAAAGAAACAATTTTTTGTGTAGGAAGATCTTTTCTTAGGCTTATATTATATTTACTTAGTAATGGCATAGTTGGTCAATTATTATTTCTACGAAGCGAACAAAAATGTATCCTATTTCTCAGTTTGAGAATACATATAATTTATTTGAAACATGTTTTGGTAACATCTGCCAATTAGATGTAATAAATCCAAGAGTAGAGGGTGTGCTACCCTGTATGCTTCAACAGTTTAATTTCTTCAATTCTAATTGATAAATGAAAGTTGAATATTATGCTTTTAAAAAATGTTGTGATTACGTAACTATTACTGTTTAGTGTACAACGAGGGATCTATAAACTTTCATTACTAAATCGTTTGAAAGAATGCCATTCAATGGTACACAGACGTCTCAAAAGCAATAGAGGGAGTGTACGGGCCAGGAACCAAACACTTTTTCAAGCGGAAATTCACGCCTTAAGAAAATGTGCCCAGTTCAATATTGACAAAGAATGTGGAAGGCAGAAGATTATCATAATGTCGGATAGTCAAGCAGCCATTAAAGCACTGAGCTCTTGTGTAATCAGTTCCAAAATGGTGTGGGAATGCCTAGGAACACACGATCAACTAGGCGAGAACAATATAGTAATCTTACTGTGGATTCCAGGACATACTGGAATAGAAGGAAATGAAATAGCAGATGGACTTGCAAAGAGAGGGACTGAAAGACCCTTTTGGTGGCCGGAACCGTTTTGCGGTATCAGCCTCAATGTAATATTGGAAGAAATGGGCAAAGCCGAAGAAAAAAGATCTGACCATTGGAAAGATCTAGTAGGGCTTAGACAATCAAATATTCTGATGGGTGACTACAACCCTGTAATGGATGCTACCACCCTTGGATACTTTGGTAGATTATAGGTGTGGAAGGGCCTCTGAATAGGTGGTGCTGCTGGTCACTTGGAGGATCATCTGCAAAGTAAAACTGCACTAATAGTTTTAAAAGGGATTCTAGGGCACAGCACCTAGGGGATTATTGGATAGAAGAGGGACATTCACCTGAGTTGAAGCCTGCAGATATCCTAAAATTCCTGAGGGAAATAGAAATAAAGGAGCTACTAGTCTCTGAGACGTTCCTCAGGAACTAATTAGAAGTGAGGAGGCACAATAGATATTTTAGATCTCAGTGAATGTCACCCCATCATACATAAATACATACATACTAAATCGTTAACGCCAGATGCCGAGTCAACGAAATATTCTGAAACGTTTTTCACCGGAATATTGAATAAGCGAATAAATTGTGTATAGATACAAATTTCACATTCAAATTTGTCGTAAATCCATGATAAGATAATCCCCCAATCCTTAACTTCCAAAGAAAGACGCTGAATTTCCGGCTCACGTTTATTTTCACAGAATTTTGACAATTTTGGCCTTTCTTATAATAATTTCCTTCCGTGTTGTTAGTTCCTTCCCGAAATACAATCAAATCCGATTTTGCACCCAGAATTTGAACTTGGTATGAAAAAACACGCACACACGCATTGCTTCAATGAAAAAGGAGAATTTCAATTTATCTCTATATACTGATGTCGCGCTGCGGAATGGGAAACCAACGTCGTAGTCGCTGGGGCGGCACGGTGAGGAAATTACAAATAAATTATACGACTGCTAACTATGCTGTTCCTCCCAAAAATTTACTTGACTTCACAACCGAGCAAATTGTGCTTCACCTCACTTCCTCATTATTCCTTTGTTTCGTTCGATTTCTAATATCGTGTCTGTAGTTTTAGGTTAGTTATTATCTGATTATTTTTTGACGTTTCTCGAAATCAATGGAAATCTTCAATTTCAGTAATTCATATACGTTCTAGCCAATCGAAACATTATTATAGTGAGAATAATCTACTTACATTATTCCGGTGAGAATTATTCAATGTACGTTGTTTTTATTGAATGACAACCACAACGGATTTTCTTGATTTGACGCGTCTGTCATAAATTTGTAACGTCAAAAAATAATTGATCAAATACCACACGAGAGTTCGATAAATTAGATAATAATTCTCCATGCATTTTCTCAAACTTGTTGCCATTTGGCAGTAGCCACTCGAGCCCTTCGGGCTCTCGTGTCTATTGCCTGGTGACAAGTTTTCTAAAATCTGTCGAATTATTTTCAATTTATTCTCACTCTCTTGTGATATTACTACTGAAAATAACCTTAGCTGTTCTCTTCAAGGAGATGACAATCAACGTATAGTGTCAACAGCAGTAAAAAATAAAAAAAGTTATTAAACCATAATTTAGTTTAATTACAAGCAATAACTATTCACAGAGTCATTTGTTGGCAACATGAGGCCGAGCATTATCGTGAAGCAGAATAACACCACGTGAAAGCTTCCCTGGACGTTTTCTTCTTATTGCTTGATGGAGCTTGTTCGAAGTTTCATTATACAGGTTTGCGTTGATATGCACTCTAGGTTCTGTAAACTCTATCAGCAAGGGTCCTTCATGGTCGAAAAAAAATGTCAACATCACCTTGCCTGCAGAAGGTTGAACTTTAAACTTCTTTGGTGGCGGAGAATTTGCGTGTTTCCATTGCATCGATGACAGCTTACTGGATGGTTCAAAATAATGACACCAAGATTCATCCCAGCAACTATTGACGAGAGAAAGTCATTACCATTTTGACTGTATTCCGTGAGGTGTTGCGAAGACGAGCCCATTCGCAAGCTTTTTTGGTCCTCAGACAAAATACGAGGAACCCATTGCGCACAAACTTTGCTATAACCTAGTTTGTGTACGATACTATGGACAGATCCTATACTCACACCAACGTTTTCTGAAATTGCTCTGACTGAAATTCGACGATTTTCTCTAATCAGGCCTTCCACATATGCCACATCCTTGTCTGTTGATGCAGTAATCAATGCACCTGGTCGTGGCTTATCATTCGTCCTCTCTTCTCCATTCTTAAATTTTCGGCACCATTCCTTCACAGTTGGATATGCAAAACATGCGTTTCCATACACTGCTTGCATTCGCGTATAAATTTGCAACGGTTGCACACCTTCAGCACACAAAAATTGAATGATCGCACGCTTATCACATTTGGACGGATTGTTAACAACAAACGCCATTTCAAAGTCACAATACTTAAAATCGCTGTCCAATATAAACGAAATAAACAGATTAGTGTGATGTTTGCATACACTACTAATGCTGGTAAACGTCAGTTGAATGATTACAATTGTTTCCAAGGCTAACCTGACCAAAGATGGGTTTCAGTTGAACAAGCCTAGTACTTGGAAGTAGTAATTTGACGATTCAACACAAATCCAGTTTCACTATCGTCTTCATATGAATTTCAATTTAAATTAATTTAATTAATAACAGTGACATTAGCGTTAGCTGTATAATACCTGAGTCCAATGTGGGTTAAACGTTCTCAGATCTCTGGATTTTAGCTGATGCCACATGTGTTCTATAGGGTCAAATATGCAATGATATTGGGAAAGCCGAAATACTGTGTGGCCCATATTTTCAGTGATAGTATCATAAACGTATTCTTTTTCGATATTGAACACTGCTGACAAATGTAGACAAATGTAGTACAAAGTGAAGTTTTGAGTCTATGCTCAAGTTTGCAGGTTCAAAATTCGATCATGCATAAAGAAATGTGTACAATTCAAATAATTTTCCAAAATTATAATATACCCGCTCAAGTAAGCTTGAGCTAGGCTAGTTGCTTGAGTAGATGGTAGAGTGGCTTGGCTTACATTCGGAATAGCCGGGGATCAAATTAGGAGTGCTGGGTTAGCACACACCTCTCGGCAACACCGTTTCGTTCACTCTTATCGCCCGAATCCAAAAATCCTTATTCTTCCCAATGTTAGCTGAAAAGGTCATAACACCTAGGATATAGAAGAGGGACACTTATTTAAGTCTAAACCTGCAGAAAACTTAAAATTTCTCTGGGAAATAGATCTAAAGGATCTACTAGTCTGTAAGACTTTCCTTAGAAGCTAAGTGGAAGTCAAAGGGCACAATAGATCTTTTAGGTCTCAATGAATGTCTCCTCATTACATATGTATGCAGTTTCAAGGTTCCTTTGATAAGTACGAAGTAGTTAAAACCCACTCTGCTCTTGCAAGATATAATCGCATCAGCAATAACATTAAAAGAACACGAGACAAATATTACACATGTATAATAGTTACAATTGTTTTTTGAATAATTATTTATGAAATTTGTTAGGTTGAACATCCATTATTTACTCAGTTCTGTAAACTGAACAGATTATTAAAATAGTGCATAGATCTACACAATTATTTTTTGCTTCATCATTTTATTTAAAATCTCATAGTATAGAATATAAAAAAGCGTTCATGGGAACGTCCTACCGAAGCAGAGGAAATTAAATTTTTTCATTTTGTTTCAGCTACCTTTTTTAATTTCATGGAGCGTTTGGAATGGAAGGGAGAAATTCACAAAACTGTAAATTATTAAAACGTGGTAATAATATGCCAGACGATAACTTGAGCAGATGAAGAGTGGATAACATGAATTAATGAATTCTGCTGTTATTAAATCAGTGATGTTCGTAGTATTTATACAGTTAAACCTTTCAATAGCGGACAGCTGAAGGGAATTTTTTTGTCCCTTATTGAGAGGTTTTTGAAATTTTAATCTATAGCCTAGTCAAAGTACACATAAAACCTCACAAAAAATACAAAAAACTTGAAAATTTTAAATTGGGTATTTAAAAGGGTTGTGTTTAACGTGAGAAAAACTTTACGATGTTAGGCATGCGATTTTCCGGAAAATCGTCGAGTGAAAATTTTTGTTTTTGTGTTTTCGCTCTAATTGTCTCAATAATAAGTATACAGAAAAACTTCCAAATCAAAATTTGTAGCTCATGCATTTATCTACAAATTTTGTTTGAAAAGTTTTTCTGTAAATTAAAAAGTTTACGAGATAAAATTAATTTCAGTGGTATTCAATTCGCGGTTACGCGCGAACGGTCTGTGAGCCAAATTTATTAACCGCTTGACTTGAAAGTTAATAATTTTGGGCTTATAACATTCTGAAAAAATAAATAAACTCATATAAAATGTAGAGAAAAATCTCAACTTTTATATAGAAATACTTTCAAATTTGAAAAAGTAAATTTTTTGACTGTAATATTAGTTTATTATAATTCCTATTTAATTAATACTTATCCCAGCGAAAATTCCTTTTAGATTCAGCATTGCAAATGAGCATAAAATATTATTATTATAAAAACGAAGCCATCCATATTTAGAATTTTAAACGAATGCTTCTTAAAAATCTGTTTTTTTGCATGCTTAATTTTACTTGTTTTTTTTTTAGACTTCAATTATATCTTTTCTCGAAATTAATAAAATGCAATGAAACTTTACTACTAAACACTTTGGAGCATCTACTTTCGAAACTACTATACAGTTTTTCCATAAATATCAAATTTTTTGAATAATAGACAATTATTTAAAATAAATACTTAAATCAGAGGTCTGTCAGCAAACCTTCTATAACTTATTATACCGTTATAATATTATCTAAAAATTTGTGAACTTTATAATGAACCTATTTAGAAGTGATCGCGATACAAAAGAACACACCTATGGCTCAGGTAAGAAAGAGAAGGGAGCACAAATAAAGGTGAAAAAGCAGGTGAGAGAGCGTGGAAAATCGATGATAATACATTAAAAAATTAATGTGTGTAGATACCCCATTTTAGAACACAGTTCATATGAAATTTTTTTTAAATGTCATTGTTTATTTACTATCGTAAAATTACAAACATGGAAATTGATGATGTTCAAAAATACTACTATGGAAATTTCGTATATATTTCAAAAAACTAATGCAGATACAAAAAAAATGTTCAGACAAATTTTGTAGATAAATGTATTAGCTACAGTTTTTGATTTGAACATTTTTCTGTATTTTCATCATTTAAACAATTAGAGTGAAAAACAAAAATTTTCCCTCGACGATTTTCCGGAAAATTGCATTCCTAGCATCGTAAAGTTTTTCTCAGCCATTTCAAACACTCAATTTTGAATTTTCAAGTTTTTTGTGATTTAAGCAATCTGTGTTTTTCTAACACCATATGGTTCGGCTAGTTTCCCGTTACTTGAATTAAATTTCTAACTCGTATGGATAATTTCCACCTTATCCTTAAAAAATTCTCTTCCTTTGGCCGTACATCATCCCTTCGCGCATCAATAACGGCCGGCACTTGGCTCGTGAGAAGTATGTAGGGGTGCGTTCAGATCCTATGTCGGGCGCGTTTTATGCGTTCAGATGCTTACGTCAAACAGAACTGGCTGGCATTTCAATTGCCACAAAGGAACTAACCAGAAAAGGAATTTCTGGCAAAAACATAATAATCTGCACTGATAGCAGACAAGCTCTACTAGCCTTGAACAGACAACGTGTTACATCAAGGATAGTATAGAGTGCCATCGAGATTTAGCTAACGCCTCGGTAGATAACAATATTATCCTGAGGTGGGTTAAGGGGCACGACAGGAGCAAAGGTAACCGTATTGCTGATCACCAATAAGAGAGTGTGTGTTCGGTGAGTCCTGGCCTACACCTACCGATATAAAGGAGATGTCTCCTAGTGATCTGTCCACCTTCCAGGAAAGTACAGGATGGACGATTACCTAGGAAAACAACTCCTCGGGAGAATGTACAATGGGTCACATGTGGCCTAAGTGCTCTGCGCCTAACTCACCCTCCCTACTCTACAGATACAGACAGAACTTTATCATGATTTCAATGAGGTTATTCCATCATTTTGATAATAGTAGATATACAGGGATTTTCAAGACGACTGACCATTAGACGTTTCTCAATAACTACATATGATAAAATTCTGAAACTTTGCTTATCTAAAATGTTGTATATGTTATCTCAAATGGGGAATCCTGTATATTTCCACATTTTTGTATTTGGGGCCATTTTACTATCATAAATTCTACCCCAATATTCCAACGTTGTCGACACATTTAGCTTTTTATGATTTTTTTTTTATGTTTGTGTGTGTGAAAAGAAAATGGTTTGGAAGCAGGTCCATAAGCAACTGAACTT
Organism: Lochmaea capreae; assembly: GCA_949126875.1. NCBI lineage: Eukaryota > Metazoa > Arthropoda > Insecta > Coleoptera > Chrysomelidae > Lochmaea > Lochmaea capreae. Next base: position 6,847,036 of record OX421397.1, read on the forward strand.
TGTCATAATCTCACTTGAATATAAATTTTAAGATGTTTAAGATGAAATTCAACAGTAAGTTGAAAGTGAAAAAGGAGACCGACTATATATGCTTGGAACGTCAGTAATATTTTTAAAGGTTGGAAAAAGTTTTATCCACAGAGTGACTGATCTTATAGTTGAATTTATTATCAAAAAATAATTCTTAGCCAATTTGTTTGTCAGATGTACGACAATTCATCAAAAATATGTATTAAGTGTCATACCAAGGTGGTGAAAACTATTATTATTGACGGAGCACCAAAATCGTGGCAGAAATAAGATGCGAAGCTTATAAATGTCTTCAGCACCGTGGTGTATATAAAACTTTTTCCACTACTAGCCACTAATAAAACAGAAATCAAGTAGTCTGATGCAGATTGAAATTTCCACTAGTAAAACTTATTTTCAAACGAATTTTGTAATTATTGCGCGATTTCCAGTTTTCATCAACAAAAAATTTTCAAATTCCACTGGTATTAATTTGAAAGGTAAAAACATTTCTAGATTCATGTTTTTCTGCAATCAATGTAAATTAAACAACACATTTCAGTATCAAGATTAAATTTTGACAGTGTCGATCTACAAATCGGTTGGGAGCGCCCTTATCGTTCAAAATGATTTCTCCCTATGAGTTTACCCCGTCTTCTGACTGACAAGTACACTGTCTGTTTTCGCTCCTCACCTAACCCATAGATTATGATGATATTATGTCATGAGTTATTTTTGGTTGATTGCGAATTTTGAACTAATGGCAATTTTATTCAAATAATTTTATCTTCTTAGGTAATTTCAAGCAGCAAATATGTTAAAGACAATCTACTGGGTATACAAAACTATGTTGCACAAGTTTTTGTTAAACTACTATCCCTGGATTTTCAAAACCTTTAAATTCGTCCATTACTGACCAAGGGTAAGAACAGAAAAAATTATTAACCACTAATAGAGAAATGCAACTTGTGAGTTGGCTAGAAGACTCTATAATTGTCAATTTCACAGCTAGTAGTGGGGAAATTTTTATTTTCATTTTGTTCCAAAAAATATCGAGAAGCTCAAGTTCTTTAAATAAAAGACTCTGTACATTTTTACATTATTTTAGGCTCCAGAATTGGTTTTTTGTGGCATGCATATTATTCCTAGGTAGAAGGCGCTGGAAAGTATTTTGAAACGTTACTTCAATAGCTTGGTTATTTTAAAATAAAAATTTCCATATTAAGAATGACTTTGATGTAATATTATGATTTATACAAACACATACTGTATTGGTGGGAGAGACAAAGTTGAAGTCAATTATGTTTATTTAACAAAATGTTATTCTGTAAACAAAAATTAGGAATATTATCATGTGCTACTAATACTACTAATTATGCATCCATGAAGCCGAGTCCCTCGATGAAGGACTCAATCCTCTTCAGTGGATGCCTGCTTATGTCCCCAGGGGTCATAACAGGGACTACGAAGATTCGCCTGCGTAGCACAGCCCAATGTGGACATACGAGGAGAACATGGTCCGACGTTTCGTCAGTCTTCCGCAACCCCTACATAGGGGACTCTAAACCTAGGATACAGAGGTGCTTCCTCTGACAGCAGTTCCCTGCTAGGAGTCCTGTTATCTTTTTTAACCCACTCCTTGGTAGTTCTAGAGCAGCTCTAGCATGTCCATCCCCTCAATAGGAGCTTGGGCTGCATGAGACCCTGTAAAGCCCTCCAGTGAGCAAGGTGCTGGTTTCTCAACCAGTTCCTCGTCTCCTTACAGATTGTTTGTTTTGTGAGGTCCAAGGTCGAGCCCGGGCAGTTAAAAGGGGTAGCCGCACTTCCACAGCCACACTGTGTTCCGCCTTGCTAGGTCAGCAAGGAGTCCACGACATTAAGCAGCAAGCCCCGAGTTGATGGTATATCCACTCAGTGCCTTGATTGCCGCCTGACTGTCGATGTATATGGTTATGCGGTGGTCCGTATAACCTCTGTCTAGGTTGTCGCAGATTCCAAGATAGCGTATACCTCAGCCTGATATGCAGACACACCCTTACCCAATGGAACACAGTTTTGTGTCCTTGGGTTCCTAGAGTAAATTCCAGACCCCGCCCTATCCCTAGAGCATGAGCCATCTGTGGCATCATGAGGCTGTGAATTTCCCTCTCTTTCCCAGAACTCTCTATTCCGGATCTTCACCCTATATTATCATGTGCTACTCTTCTAATTATATCGGGCTTTAATGAATTTATAGCGGATCTAGCTCTGTCTTCCATATCGTCATTGGTGATGGAATCTAAAGGCACAATTTAATATTGGTCGTAGCCATTTCTCATCATATCTTTCTCCTGTAGAATGTTGTGTCTATGAAAGACATTATGCCGCGTAAATTCTGCCTCGTTGTTCTTGATAATATTATCTGAAAAATTTGGATCTTTTTGACTCCTAATATACAGCCATTCAATGAACTAGACCCTTCTATGTAAGTCCGCACCTTCATGTTACTGCAAATATTATTTCTAACTGTACAGGAATATAAATGTAAATGTACAGAATCGCCATGTAACTGTAGCCACATATATTTTGACAGCATAATATGTTAGGTGTTCAATTAATCTGGGTAGATGATTTTGAAGAAATTACAAAAATCCTTTCTTCAGAGAAATGTGGACCAATTTCCAAAAATTTGAACACCAGCTATTCATGCGAAGTTCCGAGACCGTTTCTATGATGTATCTACGTTCGTTAAAAACATTTTCTTAAAAAATAATATTCCCCGATCTTTGTGCTTTTATGTATAACGACACTTCAAGAGAACATGTTTAATTGTTTATGGAAATAAACTATTTCGTATTGTATCATATTCATTATTTAATTTTTCAAATTTATTCAAAGGACTGCTTCTTTTCAAATTTTTTCCCGAATTTGAGTCGAAGAGGATATTAATGTTGATTTCACCACTCCCATTTTCGATTGAATTTCAAATTGTATTTGAAATGTTTATTTTATTCCGCACATTCTCCCAATGTAGCTTTCAACGATTGTCGTGTATTTCCAACCACCACCGCCATCCGCTAATACAGTGCAGACGTTTCACGAAAACACTGTCCTGTGTACAAATTTGCATTTGGGGGTTCTGAATTTCCCAGCAATTTGCTTGCCTGTATTTCCAGATTTGTTGATGCCATTGTTTTACACAGTACATTTTTTTAACGTTACGGCTTACGAAAAAGATGGAATAGAGCAGATTGCCGAGCAAAGATTATAGCTGGTTGACTGTGAACAATCACTTTATTTAGTATATCTTCTGTACGTTCAGAATATTCATTATTTTTGTTTGTTTTTAATGTGAATTTTAACCACAAGGCTTTTTATAATTTTATTCCCAACGTTTTGGTTCCAAAGCTTACAATATAATATATATGACCAAATATAATATATTTATATATGAAACTATACATCTAGGTCCTAAATATACGAAAAAAAAGGATAAAAAAACATGTATCTATAGGTAGTTCACGCTTTAACTGAAAATCATAAAGAAATGTTTAGAGAATTTCCACTTACGTACATTAAAATACAAATTTCACATCAACATAGAGCACGTGGGCTATGTAAAATGACTGGATGATCCACACAAGGTAGCAGCGAGTTTGATGAGGTAAAAATTGAAAAAAATCGATAACGGCAGTAGTACGCTACCGAAACGTTGGAAGTCAAAATATAAAAGGACTTTGGGGTTCAATTTTCCATGAAAAACTAACAAAACAATGCTTCATTCATTATTCTTCAGCTTTTATCTGCGACTAGGCTCTCATATATCCACAATAAACCAAATTTGGAAATATTGAGATTTGTGAAGCAGAATCAGTTGAATTTTTTTAACGGTCTAAAATTGACAGATACAGCTTATAACAATCTCAACTCAAATAAACCCAAAACCTATATGAACCGTTTTTCTTTGGTAGTACGCAAGTTCCATATAATTTCCATATAATTTTGATTGTTATATGTGCCTACCAGTTCCATCAAAATCAGTTACAACATCCTGTATTAGCCTGAACAAACATAATTATTATTGTATTGTCCGACGTTTACATATTTGTCAGCACAGGTCCGACGTAACATTAGTGAAAGTATATTAAAATCAAAACCTCTTGAATCATCTAGAAATATCATCGAAAAGTCGAGAAGTCTGGAATTTGTGTTCTGAAAGTAATACGTGATTAGTGTTGAATTGTAAAAGTTTGAGCTGTAAAACTTTTCCCTTGCAAAATGTGCATATTGCTTCGTCTGTCAATCGCTGAGCTTACACTGCTCAGTTAGCAGACTCACAACGGATTTGACAGTCTTTCTGTCTTCACTCATCAATTCTGCCGTTAACCACGGCAAATGTTGTTTCATTAACTATTTCGCTTGTTCTTCTCCTGTTGAATTTGCACACCTTTCCATAGACTCTAAAGCTATCCTCTTTTCTATATCCCTTTTTGTACGCACACATTCCATACCAACTTACATTCATCAAGTGCTTTTAGACATTCTACGAAATTACAAATTGCTATCAATTTTGCTTGTCATTTTTTTTCACTTTCCAATATACTAATTGGGAAAGCTATACCTTGTTGCATTCCGACCACCCTGGCTTTCGGACGTCTTTGAGCCGTCCGTATACCAGGCTGCTTCCGCTTGCACTCTTTTTCCAGTCTTTCCTTCCCGGTGTTATGCAATAAACATGTAGATATGCATTTGATATGTAGAAAGGTATCTAACATTTTCCGAAAAGCCAATGCCTACTTCATTCTAAGAGTATTTTTATTAAAAATTCACCGAATGAAAAAACCAGTTTTATACCAAATAATGCACTTTAAAGCGCATCGATTAAATTTTCTGGTACATACTTCCGCTCAAGAGTAGCATATATTATCTGGTGAAGTATTAAACAACTCGAAAACATTCGGAATTTGTATAAAATTTGGAACCAACGTGTACACAATATCTAGAACTCCGACTCAGGATCCACAAAGCGCACTCAATATGCGTTAGTAGTCTGTGAAAATAGCCAGAATGAACATTGTATTGTTTATTTACAAAGTGAGATTTACGAGAAATGGCATAATCAACTCTCAAAATTTACATTTGTGGGTGATTTTAATCAAATCCAGACAAGGGATCAGCAAAGGTTTATGGCAAACATTTAGGCTGGGATAATTGGAGTCCACTAAGCTGATTCGTTTATAATGAATAGTCTACATAAGAAACAACATTTTTTTAAATTTCAATTGTAACTCACTAACCGAAATAATATATTTTGGCTTATGAGTGATGGCGCTTCCCCCACTTTATTACACACTTCCATAAATAGATTGGAGGAGGTCCATTTGTATGAGCCTTTCAAACTTTGGGATTAAGTCAAATGAACCCATTTTTCTGGTGTTAGCTTGAGCGTTTGGTATTTGCATCAACTGTACAAACAACGTATTAGTTATGACAACGAATCAATTTCTATCGCGACGCTGGCAGAAACGTGTGGAAAATGTTCGGAACAATTTATACAATATTGCCAATACAATATTCTTTTGGAAGAATTATTCCTAGTAATAGAAATAAGTACTCATAGTTCCTAGAAATACAGGTTCACCAAAAGAACGTGGTTTCGATAGCTCTCCCTGAATTTTATTGTTCATGTTATTTAATAGAAGTCAAAATAATGATATAAAACTATTAACACGCTTTACAAATTGGAAAATCGCTTTACAAATTGGAAAATCGCTTTACAAATTGGAAAATCACTTTCCAAAGGATAGACCATTCACTAGTAAGCAACATCTACTTCTCGGGCTATATGCCGCGTAGACAATGAATTACACTTCCAAGTTAAACGGGGTTGGTATATATAAAACTATAGAACCAACATTCCTAGTGAACGGTCTATCCTTTGGAAAGTACTTTTCCAATTTGGAAAAAGTTTTAATAGTTTTATTCTATTATTTTGACTTCTATTGATAACACGATTCACTTAAATATGACAATTGATACAGGAAACTGTAATCAAGTTGTAATGTATTTTATAAGAACTCTCTATCCTGGCAGGGTCGCCATGTAGGGTCCATGTAAGGTATTGGGTATAATCACTCTCGTTTCACAAATAGGTCATTTATTGTTGCCACAATCAAAAACTAGTCAGTTACAAGATGTGTTTAATAATGATTCGTAGCCCACTTATTTGACCCAACCAAAACTTCTATATATTTGGTTATTTAACGCTTTCAACACAATATTTAATATTTATATTAAATATTTGTGTATATCTAAATGCTGACGCTACTATCGACATATCTTTGAATTACTTGATATACAGGGTGTTACAAAGTAAATTCGTGTTATCTCATTCAAAAACCTTTTCAGTTCGCAGCTAATGTGGGTACCCACATTGCTTAAGGGCTGTTTATATTTACCATGAGCAATATGAGAGGACAAGTATTAACAATTGTTTCCTAAATATAGTGTACCCTGGCTTAGTCAGGTGGAGTAAAATGCGACTACAGGTGCTGCAGAACCGAGATATGGAATCTGAGGACAGCTGAGTGCCAGCCATCGAACTGCAAACCGCATCCCTAACTTACACTTCACTGTCTTGGACAAGGCGCAGCTTGGAGAGTTCGAAGAGGCTACATTCCTCAACAATCCGATTGAGTAAAAAAGCAACAGATACTGGGTGACCTCTTGGTATAATATCCTTACTGCCAGTTATAGGAACAAACTAAAAATTTATCAGGGCTATTAAGAACTTAGACACAAATAAAATTGGTCATTCCCACTCTTTCCTCCAGTCGTTTTATGGAAAAGAAACACTAGTCTGTTGGGATCTATTCTTGACTAATTTGGTAAAGATAACTTGACAGTCCAGAGACCAGACTAATCAATAACAAAATTGATGATGAAACCACCCTGCAGCTGATTGGATCACACTCCACTTTAAAGGACAAACCAGTGGCCACAAGTGGATATGAACAATATAGGTTAGAAGCAATCGTGATGATATGACTAAGGAAATTTGCACCAAGCAAGTGCGTTCTGTTCACGTCCAGTGAGAGCTGAGAGGATTGTTGAAGTAACTAAGACTGCAGTACCCAGGACCTATGTTTGTAAGTACCGTGGATAAAGATCGACCTACTCCTCTAGAGATTATGAATTTCGTTGTGAAGATTGAATTCAAAAAAGGGATCCAATTACGATTGAGGAACAATGGACAGATAGTACTAACCCAGTACTGTACGTGGTTTTGAACAAACCACTCATAGAAAACTACATCGACCAAAAAACTATCTTAAATGTCAATGCAGTATTTGATAATGGATTGTTTCGATTCAGAACGATTATTTTGTAATACAAAGATATATTGAAGTATTTTGTGTTAAAATATTAAACGTAAAGTTCTCTCAACTAAGACTTCCACTAGTTATGGAAGATGTAGATATGAACAATCCAATGAGCTACAACTTTTAACCGTATTTAAATAATTACTAACCAGCATATTGTTCAATTGTGGATAACGAACAATGGAAAGTCAAACAATTTGCCTTGGCTGATCTTTAGTTATTGTAGCTGACTCTCCAGTTGATTATTCATGTTAAAAGGTATGGTGCAACTAGCACGTATTGCAAGTAATTCCGAAAGATATATGTGAATGGTTAGTTAGCACATATACAACGTTCGATACAGTGGAAGTATTCAGTTCAGCATTTCATTCAAACTCTTAATTATAACAGGGGAAGTATTCAGTTTAGCATTTCATGCAAATTCTGAATTATATCATGCTGAATATTGGTTTTCACGGATTAAAATAACTACAAATTGTGATATGAATGATATGGTGATATCACTAACAAACCAATTAGTTTTTCAAATGAAGAAATAATTATTTTTAAATTGAAGTTTAAAATTAATTTCCTTTCGATTAACGACTAAAAACCAATCACAAAACGCCAGCAACACCCTCCAGCGCTCCTGATCCTCTTCTATCTCTAATGGAAACCCCCGTGAACAATCCGAAACCACATCATTTTCTACATGTCGATAGTATTAGCACAGAAGAAATGAAAAACTGCGTCTAACAAATCCAAGAAAATACCATTCGCCTATTTAGTTCCATCGCAAATAAGGCAGTTAAATCGCTTTGCTCATAAATTTCGCACTATTCTTCACACTTCTCTTAGGTTGCCTTCGTTCCTGGCAAATCCATCACCAAGGAAATCAACGAAGAAGTCTCAGTTTAACGACATTTCAAACATTAAACCTTCGTCCCCAATACTGTACTCAAAAGGAGCTCTTGAACCTTCCAAAAAATATTGAAATTATTTGAAGGCCAAGTTATTTATTTAAAAGCCAATCCAAACAGTACTGTTGTCCTCAAAGTTGCAATGAAAAACTAAAAGGAAAAATCAGAATACCACCGGCGGCAATCGCGTCGTCTGTTGGTGATACTCTTTAATTCCCCTTCGTCTCTGAAGAAAATAAGGTGGTTATCGAAACGCGCGGAAGATAGTGTGAACTAGCGCACCAACAATGAAAACCAAAAGTACTTTTCTATGCATACAGCGCTTGTCTAACGTACTTTTTAGTACACACTTTGCATTTTAAATGCTAATTGAATTTTCTCAAAGTGAAATCGTTTTGGAATAAAAAAATGCCATAGTAGAAACAGACTGCTCACGATAAATAGTGTTCTCAAAAAGACGGGATAATTCAATATTTTCAGAGATATAATAGCCACTTTCTATAAACTGAAAGCTGCTTTACTCCTTCAGGCAGCTCTTTTTTGTTTTATTTCATTCTCCTATTGTTTGTATCGATATAAAAAATAAACCAAAACAACAGCTGGTTATTAAGAAGAATATAAAATATTCTCAAGAAATTGGAAAAGTATTTATATACTTTTGAAAAGAATCAGTCTGTTTGTTTGTTGAAATTTTTTTGTTATTCTTAAAATGAACTTTGAAGATAAAAGTTTTTCACTGCTTGGAAACAGACGGTCAATATTTATCTTTCAAGAGATCCAATATAAGTATGTACATATTCTGTGTATCTCAAAAAGCTATAAACTAAGCTTTTGAGCATCGGTAATATTATATTATATCGTCTATGTTGGAGTGGAATGGCCACTATTTTCATGTTTGCTTCACTTATAGATTATAGAGCAAGTTCCCAAGGGTGAATGTCCGTGGACGTCAAATTTCGATACAGCTACAATTATTGTCGTCGTTATCAAGGGCTACTGTAAGTTGATATCCCTGCGTGCTTCGATATATGTCGATTCAGTGATCTCACTTACACCACAGAATAACCTTGTAGGTGAATTATTTCGTTTGACGATGAGAATCGGTGTTACGTTTCGTCAGCTCTCCCTTTGGTTTAAGGGGTTCTTAGGATCTGATTGAGCTCGACACGCTCAGCCAGGGTGAGTTGAGTAGAAAAGTCTTGCTCTTTTATACTCGGTGTTGCTTCGGAAAACTGGTATCGCAACGTTATTGAGGGAATTTATGATATTACTCGTTTTGACAAGACAGAATGAGAGTGGATCAACATTTCCCTTTTGTTGTGACATGATTTTTGGGATCGTCTCGCATTTTTATCCATGGATGACTCGAACAGTTTTGTGAGTAACTGAATGAGTTATCAGCTTTCTTGTAAGCTCTGTAGTATTGGACACTGACTACTGTTCAATATGTTTGAACCATATTATAATATCAATGAAAGTGTGTGCTGTAGGGTAGGGGGTGTATTTGGCGTAACCGATACCGCTTGCCGACACCTGTCACTATATTCTTCTAATTTCCTCCTTTGGGTCATGAACTGGGGGATAATTTATCCAGCTTTTACATCGGAAATATTTTTTCAGTCTAGCATCCGATTCAGAACACTTGGTTAAAATATACCGATACCGTTTTATTTTAAATCAGGCGCTATTTTTGACAGTTCTCTTTGTTTAATGGTTATAACGTAACCGTCACAATAACCAGCAGTAATATGATCAAACTGATCCGTTTCAAACTGAATGATATTCAAATTTCAATTCAAGAGTTCCGTTATACAGATTGCGAAAGGGCTTTTGGAGGCTTACGATTTACACAAGTACGACAAGGAAAATATGAGAAAAACAGCTTGAAAGAGGGAGAGGTGCGAGGTCAGCGAAGGGCGTGTATTTAGTTCCAGAGGTTGGCCTAACCTAACCACATCTGATCAGATAACAAAACACGCGTTCAGTTGGAAACTGATTATCGCTCTGGTAGCGCTACGTTAGGATTAACGTGACCATAGAAGTACCATATTCAAAATGGCGTTGGCGTGAACACACGGTAGTAATTGATCGTGAATATTAGGTTATTTTGAAAAATAGTATATTGAAATTAAAGCCAAATATCGATGTGGCTGTCTTCTCTAGTTTACACCGTATAACCAAACCAAGTATTGAGTGGACTTCTGAAATTCATCCCCTGATATGCATGCAGATACACTAGCCATGCGACATCGGTATTACAATTCAACCGCATTCAACTGTTCAGATGTATTCAACATTCTGTCACGTCTTCTGATTAAGTGTAATGTTATGCTTGTCTGTAAGTGAGGTATTTGCAAACATGCTGGGGAAGAGAGGAATCACATTCAATTTGATTCAGCGAGCATACCAATGTTGAAGAGAAAAATTCTAAACAATCAATTAACTTCGATATCAGGATAGTATCATTAGTTTTTATATATTGTTAGAATTACTGTTGTATAACACACTCAAATACACAAAACATCAAAAACACTTCAATATATCTTATTTAAAGTTAACGCGTCGTTTGGCCATCTGCAATCGCGTGCGGAAAGGTATCACTTTCCGCACTTACACAAGATCATTTTCATAAAAAATGTTCTCTTCTCTCAAATCGATATCATGAAACGTTTTCGAGAAAAATAAATCTAAACTTTTTGTGTTCCTTACATAAAATCATGTTGGATTTTTATCTGTAATATCAAGTTGGCTGTGGAAAATCAACAAATTGTACAGATACTGGTAACAAAAGTCGTAAGTATTAAATTGCTTACATTGTTTTGGAGATTTTAAATTAATTTTATTTCGTGAGGGTATAAAACAAGAATCAACATTAAAAAAAACAAAGTTAGAGATAATTACCAACAGAAAAAAGAGAATTAATTTTACAACAGATGCTCTACAGGACGACCATTTGTCTCAATACACAAATTTATCCTTTTCTTTAAAGATCTTCTAATTTTTGCAAAAATTCCTGCATTATTTCTAATTTCATTACAAGCGTTTTGAATTATTTGCCACAGCTGATTACGGGTTTCTATTGGAACAGCATAGACTAATGATTTTAAATAACCCCAAATAAAAAAATCACAGGGGTTTAAATCTGGAGATCTTGGGGGCCAATTAAGTGGACCACCTCTTCCAATCCATTTATCGTGATAGTTATTGTCGAGATATTGACGAACCTCTCTACTAAAATGAGCTGGGCAGCCGTCGTGCATGAACCATAAATTATTTCGAATCATCAGGGGAATCTCATCTATTAAATCAGGTAAAACATTTTGTAGGAAATTAAGATATTCTTGTCCTGTTAAACGGCTAGGAACCTCTGCGGGTCCCAGAAACTGATTACCGATTACACATATCCAAACATTTATACTAAATCTTGCTGGTGCTTTTTCTCTACTGTTGCATGAAGATTATCACCAATGTAGGCATAATGATGTGCATTATGTAAATTGAAAATTTCGTGTCTGGTAAACGTAGATTCATCGCAAAATAAAATATTGAAAAAGAAATTAGGATCCTGATTTTTTTTGTTCCGCAACCAGTTTAAATATCTATACGGGGAGGGAAATCACCATCTACCATGGCATGAACTTTTTGAAAATGGAAAGGATGAAGGTTTTCTTTATGAATAATATTCCATATGGAAGACTTGGAAATGCCAGAATACATAGCTGCGAGTTTTCTGAGGCTAACCTTCATAATTTTTATAAATAAGGACGTCTTCTTCAAAGGACTGTAGCTCCCTTAGGAAGCATTTTCGGATTAAGGTAATTTGACCTAAATCGACTTAAAATCACCTCTAGTAACTGTAGTTTCGTTTGGCAGGAGAGTTTCTAGACACCCTGTATTATATTGTTTGTCTAAATCAGTTTATTGCCATATAATAAATATATCAACAATACCTTTTGTTAAACTCATGCGAAGAACAAGAATAGTGACGACTTAAATTAGGATTTGTAGTTCAACATTATTCTTAATACATTAGTATCCCATTTAGAAATGTACGCCTGCTGGTGTTAAGCAATAACAGGGGCTCCTGAAGGTTGTGTTATACTATTTCGATAATAGTATTTTATGTGAGTGTATTGCAGGGAAAGTTGTTTTACGCCCTTTGTTCCAGACTTCATTACTAAATGGGAATTCGGTTAGAGCAGGCAGTAATAGGGTTCACGAAAATTGTATACCGGCACGATCTTTGTGACACTTTGGAATTAGTATAGAGAAAAGTTGACTTAATTATGTATTTCTTATTTGAAAATTCCTAAGATGAAGTCGATACAAGGTAACTACAAACAATAAAAAACATCGGCACACTAAAATGTCTACGTTCTTTTCTTATGGTAAGATTTCAAATGGAATGGAATGAAAATAAATGCAAATTAAACAAAAATAATGATAGCAAAAATCAAGAAAGGTTGAATAAAGAATTAACGAAAGTATAATCCAGCAAGTTACCTACTTTAAATAGATAGGAACAACAATTGACATCACTGGTAACCAGGAAAGAGATATTATGAAAAGAACAGAAAAAGCCATAAAAACTTGCCACATGCTGAAACCTGGATTTATTAATAAGAAGGAAATCTCAAAAAGAACCAAAATCACAGTATTCCAAACAGTTTTTAGACCCTTTCTTATAGCAGCGAAACGTGGGTACTGGACCAAAAAATTAAGAGTAGAATACAAGTTTTAGAAATGAAATAACTCTGAGATCTGTGAATGGTATAATAACAAAGACAGAATAAATAATGTAGACATAAGAGAGGAGCTACAAATAAAATCCATGCTAGACTATATAGAAGAAAGACTACTGAACTGGTGGGATACTAGACTAGTTAAAATTGGAAAGCAAAGGTGATTGTTAAAAGAGACAGAGGTAGACCCAAAGAATACTGGGATAACAACATAGCCAAAATATTGAAGGAAAGAGGGAAAACAATTATAGATGCGAAACAATTAGCAAAATATAGGAAAGAATGGAGAACTTTTGTTGATGAATCCTGAAATTTTGAGAAATCTCCCAACACCGAAAGGTAGAAGGGAATCTGATTATTTATCCAGTGAACACGTAAAGGTTGGAACAAATTCGTTAAAAGCTTGATATGTCCATTGGGGGAAAAAGCTCAGTCACGTCGATTTTCTTTTTCAGTCATCATTGTTCGAGTTATGATGTCATTATCATTTTTTTAAATGACAATACCCTCTTTTGATAATTCGTTCAAAAAGATCGCATTTTTCTGTGTATGGATGTTATAATTTTTCTTGTTACATAACCGTAAGTTCGAGAGATAAAAGAGATTTCATTTATGATAATGTAATTTATAAAAATGACAACAGGATTAAATAAACCTACAAACTATTAAATTAAGTGCTCAAATTGCAAGCCATTTGCCTCTTGACAATATGCAAGGCGATGTTGAAACTCTTGCAAAACATTAGTAAGGGTAGCAGCGATAATTACATTAATTTCGGTCCTATTTATCTCTTTTAGTTCATCAATAGTATTAGGTCTGTTAGCGTAAACTTTTGACTCAAGGTATACCCACAAAAAAATCTAGTGGGGTTAGACCAGGAGATCTAGCTGGCCACTCTAAAAATCCTCGTCCACCAATCCATTTATTGGGAAACATATTATCGAGGTATTCACGTACATGTCGTGCGTAATGCGGTGTCGCTCCATCTTGCTGGTACCATAGTAAATTGTCCGGTAGCTGAAGATTTTGATGATGGGGAAGTAAATCCAAATATTTGTCACCGTTCAATGAACCGTCAATAAAAAAAGGTCCCGCAATTGTATTACCAACTATTCCCGCCCACACGTTGACTTTCTGTGGATACTGACTATGCCCTTCTATCGCCCAGTGAGGGTTCTCTGGTGCCCAGTACCTATAATTCTGCCTTTTTACTGTACCATTTAAGCAGAAGGTGGTCTCATCTGAGAAAACACAGTAATAATTTCGGATCATTATTAAATCGATCCATCATTAATTCACAAAATTATTGTCTGCGACCGAAATCGTCTTCATTACGTTCATGAATTACTTGCACTTACTCTTTCTTGGGCATTTTAAAACATACGTTTGACACATTGATTGCTCCAATGTAACTTGACGAGGATTTTCTTGCAATGATAATAATACATCCAATTGTTGATCTTCCGTAACGCCTGGACGACCTTTCTTATAATTATCACCGACATTGCCAAAATTTCTAAATTTTGCTTCGGCTTTGCTCACCGTCGAACGTGTAATATGTCTATCGGGATATTTGTAAGTAAGTTACAAACCTCAGCTTCCGTACGGGTCTTATCTCCATAACCTATCATCATTAAAATCTCTATGCGGTGCTTTTCGCTTAAACAGGCCATGATGTCGATAACTTATTTATACCACAATTATTTGGTAGCTATTATTGTTAATTCGCATTAATGTCAATGAGACATGTGTTGAATTTATTTATTTACAGTCAGTGTTGCCGTCGGAACGAAAATTAGGAACATGCGTATTTTCGTGTCCCTGAATTAATTTCTGGAAATGTTCTTATGTAATATAAGAAAAAATATAACATCCATACACAGAAAAATGCGTTATTTTTGAAGGTATTGTCAAAAGAAAATCGACGTGTCTCTTTTTTCCCCAATGGGCATATCAAGCTTTTAACGAATTTGTTCCAACCTTGACGCGCTTTCTGTATAGGTATATAAATATAATATTTCAAAATTATTGTTATTCAGATCTAATTTTTTTAATATATGGAGAAATGCTTTTTATTAGGCTCAATAAAATGTTTGTGTAATTTATCAAAATTGCATTGCATTAAACATATTTTGTACCTTTGACATGCTACAAACACTGTGAAATATGTAATGTAGTCAAATGAATTCATCAGTCTATCTATCTTGACAGCACAACACTGAAGTATTATTCATAATAAATTTACACAATATGCACTGACAGATGGCAATAAACCAGAGACTTCTTTAAAGGATGATAGAAGACTGAAGCTTTCGAAGTTATTGTTACTGCAGTAAAAATTGTCTGCATGTTCACGCTATTGTTGGGAGAAAGCACATGTCACCAACACATAGCAACCTCGTATACTCAAACAAGTTTAACACTTGCGAAGGTATAATTAATTATTTATCCAGTACTTTCGTAAGATGCAAGCTATTCTTTTCCAGATTCCATTGAACACTTTACGAGCATGGTGTTTGGGAATCATACTACCTTCTACTTATCCTTACCAACATCCTGAATTTAAATTATCACCCATCCCCTTCCCCAAGAAATGATTAACTTTCCATGCAGACTCTCATCCCCAATTTCAACCCTTTCAAACTTTTTTGAGACAAAGGGAAGCAATCTGCTTGTTTAATTTCATTTTAATCTGTTCAGTGTTTCAGGCGTGAAGAGTTAACAGACATAATTACTTTCGCATTCATAATATAAGTGTGGACTATTGAGAAAGTGTAGATTGATGATTTCGAGCTCATTTTATAGGATTACAAGAGTTGAATTAAAAAAAAAGTCCTAAATTGTGCATTCAAAACTTGAACTTCACTCAAATAAAAGATCGCGGAAAATTAAAAAAGTTACAGAGTTGTATAAATTTCAATATAAAGTCAGAGAAGTCAATTATTTTCAAAAATTTAGTGAGAGCTTTCACTTATGGAGCCATTGCGTGGAGCAGCAGATCTAGTTTATGGACGACAAGAGAAAACCTCCCCAAAATTCCAAGACTAGCTATAGGGTGTATCATGAGGAACTGTACATACTCCTACCTCTCGTATGAAGTCCCCTATGGGAAACGTCAAATGGCCATTAAAAATGTCTTCTCCCATATTATAATAATATATAATAATAGTTGAATAGATGAGGCTTTTACTTGATGAAGATTCATACTTAACTATGAAATAAAACAATAAAAAATTTTTGTTTAAACCTTCATTACAATTGAACTATGTTCAAATGTAATGAAGGTTTAAACAAAAATTTTTTATTGTTTTATTTCATAGTTATATAATAATAGTTGTGAATTTTGACTGATATTTCTTTTGATCATAACTTTTGAACGGAATTTCGATTTGTCTCATATTTTGGTGGAACGTTACACTGCTATCACCTTATTAACTGATTTATTCAAACTAAAAAAAAATCAGGACCAGTCTTGGAAAATTAATTTGTTTTGTTCATATAAAAAACTTCACCCTGTATATGGAGTTTCCAAACTCTAATAAGGATCTTACAAAGTAGACAAATGGCGTATTTATTTTTCTCCCCACACGATTGCTCAATTTTTAACAAGAAAATCAAAATTAACTATAAATTGTAAGTTTAGCAACATGAGCCATAAATCTCAAAAAATATAATTTTCTTGCAAAAATGTACAGTTCAAAATATTTTTAAAATGTGGCCATGGTTAAACTACATATTTTTTATTTGAACATTTTTTGATTTAATTTGCCAATTAGATGTAATAAGTCACAGCGTATACGGAGGGCCACCCTGTATGTTTCAACAGTTTAATGAATGAAAGTATAATTTGTTTATGAAAAATTTACTGTTACTGTTCACTGTACAATGGGGATTTATAAACTTTTAGACTAAATCCTTGAGGCCAGATGCCAAGTCAACGGAATATTGCGAAACGTTTTTTACTTTCATCAGTGTTTGAATGAATGCGAAAGTTTTGTTGATTTCGAGGATGTCTTCGTAGTCGCATTTGTTCATGTCCATTCGTGTTCATTGTCTGCTTCATTTCGAAAATTGTATCCGAATATTTATCGAGCAGCTTTTGATTTCCGACTCATAATCATTGCCAAAAGTTGAAGATTCAGGAGTAACCAACATTAATTATACTGAACAAGGCAACCAAAGCTTACAAATAATTTTATAAACACGCTTTTATCAGTTCAACAAGTTTGATTAGGAAGTTTATAAACGATTGTCACGTTCATCAGGAGAATCGATCGTCGCACTACGTGATTCTTAAGTTTGTACACCACAATAACAGTATAATTTTTGTGACAGAAATCCGTTTATTTTTGAGAGAAAAATTCAAATTAGATTCTAAAGCCACGTCCACACCGAAAGCAACACATAGGAACATTATGTTTATGTTGCTTGTTCCTGGAACTTGTTTCTGAATGTTGCCAAAAGTTTATTTAAGTTGCTCGTTGTTAAGTTCCTACAAGTTGCTTGTTTCCATATTTAGCGGCAAAGATCAAAGGAGATATAGAAACATTGGTAAACATTTTTTGTTTCTCAACGGTATTTTTATCAGTGTGGACATGTTGTTGCTTGTTCCTCACTCAAAATTTGTGTCGTGAAGCCGACGCGTCGTTGCCGAAAATATCGCTAAACTTGATTTAGTTTATCAATAATAAAAACATTACAATAAAAAATATGCCGTTTAAATGGACCACAGAAAGTGTTAATAGGAGGCGTTCCAATGGAGATATAGCAGCTCTATAGTTCGTATCTTCTTTTTGAATAATTAAAGGTGAAATTTTGCACAGTAACCATTCCAAATCAGTACGACAAAAAATTTTTACATATCCATTTCCAATACATTCCGATATTATATCATCTTTCTTTAATGAACTTAGAAGACGTATGACACCATGTGAATCTCTATCTAAAAGACTTGGTCTAGTCTAACATTTACGGGCTCGTTTTTTCTGTTTTTTTTTTAATAATTGCAATTGCAGCTGCTGCTGCCTGTAAATCTTCGTCGCACCACATTGTTTAGAAACTCGGATCACACACTGCACTGGTGTAGACACAACACGTTTCCTGTTGCAACAACACAATGAAACATTCTCAAGAATGAGTTATTTTGGTGTAGACAGAATGTTTACGGAACTTTTGCTGTTGTTTCTGTTTCTATAAACAGGTTGCGGCAACCAGCAATAAAATGTTCCTCTGTATTTCTTTGGTGTGGACATGGCTTAAAATGTTAACAGGTAGGTACATAAGAAACAAATCACGTGAAATGCTCTTGATGCACAGATACCTACTATATGGGGGTTCAAAAGTGGGTGGAAATGTTTTTTTTCAATTCCCGGCTTACTGTGACGACCTATCGAAAAATTAAGTTGAGCTGTAAAATTTCACTAGACCTACAACTTTTGTCAGAACACTTTTTACCATAGCCTCAACATTTCGAGTTATTTGCAAAAAATACATTTTTAAATTTTCCTGAGTTTTTTTCTATTTTTCGCAGAAAAATTGTATTTTCATGAAACTGGGGGAATGTAATCTTCAAAATAAATTTAAGAAACAAAGGACGCAAGCTGGGAACTTTTATATAAAGGTAAATAGAAAAATAGACATAAAATCAAATCTAATACTTATCTATAGTTTGCGTTTGACAGGATTATTCCTGAACACTTTGTATAATAATAATTAACTTATTTTTTCAATCAAAAAGGAATAGTTAATAATGGGTATTTTTTTCAATACTCACTTTTTATCCACCTGTATTCTAAGTAATTAAGTTTGGACTCACCTGTAAAAAAAAGAGAATGTGTGAGAATAATTTTGTTACTTGAAAGATGTTTTTACAAAGTAAGCAAAAATGACTTCATGATCCTATCAAAGCTCAAGTAGCTTTTGATAGAACCCTTAACATTTGAGTACCTATAGTAATCGTTTTTGTGAATCTTTAAATAAGTCTCAATAACTATGTTGGAATTATATTTAGTCAAAATTGTGTGGTGCCTTTTGGCATAAAATTAAATAAGAAGTAAATTCCTTGAAGTTGATAACAACAAATAAATAATCCTAAAAGTATTTAAGAAATTAAAGGTTAGGATTCAAGTTCGTTACGTATGTTTACTACGTGTAATAATATAAATATTTACTACAATAGTGAATAATAGATGAACTTGACACTTCATAATATACAGATACATGCAATGAGAAACGGAACATGAGGATTTAATGTATTCTCCGATCTAAATAGTCCACCAACAAAAAATTTCTATTTTTCTCTATTCAGCTGGACAGCTGAATTCAGAACTACTGTAAGAAACCACGCCTCCTCTCCTTCCAATATTTGTTAGTTGCGATATAAGGTTGGTTCGAGATGCCCCGTTCGAGATGCCCCTTTGGAGCGAAAAGTGCGGTGCACCTCGAGTTCGTTTCTGTGATTTCAGAGTGAACGGAGTTCACTACTAAAGCCCTACCTCGATCGGAGTGGACATGCGTGCTACAAACTTTCGTCTGATTTTTAGGGTTTGTTATTGTTTTTTTATATAATTGGCCAAGGTTACTAAAAAAGATAGTAACCTTGATAATCGGTATATTATTCAGAAGAAAAACATTAAAGCAATGTTTAATTCTCCTGTTAATTCTTCTGGTATTGTGAAATACTTACCAACAACAAACTATGCAAATAATTTAAACAAACTATAATTATATTATTTAAATAGTTATATTTGGTAAGCTGCCCTTAAATCAAAGCAATTCAATATTAAGTTTTTTGAGCTTTGGTCTTAAAAATGATAAAAGACGAACAACAAAATAAATAAATTATTAGAGTAAAAGAAGTGAGGTTAGATTATTTTTAAATACTCAAATCTGCTCCAACGCGTTCGAGATAGACTTTCTCACTCCAAACACTCCGGTATCATGTGATTGATACGCCGCTTCCAAAATAAAAATAAATTCGTAAATAAAACAAAATAAGATTCTTTAAATTAAAACAAATTGAAAATAAATTCCGGAAAACATCTTAAAATGCTGAAACTAAAAAATTAATCAATTGAAGGTTCAAATTATAGTCCTCCTTGCTGAGCCAAACAAAAACCAAATCTATTGAACAAATATAATCTTGTATCTCTGAGCTGATTCGGTGTAACCTTTGCACAATGCTGAACAATTTCCGCCCTTAATTTCATCAAATTTTGAGCCCGTTCAAAATTGTGCCGATAAATTTCATTTTTTAAAAACCCCATAAAAAGAAATCATTCAGGGACAAATACGCTGATCTTGTGAGTGACCTCCAAAATACCACGAATTTCAATTGTCTCCTGAAGGGTGTACATTCTAATATCTCTACGAATTTATTTAATGTATATATATACAATGTATATATAGTACAAGGAAGAGCACTACAACGACTACACACTTGTAGTAACGACAAGCTTGAGTAGGCTATGAACAGCAAGGCACCACAAGCCCAAGGGATTTTCTAGCATAGCTCTAGCAAGGACAAGACGAAATTCTACCTGATTTGTCCAAAATTGGTTGAGGCAGCTGAGAGCTTGGTTATAGTCCAGAATCATGGAGAATTGCAATCACCAACACAGCAATCTCAAAATCCTCCAAACCAATTTGCACAAAATCGTTTGTACTTAAAGTGATTGAGGGATTTCACCTATTGGTTCTAAGCGATTATTGAGCCGACATTAAATGAAAGTGTCGTTTCCTTGCTAGTCAAAGTTGATATAGTAGTAGTGGGGACCGGGAGCATCATCAATTGCACCTATCCTGAGGTGGATTAAGGGGCACGACAGGAACAAAGGTAACCGCATTGCTGGCTCTTTAGCCAGGGAAGCGGCTGGACTAAGAATTCTTGGACCCGGCGACACCTACGGCCTGACGAATTCGACAATTGCGGAACTAGCTAAAAGTTACACCCATCCACAATCTCCAAAGAGTTGGGATGAAATCAAGGGATGCAGTCTTGCCAGGATCACCCTGGGCGACCCTGGGAAGCTGGAATCGAAAAAATATTTGGCTTTGACCTACGTTTAACAGTAGGATTTTTGACGGGCCACTGTCAATTAAGGAAACACCTCCATTCAATGGGGCTAGTGGACACACCTCTATGCAGGATGTGTGAACAGGAAGATGAATCTGTCCGGCATTTCTTATGCGAGTGCCCGGAGTTATCGTCAATAAGAGAGTGTGTGTTCGGTGAGTCTTGGCCTACACCTGCCGATATAAAGGAGATGTCTCCTAGTGACCTGTCCACGTTCCTGGAAAGGACAGAATGGACGATGACCTAGGAAGACAACTCCTCGGGAGGATTTACAATGGGTCACATGTGGCCTAAGTGCTGTGGGCCTAACTCACCCTCCCTACCCTACAGATTAGATCAGATCAATTGCACCTGTTTTCAAATCTCGCTAGACTGGCTTTGTCTGTATATGACAATGAAAATATAAAAAAGTATATAACCAAACTGTAATATGCAAACATTATCAAATAATCAATAACCAATGATATTATAATACCAATCCACTGTCATCTAAATTTGAGAAAAAACTTATTTTTTTATATCAGAAGTCGCCTGTCGAAACATGAATTATTTATCTTTCAGATTGTGAATTATTTATACCCAGATATTAAAAGTATGCTTTTGTAGACTGGAAATTAAAAATGTTTTTGTTGAAAAATGTGACAACCCTCTTTCTTGGTTGGAAGTTTCCAAAAAGTTCATACTCTCATATGCCCGAGGATTATATAACCGAATTTATTTGCACAAGAAAGTTTTAAAAGGGAATTTGGATTATTAAAACTTCTTCCAGACTAATATTCATAAATAATGAATCCTATTAAAAACATTACAAATCACGACATGAGCTAACGGAAAAACTTTAGCTAAAGACATTTTTTAGATTAAATCAAATTATATTACAAATGGGGCGATTTTCCCGGTTGGCATCACCACATTTCAACCCAAAATATATTTATTCAAGTCCAAAATATATAGACTTGTGAGAAAGCCTATTATCCGATTTGGGGCTAGGTCTGTAACCGAATCAGGCTTTAAGTAGACCTGTTCCAGATATTTTAAGTATTGGCAAACAATTTCCCTGAAATTGCAGGCAATATGTTCCGCCGTCTCATCTGCTTCGTTCCAGAATCTGCTTGTTCCACTAACCGCTTTACCCATCTGACACAGATGGTATCTGAGTGAGCAATACGCAGTAAGAATTTCTGTGATCGCTCAAATAAGATTTCTGGAGCGTAAAGAGCAATTCAGCGTAGTGAGCCGAGCAGAGAAGATCTGGAAAGTTGTGTCGTTGGATAAAATTAGTGCAGTAAAAACTGTTTTGTTTCTCAAACTGTTTATTCGAATAAACATCCGTATACGGAAATTTTTCCGCATACCATTTAAGAATTAAGATTGACGTTCTTATTCGAATCTTTTCAAAGATATTCGAAAAGATATTGAAAAAGCAGTTGGTTCCGTTTCTCGATGAATATGGAATCATTTCAGATAAACAACATGGTTTCAGAAACTGTGTTTCCTGCCAAGACGCCATACTGAAATTAACTTCAGAAATGTATTCAGCACTTGACAAAAGCCCTCTGTGTCTTCCTTGACTTGTCGAAAGCGTTCGATACAGTCAGTCACAACCTACTTATTGAATCGCTTGACAATTCTGGCATTAGAGGAAAAGCTCTAGACTTGTTCAGAAGCTATCTTTCGAATAGACCCCAAAAAGTTGAACTGAAAAATGTCTATAGCGAATTCGAAACAGTAGAGTATGGAGTACCGCAAGGAACCGTATTAGGACCAATCCTGTTCAATGTTTATTTAAATGATTTATTTGAGGTCAACACCGAAGGCTAAATAATAACGTATGCAGACGATACAGCAATCTTCTACTCAGCTCAAAAATGGAACTCTTTAAAAGAACTAATAGAAAAAGACATTAAGATGATCAAATCATGGTTTCAGAGTCTTTTGCTGACCATAAACCCCAGTAAAACGTTTCTTTCACGCTCCACTAAAAAGTCTACTTTACCGTCTTTCACTACTATACAAATTTCTGATGATTTCTCAATAGAGTCCACACTGGAATTCAAGTACCTTGGTGTGATAATTGACAGTCATCTCAAGTGGAATAAACATGTGGGACATGTTATTAAAAAACTATACTTCTTAATTTACAGACTGAAAAACCTCAGATATATTCTAAATAAAACTCAACTGAAAACAGTATTTCATGCTTTGGTAGAGTCGCATATAGCTTATGGCATAGTTGCTTGGGGAGCAGTCGTAAAAACCATACATCATAATTTAATGATAGTTCAAAAAAAACTCATCAAAACCCTATTTTGTAAATCAAGCCGATACTCTTCAGATCTTCTTTACTCTGAAACTGGGATCTTGAACCCAAGACAGCTATTTTTCCTGAACCTGAATGTCGAACAGCGTAAAACTAAATACACTTTGATAATAAATGAACACCAATATGATACAAGACAATCGATGGAGTCTCTATTTGAGCGCTCACTCTCGTGTACTCAACAGTTAACTGGTGTATTAAAATTTTAGGAATGGAGTGCAATAAGCCAATAGGCTGCAGTAGTTCTGGCATGAGAATGGCTCAAAGAAAATCTACCTAATAACGTTACCGTTATATCATAATTCATATAAAATCAAGATTAGGGGCAACATACAGTGGACAGAAGCAAACATGACCCGGAAAATATGCGAACTAATAGAAAGGTCATCGCACCGAACCAATCAGGTGCTAATGTTAACGATTGTACATGTTAACAACATAATCGAAATAATATGACCGAGTGATTTCATCAACATTCTTTGATTTTAGTGTCTATATCAGTGTTGTCAATGCGAGGATAATTATCCGATCTTTAGACAATTTCGCTAATTTGGATCCAATAGTTTTTCGAATATTTTTCAGAAGGGATAAATAAAATCCATATTGACTAAGACTTTATTTAGATAACCACTGCGTCCTTTTGGAAATTTTAACAAATTCTGATAATTTGAATCGTAAGTTCGGGTAATTTTTATTTTTGCATAGTGAGCACTGGACTGCATTTTATTTTCTATTTGATGTCAGCTGCCATTTATAGTCTGCTTGTATATTTTCATACGTTATTTTATTATTTGCCTCATACATTACAGAACAATCAGTCTTTGTTAAGACTAATTTGAAAATAAAGACATTTAGGGCAGATGGTAGTTTTATTTTTGGTCCAATATGAATTTTTTATCAATATTAGAGTTAAATTTTTAGAAAGTTAGACTTTGTTTACATATCTCTTGACAGATAACACTTATGGTATCGATTCAAAATATCGATTGTTACTACAAAAATACAACTACAGCGACATGAACACGACCACCCAGGGCTCATGTTTGCTTCTGTTAACTGTATATTTAATAACAATTTCATAGTTACTATTCGTCTACCTATTAATAAACTTCATTGAATTTTCATAAGAGTATTAATCTCCAAGTCTTTTCCACACATTTTACTAATAAATACTGATCAATAAAGATTGTATAATTCATGATAAAGTGAGCCAATAGAAATTGATCAAAGTTACGTCGTATAAATAACCCATTATACGCTTGACGACGTGATTTAATTAATTTGCTTTTTCGGTGGATCCAATAATGTGTGCTGCGTGATGTTGAAGTTTCTCGAAAAGTCAGAAAACAGCTTAAAATCGCTTTGTGCACTACCAATGTTTCACAAATTACTTACAATAATTGTACGTTCAATATTAATACAAAAAAAATGATTTATTATTATCGGTCCATTCATTATATATAATATAATCGTGACGAATACCACTGGAGCAATCGAAAATAATCGATTATTTATTTCGAAGCTCTTGTGATATTATAACTGATTATTTGAGCTCCCATTCAGTATTAAGCCTTCCACACGAATCGTTTTGTTGAATTTATTGATCTAATAACTTCTAAATTCAACAGCAAATTATTTGGAGATCTTTATAAAATTTTTGCTGCTACAGTGAACCATCTCTAAAGAAGTGTTGTACGTCAATGGAAGCCTCTTCTGTTCCTGAGTTATTTATCAGTTTCAAAATCTTTCTA
Organism: Lochmaea capreae; assembly: GCA_949126875.1. NCBI lineage: Eukaryota > Metazoa > Arthropoda > Insecta > Coleoptera > Chrysomelidae > Lochmaea > Lochmaea capreae. The sequence goes on from OX421397.1 coordinate 6,872,192, forward strand.
GCTTGCGAAATGGATTTTTTCACGCATTATCGCATTTTTGTGACCCGGTATTTTTTGGGCTCCATCCCTCTTCAGCTTAACTTGGAAAAAAAAAACCACCGTTTCCCTGAACTTCCCATCTATCACTTGAAAAAATATTATTCGTCAAGTTGATTTGATTTTAGCTTTTTTACAATGAAAAAATATATAAACATCGAACAGAAGATCCGAAAGACAAATCTTGAATCGCAAAAAAATATTTTCTCGAAGTTTTAAAGTATCAATAGTCATTGGTGGTTTTAGAGGGCCTTAGAGAGCACATTAAATTGAAAATCGATAACTTTCGATAAAGTAATCGAGTCGATGACAGCGAACAAACAAGGCCGTTTATAATATTCTGGATAGAAATTTTGTTTATTTGAAATTAGATCCTATATAACGAACAAAGCTGTATAATAATATAGTGTGTATCAACTTGAGCATCTTTATGCACACAAACAGTTTGCGCGCACATACGTTCGTGCGAGTTATTTTAGTTTCGACATAAATTTTAATTGCAAGTTCAAATTTGTGCGCTAAAATATGTGCTCCAGTTGAGCAGAGCTAAATATTTATTTATTTTATTTTTTCGATATCACTACTTCACTTAACTTCATGCTCTTGCTAAGATATATGCAATTCTCTCCCAAGTATCTGACTTGAAAAATGTTGTGGATGCTTGGCGTACCATAATATAGGGTCTTTTTCGTACTCAACGCCTTTTCGTTGGTGCACTCCATTTTAAATTTGTTTAAAAGCATTTTATTTCTAGCATTATTGTAAATAACAAAATAGGTATGTACCTATGTTTTTTTTATTAAATACACCAACTTTTCTCAACAAAATTAAGAATAATATACTGATTATTTTAAAATTAAACAAACAAATACAACACACACAAATTTACAACGACAAACCCGTCCGAACTGAGCACACAAACCTTTTGATCTTTCTTTAAAAACCGACAACCGACGGATACCTTGCGTGCGCGCACAAGATTTTTAGGCAGTACTGACTAGAGCAAATGTTCACACACATTATTTGTGTGCATTAAAATGCTTAAATCAGTACGCACTTTAAGACGCAATAAATGGTTCGATGAACAAAACCATCAAACAAAAAACACGAGGTACAATAATTAATTCTATTTTATTCAAATTCATTCAATCAACCCACAAGTCATAATCATTTTCAGGCACACGACACTATTTTTAAACGGTTCCATTTACTTTATTTAGCTTGCCCTGTACGTTGTTTGTTTAGGTCAAATGTAGTAATTGAAATTTCACCCCTTTTCTGTTGACGTATTGATCTGAAATTTGGTACACACCTTTAGTTCTGATGACAATACAATTATCTATAAATGCATCAGATTAATACATTAAAAAAATACTTTTGTTTACATTTAAAAGTGATCCAGCATTACATCACATTCTAAGGTAACTTGCCGACCCTTTGCCAGATGTCTTACTTTTCCTTTGAATTGCGACAACTAAATTATAGGACATGATAGAAACGTACAAAATAAAAATGCACTTTTAAGAAATTACGTAAAAACGACTTTTAAATAATTATACTAAGTAGTTTATGTAATAAAAATATGTTTTTGAGGTTTAAACGAAACAAATGCGTGTTAATAATTTTGTCTGTCTGAAATATGGCAACACCGAGTAAAGGGCGGAAACTATTTTTCTATCAATTTTACCTGTTTTTACTACGAAGTTTCAACGTTCCTAGTTTACTGAAGCTCTTGTTTTCGTCTTTCAACTGATATTTGCGTGTGTGCGTACAGATATAATTGAAAACAATATTTTTGTGTGAAAATCATGGTTCGTCAGGGCCAAGTTTGCAAAAAACAGTCGGAATTTTCCTAACCTTTCTTTTCACCTGTAAGTAAATAGTTCTATTGGCCAGTGGCACTGTCCGACTAGTCCGACAGTTTATCCCCACCTGTTAAAAGTCATTAATTAAAACATATGTATGGCGATAGAATAATACCCGTCTTTTCCGATAGTTTTATTAATCATTTGCGGACTCTATTTGTAGTATTACTCTAAGGCCGATGCCAAAGAATTGCGGATAACATTTTTCCCTTCAACTCCCCCAATACGGATATCAAATAAAAGAGTTTGACTAGTAGAATATAGAACCTCATAAACAAACCAATAAGATGGTTCATTTCATATTTGTTGTATGCGATCACGGCACTATTTGCTACATTACTAAAATTGTTTGGCCTCAGTTTCATTGAACACAAAGTGTTTAGAAGGATTACGTATTGAGGAGATGGATTGCAACAAATTTTCAGGAAATTACCTATGAGGCACTGAATGAACTAAATGAAATGAGAAATATCGAGTATCGAAATAAAAATGAAAATTTAAGAATAAAATAACTGAAAGATTATAGTGATGTGGAAAATTTCCCTTATGTGTAAAAAATCCCATGAGAGGAGTGCAATTATCGATTGATTACAGCGGTAACTGCACTGTAGAAACCGAAAAAGCTCTGCGATAATTGCATTGTTTACGTATCCACGGTAATCCCATTGTGAATTCATGATAATTGAAAATAAAATCAGTTTGACAAGTGAAGTCAAAGAATATTCTCAAAAATGTCTCGTTTCGGATGTGATTCATTGGGAATTATAGAAAATAAAGTGATGGAAAGCGAACCAAAGAACACCATACACAACAGACAATACGTATTAAAAAAAAAGAAATAGGAATTTTATATTTAAACCAATATTTGTATTCGGGAAATATTCCCCCGAATTACACTCGTGCATCAAAATAACCAGATAATTTTGATGCACTTGTGCAATTACTTCCGATAATGTGCTGAGCGCTTTAAAATAATTCGATAGGTAGAGTAAGTGAGTGGAATTAGTTTGCACTGTTCCACGATAAAATAACAGTATGCGACAAGGTATCTTTGAGGATTAAAAAGCCATAAATCGTTTCTAGTCCTGATCTACCCACAAGAGAACTATTGATTCTCGTTGGTGCAATGTAGCTTCCGATTTGTTCATGAAATATGTACTTGAATTGTTGGTCCACATGGAGTGTTAACGTCTCAGGGTGGGTTTAGTTCATTTACGAGATATTGTGTTCTTAGATGTTGCTGTGATTGAGATTATTTTTTTGACTAAAACTATTTTGTTGGTAATAATCAAAATTATGGCTTTTTGTCGACCATTCAAAGAGGAAGATATTGTTATAGGCTCCGAACAGTGAATATACTAGAAAAGTGAACAGACGTATTATTCCATGCCAACATGAAAAATGTCAAAGTTTATTTATTTATTCTGCTTGATTCCATGTCGCAGTGAATATAATAAGTTGTTTGATTGTTGTATGTATAAAACATGAATATTTAATTGTTGAAATTTTAACCCAAAGGTTTTGAAACTTCTGAAAGTGGGGAGTAGGGATTTGTGACAAACGTCCGAAAGAAATTTGGTATGTTCTAGTTGCTTTCTACGCAAAAAATTATACAAAATATGTACAGGCAACTGTAACAAGAAAATAATGGGTCCAAGCATGGAGCTGCTGAAAGAATACATAATTGCACAGTTTTAAAAAAATCCATTATTACAGTTATCAGTAAAACTGCTATTCATCGGAAAAGAGAAAGTACAGAAGTAGCTAGTGCGTTGGGATCCTGCAATAAAAAAAAATTGTCTGAAACCGGTACTGCTTCTGCTTACAGACTTCTTAATCTCGCCAACAAATTGTGAAACGGTGCAAACTAATTTTACTCACAACTATATTAGGTACCAGTCAGTCAGTTCCAACGATTCAATTTATTTGTCTGTTAAATTTCCTAGATTGATTAAACCGTTCAACCATTCATTTGTACACATCACATTTTTCAATTTTTTCCCCTCATATGACACACTGGCTCTTCATACTGAAGTACTCTACAGCCTAGCTACTCAGTCCCGCTCACTCTCACTAACTTGAGCCAGAAGCCCACGGCACGTGGAGGGACAAGATGAAACTGCTCAGTAGCCCGGCGGCGGCGAGATGCACTAGACTGAAGACGTCGTTTGTTATTAATGGAATAAAAAAAGGAAATAGCTACACTCCTATTGTATTGACCTTGTCTGCAAAACTGAAGACGTCGTTTGTTACTAATGAAACAAAAAAAGCAAATAGCTACACTCTTATTGTATCGACATTGTCTGCAACAGTTTAATTATATACTTGAAATAATATATTGGATCTATAAATAGAATACTATAAGGAAAGAAAGTTTATGGAACACGGAGACAAATTTTTCACGATTTAAATGGATGTTTAAAAGACGCTTTGCAGCGTCAGAACGTCTTACAAGACTGCATCGAACACGTTGGAATGTTGGCAGTTGACATTGAATGAGTAAAAAAAGAATGTAATATTCTTTTTAAATATTTATGAAGTGATTAGCTTCTTAGCTTGAAAAATGTTCAGTGACAGATTATATTTTTTGAAATCAATGTCAGAGTAGTCAAAGCATGCGTAGGAAGAATGTGAGTCTATGAGTCGTTCGAGGACTGACTGTCGTCATAAACGAATACGGTAGGCCGCATTTCTACTACTGAAATTATTAAGACATTCTGCGGAAAACGTGATGTTAGCCATATAATGTCATTTCCCGCGCTCTCCATGTGATACAACTCAATACATCACTGCATAGACGGTTGCCGCGTCGAAATTGTATTTATAATCAATGCTCGGGCGACACACGGACATGGCACGGTCGCCTTGTCTTATAAAACCTGTCTATCTAGCGTATACATTACTACTTCACACGGCACAGTAATCGTCAACGAACCTGCATTACAACTGCAGCTGTACCTAACCCACTATTTTACGTTGGGAAGTTACATTAGAACAAGATAAAAATAAAGATCATTATGGAGCGTGCCTTTATTCAGTACGATCCGCTCAAGTGCTAACGCAAGACTTATGACCCGAAGTAATTGATAAGGCTTCCGCTGTCACTACTGCTTAATCAAGTTCACCGAATGGACAATCAAAAAGAGAGAAACTCATTTCTCTTCAATTGCCAAATGTATTCTTTTATGTCAAATTGGATGGTCTGATGAAATCATATCACTGCGTAGATATTTTCGGAGCTAGACACAGTAACTAGCTTCCCCTATCACTCTTAATTTCCAATGGATAATTCTCCTACTTGGTATCCAATTTTTCCATCGACAAGGTAACCCAGCATATATTTTTTAATCTGGTGTGCATATACATTTTTTATAAATTCGAATATTGTGAAATAATGTTAATCTACTATATCAATTTGAAAGAAAAAAATTAACCTGCATACAAAATTCATAAAATTTGTAATACAATAATAACGCGGGTTCCTCTAGAACACGTAGTATCTAAAGAACAATTTTTTGTATCGTCAACCCAACCATACTTGACAACATCATGCGTATCAAACCAAGTTTCGTCTAAATAAATTATAGTGCTATTTGAATCACGGTACCCTTTTATTTTGCGCAAATACTCCTGTCTAAGTTCAGCGATATGCCGAGATTCCATTATTACCATTCGATTATCTAACTTCTTATATTTAAATCCACAATTCAATAATCCCGCGCATCATCTTGGACTGTCGTTTCAAATGGTCTCCAAAATGACATTCTAATTAATTATATTATAAAACTTACCCTGAAGTCTACGAACAAATAAATATTATATTAATATCAATTCACTTAACCACTACACCGTCAAATAGGTATTATATTAATGATACTTTTCTACACTAGATCACCTACACTTTCCTATAAATACCTATAACAATCCACTAAACTCACTCAACCTAGGAATATATATTATATTAAATATTTCTTTAAAACAAAATTCACACCCGACACCGAATGTAACTACTGGATTATAAGCCGAACCACAACACAATCCCCCCGAACACCCTCAAGACCGTAGAATTTTTTCTGAGAAAGTAGTCAAAGGGACTATGCTTCGGTTATTTCGTTATATTACGATAAATACTGTAGTTGATGATTGGATTATTCGGAAGTGTTTAGTGCACCTGCATCTACGTTGCCAGCTCTTCAAAATTTTCTTAAATATAGTAACATACATAAGTTGTTTTAATTAATTTTCCTTTTTCCAACAATTTCACTTATTTTAATGTTTACTAATAAATTTATATTATGTTTTTTTAAAAATATTTCCAAACTAGCTTTCTTATAACATCACGAAGTAACAGTTTACTGAAGTAAGGGGAACATTTGTGTAGCGAGCCTAACAATTTTAGAATATACATCTGACAACATTGCTTTATTTTATGGTCATTACAATGACAATAGTTAGACTATAACTTTACCATGACTTCAGATAAATCATCCATCGTTGCTATGATGACTCAATATTTGTTTAATTCGTGGAACCGATCGAGGCTAACTAGATATCAATACATCATACAGTTCATTACACTCAAAATAGTAGAGGAAAATATTTTTATTTAGATTTTCATGGATATAAGAGCAATTGGAACACAATAAGTAGTTGGGTAATTTGGATTCAGTTTACTGGAATACGATATGCTGGAATATATTGAGAACTAAATCAAAGAGCATATATTGGTAATAGGACCCACTAAAATAGATAGAACTAAAATAAAGGGACACAGGGCTACTCTCCAATTCAAATCCCGCCATGAGCGTCTGCTATAACTTTTGTGTGAAACAAAATAACTTGAATATGATGTTGAAGACAAATCTGATTTGTTCAATGAACTTAAATTAAATTCATAGGATATAAAATCTCTTCTCACCGATACGCTGGAAGTACGACATTGCTAGTATTTTTTTGATAGATGGATATGGTTCATTTGAAGGATAATTCATCTACCGGTCTTATTTACTTTGAATAGTTCCATTGAGATCCACAAGTATTGACCCCTAAACCAAAATTACAGATATAGATACAGACTCCGTTTCGCGTAAGAAGAAGCCACTTGAAGATGCAGTCGTATGCCAGCGCAAAACCAGCGCAATATTGTAAAATTGACATTCGACTTCAAATCAGTAGCGTAACGTTTTCACATTTTGTAGGTTATCACAAAATAACAATATTAAAAATGTTTTTATCGTATGTATAGTTTAAATAAAACATATTTGGGTATTATTTGAAGCTTTATGAGATAGTTTCACATTCAATACAATATACACTGGTATATACTCCGCCACTGGCGATTTCTTCTACAGCAGCTATTGGTCATATTATTTATTGCAATTGGCCCATTAATTTTATGATTGACGGCAACAGCCAAGACTATGTACTTTGAGACAAACTATACTAGAACAGCAAACTTCAACGGGCCCACATTTTAAATTGCCGGATTGACAGAAAAGGAGGCGATTTAAATTAATTGATCGAAAGTTTAAGTTTTTAAAAAACACTTTATTTTACAATTATTATAGATTGTGCATAGACAACGACAGTAACAAGAATGAGAAATACAGATAAGATTAAGTTCGACGTTGCCTCTGGGTATCTTACAGCGACGGCTAGTTTTTATACTGGGTGTGCCATTATGTTCATATAACTTGCGCGACCCGAACGTGGTCAGAGTGTAAAAAGACGAATTCAAAATTGTTAAACAATTGATTATTAAATGATAAATAATAATTTCTTGATTACATTAATCGGAACAACGAATAAGTTGTGAGAAACAATTAATTGCTGTAACAGCCTGTTACATTTTTTTGTTTTGTGATATCGGTAAAAATTTTCAATTTATCGGTCGATATCCGTGGTGGAGGGGTTTCATATAGATTTCAATATTTCCATATTATGCACTCACCGTCTCTGTAATTACGTAAACATATTCATTTACTAACCAGTTAATTAAAGTTGGTTACAATGTAGTTTACATAAATCAACTAGTAATATATAATGTTTCGTTTACATTTGATGTATATTAGAAATGGTGAATAATAGCTAATTAAAAGTTTTCCGGATCCAATTTTCAATTACTATATAATATGTATTGTATTTGTTGAAACAAACAGTACAAATTATTCAGGTACGGTAGTAGGTATGATTTAATGATTAAATGGCAATTTTCAGTTTCATAATGATACTCATTATAACACTGTTTTTCATTATGAAACTGAAAAATTGACCAGTATAAATCTAGATTTTTTTTCAAATAACTAAGGGGAAGAGCCAATTTTTTTTCTGTAGAATGTTTGACAGTTTTTAAGCGAGATTTATGACAGTTTCAATATTTTGCGTTAGTCAAAAAGGTAGATAATTATAGTCTAACTATTGTCAGACCATTTGAAACGACAGTCCAAGATGATGCGCGGGATTATTGAATTGTGGATTCAAATATAAGAAGTTTGATCATCGAATGGTACTAATGGAATCTTGGCGTATCGCTGAACTTAGATAGGAGTATTCCCGCAAAATAAAAGGATACCGTGATTCAAACAGAACTATAATTTATTTAGACGAATCTTGGTTTGTTACGCATGATGTTGTCAAGTATGGTTGGGTTGACGATACAAAAAACTGTTCTTTAGATACTCAGTGTTCTAGAGGAAAACGCATTATTATTACCAATTTTATGAATTTTGTATGCAGGTTGATTTTTTTCATTCAAATTGATATAGTAGATTAACATTATTTCGCAATATTCGAATTTATATAAAATTTATATGCACGCCACTGGGCGGCTTTTTGCTTCAAAGGGATAAAAAATATGGGTCATTACATTAACTTTGGAAGAACTATACCTTCCACTTTTTAAAAGAAATGTCGAGCGACGAAGAGTTTTCATACAAGCCACCTGAAATTGCTGAGAAGGCGAAAAATGTATCAAATAGTTTATTACCTGCAAGTTTATGATACATTTTATGGTCAATTTATAGATTGGAGGGTAGCAAGAGAACTATCATCCTTTTCTGAAAATGTGTTTCTAGTGTACTTTAAAGAACTATCAATCAAATTGAAATCCTCATCTCTCTGGACGCATTACTATATTTTAAAAACCCAACTTAACATTAAACTGATATTAGCAAATATCCAAAATTGCAGGCATTTTTAAAAAGATCTAAAAAATCTAAAACAGTTTTGCCTGATGAAATTAAAAAATTGATTGAAGAAGCACCAGACCAAAAATACCTTTTTTTTACAACAATTTATCACTTATTTTGTATAGCACTATTGGAAAATTTAAAAAAAGCAATGTTGAATTTAAACTAAATTTCTTGTTCCTGGAAAAAATAGTGTATGCAACTATCATGTAATGGTTATTAATACATGATCGTTGCACAATATACTATTGTGTATTAAGCAACAAGCATATTTGCATAATGTCAAAATCAGTTTGTTCATACTTATATTGAAGTGACTAACTAGTCCCCCGTATTGTTATTCTAGAATATTTCGGAAGGAATCGTTTTGTTGAACGCTCGGGAGTGCCAGAGAGACAGCAATGACAATGATATTTGTATTCAAGTGTCAATGAATGTTCCAAAACGAGAGTTGAAGTTCGAAAATCGAAATATAGGAGGAAAACATTAATAATAACAATTTAATGATAAATAGTATTTTTCATGACACCATATAAACCTATTAACAAATCCCTGAATGAACCTTCTCAACAATTCCGCCCGTATTGGTTCAAACTCTTCAATTTTTCGAAAGTACAAATAACGTGAAGGTTTGTTAACAGTTACCTACTAGACATACTTAATTTCTCATATTACTTACCACCGTAGGAAAAGCCTGGAACTAATATAAAATCAAAGTCGTTCATATTCATAGTTTAAGTCTGATTAGAGTTATTGTAATAATCTACTTGACACCTAACATTCATCAACACCCTGCACAGAACTAGAAGTACTAGGTACCTATTTGTGATAAGAAACAAGAACTAGATTTCCTTGAAGAATTAGAAATTAGAAGACACTTAAGGGACCCAGTATATTTTTCCATTAAATAGTGGAATTAATCAGAAACAGTTAGTTTCATTTATAATATTAACACTTACATTTTATGCACTTTTCTATTTGAAAGCTCAACGCAATATATAAAAATATCAAATTTAATCAGAGTGAAATAATTTTGCAAGCGTCCTTGATTCTATTTAGAGTCGTAGGAGCTTAAGTTTGTAGCACCTCTAGACAGTTTCATATAAGTTTGGAAACAAGCACTGTCTAGTGGAATCAAAAATCTCACAACTTCCATCCAATCAGACATGGATCTTAACAAATATCGATATTTTGATCCAATTACTTGGTTTGAAGAGCCGTAATTTTCGAATGTTTATGATTAACGTGAAACTCAACATGACAAATTCAATCTGGAATTTCCTTTTCCCAGTGATAGGAAGTTTTTAAAAAAATTTGGTTCGTAAAATGGACCGTTAACGAAAATGATAAATGCTAATAATATTCCTTTGACGTTTTGTCTGAAAGCAGAACAACTTGGTAAAAGCATTATGTTCGTTTTAAAGTGCTGAAAGTATTCTTTCAGTGACAAAATTTCTAATATATTGATTGTCCTCAAAATCAACTTCAAAACTTGCTAGAGAATCGTCTTTAAGGCCACCAACACTCATACAAACAAACTCTCCAATTGCTTCACAAAAACCCCCAATACCTTCAGACCCTCCTACTGAGACGCTCAATCATCCAGGTACAGGAAACCAAAGCATTTCCAGTTTCACGCAAATCTCATAAAAATTCCTCGACAAACCTTTATCTCCTATCACCCGACAAACATGCCGAAGCAAAGAGGATCGTAAGTTAAGAGATACACCTAAAACACCAGCACCAAAAACTTGACGAAACTGTATGGAAAAAGCGATCGACAAGCCGCTGCAATCACTTAGTAATAGGCGTTCCAAACTACAGGGCGCACCGACAACCAAAACTTAATAGAATATTTTCGCATACCTTACAGGAAAACCAATCATGTCTACACCAGGATATGGGCACTCTGAACTGCAACCTAGAAAGTCGGTTCACTACTAAAGTTGCGGATTTAATGAGAACTGTAACGCCGTTAGTAGTATATTCTTATCTACAGATACTTCCTCTGCTAACCTAACCTAACCTAACAACCTCGAGTTTTACGACGGTTAGTTATATATAGTTATATTTGTGGGTTAGTTCATTAGTGATTCTTTTATACAGTTTTAAACTTCTCAGCCAGGAAGAACAACGTTTACTTTGGCTGGAAAGAAGTGGAGAATTTTCCACCCTATTTTTTTGTTCATATGATTGGTTTTTTAGTAAGGTAGGCGAAATAATTCTTAACGACACGATTTTTGAAGTTTCTTACCATCTGTCACTTGTTTACTTTGTCATTTCACGTAATTTTTTTTAATTAAACGTCAGTGTATGTCAACGTTTTTTGTTATCTTTTTTTGTTTATTCTGTAGGCGAAAAACAGTTGTGTGACACACATACAGGGCAGGGACACCACGACACGAGCGAGCGTAGCAAAGCGAGTAGTACAGTTGATAGTTAAGAGCTGCTAAAGTGTTTCCTGCATATGTGACAAACAATACCAACAACCCACAACTAAAAGCATTTTTCAGTGCAACAACACCCCTAAGGTACTTTACAATACACAGCACCATTCCAGAAGAAAGATGCCGATTTTCCGAGGAGCGGAACAGCGATAAATTGTGCCAATTTACCAAATTAAATTACCATCTTATATGTGGACAACTGTATCTCTCCTCACCGCGACCCTTAAATCATTTGTATGCATAACAAACTGTGATCCCATACCAGCATAGCTTTGCCTCTGAGATGCGCAAACGATAAACAGAGAGGGTTAGTGTGAGACAAAGACCGACTTCGCCCTTTCACCGGAAGTACAATCGAGAGAGAAATTTTAGTCGAAACCGTTGATTGAATGCAGTACCTGAATCAACGTCGAAACAAATTTGGTATCGGTTGACGATAAACATAAAAGAGTAGAGGATAGGAATCCCAACATCCTTATTCATTCGCAAGTAGAATATAATTAAAGGTATTATGCATATGATAATCACTAGAGAGTATTTATTGTAGATGGATTAATAGTCACAACACATAGTGATATCCTTTCTACCTGATAGAATGTTCTATATTGTAATCCTAATCAAGAATTTTTTGGGTACTACTGCCTATAGATTATAATACAACTTTTCGCCCACTCTTGACACATTCTAAGATTGGTTTTCGTCAGGTAGTTCTTCGATTCCGTATAGAATACAATCTTCATCTTCCTGTTCTGATTCAGTGTCGCTATCCTCATCATTCAAATCAATAACCAGATCATCTACGATAATGTCTATTATGGGTTCATTCGTCATGAAATCGTCCTCAAATTTCTTCGCTCTTTTGCAACGAGATTTCCACTGCTCTGGAGAAAATTCTTTGAAAAAATCGTCGCAATGTTGCATAACATCGTTGAAATTAAAAGATACATTTTTATTTGCAACATAGTCTTTGAGTTCGGCCCAAACCAATTCGATTGGATTCAAATCCGGATGATATGGTGGTAGTCGCCGTTGCTTCTGCCTGCATAAATCTTGAGACATTGTTGACAATTTCTCTGCTTTGTCCACTCAGAACCTTGTTTTTCTCTTTACTGTTCAAAGGCATTTTCAAAGTACCGAACACAGAATTAACACAACAGTTCTCTAAATAATTTCTGCACTGACTGTACTAACCGATGTTGACTGCATGAGATCCTCGACATTAATGAGCTCTCGCCCCACTCCGCCGACTAGTCTACTGCGCATCCAATTCTCAGAGGCAAAGCTATGTTGGTCGATCTGTAGAATATAATTGAAAGGGCTTTCACACCTTTGCTTGGAATAAAGTAGTTTTCAGGGTGGGTTTTTCATTCTCACTACTCGCGACAAAATGTTGTGGCGGTGAAATAATGTAGCCAGTGCATTTTTATCGTCATTTAACAACAAATATCATGGGATTGTATTGTTTGGTTTATTAATTGCGCCATCATTTAGTGGTAGATTGTGAATAATAAAAGACATATCGTAAACTTTACAACAAGTATGCATCTAATCAAGAGACTGGCTCTAATCCAGGAACAAAACAACGTCTGCTAGTAAGTAAGTAGATTTATACCCTCGATATAAAAACGAAACTATTAATTTCAGTTAGAGAATTCCAACCCTAGTAGATTTTGCTTAAAAGGATTAGAATAAACTCTCGGCTCGGTAAATGCAATTCCAGTTAAATAATCATTGGGTATTATCGGTAATGCAGAGTTTGATTAGAATGAACGGAGACGCGATTTCGGGTTCGATCGCTTCGAGATAATTCGTTCGAATAAGCGATAATCCTGTGATATGATTAATATTAAATCCAATCCAATCAGAATATAGAACTATAATGTTTTAATCTCGAATATTAAGTGATAGAGGGAACGCTGCTCTTATTATTTAACGTGAGTTTACTAAATATAGATCGTCATCGTCATCAATATACAGTAAAAATCACGAATCTTTCGCGTTACGTCATACTTCCCTGAATGTATCAAAGACACTCTGATTTTATGTGGATATCACTGACTGCGTATGTCCAATTAATACAAAAATGGAAAGGTACATACACTGTGTCTGTAAAGTATGGAACAAATTCATTTTTAGCTAAACAGGCCATTTTAAGAAATAATCCTGAAACACGTCGATTTTTTTAAATGGAACACCCCCATTTTGTCTCAATTTTCGGATTACTCTAGCTGAGCTGATTCCAAAAATGTATCACCAATCCACCTGTTCGGAAAAATTTCATCCAGGTACCTTCTAACATCTATAGCATAATGTGGAGGTGCACCATCCTGTTGAAACCATAAACTTTCATCAAAACCTCCAGGATTACTTTATGAGCACACACAAAACTATTGTATTTTTGTCCACCCTGTACCAATTGGAATCAACAAATCATTCTCTCACCATTGAAGTTCGTCGTCATTGTCATGACTTTAAACAGGTAAAGTTCATTTACTTTTATTGTGATATTTTTCGAGAAAATGCCTGGTAAACGTTTGGACGAAAGTAAACGTTACACGAATATTTCCAGAAGAAGTTGGCTAATGGCGGACCACTTCTTTCGTCAAATGCCATTCATTTTGTATCAATTTATTTGTAGAATTCCAAATTTTAGTCTGACTATGATATGTTAAATTGGGTTTTTATTTATTTCCTCTCATGATTAGATCACCAGCAATACATGCCGAACTCTCCAACAATGATACGCCGCTGGTGGAAACTGTCTTATCGATTTGATTCGGATGCTTATGAGTTATGACGTAACAAGAAAGCGGAGAAAGATTCGTGACTTTTACTATAGTGATATAGTAATCACTTTACTGTTTAGACCCATACTTTGTGGAGTCTCCTCATATTACTCTTACGAATGAAACTATATCCAATGAATTCCAGTATTCAATGAAAAAATGTATGGAAATTCTAAGAAACTTGTTGATAATTATCTCGATATTGACATATCGTCAGAATGACAGAAGTTACATACTTGACGCGCATTTCGAAAACTAATCTGTCTTCTTCAGATACTGAAGGTAAATCTAATAAATCTCCTTCTTTTTATTAATATATAGGCTGGGCAAATATTTATCTTCCGTATGTAGAGCCTATATAGGAGAAACAGTGAGCACTGATACATAATATTCTATATTTCTAGGAGAGAACAAAATACTTCGCCTCCATGAAACAACCACCACTCTCCCCGGAGAGGGGAGTGAAACATTGTCTCTCTGCTGTTTTATAGCTTGAGTCAATCTCAAGTCACTATTTGGTCTAGCCAAAATATTAAACATCAGGTAGGCATCACATCAAATGTAACTTCTATCGGTCTGATGATGATATGTTAATATATCGAAATAATTATCAATAAGTTAGAATTCTCATAATTTTTTCATCAAATGGTAGTAGTTTAGGGTACTTTGTCCTTCAGCTAATGGAATACACCTAGCACTATTGATTTCAGGATCAATAAAATATTTTTTCTCTATAACATCAGTGTTGCCAGAAGAGAAGCGAATAAATCAACCAATCAGGAGAATAATATGCAGAAATGACATAAACAATATAAATACATAATATTGAAAGGAGATATTGATTATGAGACCCAAAAAAAGCTGGATAAAAGAAACGTGACTTCGAAACTGTTAAAATTACTGAAATATTGGTCATCCATCAGTCTTTTGTCTGGGGTCCTTTACAAAAACTTTTGTCCTTCTGTCCAGATGGTCTGACGTTTTTAACGTTTTATATCTCCATATGTATGACCTTGGTGTTTTTCGTCAATTCATTATTTATACATTTGCGATAAGCATGAAACATGGTATCTCTGTAAGTCGTTGAAAAGCAGATACAAATTGTTTTTACCAAAGGACTTAGTTTTTGTAGGAAATAACATTCAACACGTCACAATTTTGCTTTCTGCCACAGTGATCAAAAATTAAAAATCAATCCATCAGTGCAATTTTCTATGAACTTGAAACTCTCCCTGTCTAAATTGTATCGGTGATAGTGAGAAAAAAGAGAGAAAGGAACAATTAAAAAAAATAATAGGAAGATCATTGAACATATTTACTGACGTATATGAGTCTTTAGATTGATGTGAACTTTTTTTCCAAGCTTGACTCAATTTTTATGTGGATTTTCGAAGCTTTTAAACAGATTCAATCGATTTTAATATGGGACCCGTTAACAACGTTGATTTGGACCCCTAGTCATTTTTGGAACTGACTATGGAGTTTTGTTATGACTAGTTTGGAACGTCTTCTCCTAAATTGTCTTATCGGCCTCTATCTCAGCCGAAAATATTTTTTCACGTCCTTTTTTCCAGTTTTACTTATAATAAAATCTCCGAACGAATTGAGCTATTGAATTCCAAAACAAATCTAGCAATTTTCTTAGGAGTAAAACTAAAAGAATATGAAAAAATATTGATTAGTGGCCAAAATTGAAGCCAAAAAGTGAAAAATCTGTCAAGAAATGTTTTTTTTAAGTTTGCAACGCCCCTAATGCATCTTAGGAGCTAAATATTCAGGAGAAGACGTTCCAAATTAGTCCAATCAACACGCACAGTCAGTTTTCAAAAAGGCTATGGGTCCAATTCCGCATTGTAAATCGGCTATAACCTTTGTCAATATTTCCCCTTTTAAATGATAAATGTACTTATTTTCTTCTACCTTTTCCAAATAAGTAATTGAAACTTTAACTTATAAATAAACAGGGTGTCGTTTCAAGACAGGATCTGGAATAAGATTTTTATGCAAATCAACACTACTGTTATAGTCTAAGATCCCGATATAAAACGATCTTCACCGAGATGCTTATTTGATGAAACGTATTTTATATTTAATTTAATATGTCAATAAATATATTGAATATGGGTTGTCTAACAAATTTCAGTCCAGGATATGATTAATTAATTATTATAAAACAATTTTCTTTGAAACATTTCACCGGTTTGATTATTAGACAAATTCTATACCAATCGAAAGTATGAAGCCCATAGAATTTGCAAACGTTAGGTTGCCTATTCTTTTCCGGTCACAACCCTTAGGTTGCTAGGTATTTTACTAGCATTTTACACCGGTCTGATTATTGAATTTAAATTATATGAAAATAAAGATTATTTAATTATGAACACGGTGGTTGCGAAAAATCATTCCCGGAATTCCGGTTGTCGAATAGAGGAGGACACAGCATAGCAGCTGTTTAAAGTCCGCATATTTCAAGAAAGAGAGTGCGCATGCTATTTTTTGTTAAAAATGAAAAGGATAGCGATAGACTCGTATATGCTATGCATCATTTTGGAGTGGATTGTCGCTATAGTTACAATGGATGAGATTTGAAATTAACTTCGGTTTCGATTTTCTCGAACGTACATCTAATCTGAGTGAGTAATTCAGAGTAATTTGTCATCTAATCTAGTATATTTTGTGGTTAGTTGCTGTGTTAGCTTGTTTTACATTGTTTTGAAATATCAAAAACAAGACAAGTGACATTGAATTGACAGGTTTCGTCCATCAGCAAACACGTTAATATTCAAGTCCCCTAGGTTATTTTAGTTTTTTCAGTAACAACATCAATAGCCCGGTTCATATATTCGGGAACATCTAGAAATCTTTGAAATCAAAAATAATTTCTGTTTCGACTTTGAATCGTACCCTCGAAGGCCTAGTGAATGGACTACTGGAATCTCATCCATTGTAACTAGGGGAAAAGGGGGCGCATTCATCATGTTTAAATTCAAACTCGCATATTTTTGTCATTTTTAACTCATAAAGACATATTATGCCACATTTATAAAATATGCACCTTATTATATAACATATTGTGAGTGGAATGGAAGATGAAACCTCCATCCACATACTTGCGAACTGCACAGTATTTCAGAATCCTAGGACACAGTGCCTGGGAGACTACTGGATAGAAGAGGGACAGTTACCTAAGTTGAGGCCTGCAGATATCCTAAAATTCCTCCGGGAAATAGGACTAAAGGAGCTACTAGTATCTGAGACTCTACTCAGAAACTAAGTAGAAGTAAGGGGGCACAATAGATCTTTTAGGTCTCAATGAATGTTACCCCAAAATACATACATACATACATACATACATACATACATACATATAACATATTGTGAAAAATGTGAGCAGAAAACAACTATGACAGAAAATACATTTATTTAAAAAAAAGTGTCAAAAAGATGAAACTGCCCCCCTGGAGGGGCAGTTACAACCATGCTCTGGGGCAGATTCGACAGTAGAGAGTGTGAAAAAATAAAATGTTTTGATGCTAGAAAATCTCTTGCTGTTACAGAAATATGTGATTCATGGTTATCCATGAGAAGTAATATTTTTTTCTCTTTGGAACAGTTGGTATGCTGCTTTATGTGTTCAAGGATTTTCGGAAACAATTCAGTTGTCATTTAGCCATTGTGATTGCCCAGTGCAATGCTTGAGGTTGGAGTATTAATTAGATAACTATCTGGATTTCGAATCCTTGGATAAAGACATACAGGAGGTAATGCATGACCAATAGCATTTATCACAGGCACAAAGGTTGTTAGTTCACCCCTTTTAGCAGATGCAGCTACACCAACTTGTTTTTTTCCTTTAGCTGAAACTATCTTCTGTGGGTTTAAGACAGTTGTTATCCCTGTTTCATCCAGATGGTAAATTTGTTCTGCTTTGAATTTATGTATAGATAACAAGGATACATAATTTAAAAAAAATTCAGAAACAGATGTTTTGTTAAATCCTGTGGCCCTCGCTAAACTTGTATTCTCTGGCTTCCTTAAAGAAATTTCTGTCTTATGTCTATTCATAAAGGATTTGATCCAGTCCAGACCAGCAGTTTTATTCTGTTGCCATTGAACAGGCTTTTTGCAGTCGGGGATAATGCAAGCGTATTCGTATGCCAGCACTCTAATTTGTTTATATGTGAGACCGTAATTCATATCCGAACACGTTTTAATGTATTTAACCAATTCTTCTTCCAGTTTGGTGGTAAATACTTGTGCAACACTATACTTGGAAGAATATATAACTTCCTCATGATTATCGCTTTCATTGCCCGAGTCATCTTTATAAAGCTTTGTCAGTTGTTCAGCTGAATATTTGTCACGTAATTTTTTTAATCTAGAAAGTAATGTTCCACGTTTGATGTCGAAACATCTCGAAGCTTCTCTCTGAGACATTATTTTCGATAAAACTTCCTGAATTACAATATTTTACTGACAGTTGTACCACCTTACAAGTAATGCAATATATTTTTGACAAGTGGTAAATTCAAATGCAGTGTGAGTTAGGTCAACTGGTTGAAAGTGCCCCCCTTTCCCCTATTGCAACAATCTACTCCAAAATGATGCACAGCATATACGATTCTATCGCTATCCTTTTCATTAAACAACAAATAGCATGAGCACTCTCTTTCTTGAAATGTGCGGACTTTAAAAAGCTGATATGCTGTGTCCTCTCCTATTGCATGGGATGGTTGGCTGGGACCTCTCAGTCGCACACATTCACTGGCAATAATATTTCACTTTTTAAAATTCGGGACCGATTTTTCGCAGGCAACCCTATACCACCGTGTTCATAATTAAATAATCTTTATTTTCATATAATTTTAATTCCATATTCATACCGGTGCAAAATGCTAATATCGATTGACCTGTTTATACCTGGCAACCTGAGGGTTGTGACCGGAAAAGAATAGGAAACCTAACGTTTGCATATTCTATGGGCTTCATACTTTCGATTGGTATAGAATTTGTTTAATAATCAAACCGGTGAAATGTTTCAAAGAAAATTTTGTTATAATAATTAATTAATCATATCCCGGACTGAAATTTGTTAGGCAACCCATATGCAATATATTTAATGACGTATTAAATCAAATATAGAATACGTTCCATCAAATAAGCATCTCGGAGAAGGTCGTTTTATATCGGGATCCTATACTATTAGTTGTGGTGGAAAATACGTACCAACTATTACACAAAAGTAAAAGGTGGTTCATAAGTTATGATCATCTAAAAAAATGGGAAAATTTGATAAATTTCATTATAAAAATTAATAAAATACATTCGTAATAATCTCCCCCCAAAGCACCCGCTTCGTTTATGATGGTACCTAATTATTAGCCTTATAATAAGCATGTAAGTTGTGATACCTATTTTTTTTATAGTTACACCAACATGAAAATGCATTTATCAGCTAGGATCGCGTGTATTCCTTGCACTCCTAATATTTTTATATAAAATATGTATCTCAGTAGTAATCTTAGAATTAATGTGTTATTTCAAGAGAGTTATGGGAAACCTTGTATTACATTCATGATTTTATTCAATCATGGCTAACAAATATTATACAGGTGATATTTTCGAGGACAGCAGAAATTGAATATGCGAACTGTTCTATATATATGTATGTATTTATGATGGGGTGACATTCACTGAGACCTAAAAGATCTATTGTGCCCCCTTACTTCTACTTAGTTACTGAGGAACGTCTCAAAGACTAGTAGCTCCTTTAGCCCCATTTCCCTCAGGAATTTTAGGAAATCTGCAGGCTTCAACTTAGGTAAATGTCCCTCTTCTATCCAATCATCTCCTAGGTGCTATGCCCTATAGTCCGGGAAAGTAAGGAAATAAGATTCAAAAGTTTCCCATAATTGATTTTTCATTTTTAAATGAAAATATATTGACCCAGCATCACTCTCCTAGATTGTCTAATAATTTCCACTGGAGCTTGCGATGCAGCTTGCAAGAACAGCTCAGACCACCTAAAATTCAAGTGATTTATGCTCGTGTCATTTCTGGATGTGTTCTTACAAAAAAATCGTGGAGATGAAAATTGAAGCAAATCTTATGCTCTTGAAGGTGAAGTAAATAGTTTTTTCAAAAAAAAATTTTCCGATCTTAAATTATCCAAAAATTGAAAATTTTTTCGAAAATTATATTTTTGGCTGGTAATTATAAATAAAATATTAATATCGAGGTCAAAACATAGATAAACATAGAGGGCAAACTTCTAAAAATTTACATTTGTTCAGATTTGGAAAATTCAAAATGGCGGCTGCGCAAATTGGAAACAAATTTTTTTTTTTCATTCGCGTCTAAATTTATGAACATTAACGATATTGAGAAACGGTTTGTTGCAATCGGCAGAGTAAAAGTTATATTTTTATAAATAACATAAACAAAATTTTTAAAAAATTTTTTACATAATTTTTTAGAACATTTACCGAAAATAAAAATTTTTCCATCTAGTTTTTTCTCATTTTGGCGTTGAAAAATTTGTTCAAAATATGTTTTCACATTATAAATATGTGTGTATTAGTAAGACGAGTATTTAATAAAAAAAATTTTTAGATGCGACTTTTACAAGCTGAGATAAACAAATTCAAAGTCTGTTAGATACTGTAATAATATTGATTGAAATTTTCAAATTTTGATCACTTCGCTAGGTTGTCGAATCCCAACTCAACTTAAACACAAATTTTTATTTTTCTACCGTCAATTGGTCCATTCAAAAGAGAATAGTAATCCTAGCTCGCTCGGCCAAACGGTGCGGCGGCAGCTGCTTGGCGTTGTGGTGGGGGGTCAGCGCTCGTTCGCAGTTGAACGAAGCTCAAGCTTTTATTTTGGTTTTCTTTGTAAAAATTTTGCATTTTTGGTTTGCTAATAGTATGGTTATTATCAACCATTACATATTGCTAGAAATAAGGTACAATGATATTTATAATTTATATCTATAAATCCATTTATTATATATATATTATACATAATTCGAAACGTAGATACTAAGAATAATATTTATTTACAAATTTACATCTATTTTCTACAAATTCTCGCCCTTTTCGGTCTCTGAGGAAGTGGCTCTGTACAATTTTCCTCGTCATTATCATTAGCAAACAAATCCTCATCGATATTATTGCTACTATCAATTGCAAGTTCACAATCGAGTAATTGACTCATATCAAAATTCGGCTCATCACTCAGAGTTTCATTATCATCCTTGTCATTGTCAAGTACCGTACTTACAATTTCGATTTTAAAAAACATGTAAATCGTAGCATGTTTAACGATTCATTGTGTTGTAACATCGAAATTGAAAGTACGGTACTTGACAATGACAAGGATGATAATGAAACTCTGAGTGATGAGCCGAATTTTGATATGAGTCAATTACTCGATTGTGAACTTGCAATTGATAGTAGCAATAATATCGATGAGGGTTTGTTTGCTAATGATAATGACGAGGAAAATTGTACAGAGCCACTTCCTCAGAGACCAAAAAGGGCGAGAATCTGTAGAAAATAGATGTAAATTTGTAAATAAATATTATTCTTAGTATCTACGTTTCGAATTATGTATAATATATATATAATAAATGGATTTATAGATATAAATTATAAATATCATTGTACCTTATTTCTAGCAATATGTAATGGTTGATAATAACCATACTATTAGCAAACCACAAATGCAAAATTTTTACAAAGAAAACCAAAATAAAAGCTTGAGCTTCGTTCAACTGCGAACGAGCGCTGACCCCCCACCACAACGCCAAGCAGCTGCCGCCGCACCGTTTGGCCGAGCGAGCTAGGATTACTATTCTCTTTTGAATGGACCAATTGACGGTAGAAAAATGAAAATTTGTGTTTAAGTTGAGTTGGGATTCGACAACCTAGCGAAGTGATCAAAATTTGAAAATTTCAATTAATATTATTACAGTATCTAACAGACTTTGAATTTGTTTATCTCAGCTTGTCAAAGTCGCATCTAAAATGAGAAAAAACTAGATGGAAAAATTTTTATTTTCGGTAAATGTTCTAAAAAATTATGTAAAAAAATTTTTAAAAATTTTGTTTATGTTATTTATAAAAATATAACTTTTACTCTGCCGATTGCAACAAACCGTTTCTCAATATCGTTAATGTTCATAAATTTAGACGTGAATGAAAAAAATAAATTTGTTTCCAATTTGCGCAGCCGCCATTTTGAATTTTCCAAATCTGAAAAAATGTAAATTTTTAGAAGTTTGCCCTCTATGTTTATCTATGTGTTGACCTCGATATTAATATTTTATTTATAATTACCAGCCAAAAATATAATTTTCGAAAATTTTTTCAATTTTTGGAAAATTTAAGATCGGAAAATTTTTTTTTTAAAAACTATTTACTTCACCTTCAAGAGCATAAGATTTGCTTCAATTTTCATCTCCACGATTTTTTTGTAAGAATACATCCAGAAATGACACGAGCATAAATCACTTGAATTTTAGGTGGTCTGAGCTGTTCTTGCAAGCTGCATCACAAGCTCCAGTGGAAATTATTAGACAATCTAGGAGAGTGATGCTGGGTCAATATATTTTCATTTAAAAATGATAAATCAATTATGGGAAAGTTTTGATAGTCAACAGATTTTTCGACCTTACTTTCCCGGACTACTAGGATTCTGACCTGCGATGCAAATTGCGAGTATGTGAATGGAGGTTCCATCTTCCATGCCACAGAATCTAAATTCTCCTCTACTGTTTTTTCAGCTTTTTCAGGTGTCCATTCATGCAGCAATGTCCCGTTAGGATCCCTATTAAAACTCTTAATGCAGTTTTACTTTGACTTATGCATTCATTTGATCTCGACATGTTGTAGCCACCCATCATAATCTTTGATTGTCTTAGCCCTACTAGATCTTTACAATGGTCAGATCTTCTCTTTTCTTCGGCTTTGCCTATTTTTTACAATATTACATTGGGGCTGATACTGCAAATGGGTTCCGGCCCCCAAAAGGGTCTTTCAGTCTCTTTGCTAGACCATCTGCTATTTAATTTCCTTCTAATCCAGTGTGTCCACATGAGGTTACTATATTGTTCTCGCCTAGTTCATTGAGTTGGCCTAGGCATTCCCACACAACTGTTTCATATATCGTCAAAAATCTGACTTAAATCAAAATAGGATACTAATGGAATTGTGCAATTAATTGATTAATTAAGCAAAATTGAAGAAGCAAAATAGGTTGGGAATTGTGGTATAAATAAACGCTATAGTATACAGTTGTATAAAAAAGGGCAGAAGTATTAGGAAGATACGTTAGCGCCTTCCTATTTGCGTAAAATCGGATGGGACTGGAGTTGAAAGTTATCAAATGTCTGAGGTTATCAGAGTGCAACTCATACACGCGGACTCTATTCTTGATATTTTCTAATTTAAGTGAAAAAACCAGACACGACAAGTATTAAAGATAAAAATGGAGAATTGCTAACGGAAGGAACGGAAATAATGAACAGATGGAGAGAATACTTTTAAGAACTACTAGATGGACAACAAGAAAAGGGAAAAGAGGAAATAACTATCGAACGCTTGATAAATAAAGAAAAAGGTGAAGGTATAAACATGGAAGATTCAACAGAAATTATACGAACACTCAAAAACGGTAAGGCTCCAGGATATGACAAACTTACAACAGAGATGTTTAAAAATCTGGGTCATAAAGGAATGAATTATTTACTAGAAATAATCAATACAGCATGGGATGAAGAACATATACCTGAGGATTGGAAAATAGCAATGATCGTGCCAATTTATAAAACGGGGGACAAACACAATTGCAACAATTACAGAGGAATAACTCTACAAGAAATTGAGACAACAAGTGGAAAAAACACTAGAAGAATCACAAAGTGGCTTTAGAAAAGGAAGAAGCATACAAGATCACATTTTCACAGTTAAGAAGCTTATGTTGGTTTCATTGATTTGGAGAAGGCTTTTGACACAGTAACACGGGAAGCGCTATGGAAAATCCTAAAAAATAGAGGAGTTGACCAGAAGACAATAAGAATAATAGAAAATATATATAAAAGCAACTTATGCTGTATAATTAGTGAAAATAGAATTTCAGAATATTTTAAAACACAAAAAGGACTCCGACAGGGAGGGGGATTCAGCCCACTATTATTTATTGTCTTTAGGGATGAAATTATAAAACAATGTTCACCAAAGACGAAAAAACTACATATAGGTTACAGAAATTTACAGAGAGTAAACATCGCGGAAGGAGCCTTTGCAGACGATTTGATTAATATGACGGGGTCAGAAAAGGATTTACAACACAACTTCGACATATGGAATAAAACTCTAAAAGAAAATGGGATGAACATAAATAGAACCAAAACAAAAGTGATACAGATAAGTAACAACAGTACAAAAATAAATATTGCAATAGATGGAACAAATATTGAGCAGGTGAAAAGTTTCAAATACTTAGGAGTGGAAATTCAAGAGAACGGAAAACAAGATATTGAAATCAATAATAGAATACAAAACACTTTGAAATCATACTACGCAATGAACAGATCATTTATAAATAAAATAGAAATATCAAAGAAAACGAAGATGAATGTTTATAAAACCATATTCAGACCAATCCTTACATTTGGATGCGAATCATGGGTACTCACACAGCGACAAAAAAGCCAAATTCAGGCTGTAGAGATGAAGTATCTCAGAAGAGTCAGGGGTGTCACAAAAAGAGACAAAATGAGAAACGTAAAAATAAGAGAAGACCTGGAAATAGAACCACTGCTGGATTTCATTGAGAAAAGACAACTTAGCTGGTGGGGGCATCTCCAAAGAATGAATAAGGATAGGCCTGTCAGGCAAGTGTGGGAATCTAGGATAAAAAGAGCTAGGAAAAGAGGAAGACCGAAACAAACATGGGATGGAGTAATTGTAGAAATAATGAAGAAAAGAGGGACAACATGGTTAGCGGCCAAGGCACTAGCAAATAACAAAAAAGAATGGGCAAAATTTCTGTACAGACACTGAAAAATATCGTTGACAAAATATAGACAATAAAATATACCCTACACCATTAAATGGTAACAGGGATTTTGATTATATATATATATAAGTGAAATTGGAGAGATATAAATAATAATTGGAATGGAATCAGTTCGTAATTCATGTATTAGAAAAATCGAAACAATCGTTTGGAAAATTGAAAAATCAATGAAAAAAAAATTAGGCACACAATCCAAAACGACCCAACCTCTTTAAAATCTGTTATGGAGATTATGAGAAAAGAAAAAAACCATTTAAATATTAATAGTCTACCAATTTACCAAAACATTTTGTTTTACTGTGTTTCAGTATACAGTGTGTAAAAGCCAAGCGGAATAAATTCATTATTTCAGTTACTTCACATTTTAATAAAAAATCCCGAAACACGTCAAATTTATATTATAAATTGACATTCTTCAACGTCAATTGCTATCCCTACCTTCAGCTCACTTCGAATGGCAGATACAACCCCCAATTTTGGGTAGTATAGGATTGTGATATATCGTTTGAAGTTTATTGCAAAATAAAATAAAATTATGTGGTTACCAAAATTCGCTATAATATACTTAAAAACTGAAATTTAATGCTAAAATACTAAAAAGAACTATGAATGTCAATGAAGAAGACGTTCAAAATGTTCACCGCGAACCTTTTCAGTGTTTTATATTTTATTTCGTTTTGCATTACATTTTAGTTTTTGATTGTATTGTAGCGAATTGTTAAAATGGATGATCTGAGCAGGCCCATGCACAGATTGCAGCAATTTTTACTTGCCGCAAGAAAAAATTGCCAACTGTAAAACGGCCTTTATAAAATTTGTGTTCTTTCAATATTTCAACAAACATAATTAAAAATCTTACTTAAATAAAAATTTGTTATTGCAAACTGACCCCAGTTTTAAATAAGTAGATAAGTATTATACAGTGTGTTTTTTGGATCGAAGACTAGGATTTTACAAGATAAAACTCTAACTTATATTAGGAACATTTAAACTGATATTGTGGAGACCTTTTAAACGATATGTCACAAGCCTTTACTTCCTTTCTGTATGTTCCTTGCGAACTATTCAATATTCTTTTTGTCATTTGTTGGGAAATTAAACCATATTTTTTGTATTTTCATTTCAACGTTTCGGTAGCGTTTCAGCTACCGTTATCAAGGTTAATTAAGTTTTTTTTAAAAACTCTGGTCCCTATCTGACACAACCAGAAAAAAATCTGACAACTAAACAACCATTTAAAAAATTGGGGGCTGTACCTGTCAATCGAAGGGGGTTGAAGATAGGGATCGCATTTTTACATCGAAGAATGTCTATTTTTAATTTAAATTTCACGTGTTTCGGGATAATGAATTTATTCCGCTTGGTTTTTACACACTGTATTATGGTTTTGAAGACACGGATTGTACCATGGATCAACCAAAATAGGCCAGTAATACTAAGACATGAAGAAAAATAAATTTTTCAACTAATTTGAAATAGTATTTTCCTTCTAGGTTCACAAAAAATATTATAATTGCTTCACATTTGTCACAGAAACCCATGATATCAAAATAGTCCACATTGTTTTTAAAGGTTTATTATCGCAGTTGGTACCAAACTGCGATATATTCTACAAATAAGATTTACTTGCTTTTCAAACGATCCCCTTTGCTATTCAAAGAAATTAACTGTAAGATTGTCACCCGATGAGGATTCATAGAAACCCCGGAACTTTATTACCGTTAAATCATAAGAAAAATCTAAAAATGTTTCGATTCAGTTTTCCAACAGTACCAAATTATTCAGTATGAAGTGGTTGAAGTTGGCCTGAAGATGTAGATAGAGTATTTTTCTGTTAGTCGAGTTTGAAAACTTGGTAAGTTATAAAGAAACAGATAGAGATAAAAAACTCTTTTAGTTATAAGTTATTCTTTGGAGTTATTGTCAGTGGGCAGTCTCACTATTGTAATAGCGTAGTCAAAGTACACAAAATATCTGTAAAATGCCGCAAAAAACTTGAAGATTCAAAATTGAGTATTTGAAAGAGTTGTGATTAACATGAGAAAAACTTTACGATGCGATTTTTCGGTAAATCGTCAAGTGAAAATTTTTGTCTCTGTTTTTTCACTCTAATTGTTTAAATAATGAAAACACAGAAAAATGTTCAAATAAAATTGTAGCTAATACATTTATCTACAAAATTTGTCTGAACATTTTTTCTGTATGTGCATTAGTTTTTAAAATATATGCGAAATTTCCATAGTAGTATTTTTGAACGTCATCAATTTTCAGGTTTTTAATTTTACGATAGACATTTAGAAAAAAAAATTTCATAAGGAATGTGGTATTTACGAATACATTGAAAAAAATTTTTTTTAAATTTTTTAATGTATTACCATCGATTTTCCACGCTCACTCACCTGCTTTTTCACCTTAATTTGTGCCCCCTTCTCTTTCTTACCTGAGCCATAGGTGTGTTATTTTGTATCGCGAACACTTCTAAATAGGTTCATTATAAAGTTCACAAATTTTTAGATAATATCAAAAACGGTATAAAAAGTTATAGAAGGTTTGCTGACAGACCTCTGATTTAAGTATTTATTTTAAATAACTGTCTATTATTAGAAAAATTTAATATTTATAAAAAAACTGTATAGTAGTTTCGAAAGTAGATGCTTTAAAGTGATTAGTAGTAAAGTTTCATTAAATTATATTAATTTCGAAAAAAGATATAATTGAATGAAGTCTAAAAAAAAACAAGTAAAATTAAGCATGCAAAAAAAGCAGATTTTTAAGAAGCATTCGTTTAAAATTCTAAATATTGATCGCTTTGCTTTTATAACAATAATGTTTTATGCTCATTTACAATGCTGAATCCAAAAGGAATTTTCGCTGGGATAAGTATTAATTAAATAGGAATTATAATAAACTAATGTTACAGTCAGAAAATCTACTTTTTCAAATTTGAAAGTATTTCTATCTAAAAGTTGAGATCTTTCTTTACATTTTACATGAGTTTATTTATTTTTTCAGAATCTTATAAGCCCAAAATTATTAACTTTTAAGTCGAGCGGTTAATAAATTTGGCAACCACGAATTGAATACCACTGAAATAAATTTTATCTCGTAAACTTTTCAATTTACAGAAAATCTTTTCAGACAAAATTTGTAGATAAATGCATCAGCTACAAATTTTAATATGGAATTTTTTCTGTATGTTTATTATTTAAACAATTGGAGCGAAAAAACAAAAACAAAAATTTTCACTCCACGATTTTCCGGAAAATCGCATGCCTAACATCGTAAAGTTTTTCTCATGTTAAACACAACCCTTTTAAATACTCAAATTTGAATTTTCAAGTTTTTTGTATGTTTTGTGAGGTTTTATATGTGTATTTTGACTAGGCTATAAGGGCATCTAGTCAAAAACATCCAATTACGATCATCGTGATTATTCCTATATAAGGTCTTTATTTTTTTTCAATTTGCTTGATTGAATAAATGAACTTGGAACTATTGAACAAAACCTCTTATATTATGTCATTTTTGTTCTTAAATTATAATGCATTAAATATTTTACTCAATCTTCATAGTAAATTGCATTACATCCTTTTATCTCCGTTTTATACACCCAATCTATATATTATGTCCTGGCATCTCGTATTGAGGCATTTTCCGCGTAAAGCGAACTAGGACAAGAGCTTGATTAGTTCCTATAGTATAATTTCATATGTGGTCTTCCTGACGCTGTCTACTGGGATCTATATTCGAGCTCATGAATTTCCCGTAAATATTTCAGTGCGATTTGTATTTAACGTAGTTCCTAACCGAATTCCATTATACCTACATTTATCCATAGAATTTACGGTTTTATTTATACCTTTCTGAAAATTATTTAAATTTTCGAACGAATTATAAAAATGTTTCATACTGCCGGTTTTAAGAAAATGAAACATAACCAATTCCATTGATTTTCTATATTTCTAATGTCCTTGTCCAGAAATGATGAGGGTTGTCTTTCAAGTGTCATTTACAATAACGTAGTTGGCGCCTGTCAATATCGAATGTTAACTCAACTTAACGACAAAGTTCTGACCAATGTCACATTTTTGCTTTTCCCATGCCAATCTTACCAGTCGTAGACCTGCAACAGGCCCAGAACGTCTTAGGCGTCATCGTGTTGTGCGACTTCAGTTTGCCAGAAATCATATGCTCTGGGGTGAAAATGAGTGGGGGATGCGTTTTGTTCACCGATGAGTCCAGATTTAGCCTGCGGTCTCCAGATGGCCGTGAGAGAGTATGGCGAAGGCCACAGGAGCATTTTGCAGAATGTACATCCAGTTTTAGGACAGGATGCCAATGGGGCTCAGTTATAGTGTGGGCAGGAATTTCTCTCTAGGCACAAACAGAATTGTACATTATTCCGAAAGGATCCTCAACTGCTGCGAGGTACATTGAGGACGTTCTCCAAGATTTTGTTATCCCTTATGGTGGCTTTATTGGAAATGACTTTCTTCCGATGCATGATAATGCCGACCTCACACCGCGAGAATGCCTCAACAGTACTTAAACGAGGTAAATATTCCAGCGGTAAGTCCAGATGTTAACCCCATAGAAAATGTTTGGGACATGCTTGCGCGAAGGATCCGAAGTCGTGTTTCTGCTCCTTCAACTTTAAATCAGTTGTGACAAACCGTTTTAGAGGAATGGGAACGTATTTCACAAGCGTACGTTCGCCTCTTGATTTTAGGCAAGCCAAGGATGATAAGGCAGTAATTCGGGCACATGGGGGCAACACTCGTTATTAAAAATGCGGTTCCCCAGCTTTTGCTAGAAAGCGTTTTAGTTTTGATTAATTTAAGATCATTTTTCCACACCACCAATTAATTCGTTTTTGTCCTAGTTTTTTAAACTGTAGCATATTTTTTCTTCAATTAAAGGCTTAATTGTTGTAAGAAACTACGTGAAACATGTTTTTTTGTTTGTGTAAAAGATATTATAATAATAAAAGATCAGAAAGCATTAGAATTGAAAGTTTGTTTGAAAATATTGCTCTGGTTTTCGTGCCGGTGAGTGTATTTTAACACGTGAAGTTCGGGTTTTGTACGCGTTATAGCATACTAGCATTCTAGTTCTTTTAACTGTTCTTCTATTTTCTCCGCAGCCTGCAAGTTTACGTCTAGGCAAGATTCAGCAAGTTTTCCTCTGTTCGAGTCATCGCCGCCATCCCGCTAAGAGCTGCAAACTACCCTAGCCCTTTAAGATAAGTTCGGTATTCTCCTCGTTTGGTTTTTTTTTTTGAATACTCAATTTATGTTGAATTTTTAAACATTTCAATAAATAGTAATTATTTTCATTGAAAGTTGGTGGCGTCTAGTTTAATATTAATTGCACACCCCATCCCAGTGTTAGCATATCAAATAGTTTAATTGGTGCCGAATTCCACTCCCTGGTGCAAATAAATGCTTCCAGAATTGGTTCCAAAAAGTGCAAAAATACTTTTCTGTTCGGGGAGAGTACTTTGGAAAATAATGTGTTTAAAAGTTATCTACTGTTATTTTTTTCAGCGCTATATCTAAAATACGGGTTAGGATAAAGTATGAAACCAAGTAAATATCTTTTAAACGGAAAGAACGATATTTATGAAAATTTGCAAGTAAGTGCAATGGAACAAAATGCATCTAAAGTCCATTTTTTTGTTAATAATATACATCCGGTTTAACCAGAAATGCCATCAACTTCTTCAATTTAAATGGGACACCCTATATATTTTTACAGATTTTGAAAGAGCTTGTTATTTTGAATTCATACATACTGAGTTTAGTGTAAGAAAATTTGTAAAAACGAGGAATAACTCACTGTTAGTTGTACAATATGTATACATTTCATTATTTTAGAATAATGAGAACCAAAATTACTTCAAATGTTCAAAATGCTCGCCGTTTACTTGCTGACAATATGCCATCCAATCAACAAATTTTTGAGTCACTCTTTCCAAGACTTCTCCAAGTATTATAGTTCACATTCATCAATAATTATTTAGCAATTCCTGTGAGTTTGTTGATCGTCTAACCTAAACACGTGATTTTAGATAACCCCAAAGAAAAAAATCTAACGGGCTAAAATCCGGTGAACGAGTAGGCCACTCCATGAATCCTCTACGTCCAATCCATCGATTTGGAAAATTCGCATCCAGAAAATCCCTAACCCGTCTATCAGTGGGGAGGTGCTCCATCTTGTTGAATCCAAACATTTTGTGGTAATTGCACATTCTGTTGAAGTGCAGGAATAATTTCGTTACTTAGTATATCCAAATACTTGTCACCATTCAAGTTTCCGTCGATAAAAAATGTGCCTATAAGCCTATTTTCGACAAGTCCCATCCAAACATTTAACTTCTGTGGATGCTGGGTATGTGCTTCATGAATCCAATGAGGATTATCATTTCACCAATACCTTCAGTTATGGTGATTAACTGTTCCATTTAAACAAAAAGTTGCCTCATTGAAAAAAACTATGTTAGAAGCAAAATAGTCGTCGACATTACAGATATCCATTAGCCGATCGCAAAATTCCAGCCGTCGGTCAAAATCATCGTCTAACAATTCTTGAACCAACTGTACCTTATACGGATGATACTTTTCACTTTTTAATATCTTTCCTACAGAACGTCAACTGATACCATAGTTTAGTGCCAAATTTGTGGTGGAAGTTTGAGGTGTTTCTTCTAAATCGATTGCAATATTTTGTTTAACAGTTTCGTTCGTTGCAGTCCGCGGTCTTCTAGGTTTTAGCAAATTTTTTACCATCCCAGTTGTATTAAAACGTTGTAATGTTTTAGTTACTGTTTAGCGTGATATAGGATTTCTCTCCGGATGCAAATTATTAAAAATATGACACACTTCTTCATGAGTTCTAGCACGATCACCATAAGCGATCATCATTAAAATTTCAATACGCTCTTTTTCACTTAATTGAAGCATTCTAAATTGTAAAATTTATTTCCGTCAATTAGAATTTGACACTTGGAGAACAAAAGACGTACTAAACAGTACTCGTTTATTTATTACTATGCATACAAACAACATCAATTAGTTTATCTAAATAGTTTTTTGCTCTAATGCAAAAAACTTAAAGGAGGTTGATTAAAGTGCTGTATTCCTCGTTTTTACAAATTTTTTCACACTAAACTCATTATGTATGAATTTAAAATAACAAGCTCTTTCAAAATCTGTAAAAATATATAGGGTGTCCCATTTAAATTAAAGAAGTTGATGGCATTTCCGGTTATACCAGAAGCATATTATTAACAAAAGAATGTACATCAGATGCATTTTGTTCCATTGCACTTATCCGCAAATTTTCATAAATATCGTTCTTTTCGTTTAAAAGATATTTACTTGGTTCCATACTTTATCCCAATCCCGTATATAAAAGACTACCCTTGTATTTGAAACCGACTTCAGTATTTTTTTTTCGTTCATGAATTCATAATAATTAAAACGTAGTGACCCCACTACCCCTCTTTTTACGTTTATGAAATTACTGGAGTCAAGATTTAAAAGCCTGTTAGTGGCTCTAAGAAATGAAATGAAATATACTAATATAATTATTACGGTCAATATACCATCATTATATTTTTTTCAAAGCAAAACGGTACATTAATAATAAAAATGGAAAAACATGTCGATATTCGTTACTTTCACAACACGTCTAGAAGCAAAAACTTAAACATGCACACATTTCGTCACATGAATAATTCATTACCCTGTTGAGCAACACTGTTGCAAAAACTCAATTAATAAAAACATAATATATCAACCAGACTTTAGGAGAGTTTTACCACTCAGTTAATATTGCTCTTGGCATGAAGTAAGATAGATCTATCGTGAGTAAATAATACATATATCACGCAACCCTCAACTGATAACTTTCGATCATATTCACTCGACATCCCAAAAACCTTTCTTGAAAAAATAATTTGAAAAATACGAGGTGCTGCCAAATGTTGACAAAAGATAGTATATTCTTCAACGAGTGTAGAATGATGGCTATCATTCTAAACAAGTAAAATACGTATTATACTTTCTCCACGACTATGTTTAAAAACCAACAAATTTGCAACGGGAATTTGTGATGAAGAATCTGCCGAGGTAGTTGTCAAGAGAACAACTTAACGATATCGTCATAAGCGGTAGGATGTTGTGGAGATGGTGGTACCGAATTAATGGTCTTTTAGTTTTGACTATGAAATTAGGACCTATCATCAGACTTGAGGTTTGACTAGTGTCGAAGTTCGACTATCACATGAACAATGAAATGCTGTTATACAGGCAAATCCTAATACCAGTGAGGGCTCACGGTTTACAGCTTTGAGGTTATACCAGTCAAAGCAGCATTCATACAACGCTTTTGGAATAAAGTATTAAGGAGCACTATCAATGCATCTCAGTACTAATCAAAATAGTGACCTCCATCGGAGCATGGAAGTGAATAGTGTCACTTAAATGATTACCAAATTTGCCATGTGTAACAGAGAAAGACACTTGATTCACACCAAGCAATTCCTCGACAAATCAAAGAAAATGGGAAGACTTAAGATGATGATGTCCTATAACTTAGTGAAGTGAAGCAGAAGTGCGTGCTCGTGAGTATTCATAGTAGAAAGATTCAAGAACTGATAATAAGTAAGGGTTGAGTCTAAGAACCCAACTGGTATTTCAAGCTACGTTTAAATTAATTGTCGTTATGATTGTAATACAAAGAATTTCAATAGGGATATATTTTTATCGAAAAAAAAATATATGTATAAAAAAAGCAATAAATATAAACAGACGTGGCCAGCACTGTTACGTAAAAATGTCCCTTTTAATCCTGTGGTGAGCAATGCAAATTTTGGATGTCAAGGACAACAACGGAAAGAGTAGCAATGTGATACCTCGGAATCTTTTATATCAATTTTATGGAAATGTTGCGGAAGTTGACCGTTATAGTAGGAATGCATATTTATTGAGATTTAAATTTGCAATGTGTGATATTTTATTGGCAGGTTCAATATAAAATATTGACTAAAGGATGTTTGATGTTTCAGTAATATTAAGTTAAGAAGTAGTTTCTATTCATCCTTCATGGGTTTTTCATATACTTCTATTAGTTTCAACATA
The DNA here is from genome assembly GCA_949126875.1 of Lochmaea capreae. Classification (NCBI taxonomy): domain Eukaryota; kingdom Metazoa; phylum Arthropoda; class Insecta; order Coleoptera; family Chrysomelidae; genus Lochmaea; species Lochmaea capreae. Next base: position 6,906,741 of record OX421397.1, read on the forward strand.
TGTCGATGAATAATTATTTATATTCACACTTCATGCATTTTTGGAAAATAATATTTTTCAAAAACAGTGACCGTTTAAAAAAGGAGCAACAACTACTTCCCGTGCAATATGCACCGCTGGATATTGAATTACACTTCAAAGTCAAAGGGGGTTGGTATATCTACAAGATATTTTAAAACCAACCATTCTGGTTTGCGATTAGAAGGGGCAACACAACTTGTGTATTTGCGCCTCATCAGTACAAGGTATGTGCTATCCGTCCGAAAATCGCTAATCCCGGACTGAAGAATACACTTCAATTACAATCAATATATGCCTTCCAGTAACGGAAATGTAAAGATTGTGACAGTAGTGACATCTTCACTTCGAATCGCAAACCAAAAATTTTTTGACAACAAGTCACGTGGGCTTGAAACAATTTACTTTTTTATACACATCGGTTGATAATCTTTCACTTTTTTTTATTGTAAGCGAAGACCTATAGGAAAAAACTGCCTAGTTTCAATTTTAAAATTTTGTTGAATATGAATATTAATTTCAGTCATAGAAATACTTATCTAACCGTCTTTTGAGATTGGAAGCAATGATTTGGAGTATTTTTCATCACTATTTGGTATTTTGAACGAATTAACTTTTTTTATGAAACAAATTTATATAGTGCCTGAAACATACGCAGTATATGAGCTTTAAAAGAGCAATTCAAATGGAGTTGATCAACTGATGTTTTCCAATTAATATATATTGATGAGAAATTAACACTGGCTATGAAATAGATTAGTCCAAACATTCCCAGAGGACTATTTTTCATTGTGTCTTTATTCACTCAAGCCTTAGCTATAAAAATCAACCAATTTTTTCATATAACTGCTGTTACAAGCAATATCGTTATCTACCTGAACTTTTTATTCGAATTGGAAAAATTAATAGTCAATAGTTTTTTTTATCATTCCTAATATTACTTATTATCGCCAATTGGAAAGATTGAGATAGAGCAACATTTTTATACACTCACCGATCACTTAAAATTTTGCTGAAGTTCGTTGTCGTAGAGCTTTCGTAATTTTGAAATTTGAAATGTGTGTAGGCCAAATTGTAGATAAATTATTTGGTATTAAAAGAAACTCCAAAAAAGTTTTCCAAAAATGTTGATAGCTTATTTATACAGGGTGAAAAAAACCATGTATTTATAGTCCAAGTTCTGAACAGTTCGGGAAATTTATAGAGTTTACGCTTAGCTCATTACAAAGACCATCCTTTTCGCTATCTTTCACCTTCATATCTTCATTTCTTTTGAAGATACACGTATTCAAATACAATTGCCATTTTTCAATGTTTCGTATGCCCACCTCTAGCGGAAATAACCTCACGCAATTCGGGTAGACAAGATCTTCTAGTCCGGGGAAGTTAGGCCGAAAGTTGTCGTGAAATTGAAAAGATTCCCACCAGAGATTTGACTTTTTTAAACGAAAGTATATGTAGTATAGACTACTTTCCTAGATTTGTGACAAGATTCCGCTCGAGCTTGCGATGCAGCTTGCAAGCATAGCTTGGAGCACGTGAAGTGCAACAGTTTTTCGTCCATAACTTTTTTAGATTTGATTGTACAAAAAAATTATGGACATCAAAATTGTAGTGAATTCCATACCCTATAAGATGACGTAATGCAATATTTGAAAAAAATGTTTTCAACCCTCAATTTATGAAAAATTTAAAGAAAATTTGCAAAATAGTTTTTTTAAACGACAAACATAATTAGAATAACAATAACGACTTTATAATATATGAAAATATAGTAGTCCGGCACCTGAGAACGTTGGTGTTTTCAGATTTCGAAAATTCAAAATGGCGGCCCTACAAAATTTCAATATATATATATATATTTTCAATCTTGTCTCATTTCATGAACATTAACGCTATCGATACGCGGTTTGTTGAAATCGATAGATAAGTAATAATTTGTAGTTTTATGAACAATAACAAAAAAATTTTAATTTTTTTTACATCCCTTTTTACGAGTTTAACTGAAAAAAAAATTTTTTCTCTCCGTTTTTCTTGAATTTGTCGTTGGAAAATATGATTTATGGATTCATTAATATTCTGATAACGTTTGTCTTCAAAAACCACGTATTTTGAAAAAAAAATTTCAGATTCGAAATCTGAAAACATCTACGTTTTTCAGGTGCCGGACTACTATATTTTCATATATTATGAAGTCGTCATAGTTATTCTAATTATGTTTGTCGCTTAAACATTTTTTCAATTTTTGAAAAATTAAGGGTAGAAAAAAAAAATTATTATTGCATTACGTCATCTTATAGGGTATAAAATTCCCTACAATTTTAATGCCTACAATTTTTTTGTACAATCAAATCTAAAAAAGTTATGGATGAAAAACTGTTTCATTTCACGTGCTCCAAGCTATGCTTGCAAGCTCTAGCGGAATCTTGTCACAAATCTAGGAAAGTACTCTATACTACATATACTTTCAGTCAGGACTGAAATTCGTTCCTGGCAAATTGGACCACTACTTCGTTGCTCAGGATTCCAGTGTGAAACGCACTTCGTTGCTCAGGATTCCAGTGTGGTTGCACTCAGTTGGTTTAATAGTAGTCAAGTATTGCACAGTAGTTTGAAATTACTAGTCAATGGTACCATTTTTATGTACTACTTGAAGGTAAAGTGAGATCAACTGTCTTTATACAGGCTGCAGTAATCCAAGTCACTTAGTTATTTCCCGGAGGCACTTAGACAAGTTCCAATAACCATAACAAGAAAATGGTCATGAAGCTGCTGGAATTTTGCATGAGGCCGTGCACAATGAAAACAAAATAATATGATGAAAAAAAACCACAAAATAAATTGAGCGATTTACATAAAACGATGAAAAGTAAATTTAGTCACTGGACGTATTTGGTCTGCTCAAAACAAGAACTAAAATTGAAATGGAGATATTCACCACTCCGATTGATGTGTATAAGGTCGAAATTGCAAAAGCTTCTACTATGTTCGTTAACTAACATCGTTTTTCGTTCTAATGTGGCAACTGAAATATGTATAAACTTACATTACATAAATGGATTCGCTGCCACCGAGCTTACTGAAATATTTCAACGCATTTGTGAGCATTTATAAATATCAAGAGTTCTAGTACACTCCTGAAATTATGGCATCAACTTTGTATACTATTACACATTATTCCACACCAGTACACTTTATCTTATGGTAAATACAGACGTAGACTTGAAGTTCTATTTCGATCTTACCTTGAATCGCCAAGAAAACTTAGTGGACTCAATTTGCAAATTTCAATTAGGGTTATGGTGACTTTAAAGTTATCACTGCTTGATTTGCTCAAACTTTCACCTGTTAATTCTATAGCAATTAAAGTCGGATTTTTAATTGGTCTTTTGTATGTGGTTTTGTGAATTAATTTTCCTTAAGTTTTTAAAACGTTGGAATAAGAATATAAAAAATATTGTGGTTCAATTTCCCTAGAAAATTTACAAAAAAAAAGAATAATGAATACACCACAAGGAACATATTGCATCGATCCGCACCTACTTATCTACCGATTGGGATAAATTTGGTTCAGGTACTCGAAAAATAGAGGCACTGACACTGATCACTACTGTCATGCAGACAGACAAGTTGCTTACGCTATGAGTTTTATACGATATAATTCTAGTTTATATAAAAATAATCTAGTTTTATTTTATATAATGTTTAATTGATCTGAGTGCTTGTATAGTTGACGTGAAAGGTATAATGCGAACTTAAAGTTGGCGGCTTTTTGTTTGACTCAAACTAAGAGTATACCGTCATAGCCCAGTCAATATTATAATTATTTAAAATGCTTACAATTAGTTGACGATAAATTCATTCAATGTTATAACTTCAACTAATAATCGTTATAACTATTAACGATTATAGTTTGACTGAACTATAACTATTTTTCAAAGAGTGTTGCAGGTGTTCTCTTTAGTTGGTGGTCTGACATCAAGGAAGTGTGTGAGTTTTTATGTGGAAATTGTAAGTAAGTATACATATATTTATTAGCAATTACCTATTTGGACGAAACTCGGTATGATACACACGATACGGTTAAGAAAGGATCGACTGATGGGTCAAAATACAAATACAATATGGAATTATGTTTAGTGAGTAGACGAAAATAATATAAATACCTTTCAGAGTTTAGCTCCGCAACATAACTTAAAGGTAATTACGATTAGATAGCTGGCACTATATCTTTTACCTCAACTATTCTATTCGCTGCTTCATATCTTCAGATGTTGTAGCTGGCTTTTCATAAACAAGATTCTTAACATAACCCGACAAAAAAATCAGGTTTTGTTGAGTCCGGTGATCGAGCTTGCCATTCTTTTGAACCATTTCTGCTGATTCATCTATTAGGAAACTGTTGATGTAATTCATCTGCTACCTCAAATGAATAAGAAGCTCCATCAGATAATAATATTATTTCGAAGAATCCGGGATCAATCGAAGCCTAATCTAGTTACAAAACTTCAATCGTTTCTCAAAATCCATGTCTTCCAGCTGTTATTGTATTTTGTACGGATGATAATGATGTAGTTTTAATATTCGTCTGATGCTAATACCCATCAATTCAGAAATATTTTGTTGACTTGTATTTGGATTTTTTGTTACTGCCAAAATAACCGATAATTGATTGCCATTAAGGATAGTACGTTTGGGGATGGCTGGTGGTTTATACGCCACATTTCCAGTTTCGTTAAATCTGGAACGCGTCGCTCAGGATATCGGATAGAAGTTAAAATTATTTTTGCTAAACCACAGTTTCTGTCAGATTCTCACGAAACAATTCAATCCCAATTAACTCATTTGTGGTAGAATTCATTAACGTACAAAGCTTAAAAAACACAATATACCAGCAAAAATAAAACTGAACTGTCACTATAAAAACAATAAAAACTCTGAAATTTCATTAAGCCAGAACAGCCCACTAAAATTTTTACCAAAATGTACAGCAAAGGGGATAAAATTCAGTATTTATTAATGAATACTTATACAGGATGTCCCGTTTAAGAAAACTGAATAAACTTTCATAGGAGTTTTTGGATTGTAAAATTTATTTAATTTGTTTTTGTACATTGGTAATTTTAAAGCGTCAGCTTTAAATCTTATCAAGTTATGGTTTTTTAGAAAGGGAGCTGCAAATTGAAATTTTTCTCTGGTGATATAACAAAAACTGTACTGAACACATAATATAGAAAGGATGAAAAAAGTCACTGCAGTTCTTTCCTCTCACCACGTAGCTGTTTAAACGCTTATTTACAGCTACTATGGGAGAAAAATGACATACTACACCAAATAAAAGTTACTATTTTTATTGAAAGTTTTGTGGAATTGTAGAATCAAGCATTAATGTACCGGCTGTTAAGACAAACATTCATTAAATCCCTAATAGTAAGCCACTGGACATTTTAATGAATAAACTCTACCAAAGCAATACGAATGAGATAACAATTTTGAGAAATGCCACGATAGCACCTCAATAAAGGTATGTAGATACATATTATAACAACCAGAATCATGTTTCATAAGATTAATTATCCATTTATTCGTTACTTTATGCCTTTGTTTTTATGATTACTTCAAATGTCGTTATTTCTTTTATTTTGTCTGCTTTTACTGAATTCCAGACTGGGATTCGACGTCCGAAACATATTACTCTCATTCGAAAACCAACTTTTGCAAGCGAAAACATTGGAAATTGCTATCTGGAGAACTGTTTTTGTTGGGGTAATCACGAAATTGGACACATTCTATTTTAGTGACAGAAATAAATCACAACAGACATAAAATGGAAAATATAGTAATACGAGTTCTTCATTTAAACTTCTTATGGAGTGTGTATTATATTATGTATGTATGTTTTTTTTGTGGGGTGTAGGGTAAAAATCTTATAGATCATATAGCAAACATTGTTGTGAGGATCGCCGAGGCGACCCCAACCCCAATGCCTCAGTGTGTCGGACTCTCCTGTGTGGCATACCGGGGCAAACAAACATTTCGTTTGGGACTGTGAGGCCGTCCACGAAATCCCCTCTCGACACCTAGTCTCATCGGTACTCTGTGATTCGTAGTCTATCAGTCTTTTTGTCTCTTCTGTCTATTCTTCTAATGATTCTCTCCTTTCCTTGTTTGGTTTTTATCTCCATCTTATGAAGGTAGCGATTTGATTTTTCTCCCATTTTTTCCTATCTTTTTCGTGCGTAGGACATACGAACAATGCGTGTTCCGCATCGTCGCCATCTTCTCCGCACAGTCCACAGCTGCTTTTGAGCCTTTGTCTTTTCTTGTTAAGATACGCCGATTGCCTATGTCAGTCGGTTGTTCATTTTGCCTGGCACCCGGAACACCCACTTCCTGACGATAGGTATGAGCGCATAGGAACATTTCCCGACTTTGTATGCGTCCCACTCTTCTTGCCACCTTGTAAATAACGCGGTTCTCGAATTTTCATTTCTTCTTCAGTTACGTCACCTTGTTGCCTCCGTTGTTTCTCCTGTTTGTACCAAACCTCACTTCTTTTTAGAGCCAAGGAGCCTCTAGCTGCACATGTAGATGCGCTGTACAGCTGGACCAAGGACCAAGTCTACAACTGACGCTAGTAGCTTATCATCTAGCCACACCCCTAGGTACTTGATTTCCGTCCTCGGTGGGATTGCTTCACCATTGATTTCAAATCGTGGAAAGCCGTACTTCCTACGACGAGTAACCTGTAATGTCTCACATTTATGTGCTGCTAGTTGCGGGAGTGTTTTGTGTTGGTGATCATTTCTATCATCTCATTGGCGATTAGTTCAACCTGCCATGGAAGTATTGTAATGGATGTTATTATCCTTTGATACTTTTGTATTATAGGTGTGGAAGGGCCTCTGACTAGGTGGTGTTGCTGGTCCCTTGGAGGGTCATCTTACAGGGATAAAACAACTACCTGTAGCACTGGGATACGTTCTATTTATTACTTAAACTACTACTATACATTATACCACTTGTTACTATGAATCGTGATATTCTTATTCTAACATAATATTAAGAGTCTCCTTAAAACACTATCGTTTGCATACTTATACGGCAAGTCAAGTTCATCCTAAGTAAATATAAATAATACTATTTATGGTTTATTTCACGCTTTGAACTTGACATCGTAAGTGCGACCTTCCTACTTCTATTTATGTAATGATTCAACGTTCTTATGATTTATTTAAAATAGCTTAAACGGAATTTGTGTCTTTTATTTAAATATTATTGTTAACCAAAAGGCATCACAGTATGTATATATAAATGTATGTAATAATAATAATCAATGTCTTCACTTAGTATAGAATTATAAACTTGAATTTGAACATCTGTAAAATTAGTATTGGTCGAGGTGACTGATAGACTTCATTTGACATTTACTGCATTCTCATACTATTTCAAGGAATTGGCAATATAGCTCATTTATGACAGAAGTCACGTGCGATGGGATCCATATTAGGGCTTTTCGGAGTCTGTGATCGGGTTAATCCGATTACTAGTATTACTGTAAGTTCGAAAAGTGAAGTGGTGTTAGGTGTGCGGTGTTCGATTTCAGTTATATGATGTGATCTTTTTAACCCTGCTTCATACGTGGGTAAATTAATCAGCTGTAAATCCTAACCTAAAAATTAAGTTGGTTTTTGCTTACTAACTTCAAAAGTATTCAGATGTGAAAGGAAAATTTACTCTTCATCTTCGTGCTCAAAGAATAATTATTTTGCAAAATATGGTAAAATTTGTTTATTCATCTCAACAAAAAAATTACCAAAATTTGAGGCTAGGACTACTTCTTTACCGGAAAGGATCACTTTTCACTTCATGCGTTTGGAAATATCAAACACCTGATTGAAATTTACGAGTCATCTTAAATCAGCTGATAGTGATTCATCTGATCTAGGATTTTAGTTTCCGAAAAGCCCTATTGTACAAGCTATGAATACGTCTATTAATTGGTCCCTCGTTAGTTCTCGACTAGAGCTTACGTTACTACTAACTTTGACTATGAATAAGAATGAATAAGAATCTCAGTGCTTCTTATATTTTTTATGATCAAAGTTATTCAAAGATAAATAAATATTTTATTCTAAAAATGTTTTTTCCTCGCAAACTCTAAGACTTAGGCTACATTCGTGATCAATTCGCTAGCCAAGTGGCACTTTGGCACGCAAGTTAAGCAAATGTATTTAAGTGTAATCGTTCACAACACAATTGAGTTGAAGTTGAAGTCGTCGAAATTTCTTGCAAGCTGCAAACTTTCACTTCGACTTGCTCTTCGTGCCGGCTATGGGACATGCGCATTAATTTTTATTTGTTTTTTAATATCTCTGACATCTGTCTGATAGTTTGACATTTCCATCGAATTGATCATCATTTCATCATTGAATTGATATTCCGCGTTGTCTATCACTACTAAACTCCAGTATATACTGCTATAAAAAATAAATCCAAATTATATATTATAACCTCTAACCTCATACTGAACTAAATACAGAATCATGCTTCGACCGTATGTTGAAAGAATCCTTACAATTATTTAGGTACAAACGCGCTTGCGTTAAAGACGAGTTTGAAGTTATTGTTAATGGCAAATTTCGTGCCGACCTGCGTGCCAAAGTGCCACTTGGCCAGCGAATTGATTACGCAATATGACGGTCGGATAGTTAGAAGTAATAACCAGTATAAATAAATATTAAGCAATTGAGTATATTTTCTGATAAGATTTCTTTGAATTTTATTTAAATTGCGAATTACTGATTAATATTTTAGTGACCAAGCTTTGCTTGAAATCGCAGATTTGCGCTTGAAATTTCACATTTTTGATTCATTCCTATGTTTTCACATTTCAATAATACGTCAAAGTAAATTTTTCATTTAGAATTGAGCTTCATTATAATCATTTACACCTAAAATCATTCACTTCAAATTTCTTCACGTTAAAAGTTTTGTTTCAACCGATTCATTCATTGCGAAATAAATTCGACAGGGAAAATTCATTTAAGATTTAATTAGCACTCAATTACCAGTGAAATCCAGTTTAGTGATTTTAGTCTGCCTTTTATTTTCTCACAAGAAATATGTTCGGTTCAAGATAGAATTATCTTTCCCAGAACCGTTATTTCTATATCTACGAAAAAAAAAATGATGGCAATTACTTCCAGCAGTTGCAGTAACAACCAACGGAGAAAATGGAAACTCGTTAATTCCCTATACATTGGTTGGCGTTGGATAAGTTCACTGTAGGTCTATACCTACATTGATTCGAAATTAACACAAAACAACACCGATTGTACGACTCTCGATATGTATTGTCTTTTTCGATGCCAAATTTGTTAAGATCATAGAAAATTATTATCTTTAGTAATATTAGAGCGCTGTAGACATAGATATTCTCGTCCGCCATTTTGGTTCCTTGTTCGTTGACGTTGTTGTTGTGTTGGTCAAGTATTTGGCATGCATCCTTTCGTTGAACTTTCTCAATTTTCTGGTGATAATAGTCTGAAGGAAAGTTGGTAAAGTGAAATGCTCTGTTCGATATCAAAAATTTTTCAACACAATATGTCAACTCGACACATGTTAAAACAATAAAATTCAGGAACCAAAATGGCGGATGAAAATACTCATCTCTTTAGTGCCTTAGTAATATCATAAGAGAGTGAGACTAACTTGGAAATAATTTGACAGATTCTAGAAAACTTGTTGCCTTGCCAGGAAATGGATACGAGAGCCCGAAGGGCATTTTCAAGGGAATTCGAATTTGGAACCTTTTCTCGAAGGCGTTGTCCAAAATAATTGAAGATGGCTTTTCTAAAGTCTTTAAAACTTGTTCATCCAACCAATTTTCAAATATTCATGTTATCATGGTAGTTTTCAGTATTTTTTGTTGCAGCAAAAACCAAACTGGAATCTGGTGAAAACCCTTCGTTACTTCCAGCATGTACTACAACAAATCGTTTTCCACGGCTACTGGAGATACGGGAACAAGCATGTCTTTCACCATCTTGCCAATAATATTTTGTCAAATTACCTTTTCCAAATATCCATGTCTCGTCCAAAAAAACCACTTGAAGAGAATATGTTTGTCACTTCGATTCCAGTGCCTCACAGTCAGAAAAGATATGGGTTACGGTCTTTACAAAAGAGTCTGCCGCTGAAATTCCCGTTACATAGTGACGACACAGCACCCTGAGGAAACATCTTCACAACATGGGCAAAATTAGTGAACCTATGTGCAGGAAATGTGAACTCTATGATGAAACACCTACTCACATACTCTGCTTATGCGAGAACTTACAAGGACTGAGACGGAAGTACTTTGGAGAGGTAATAATGCAACCATTAGAACTACTGAAAATCCCTCCAGTCAAACTAGTGGCCTACATAGAAGACACAAAGTTCCTGGAATGGGGGTAGATAACATGGGAAATGGTACAAAGATTGAGCTCAAGTGCCTGGGATCTTGAGCATAACGCAATCGAATGAATCAATGAATGAATGGATAGTCTTATTTAATGCAGTGATAATTCACCGGGGCATGACCCGTTAGAAAACCTGTAATGATACTTAGCTGGTTCCTATTGATATTTAGTAGTTCTTCGGCCCGTTTAACACATTTGTCGCCTATAAAGAACTTACTATGTACCTACTGTAGACGGCTTTGTACCCATTTTTGTATTTGTTCACGGACCACTATAAAAAAAAATCCTATTTTGGACAACTATTTTGTCACCATAATAATTAATGAACGACTTGAATCAACGCCACTACCTTTCATTATTTATTTTTCTGACGAATGGTCGTCGGTCGGGCGGAATCAAAATCTCCCTTGCCGATTTTAGTACAGCTAAGTTATTGGGCGATTACCGTAGCATTTTAATCTCACATTACTGATATACTTAATCAATTATCTCATGTTAAATAAAATTGAAACAAACAAACTACTCATGTTTATTGTTACAATATCTGGAAAGCTTGTACGAGTTATGAAAGGCCTTATTTTTTGTCACATCGGTAATATAGGATCCATATCAACTTACTTACTACTACTAACTTAGTCAGGCGAACCTTGGTCAAGACAAACTCAAGCCAAGGTTCCAGCACTAAGGCCACTGGCGGGCCCATTATGCCATTTCTACTACTTATGCATCCATGAAGCTGAGTCCCTCGATGAAGTACTCAATCCTCTTCAGTAGATGCCTGCTTATGTCCCCAGAGGCCATAACAGGGACTCCGAAGATTCGCCTGCGTCGCACAGCCCAGTGTGAACATACGAGGAGAGCATGGTCCAACGTTCCATCAACCATGCCGCAACCCCTGCATAGGGGACTTTTCTCCAAACCTTGGTTCCAGAGGTGTTTCCTCAGGCAGCAATGCCCTGTTAGAAGTCCTGCTATATTTTTAACCTACCCCTTGGTAGTTCTAGAGCAGCTCTAGCATGTCTATGGACTGCCTGAGACCCTGTAGAGCCCTCCAGTGAGCAAGGTGCTGGTTTCTCAACCAGTTCCTCGTCTCCTTACTTTCTTCAGTAGCTATATTCAAAATTGTAGAATTATTATCTTGGCAAATTTCTGCTTGTTATTCAATCCTGTCGTTGTGTCACGAAAAAACTTTCCCAAAATTGTGTTCAATTATTCAATTCCTTGTCTTGGAAAACAAAATCTCACCCAGTTCCAGCAGATCCAAGCAATTATTACTTTTACAACCTCCTATAAAAAATGCATAAAGGTGAAAGGGACATTTACCTTTCGATTCGTTATACAAAGTACGAAAACAGAATACCGTGGTGAATATACCTCGTTAAAATTTGTTATACTCCGTTTATTTTTAACTCCCGTTTCCACTTATCGGACCGATTATCGAGCCGTACACACATTAATCGGAAGGGCGGCAATTTAATAAACATGACAAAGGGTCATCAGCATCATCAAGTCAATAAAGGTACTCTACTATACTCCACCTGATTTAAAAAAATAATGCAAAATGAATTTATATTGATCGACAGTTTATACATTCCAACGTGTTGTAATAGAATACTGGGTGTCTCCATTATATTCTGACTGTTTTTAAGAGATTATATCTACGAAACGGTTCTAGATAATAAGATGCGGTTTTCACAGTTAGGTTTAAAATTTTGTTGTGACATTTATATAAATGGCATACTTCCGGTTTACCCGCTAGAAAAGTGGCGTATTTTCAGAATACAGTAGATGTAATTTTTTAAATGGGTATATTTAGCAATTTCTTAAAAAACGCATATTTTTACTTTATAACGGTACCTTAAAGTTTAAAATCGGTGCATAGAAAGCGAAGTAAGATAAATTTGACTGGGGTACTGTAATGATTCAGATATCTTATTAATAAATAATAATCAAGGAGGCGTTAATATGTCACATCACAAAAATATTGCGATTATAGACAGAACTTCACATTGTGTTTTATATTCAACAGTCACTCTATGTCTACACGATTATCGTTATTTTTTTTATCCACTACATTTCGAGAAAAACAAGATATCTCGAGAACCGAATAGGATAAGTATAGGTAATCTTGTAGAAATAAACATTATTTTATAGAGTTGAATCTAAAAATGTGATTATACAGGTCTCAATTGAGAAAACTTAACTGTAATATTCACCTTTTTTAGGAGCACCCTGTATATTTGAAAATATCTTTAAAATTTAATTCTTATCGACTTGTATACCTCTATATAAAATTTTTGCCCAATGAAATATTATATTTAGATCAATATTAGAGAGAAAATGAGGGAATCTTTTCTGGGAGAAAAAAATATTTATAATGTTGAATAGTTTCCTGTATAGTATTTTATAGACTATTTTCCTCGTCTTAATTTCCACCAATCACATACGCATAATTTTGAGTTACAAATAATGGTTTCTAGATAAAAAAAACTGTACTATATGTCAGCACATGTCAGCAGTTTTTTCAAATGGTACAAAAAAACTCCAGAGGGAAAAAACGAAGTTTCAAAATGGACTAAAGAAGCAGCAGAGAGGGCAGGATTAAATTCAAGAGGAATAAAAATAACAAACCCCTTTATGCGGTCGACAGCAGTCAGTAACCTGGTTAACGGAGGGGTGGGTGAACAACAATTAATTAATATTACTGGCCACACTTCAGCCAACTCAATTAAGCATTATCTGCAAATGGATAATAAGCATTATGCCAAAATCATAAACACCCTTAGAAGTGACGCCTCAGAATATCCAGCTAAAAAACAAAAAACAGAAGATCCTGCATCCACTCCTCGAGCTTCTCACTCTACAGCTGGACAAATCAACACCCAACAGTATCAATGAGTTAACAAAGACTTCAAACAATACTCCTACTGTGTACCAAAATTGCAATTTATATTTCAATTGTACCATAAATAATTAAGTTTGTAGTATTTTGTGATTAATAGTTATTTGTATGCTTAGGCCGCGAAATACCTTTTTAACGTACCGAAAGAACAATTTTTCGCCGAGATAATCTTGAGGTAGTAAAAAAGTTTCGCGGCCATGGCATACACACTATTTTTCGTGCAATTGTTAAAATTATTTATTATTGCTCTAAAATCAACAGCAGTCATAGATATAATAACTTAACATGGATGCGCCTTAGAAAGAGACATCATGGGACCAGAGCAACCAGACAAAGACAGATATAGAGGAGTGGCAAAAAGAGCGTGAAACATAGGTGAAAGAATTGTGAATTGTGAGTTTTGGATTATTTTGTACTCCTTAAATGATAAATTAATATCGCAAATTCAAAATATATTCGTGTGTACATTATATTGAATATAAAATGGTGAAATCTTTATTTATTTATTTATGTTTAGAAAATAAATAATTACGTTTGCAAAATTTATTTTAATCCATTCCCAAGCCAAACTTCCTAATAAACTATAGATAGACAAAATTAATTTCAATTTTGTATGTATTTTCCATTGCTGGCTCGCGCTTTTTGCCACCCTTCTATCTCCATCTCTCTCACACTGCTAGTGCGACACACGATAATATGAGCTGAATAGTGACAAGGCGCATCCATGTTAAGTTATTATATCTATGACAGCAGTTCAATTTATTTAACAATGTCACTGTGTGCTATGGAAATGATATGTTTCAATATATACAAAATATTTTGACAGTTCTTGCTTCAACTTCTGGAGTAAATATAAGTAATAATACAAACTGTACAATTAATGTTAATATTCATCCTAAATAATATAAGAACTTATGTATTTGTAGAAATGTCAAATTTGGAAGTGACGTTTGGTTTCGCAGCCGTTGCTATGGGTAACGGCCGCGAAATTAAATTCCGCGGACTGTGCTGAGAACGCAAAATGATGAGTTCGCGTGCGATTGCACGAAAATAAATTTTTCAGTTTTCAAATAAACACCTACATATTTATTTTGTATAATAGGTAGTAAGTTTTGTAAGCTATGTGTATGCAGAATAATCTGCTGCTCATAAAATCTTGTCAAATATTATTCGGGTATCGGGTATATAATTTATTTCTATTTTTTTTGACATTTTCTCTGGAAATTCTGAATTTTTGTCGGATAAGTCTCAAAATAAGCGAAGACTACCGATTATTTATGTTAAATCAATAACAGAAGTAAAGTTAACAATCTTAAAGACTTACCAAGCAAACACTGACGAAAAGTATTCTTTCTGTACCAATTTTACCATAATTCCAGCCATCACACAAAAATCACAAGATTAAGTTTGTTCATATTAAATACCTGTCTTGTTATTTCAAAAACACTCCCGATATATACATAACCACCGATAGTAACTAAATTCGAGCTCTTTCTGTAACAACAAAATGCGTGCTAATACTCGTATAACCGAGATTTGTTTGTTACTCATCGTACTGTATCGTTTTTTTGTCCTAATATAAAAACAAGTTAACTGATAAACAATCAAGCAGGTTCTAAATGTTACCGTCGCAAGACATAAAATGGAATATTCCAACTTCGAACATATTATTATGAAAACGTTAATATTTCAATTTTAAAATAAAACTATTAGAAAATAACATAGGCGTGGGTGTTGAAATTAAATAAAATTGGAAAATTCACGAAATAAATTAATTGTTACTCCTGAGACTATTTTTAAACAGTTTCGTTACACATAGCTATTTGTCAAATTGTCAATAAATGTCGTAAAAGTCACCAATGTTTCTCGTTACGTCATAACTCATGAGCATTCGAATCAAATCAATAAGACAGTGATCACCAGCGGCGCATCATTGTTAGAGAGTTAGGCTTGTATTGCTGGTGATCTAATTATGACAGGAAAGGAATAAAAACCAAATTTAACATATATCATAGTTATACTACAATTTGGAATTCTACAAATAAATAGTTACAAAACTCACCTCTTGAATGGCATTTAACGGCAGAAATAGTCCATTAGCTAATTCCTTTTGGAAATATGTAATTTTCTAATACACTCACGTTAACTTTCGTCCAAACGTTTACCAGGCATTTTGTCAAAAAATATCACAATAAATTTAAATTAATTTCGCCTCTTTAAAGTAATGACAATGAAGACGAACTTCAATGTTGACAGAATGATTTCCGCGTCTCAACACAACACAAGGCGTAGCTTAATTCTGCCACAAAAGACATATGTACCTTTCCATTTGTTTTAATTGGACATACGCGGTAAGCGATTTCCACATAAAATTAGAGTGTCTTTGATACATTCAGGGAAATATGACGTTACGAGAAACATTCGTCACTTTTACTGTAATTGATAAATCATTCGAACAATTATTGAAAATGCACAGTGCAAGCTCGTCGTGAAACAGACTGTATTGTATTGTCATGGGTCCTTGACGAATGTGCAAAACTTCGAATTAATCTGATAGTTTGAAGTGAGTGAAAATCAAGTTTAAAATTTGCGTTACAAATAAACATACGTGTGAAGCTGCTCTAAAGCATGTAAAAATAACAAAAAACACAGGCAAGTTTTGTTGAAACTCCTTCTGGTCGCATACAATCATTGTTTAGTCAGTCAGTGTGGTTTGAATCCCAAAAAAAAAAATAAGAAAAAAGAATAAGTAATGCCACAAGGAACGTATAGAAGATATTTGTCTTGACGTTTAACCTCCGTTAAAATCGTGTTTTTCCCTTGGAAAGAAATTTCAACCCCTTACAGGGGTCGTATAGTGACACAAATTGATATGGGGCATTTTTAAAGAGATATTGCTGCAATTGTAGGGGTCCATCAAAGAGATATATCTAGAACCTAGCAGAAGTATTTGAAACTCAAAAATCTGGAAAATTATTAAAGAGAAACTCGCTATCGTATTACATCTCCAATAATGATTTATTTATTGTTTAATTTGTCCGTAGAAACCCGACCATTACAGCCGAGCAAATTCAAGAGGTGCATCAAGTTCAACAGACTGGTCAAATCTTTAGAAGATGACTTCATAAGGCCAATTTAACAAGCCGTGAACCTTTAAGAGTTATGAAACTCACAACTAATAACATGGCTACTCGTTTAAATTGGGGCTATGAACACTGAAACTGGGGGCTGGATGAATAATTTTCAACATATTCATAGGTTTAAAAGGACGAAGTTCTAAACAAGTTTTTGTTTTTATTGAATAATCATACAATAATACTGAATTAGTATATTTCCTAACTAGTGCGGAAAGTTCCACATTTCCGCACGCGATTGCAGTCAAGTGAGGAAAAGACACTTTCCGCACGAGTTAGGAACGCTATTTTTTCTAGGAGCGTGCGGAAATTTTATTAATTTTTATTAAAGCATAAAGAGAAACTACAATCTATTCTACTACTTATGATTAATATTAATAATAAATTGGCAATTTGATGCATTCTGTAAGTTGATCGCTGATGCTATTAGTTTTTTTGGTTCAATAAGATCGGTTGGTGAATCTATTGCTGTTTCGATTTCTTGTGTCGAGAGACTGGTTGTGACAAAATTGTTCTTGGAAGAAGTAGTTCTTTGTCGGTGGATAATATTTTGCTAGACATTTTTCTCCGCATTTCCGTTGATTCTTCTAAATACCCTTCAGCCACGACTGTCGATTTCAAACCTCCCAATCTTTTTATACTGGTAATACCTTCTCCACTAGCCGAAGACCGCTGAAAACTGTGCCCGCACATAATTCGGGGCTAGGAAGTTTTCAGAAAAGCTGCAATTTCGGACGGATATTTACCGAAGCTATTCACGCCAACACATTGGACGGCACAGGCTCCTTGTCTGTAGTTTACGAAAAATCTGTTGTAGGACTATTGGGTTTTCTCAGATTTGCGTATTTTCTGTAGAGATCTAAGTATCTGCCGTTGTTTACATCACTTGAAATGCAAAACTTCTGCTGGTGTGATTCTTCGAGTCTGGTATTTTCACAATCAAAAGGCCCTCCCTTTCCGTAATATCATTAGTGGTGATTTTTGTGAGTTCATCACAACGACATGCGCTGGCTAACCCAAAAATAGTTGCTACTTTTATTAGAAGATATGTCTTATCTGGTGCTTCCATTAAAAATTTTGAAATTTGTTCTTTGGTAAAAATAATGGCATTTTTTGGTTAAAATCCTACATTTTGTTTTTTTAAATAAGACGTGAGCTTATCAAGCATCGAATATCTGGACCATAATGTGTTGGGACGGTAGCTTTTGCTTAGATGTATAAAATATGCCAAAAACACTTCCTCCTTCAAACTTTTCACCTGCTGACTTTTGCACCACTTGTTTAAAACTGCATATTCTTTTTCGTACCTGTTTCGACTTTTCCGGTAGCAACTCTACATCTCTTGCTGCTTTCAGTATCGACTCGGGCAAATAATAATGAAAGGATTTTAACACAATATCATAAGCGCGACTTGCTTTAAGTTGTCGTTGACATACTGTGTCACAAATGTGTATACCGCTAGTGCGGAAAAGTGGCACTTTCTAAACTAAATTGAGTGCGGAAAAGTGAACGCAAGTAGAAAAAGTATTTAGAGGGTTTCAAGCAAGCATCAATCGAGTTTCCACGTATTATTTTTTTTTAAGCCAACAACAACAATCCATTTACACTTTTCTCCAAAGATTTTTTTTTATATATAATATGGACGCATGAGGAACCAAATCGAAATATTTGCATCAATCTTCGATCCCACAGTTTTTAAACTTCCCTACTTTGTATAAAAACATTCGAGAAATACATTTTCAAAGACAAATTTGTTCATATAATCCAGTTTACTTCTGTTCTCACGCATTACTTTTCAACCAACTTTTTAGGACCATACTAAACTTTCCACTTTTTATAAACATTAACTTTCACTTTAACAAACAAAGATTTTCTTTTTAACTACATGGAAGTTGATTATGTTAGCAAAAGCTAGATTTTTAAACTTCAAATAACAATCCTGTTTAAGTATTGGTAGGTAATCATGAATATTTTAGTATACAGATTGCGAAAGAGTTTAAGGATAATATGAACAGCACTGTTTGAAAGGTATAGAGACAATAATTACTTTTTTTCTGTGACAGAAAACAAGTTTGACATTTTATCATTGTTGTTCGGTAACAAAATATCACTTTTTATAAAATTACTTTTTTCCCGCGTATATATAGATACATTATTGCACTCATCTGACATTTTTCTACAGTGTTCATCATGACAAACATAAACATTCAAATCCACGCCATTTTTAATCCATTTAGGAGCAACCAAAATAAAACATTTTTTCAATGTTATATCGTCATTTTTCAAGCCACAGAAAAAAAGACTGTATTACACACGGGAAAAATATTAGATTTTAGCTCGGTTTTTTGTCTCCCTTCGCTTCGCGTCGAGAGACAACATAACCTCGAGCTAAAATCTAATACTTTTTCCCTTGTACAATAAATAACTATATTTTTAGAACAATTAGGTGCGTGTGTTCATTGCCATTTTAAAATTTAGACCGCTGAGTTTCATACACGGAGATTATATAAAAAGCAGAAATGGCTCTAATGGTGTGCAAGAATCTGGCAGGGAGACATTGGGGTGTAACCCAAAAATCCTGAGCTGGATGTACACTGCCATAGTAAGACCAATTATCACTTATGGAGCCATTGCGTGGAGTAGCAGAGCTAGTCTATGGAAAACCTCTTCAAAATTTAGAGACTAGCCTATATATGCATTACAGGAGCAATGAAAACATGCCCAACGGCAGCCATGGAAGCTAGTCTCAACCTCACACCACTACATATGGTAGAGGAAAGTGTTGCAGAAAGAACGAGATACAGACTAAGTAGAGAGGGAATCATTAAAAAACACCTCCCTACTTCTTAGAAATCATAAAATTTGGGAAACGCCACAAAATGGTATGATGAAAGGGTATAAGTTTTCAAAGAAATTCGTTACGGAATTAAGCAACAAAAAGGAATGGGATCCAAATACCATTACCAGACTTGGAAAGAATGCCATTCAAGGGTACACAGACGGCTCAAAAGCCATAGAAGGAACTAGGATAGGAGTGTATGGGCCAGGAACCAAACACAATGAAAGCTTGGGAACAACCCAAAGCATCTTTCAAGCGGAAATTCTCGCCCATAGGAAAGTGTGCCCAGTTCAATATTGACAAACGATATAGAATAGGATATAGGAATACTCAATGAACTAGGCGAGAACAATATAGTAACCTTACTGTGGACTCCAGGACACACTGGAATAGAAGGAAAAAAAATAGCAGATGAACTAGCAAAAAGGAGGACTAAAAGACCCTTTTGGGGGCCGGAACCCTTTTGCGGTATCAGCCCCCATGTACTATTGGGAGAAATAGACAAAGCCGAAGAAAAGAGATCTGCACAGCAATTCAGAATTCTTGGGCACAGCACCTAGGAGATTATTGGATAGAAGAGGGACGTTTACCTAAGTTGAAACCTGCAGGTATCCTAAAATTCCTCAGAGAAATAGGACTAAAGCAACTACTAGTCTTCAAGGCGTTCCTCAGGAACTAAATAGAAGTAAAGGGAACAATAGATAATTTAGGTCTTAGTGAATGTCACCACATCAAACATACATACATTCACACACGGAACAATTGTTGTCTCTCTCTTTTAAGTAGTGCTGGTGATATTATCCTTGTCATACTTGTGGGAATCGTATGACCAATTAAAATTTTTCGCAATCTGTATGTAAAAGAGCAGGTAATGTGCTACCACTAAAAATGTGTGATTGGAGATTTAGCCTATTAGGAGAGTTCTCGATCGGAATTATTCCAGAATATGTTTTTTTATTGTCACAAAAATATTAAGCAATTGAGAAAAGAAATAAAACGGACAGAAACAAGCTTGTTATAATGCTTGTTGAAATGCATTAATAGTACCTACATTATACTATAAAGGAGAGAAAAGCATTATTTTGGCAGAGGTGCAATGCACCGAGGACAAAATAGCATCTCTCCTGAATGGTATAAACTATTTTTTCCACGGTCGGAGTAGAAATCAGTTTCTATGACATCAAAATTAAAACAGAAGTAGTCGATTATTCCCAAGTGAGTATAATGAAAAAAGTTCTCCATAATGTAAACTCCCTTGTTCATACCAACTCACAGAGATTTTCCAATAATGATTCAAAAACTCTTGATATTCAATTATTCAAACACTCTTACTCAACCAGAGCCCCAGCTCAGTGTTTGATTCAATAATTATATTCTCAATTAATTGGTTACTAAAAATACCTGTTTTATATCGTGTGAAGAATAATGTATAAATTAACTTGACTTGGATATGATAATATCTGTAACTGTTGGAGTTAACGTGTTAAAATTTAAATTCTGGTTTGAAACAAACGCTAAACTTATAATTTTTATGATTTATACCATTATTACATGAAGAATTGATAATTAGGTGAAGCAAATAAATAAATAAGAAATTCCACAATATATAGCGTGTCTGGAAGCTCTCCTGCTGAACGTAAACTACAGACACTAGATAGCCCCTGAAAAGTCACTATTCCGTCAAACTGCAGCCCTCGTAGTAATAGAATATAGGGTGATCCATTTGAAAAAAAAAACATAGCTTAGATCTGGTAAAGATTTTGGAATAATAAAATGATTAATAGCTTGGGGTGATTTGTACCACATTAATACACTAACTCTGTATTTCGGAATGGAACTAGTAAGAAATTATAACAATTGCTATCACCGTAATGACATTAATTTCCTTGTTAATTATTTCATTCTTGAATTAAGCATAACTTTTTACTTTTTAACGCGTTTATGCATTAAGAATTACGTTAATAATACATGTGCGCGTGGGGCGTCGGCCCAGCACTGTAGTGGAAAGCATCTGATGCGATAATTACAGTGAAGCAGTGTCGAGCGCGGTTAGTACTTGGATGGGTGACCGGCCCACTGGGGAAGACCGTCGTGTAAATAGCCCGTACAGCCTGCAGCGGAGTAGCATATCATAGCTCGCAGGCATTATACCAATGAGCACGAGGTATAATGTAGGTATGCCGTCTTTCGGAGGAGACGTAAAACCGAGGTCCCGAGTCCATGGATGTTGGGCTCGATAAAGAACCCTACCACTGGTTGGAACACCAGTGGGTTCGGCAAAATTTCCGGTTAGGGGTAGAGTGCTCCCGGCGTCGGTGATTAGCCTCAGTCGCAGAAATAGACCGACGTTAAATAACCAATTAAAAAAAAAAAAAAATACATGTGCGCGTGTGTGGCCATTTTTCTTCATCTTTTCCATAATTAAGATCAGCATAGCAAGTTTTATGATAATTTCAAAGGTGAACCACGGTATCGTTACAAAAAATTTAACTTTTTATATTTAAAAAGGAGGTTTTATCTACTCAAGTTTAGTGTCAACAGTCAACTGACAGTTTTTAATGCATAAAAATTACGCATTGTATCGACACCATTTTTCTTTATTCCTCTATCGAAAAGTGCTAGCGCCTTTTCAAAATGACGTTGTTGAGTCAGTTTTTCAAGCATAACTAAAAATAACCGTTACCTTAAAACTTCAACTTGGTACGTTGTATACCTCAGCTGTGCCAAATTGTTTATCACCAGCTCGCGTTTTTTATTGCCGTCACAAGCGTTGAAACTACAGTCAAACCTCAATATAACGAACCTCAATATAACGAACTCCTTGACATAACGAATTTTTTCAAATCCCCTACAACTATTCATAAGAATCAATGTAAATTTCACCTCTACATAACGAATAATCCGTACTCATAACCTCAATATAACGAATTTGTAATACACCCTCGATACAATGAATTTTTCGTAGTTAGAACCTCGATCTAGCGAACTTCACCTCTATGTAACGAAATTTCCACGACTGCACCTCATTATAACGAACGTAAACAAACGTACAGTACAAAAAATGATCGTGTCTCAACATGAAAGCTTAGTCACGTCACTCTAGTCTGTACCTACCTGAACCTCGATGTAGTGAATTTTCAGCTAACCTAACCTCAATATAACGAACCTCATTGTAACGAAATACTCGATATAACGAATTTTCGGTTTGGTCCCTTGAGATTTGTTATATCGAGGTTTGACTGTATCAGGAATTTCCAAAAAAGTGATCCTACTTAAATTCGCTAGAAATCAATTGCAATTTTATATATTTTTGGAATTCCATATCGTTTGGTCACTAACCGATATTTGGAGTACCTAGTTGGCTTTGATGAATTAACAAGAGTTGACATAACGTCAAATTGCTGTGAAGTTCACGAGTTGCTGTGTAAAAAACGTAGAAGGATTCTAATTTTCATCAATATGGCTAATTAATCCTATGAATATGGCAATATGCATTCAATTCATGGTGAGGTGCAATGCATTGCTCGTGCAGCCGAACGAAGGTATCATTTCCGCCAAGAGAAACCGGCTCAGTTGTACTTGAAAGTACTGAAACTGGCGAAATAACCACAGTTGTGAGAAGAATTAATTTGCATCGTTTCACAATTTGTCGGCGAGGTTTCAGACAGATTTTTCATTATTGCAGGCTCCTGACGCACTAGCCCTTTCTGTACTCTCTTTTTCCGATGAATAGCAGTTGTTTTATCGATAACTGTGATAATGGATCTACTCGAAACTTTTGTCAATTATGTAGGTTTTCAGCAGCTCCATGTTTTGACCCATTATTTTCTTGTTGCAGTTGCCTGCGAATATTTTGTATAATTTTTGGCGTAAATAGCGACTATGGAACATACCAAATTTCTTACTTTCTATTGTCTCATATCCCTACTCTCCACATTCAGAAATTTCTAAACCTTTGGTAAAAAAATTTAACATTAAAATATTCATGTTTTATACATACAACAATCAATCAACTTATATTCACTGCGACCTGGAATCAAGCAAAATAAATAAATATACTTTGACATTGTTTACTCTTCTAGTATATTCATTGTTCGGAGCCTATAACAATATCTTCCTCTTCGAATGGTCGCCGAAAAGTCATAATTTTGATTATTACCAACAAAATAGTTTTAGTCAATAAAACAAAATATCAATCACAGCAACATCTAAGAACACAATGTCTCGTAAATAACAGAAATGGACTAAACCCACCCTGGGACGTTCACAGTCCATGTGGACTAACAATTCAAGTAAATGTTTCATAGAATAATCCAATCCGTATCATTAGAGAACGGAAAGCTTGTCCATTTTCACTTCAATCAGTGGCGTCGTGCGCTTTGTTTGGGTTGTCACTTCAGTTTGTTTGCGTGTTGGCGTTGTTTTTGTGAAATATTTCTGTTTTGTGAGGTGTCAGTGGTCCGTTCTCTAATGAAACGGACTCTACATTGCACCAATAAGAATCAATCGTTCGCTTGTGGGTAGGACCAGACTAAAAATGATTTACGGCTCAATTATCTTTTCGGCTTTTCAATCCTCAAAGAGACCTTGTCGCATACTGTTATTTTGTTGTGAAACAGTGAAAACTAATTTCACCGACAACTATACACAGGTATACGAAAGTGAAATTTGGACAAAATAGCACAGAATCCAGGTTTTAGATTAGAAGACTCGCAGCTATGTATCCTGCAATTTGTAAATCCTCTATATGGAATATTATCTATGAAAAATATACCTTTATCTAGTCCACTTTCAAAAAATTTATGCGATGCCAGATGGTGATTTCTGTGCTCGAATATTTTTTGCCTACTGGTTACTGGACAAAACAAACCAACTTCGTTTCAAAAATCTTATTTTCCTATGTAGAATATTATTTTGATGCCAATTAAACAAGAGAGGTGTCCAATTCCTGATTTAACCAAGTTTCTCACTGACATCCAAGCTACCAACACTGCATTAACGCTGTGAGCCATTTTTTAGACAGAACATTTCCAGATCGATGGATCGGAAGAAGGAAAACAATTCATTAAACTTATTAAAATCTACACTAACAGACCTGACGTTATCCGGGACCTAAAAGCCCAAATTTAGCCGAAAATGTGAAACGTAACACCCGCTGAGCTACAGAATGGTACGAATTTATCACCAAATGAAGTGATTGTTAAGTGATTTATTCATAAGTTTGCGTATTTTTAAGTACATTTCCATCCTTTCTATAGAGTTCTCTTCAGTATACGGAAATGGAAATTGTCAATGCTCCAGAGAACTGACTAAAATTGTATTTAACTGAAAACCAACCCAATAAATAAAGTTTTGATAAATTTTGCGGATGTCGTAGTTACTGAGCTGTATGTTATTCTGTTTTATTTGGTATTAGCATAGGAAAATCTTTGAAGTAGGGCACTTAGAGGATTATATGGGTTGATTCAATTTTAAATCGAGTTTTGTGCCATCCCTATATTTACATTAACTGGAGTCTATGCATTTGATGAATAACTAATTATGTACAAATATATTCCACTTTGAAAGAAATTATATCAATAAAGACTGGTATGCTTACATATAGGGGGTTGGGATAAAGTATGGAACCAAGTAAATATCTTTTAAACGAAAAGAACGATATTTATGAAAATTTGCAGGTAAGTGCAATGGAACAAAATGCATCTGATGTACATTTTTTTGTTAATAATATACATCCGGTTTAATGCCATCAACTTCTTTGATTTAAATGGGACTCCCTATATATTTTTACAGATTTTGAAAGTGATTGTTATTTTGAATTCATACATACTGAGTTTAGTGTAAAAAAATTTGTAAAAACGAGAAATAACTCACTGTTAGTTATACAATAGGTGTACATTTCATTATTTTAGAATAATGAGAAACAAAATTACTTCAAATGTTCAAAATGCTCGCCGTTTACTTGCTGACAATATGCCATCCTATTAACAAATTCTTGAGTCACTCTTTCCAAGACATCTGCACGTATTAGATCACATTCATCAATAATTCTTTGTCTCAATTCCTGTAAGTTTGTTGGTCGTCTAACGTAAACACGTCGACTGATACCATGGTTTAGTGCCAAATTTGTGGTGGAAATTTGAGGTGATTCTTTTAAATCGATTGCAATATTTTGTTTCGTTCGTTGCAGTGCGCGGTCTTCCAGGTTTTAGCAAATTTTTTTAACATCCCAGTTGTATTAAAACGTTGTAATGTTTTAGTTACTGTTGAGCGTGATATAGGATTTTTCTCCGGATGCAAATTATTAAAAATATGACACACTTCTTCACGAGTTCTAACACGATCACCATAACCGATCATCATTAAAATTTCAATACGCTCTTTTTCACTTAATTGAACCATTTTAAATTGTAACAGTACTCGTTTATTTATTACTATGTAAACGAACAAGTTTTTCTAAATAATTTTTTACTCTAATGCAAAAAACTCGAAGGAGGTTGATTAAAGTGCTATATTCCTAGTTTTTACAAATTTTTTTACTTTAAACTCAGTATGTATGAATTCAAAATAACAACCTCTTTCAAAATATGTAAAAATATATAGGATGTCCCGTTTAAATTAAAGAAGTTGATGGTATTTCCAGTTAAACCGGAAGTATATTATTAACAAAAAAATGTACATCAGATGCATTTTGTTCCATTGCATTTACCTGCAAATTTTCATAAATATCGTTCTTTTCGTTTAAAAGATATTTACTTGGTTCCATACTTCATCCTATCCCCGTACAGAGTGAGTTTCAAGTATGGAACTACTCGATTATCTCGTAAACGTTTTTTTTTTGTTCAAATCCAACCGGATGCATGGCAAGCTGAATGGGTCTCTGAAACGTATGGCAGATGGACTTATTCTTTAATACGAAACATAAAAACGATGGTATGATAGATAGCAAAGGGAAGTAGATCACTTCACCACTCAAGCCCTTTCAGGACTCGGCTGCTTCGAGAAGTATCTGTTTGAACGCGACTGCAATTATTCTAGTAATAGTGATGTCCTAGATGGTACAGAAGAGCTACCGACAGAACATTCATGCATACAATATGATGGATAGACTAATAGAAACAAAATAAAGCATTTAAAGTAATAAGAGGAATTATAGAGACGAAAGAAAAAGAGGAAAGAACGGACAGTGCAGGACAACAGCGTTTTACTCTTTAGTAATGTGGAAACGGTTCCGGAGTGAGAAGTGCAAATGATGAGGTGTGTTTAGTGAGTAGACGGGAATTGTATACTTTATCCCGGAGTCTCTAACGGTGTGCGTAATGCATTCCCACCTCCTTCCACGGGTCGTAACAAAATGGTAGAGCCACATATTCTTCAGTTCAAGTCGACAAATCCTATGAGACTTTACAATAAAATGAAAGCCTAATTCTAATCCTGAAAGGATATAAGGTACGAGGATGCTACTAAATTTACACATTATTCATTTGAGATTTACATAGATCTACATAGAGTTTTCCAACTGAAAACAGTTTAATTAAATAATTCTTTCTGTGTAAAAACGTATTTAAGAATCATAATTTTTTATTAAATCAAAATTTTCGTTGTTCTGGAAATATTATTTTTACCAATTTTCCATTTATACATTAATGTTGCCTTGTTACTTCATAACAGTGGAGAGAAATTAGAAGCTAATTGTGTTTCCTCGTTAAATTTCAGGGCATAATTTTTCCTCAAACCACTTTCCACCCGTACTTCCTTTTAAGCATTCGCATGCACCGCGTTAATAAATTTTCTGGTATTTTATCCCAACCTTTGTTTATAGGGGGAGAAATATATGTGTTCTTCACTTAACCTTAGTATTTAATGTTTTTTTTTAATTATCTGCTTTTCCAGCTGCAAAATATTTTCACCCAAATGAGTAGCAAATTTGGATCAATCATCAACTTCAAGAAAAATAATAACTATTATTTTGGTTTACGATTTACTTGAAATGAATCTTTGAACCATTTCCCATGTTATCTACTTCCATTTCAGAAGCTTTGTGTCTTCTATGTAGGCCACTAGTTTGACTGAAGGGATTTTCAGTAATTGTTGTATTATTTCCTCTCCAAATACTTGTTTTGATTAGGAGTCATTCATTAGATTAGAAGGAGATAAAGTATATTATACCATACATCCTGGAAATGCAGCCAAAGGTGGCAGTACAGTTATCATTAAGGAGTCAATTGAGCACAATCAGGAGATGAAAATGATACAAATAAATTTCAAGCTCTCCTAGTGAATATGAAAACTAAAAACTATTATTATATCTAGAATCTATTGTCCGGCTGAATATGGACTCAAAAAAGAACATGACATACACTTTTTAAATAATTACTTTATTGTCTTTCTCCTATAATATTCACGCTAAACTATTTAAAGGAGACAACTTTGTGATTTTCGAAGAAAATGGAAAGTTAGTTCAAATCCAAACATCTTGCTCCAACCATTTATTCACGTTCTGGAACAAGAATCGGTTACAAAAGGCTTAATCTGAAGAATATGATGGATGAGGTGGTAATTCCCAGTTCAATTTCTGGAATACCAGTGCCGGCTGGTGATAACTTTATTAAACGAGAACGTAAAAGGCAAGACAATTGAAATTCACTATCTCCCTGTGCTACAGACGAAAGATTCGAAGATAAATCGTGATAATATATTGGTATCGGGAAAAAACGAAATATCAATCCATACTATACAGAGCATATCAATGACAACTCACATAATTCTGAAGGCGTCACTTTTATGAAAAAATTAAAAAACACGTCAAAAATCATATAGAGGGGGACGTCTTTTTGCTCATATGTAGACGATACAACTTTAACACCCTATACATTATTGAATTGTTGGATTCTCCTTTAGAAGAATACTTCAAAAGTGTATAATACATGAGTGAAAAGTCAATAAGTTTATGCCTTTATTGCCGCACTAACTCTACTCAATTAAGTAAAGGATAATTTGCTTGGGGACAAAAACATAGAGGCCGAAAAACTGGTATTTGACCTTTTTTATTTTATAAGTACTCCAGCAACTACTATATAACATATGTACAAAGTTAATAAAATTACAAAAAAAAATTGTTTCATTGCTATTGTAGTAGTATCAATAAATCAACTTTGTTTTATTAATATGTTTGTAAAAAGCTCAATTGTTTTTAAATAATAATATTCCAGAGTTGCTGGTGATAACATAAATGCAGCACCCACTTTAGAAAGAAAATAAATATGTCCGACTGTTGTCACTTAAATTTGATTTTTGTGCATGTATTAGTTTTCGACAGAAGAAAAATTTTGATGCAAAACAAAATTTTATTGTGATTTATAGGATATAAGTGCAGTGAATTTTTCTTGCGCTCCAATTTTATTTTATTTTAGTTTTTATAATAATTTTACTAGTTAAAAAAGAAAAAAAATCAAATTTTGGTAGTAATATTTGCGACTACCAGTTATATTCTTCTGAATTTGTTTATACTTAATGTTATTTTAACATAAAACTATTAGTAAATCTTTAGAGATATTATTAAGATCTTATCTATATCTGATTATTAACATGGCTGCCAGTAATAATACAGTTTAGTGGACAAAGTAGGTTTTATAAAATAATTTACCAACATTAGTGGTAATTTTAAAACATTTATGAAATATACTTCACTTTCAAAAGAACCCTACAAAACAGGACCTTATTTGAAAATATAATGAATAAAGGAATTGATAAACAAATTCAACACGATTTTATTATTTACTTCAGCTTTTTCTAGAACATTTTTAATACGACTAAACTCAGATTTGGCACTTCTCATCTTTGGTTTCTTTTTCTGGCATAGTATCATTATTTCCACAACTATCTGAACATGCATGCGTATCGTTTAAAATTCCTTTATTGCTAATCATAATACTTTCAAAGTTTTTCTTTATTTTTCTCCGAAACGCTCCACTCCTTTTGATTTTCTTCCACTGCGTTAATTTCGACATTTTACTCGGTTTGTTTTTCTAAAACTGCCAAGCCAAATCTAATATATGTTGGACTCGATAAAGAACCCCACCACTGGTTGGAACACCAGTAGGTTCAGCAAAATTTCCGGTTAGGGGTCCCGGCGTCGGTGATTAGCATCAGTTGCAGAAATGGACCGACGTTAAATAATCAATTGAAAAAAAATTTAAAAAAACGTTATTATCTTGATATGACACGATAACATAATTTTATTGGATATAAATCTTCAATAATTATTCATTCATTTCCGATTTCAATCCAGTTTCGTAGTTCCTACTGGTGTTAATTCATTTTTAAGATACAAATGTCTAAAATATCTTAAAACCATTTAAAATGTTTATTAACATAATATTTGGCGTAAATGTCAGTTAATGCATCAATAATCGGTAGTGGAGCGTATTTCAATTGTGATCCACAGCACTCACTTCTATCAGTAGACAAAACACGCGTTCAGCAGGAAATTATTCATAGCTTTGTTACGCTTCGTTGTGATCAACGCGACCGTTGATTTCGAACCTTTGGCACGTCAGCCTTCATGCTTTTTCTACTCTCAGTTTTACTATTCTGTAACGCGTTTACTTCCTTTCCGTGGTCTTCTGCCACACTAACACGTCACTATGGACACCCTTGACATAAAATCTTACAACGAAATGCTCGGGCGCCAGATTTTTAACGTGGTTTGCTCCACGGCCCCTTGTCTCTTAGCGTCAAGAGTTCCGGATAGCCTCAGATGGAGGTTACGGCGAATTCCAGGGGTCTGGTTGAATTTACTTTAACCAACCAATCTCAAATTTACAACTCGGATGAATGAAATATCGGTTTAGTTTCAACTAATGATTTACTGACGGAATAAACAAATATCTTTCCTTTGCTATAATATTAATACTCTGTGGTCTATTGTCGTTATAAATCTATAGGGCCTGAAAAACTAACGGGGAGAAGAGAGGGCGGACTTAACAGTCTGAGCCAATCAGGTTACTAATACGGAGTGAATCTGCCGGGTAAACGAACAAGCGTAACTGAGCCACATCCAAGTTCGAATATTCCTTTGGATTTAAATAAAATCCGGAAAATGACACAAAAATTGTATATTGATTACGGAGTAAAGGGAACAAAGTTATAAATCGGCCGGGTAAACGAACAAGCGTAACTGAGCCACATCCAAGTTCGAATATCCCTTTGGATTTAAATGAAATCCGGAAAATGACACAAAAATTGTATATTGATTACGGAGTAAAGGGAACAAAGTTATAAATCTGCCGGGTAAACGAACAAGCGTAACTGAGCCACATCCAAGTTCGAATATCCCTTTGGATTTAAATGAAATCCGGAAAATGACACAAAAATTGTATATTGATTACAGAGTAAAGGGAACAAAGTTATAAATCTGCCGGGTAAACGAACAAGCGTAACTGAGCCACATCCAAGTTCGAATATCCCTTTGGATTTAAATAAAATCCGGAAAATGACACAAAAATTGTATATTGATTACGGAGTAAAGGGAACAAAGTTATAAATCGGCCGGGTAAACGAACAAGCGTAACTGAGCCACATCCAAGTTCGAATATCCCTTTGGATTTAAATGAAATCTGGAAAATGACACAAAAATTTGTATATCGGTTACTGAGTAAAGGGAATAAAGTTATAAATCTGCCGGGTAAACGAACAAGCGTAACTGAGCCACCTCCAAGTTCGAATAT
The DNA here is from genome assembly GCA_949126875.1 of Lochmaea capreae. Classification (NCBI taxonomy): domain Eukaryota; kingdom Metazoa; phylum Arthropoda; class Insecta; order Coleoptera; family Chrysomelidae; genus Lochmaea; species Lochmaea capreae. Next base: position 6,937,829 of record OX421397.1, read on the forward strand.
CCCTTTGGATTTATAATTTACAACGGTATACTACTATTTCAAGATTAATAAAATAAATTAATTGCAATACGGTTCCAATGATTCTACTTATTGACACACAGAGTAAGAATAAAACTCGGGAATAAAATTGAAATATTACAATAGTACCTATCAACTGAATATAAAAATCCTGTAAATAAAACACGTAAAATTGTACCCTCAATGGAGAGCCGGCGAATATTCACTATCAATCACCTATTTAGCAATGTAAAGAAAAACCCAATCTTAGAACAAATCAACTTTTATTCAACAAAAAAAAAACGGAAACGAGCTTCAACTCAATAGCAAGTTACATTTAAAATCCGGGATACATAAAAAAAATTTAACTTCTTTATCATTAATTATACTATCATGAAAATAGTTTACCCCAAAACAAATCACACTAATTAAATAGTGCCGGTTATTTAAAAAAAATGAACAAAGTAAAATACAAAAAAAATCAATCGGTCAGGTAAGTAAAATAAATATCGAATTTATTACTAGTTTACGGAGGTACGAAAATTTCGGAGAAACGGTGATTCTTAAAATATCTTTACCTTGTTTCAAACGGCTTCGGTGTCGGAATACACTTTCACACGTTAAAAAAAAATTAATGTCTGTTAACTACTAACTCCGGGGGCCGGATCGGAACACTACTAAATATCGGACGGAAAACGAAAAGCGGTATCAAAATTATTTTAAGTAAAATCAGTGCAAGCTGAGAGCTGAGAGCCACGGATTGAGAACCTGAGAGCTGACCTGAGAATTAAACTCTTCTCTCCTTTTATATTCTCATTAGTAAAATTTTATTTACAAACTACAAAAAAGTTTGTCATATACTAGACGTCTTTCGAAATTAATTAAATTACATTGAATGGTTTATATACCAAATGTCCTTTTTGATTGAAAAATTTTAACTTTGGAAACGACTAAATTTTATGATTTAATATAAATTTGCGTACCTCCGGATTGATACTAAAAATACTACAACTACAATATAACGGTAAGAATATAAAAAAAAAATATATGATTCGGTAACTAAAGGGAATTGGAAAGTAAGTAACGAGTTATCTAAAACCAAAAGGTAAAATAAAATAGTAATATGTGTTAAGAAGAAAAAAAAACATTAAATCGGTGCCAAGAAAAAAAATAACTCGTTACACACCCCCTTTTCTTCGGTAAAAAAAAATGAATGAACGAAAGTTCAACTTTCGGTCATTACATTTTTTTTTTAACCCACCATGTGGTTTTTTACAAAAAGTGGTTACAAACCAAAAAAATAAAAAAATAACTTTCGATCCAGCGGTCTCACCGCCTGGAATGTCGGTGTCTGAATGAGCGGTCGGGAAGATGAGGTCCTCTTCCACGGGACGACTGGTGTCGATATGTCCTGGAACAGCGTCTGGCTACTTCCTGAGCGGTCCGGGATCGTTCGGGGTCTAGGCGGCACTGGACGGCGGCGTCTTGCTTCTGGCGTGGCGGTTTGGAATTGTCGACCAGATGGACCTGGACGGCCATTGATCGGGTACGGGGAGGTGGTTGGTCGCATGGGCATTCTCGGGACATCCGTCCCACTCGTCCACAGCGGGAGCAGAATAGGATGTACGGACGGTTACAGCTTTCTCGGCGGTGACCAGAGGCTCCGCACCTCCAACAAAGGTCCTCCGTCAGGGTAATGAATGCCCTGGAGTCTACCTTTGTGCGCGGCCGGCCGGTTGCTGATGGCTGCATCTTGCCTGGGAGCTTTTGTTGCGAAGGTTTGTGCTTTTGACATTGTAGACATCTCCTTACGTACTTGGTGATGTCCCTAAACATTCCTGGCCAATAGTACAGTTTCGCAATTCGGGTGATGGTTTTAGCAATCCCTAGGTGTCCGGCGTTTGGAGCATCATGGTTTTCATGCAGGACTCGGGTTCGGTCGGGTTTTGCGATGCAAAGTTTCCAAGGATCAGACATTTCTGGTTCTCGGAAATCATTTATGTCCCAGAGATGACGGTATAGACGGTCTTCTTTGATGCAGTAGTCCGGAAACTTCTCTGGGTCCTTAAGGACCTCCTCCTTCTTGGTTCGGTACCACGAACATTCAGCGGTTATATCGGTTAGACAAAATGCCGACGGTGGATCGGTCTCGGCGGTCATTGGTAGCGGATTTCTAGACAAGGCATCGGCTACACGATTTAGAGCACCTTTACGGTATTGTATTTCGAAATCGTACTGTTGCAGAAAAATACTCCACCTTGCTAAACGTCCTGACGGACTAGATATGGAATGCAGCCATCTAAGGGATTGATGATCGGTAACAACCGTGAAATGGTAGCCCTCTAAATAAGGACGCATTTTTTCAATCCCCCAGACAATGGCAAGACACTCTTTCTCGGTGACGGAGTAGTTTTTCTCGGTAGGACTCAGGGTGCGACTTGCATACGCTACCACGTGCTCGTGGCCATCTTTCTGTTGGGTAAGGGCTATTCCCAAACCATATTCGGAGGCATCGGTCTGTAGAGTGAACGGTACGGTAAAATCAGGACAACTTAGAACGGGTGCTTCTGACAGACAGGTTTTAATCAAAGCGAAAGCGGTTTCTTGTTCCTCAGTCCACTTCCATCGCTGAGACTTACGGAGCAATTTTGTCAACGGAGCCACCTTTTCTGAAAACGATGGCACAAATCTCCTATACCAGGAGGCAACTCCCAAAAATCTTCTCAGTTCTCGGATATTTCTCGGTGCTGAAAATTTCACAATACTTTCTACCTTCTCTGGATCGGTACGGATTCCATCTCCAGTAATTACATGTCCTAAGTATTTCATGTACGGTAGACAGAAATGACATTTCTCCGGATTAAGTTTCAGCTGGGCCCCTCGTAATCGGCGGAACACTTCGGACAGGTTTTCCAGGTGTTGATCAAATGTTTCTCCCAGAACGATGATGTCATCCAGATACGCAAAAGCGTAAGGATCTAGATCTGGGCCTATTAATCTATCAACCAGTCTCTGGAAGGTAGCAGGTGCGGAATGTAAACCAAATGGCAGGACCGTGAATTGGAACAATCCACGTCCTGGTGCGGTGAAGGCGGTAATGGGTTTACTCTCTGGTGTTAACGGAACTTGCCAGTATCCACTCTTCAGATCCAAACTGGATATGTACTTGGCTTTACGCAATTTATCTAGAATAGCATTAATAAACGGAAGAGGATAAGCATCCTTCATTGTTACCTCGTTAACTTTTCGGAAATCGATACAAAAACGGTTTTTCCCATCTTTCTTTTTCACAATGACTATTGGAGAACTCCACGGACTTGTAGAAGGTTCGATCACTCCCTCTGCCAACATGGCATCTATTTCAGCATTGCAAATTTCTTGCATTTTCGGATTCTGGGGTCGGTATCTTTGTTTGATCGGACGGGGTTGCAGCAAACGGATTTCATGCTCAACTAGTGACGTCGGGCCTCGCAAGGATTCAAATTTCGGTAATTCTTGGTCTAGGAAGACGTTTAATCTGTCTGTTTGTTCTTTTGATAGGTTTCTTTCTGTGAACGGAACTATACTATCCAACGGACAACCTATATAATCATACTTCTCGTCATCCCCTAAATCTTCCAGGGAGAACGCAGATGTTACAAAAACGGTTTGCTCCTTGTCAACCCCTAACCCCAGGGAAGACACAGAGACTTCGGAAACAATTTGCTCCTTGTCGACCCCTAACTCCAGGGAGGACGCAGAGACTTCGAGAACGGACTGCTCTTTGTCAACCCCTAACTCCAGGGAAGACGCAGAGACTTCGAGAACGGACTGCTCTTTGTCAACCCCTAACTCCAGGGAAGACGCAGAGACTTCGAGAACGGACTGCTCTTTGTCAACCCCTAACTCCAGGGAAGACGCAGAGACTTCGAGAACGGACTGCTCTTTGTCAACCCCTAACTCCAGGGAAGACGCAGAGACTTCGAGAACGGACTGCTCTTTGTCAGCCCCTAACTCCAGGGAAGACGCAGAGACTTCGGAAACAGACTGATTTTCAGAACGGCGGTCTTCAGTAAGACGATGATGGGTATCTTCCTTACATATTATCGGTACATCGGCCTCGATTTCTTTCCTAGGCGGGTTCACGGCCTCCAATATTCCAACAGGACTGGCTAATTGTGAACGCCTCACTAATTTATCCTTTATGTATATCTTTCCGGTTCCTAAGTCCAGACGGAAATTATACTTTTGTAAGACATCATGTCCTAACACAATATCGGTTATCAATCCGGGGAAATGCTCTAACGAACCCTCCATATTGACGTCATTGATCTTCCATGTCAGCTCATAAATATCGGTGATGGAGACTAAATTTCCATTGGCTAAACGGGCCTTCGTTGTTTGACGGGCGGTAGTTTGCTTCTTTTGGGAAAATGTCCTAGCTACTTGATCACCAATATATGATTTTGCTGCTCCTGTATCTAACAATGCTTGGAATTTCTGATTTCCAATTTCAACGTCTATGTGCGGTCGGGGGTCGTTTATTTCTGCTGGCGGTTCGGTATGAGAGGCAAAGATTTGCAGAAGCTGTGTCGGCCTCTCCTCGGGACAGCTTCGGTTTAGCCTCCTGCAGGAACAGTATCTGGAAAAGACTCCTTCCTTTTGACAGCGGGTGCAGAAGATCTTACGGGAATTTTGACAGTTGTTTCGGTAATGTCCAGTCTCACCACAGCGGAAACAGGTGGGTGGACGGGAAGATGATCCAGACGGATGTTGAGTAGTATCTGGCGGGGAACGGCGAGGAGTATCGGATGACGGTGGCGGAGTATCTGTAGGTGACGGTTGGCTGGGACCGGCGGAGGGCTCTCTGGATGGACCAAGTGTCGAGTGGTGGGATCGTCTAGATCTTTGTGGATCTATCGGCTGCGGACGGGTTGGTCCACTGTGGTTGGGTACATTCTGGAGTTCCTTCCTGAGGAGCTCATATTCCCTCACCACTTGACAAAATGTGGAGAAATTCTCAAAGTCCCTTTTTCGGATTTGCAAACGGTATTCGGGCAACAGGTTACGGTACAGTCTGGCTAACTGTTGTTCTGGAGTTAGCTTTCCATGTCGTCGCATCAGGGTTTGGAGTTCGGTAATGTAAGTTGCGGCGGACTCATTTCTCCTTTGTAGACGACTGTCTATTTCGGCTTCTAAGTTGTCTTCGTAATTTACGGGATAAAAGAAAATTCGGAAATCGGTTTTAAAATCGGTCCAGCTGGTAAATCTACCTCGATTATTGCGATACCATAGTGCGGGTTCACCGGATAGTAATTCCGGTAACTCCGGCAGCAAATTATCTTTCTGGACATTCTTTGACGTACATATTTCTTCAATACTTTCGATAAATGCGACCGGGTCTCCTCGGTTTCCAAAACATACTTTCCAGTCATGTACGTTCAGCGGAGGGTTGGCCAAAATGGTTGGAACGGTTACGGTATCGGATTCTAATGATTCAGTTTCTTCTTTATCAACCAAACCAGATAAGTCAACATCTTCGGAGTTTCTTCTTGACATTTGCCCTTTTGTCCTATGCACAACAGTCTCTTCTGACAAGCTTTTTAACTCAAGCCGAAAGATAACTTTTAAAATGACAAAGAACAAAATTCTAAGACTGGCAAAACAGTCCATTTCAAAAAAATTTCAAAAAAAAAATATCAACAGGTCAAAAAAAAATATATACATATATATCGGTCGAGCAACAATACGCTCTGTCTCAATAGTAAATAAGGAAAAAAACAAACCTACAACTCAACAATACGGACTTTAAATAAAACGGAATGACGGTCACTGTGTAATTCAACAATAAGCTCTCTACGGTAAAAACAAAACCGGAATAAAACGGTTCCTACTAATCAACAATCAGGTCCCTGCATTAATAATAAATAATAAAACGGAATAAAGCGGTTCCTGCTTACCGACAGTCAGGTCCCTGCTCTCATCAACAATACCCAAAAAAAACAATCTTAAACGGAATCTAACGGTCACTGTTTTTTCAACAATCGGGTCCCTGCTCAAAGCAACAATAAAGAACAAAATCTAAAACGGAATCAAACGGTCACTGTTTAATCAACAAACGGGTCCCTGCTCAAAGCAACAATAAAGAACAAAATCTAAAACGGAATCAAACGGTCACTGTTTAATCAACAAACGGGTCCCTGCTCGGGCGCCATTTTGTAACGCGTTTACTTCCTTTCCGTGGTCTTCTGCCACACTAACACGTCACTATGGACACCCTTGACATAAAATCTTACAACGAAATGCTCGGGCGCCAGATTTTTAACGTGGTTTGCTCCACGGCCCCTTGACTCTTAGCGTCAAGAGTTCCGGATAGCCTCAGATGGAGGTTACGGCGAATTCCAGGGGTCTGGTTGAATTTACTTTAACCAACCAATCTCAAATTTACAACTCGGATGAATGAAATATCGGTTTAGTTTCAACTAATGATTTACTGACGGAATAAACAAATATCTTTCCTTTGCTATAATATTAATACTCTGTGGTCTATTGTCGTTATAAATCTATAGGGCCTGAAAAACTAACGGGGAGAAGAGAGGGCGGACTTAACAGTCTGAGCCAATCAGGTTACTAATACGGAGTGAATCTGCCGGGTAAACGAACAAGCGTAACTGAGCCACATCCAAGTTCGAATATCCCTTTGGATTTAAATAAAATCCGGAAAATGACACAAAAATTGTATATTGATTACGGAGTAAAGGGAACAAAGTTATAAATCGGCCGGGTAAACGAACAAGCGTAACTGAGCCACATCCAAGTTCGAATATCCCTTTGGATTTAAATGAAATCCGGAAAATGACACAAAAATTGTATATTGATTACGGAGTAAAGGGAACAAAGTTATAAATCTGCCGGGTAAACGAACAAGCGTAACTGAGCCACATCCAAGTTCGAATATCCCTTTGGATTTAAATGAAATCCGGAAAATGACACAAAAATTGTATATTGATTACAGAGTAAAGGGAACAAAGTTATAAATCTGCCGGGTAAACGAACAAGCGTAACTGAGCCACATCCAAGTTCGAATATCCCTTTGGATTTAAATAAAATCCGGAAAATGACACAAAAATTGTATATTGATTACGGAGTAAAGGGAACAAAGTTATAAATCGGCCGGGTAAACGAACAAGCGTAACTGAGCCACATCCAAGTTCGAATATCCCTTTGGATTTAAATGAAATCTGGAAAATGACACAAAAATTTGTATATCGGTTACTGAGTAAAGGGAATAAAGTTATAAATCTGCCGGGTAAACGAACAAGCGTAACTGAGCCACCTCCAAGTTCGAATATCCCTTTGGATTTATAATTTACAACGGTATACTACTATTTCAAGATTAATAAAATAAATTAATTGCAATACGGTTCCAATGATTCTACTTATTGACACACAGAGTAAGAATAAAACTCGGGAATAAAATTGAAATATTACAATAGTACCTATCAACTGAATATAAAAATCCTGTAAATAAAACACGTAAAATTGTACCCTCAATGGAGAGCCGGCGAATATTCACTATCAATCACCTATTTAGCAATGTAAAGAAAAACCCAATCTTAGAACAAATCAACTTTTATTCAACAAAAAAAAAACGGAAACGAGCTTCAACTCAATAGCAAGTTACATTTAAAATCCGGGATACATAAAAAAAATTTAACTTCTTTATCATTAATTATACTATCATGAAAATAGTTTACCCCAAAACAAATCACACTAATTAAATAGTGCCGGTTATTTAAAAAAAATGAACAAAGTAAAATACAAAAAAAATCAATCGGTCAGGTAAGTAAAATAAATATCGAATTTATTACTAGTTTACGGAGGTACGAAAATTTCGGAGAAACGGTGATTCTTAAAATATCTTTACCTTGTTTCAAACGGCTTCGGTGTCGGAATACACTTTCACACGTTAAAAAAAAATTAATGTCTGTTAACTACTAACTCCGGGGGCCGGATCGGAACACTACTAAATATCGGACGGAAAACGAAAAGCGGTATCAAAATTATTTTAAGTAAAATCAGTGCAAGCTGAGAGCTGAGAGCCACGGATTGAGAACCTGAGAGCTGACCTGAGAATTAAACTCTTCTCTCCTTTTATATTCTCATTAGTAAAATTTTATTTACAAACTACAAAAAAGTTTGTCATATACTAGACGTCTTTCGAAATTAATTAAATTACATTGAATGGTTTATATACCAAATGTCCTTTTTGATTGAAAAATTTTAACTTTGGAAACGACTAAATTTTATGATTTAATATAAATTTGCGTACCTCCGGATTGATACTAAAAATACTACAACTACAATATAACGGTAAGAATATAAAAAAAAAATATATGATTCGGTAACTAAAGGGAATTGGAAAGTAAGTAACGAGTTATCTAAAACCAAAAGGTAAAATAAAATAGTAATATGTGTTAAGAAGAAAAAAAAACATTAAATCGGTGCCAAGAAAAAAAATAACTCGTTACACACCCCCTTTTCTTCGGTAAAAAAAAATGAATGAACGAAAGTTCAACTTTCGGTCATTACATTTTTTTTTTAACCCACCATGTGGTTTTTTACAAAAAGTGGTTACAAACCAAAAAAATAAAAAAATAACTTTCGATCCAGCGGTCTCACCGCCTGGAATGTCGGTGTCTGAATGAGCGGTCGGGAAGATGAGGTCCTCTTCCACGGGACGACTGGTGTCGATATGTCCTGGAACAGCGTCTGGCTACTTCCTGAGCGGTCCGGGATCGTTCGGGGTCTAGGCGGCACTGGACGGCGGCGTCTTGCTTCTGGCGTGGCGGTTTGGAATTGTCGACCAGATGGACCTGGACGGCCATTGATCGGGTACGGGGAGGTGGTTGGTCGCATGGGCATTCTCGGGACATCCGTCCCACTCGTCCACAGCGGGAGCAGAATAGGATGTACGGACGGTTACAGCTTTCTCGGCGGTGACCAGAGGCTCCGCACCTCCAACAAAGGTCCTCCGTCAGGGTAATGAATGCCCTGGAGTCTACCTTTGTGCGCGGCCGGCCGGTTGCTGATGGCTGCATCTTGCCTGGGAGCTTTTGTTGCGAAGGTTTGTGCTTTTGACATTGTAGACATCTCCTTACGTACTTGGTGATGTCCCTAAACATTCCTGGCCAATAGTACAGTTTCGCAATTCGGGTGATGGTTTTAGCAATCCCTAGGTGTCCGGCGTTTGGAGCATCATGGTTTTCATGCAGGACTCGGGTTCGGTCGGGTTTTGCGATGCAAAGTTTCCAAGGATCAGACATTTCTGGTTCTCGGAAATCATTTATGTCCCAGAGATGACGGTATAGACGGTCTTCTTTGATGCAGTAGTCCGGAAACTTCTCTGGGTCCTTAAGGACCTCCTCCTTCTTGGTTCGGTACCACGATACAATTCATGTGAACACACTGATGGTCCTTTATCAGCCTCAACAGTCTTCTTACTAGATCCTTTCTAGATAAATTCTTCCTTTGCCTCTCCAGTTCCAAGGGTTTATATGTCCAATTAGTAACAGCTAGAACTAGCCACAAAATATATTATTGAGTATGCTGGCAGTCAGTGGCTGAGTTCCGCCTGAACGCATTTCTACAAATTAGCAGTGGAACATAATTTTTTAATAATATTTTTCCAGATTCATTGGATATACTCATTTCATTATTAATCACTACTCTGTAATCTTCCAAGTTTATTTCTATTATTATTGTTTATCACCAAAAATCAACAACGTAACTCAACCCTATACTTTGACAACCCCAATAAATTTTTTGACATCCTCAACAGCGCTGAGTGAACAAAGCGCAAATAATTTCCGTTGAGAGGCAGCATCCCATCTGAACGCAACCGCTAAGCTAGAAACTCAATCATTGATCCCTTCTGAACGCTCCCAATGCTTCGCATTCGGAGGTTATTTGAGAAAATGTGTTTTCTTTTTCCAAGCAAAACCCAGATGGTTCCTCCCTATATATGCCCAATGTGCCTGTCCTGCTTTAGGATGCAGTAATTTCTTCACTTGAACCCTACTCTGGCTTAGTATTCCATTGGTTAGTCTGCTTAGGCACGTGTCTCAAGTTCATATAATAAATAATAGATTTATTGACCAAGATAAACAAAAAATAATAATCTGAATACTACAATAAGTAAAGTATAATTTTGGTCAAAAGGACTACTGATCAGTAAAACTGTTCTTCCTCAGAAGCCTTTACAAAAAGGAAAAGAAAAAAAAAGTATAAATATACCTACTATCTAAATAGACAATACACTCCTACTATATAAGGCTTCTATGATGTTTTGTTTCAATCCACAGGGATATACAACCTGGACCACAGTTTTCGATACACCAAATACTGGTTCGTGACCAATAAATTTCATTTCAGACCCTTCCCTTGTTAGGGGTATCTGTCATTTAATTGTTACGATACTCTTGTGCCTCGGATCCAATTTAAGCGTTACCTTATTGTGATTGACCAGGGTTGAAAGTTTTTGTAGGCATTTCAAGAGCAGTCTAAATCTGATTCAGGGACATGGTAAAAATATCTGTGCTGCCTGACTGCAGAGAGTATGATGATTTTTCAGCTTCCATGCAAACCTTTCGAAGGATGCATAAGCGTAGTACCCAGGCTAAGCACCATGAACTCCAGCTCCTGTTTCTCTATCAGTTTTGGATCCGTTGGTTTACCACCCAGCGCTTCATATTGACTGCAAGTTTTTCTCTTATTGCAGTTTAGATGGATGTTGTGTTACACGCAACCATAATATGCTCAAGAGACGCTCAATTTTAGAGTCTTATGGCCGGTATTTTTTTAGCATGTAAAATGGAGATTCATATATGAGCAGTGGAAATCAAATTACTTATGTAACGATTTCTTCCGTTATTTTGTCATTTTTCATTCACCACAGCAAGTACTCATGTAGTATCCAATTCTTTGGAGGAGAGTTACTTTCTACATCCCTGTTGTGCTGCTTCAAATATTACGCGTGTGATGATGGATAACATTTAACATTATGTGCTTTTCTCTAATGGAAACTTTTAATGAGAAGCGTGCTATAGTTACATGTAAGTGGTTCTCTAGAAAACGCGACCTACTTGTATTCGTTCCATGGGAAGATGATATTTTGTTCTGCTGATTGCGCATTTAATTCGTTCCATTTTCTGGAAACATTTCTGCTTTCTCTAAGTTCGTTTGATTACAAAAATGCTAAGCAGAATTCAAATACTGAATTTAGAAGACCGCCAGGCTCGAGAAACATATTTTCTTGTTACCTGTTGTGATTTCTAATTAAAAGAATATTTTCTAAGGCTTTATTATGAATCTGTTTTCCATTTTTCTCCCCGTCTCAAAACCTATATATATAGTTGATCCTATACCATTGATCACATTGAAAATATAGTTAATAAAGCATCAAATACCGAAAACATTCTCTCTAGGAGATTATTAATATTACGGAAATATCATTAGTAGTTTCCTACATAGAGCTTTGTTGTGGTTTTGACATTATTTTAATTAAAATGGGTTTGGCAATTAGTGTGAATACTGTGAATAATACTTAACTCCACAGTTCAGTAGAATATTTTGATTTGACCACAAGATCGAAATATATAGTTTTCGTCAACATTAATTGAACAATAGAGTTATTGGCTATGAAAAGGCTACAAAGTTGTCCACTCAATAAATACTCAAACATAATGTTGGGGTATTGGATAGTACTCAACTTCTAGCACATTTAACAATTGATTATAGTGTAGAAATAATTTCTATGCAAATACATTCTTGTATACTTCCTTCCAAGATATTTCGTTTTGACTTAAAACTAAGTATGTGGCGTACTAGTGCAAGAAAAGTGCATTTATCGCCGGAAGCGTAGCGAATGGTGACAAATAGTATAACTGATGCAGCAAAAGAAACATACGGGGTTGGGATGAGGTATGGAACCAAGTAAATATCTTTTAAACGAAAAGAACGATATTTATGAAAATTTGCAGGTAAGTGCAATGGAATAAATGCATCTGATGTACATTTTTTTTGTTAATAATATACTTCCCGTTTAACCGGAAATGTCATCAACTTCTTTAATTTAAATGGGACACCCTATATATTTTCACAGATTTTGAAAAAGCTTGTTATTTTGAATTCATACATACTGAGTTTAGTTTAAAAAAATTAGTAAAAACGAGGAATATAGCACTTTAATCAACCTCCTTTGAGTTTTTTGCGTTAGAGCAAAAAACTATTTAGATAAACTAATTGATGTTGTTTGTATGCATAGTAATGAATAAACGGGTACTGTTTTGTACGTCTTTGGTTCTCCAAGTATCAAATTCCAATTGACGGAAATAAATTTTACAATTTAGAATGATTCAATTAAGTGAAAAAGAGCGTATTGAAATTTTAATAATGATCGGTTATGGTGATCGTGTTAGAACTCATGAAGAAGTGTGTCATATTTTTAATAATTTGCATCCGGAGAGAAATCCTATATCACGCACAACAGTAACTAAAACATTGCAACGTTTTAATACAACTGGGATGGTAAAAAATTTACTAAAACCTGGAAGACCGCGGACTGCAACGAACGAAACTGTTAACAAAATAATGCAATCGATTTAGAAGAATCACCACAAATTCGGCACTAAACCATGGTAGGTATCAGTCGACGTTCTGTAGGAAAGATATTAAAAAGTGAAAAGTTTCATCCGTATAAGGTACAGTTGGTTCAAGAATTGTCAGACGATGATTTTGACCGACGGCTGGAATTTTGCGAACGGCTAATGGACATCTGTAGTGTCGACGACATAGCTGTTTCCGATGAGGCAACTTTTTATTTAAATGGAACAGTTAATTGCCATAACTCAAGGTATTGGTCAAATGAGAATCCTCATTGGATTCATGAAGCACATACCCAACATCCACAGAAGTTAAATGTTTGGATGGGAATTGTCGAAAATAGGCTCATATGCCCATTTTTCATCGACGTAAACTTAAATAGTGACAAGTATTTGGATCTACTAAATAACGAAATTATTCCTGCACTTCAACAGAATGGGCAATTACCACAAAATGTTTGGTTTCAACAAGATGGAGCACCTCCCCACTATGATAGACGGGTTAGGGATTTTCCAAATCGATGGATAGGACGTAGAGGATTCATAGAGTGGCCTGCTCGTTCTCCGGATCTTAGCGCGTTAGATTTTTTTCTTTGGGGTTATCTAAAATCACGTGTTTACGTTAGACGGCCAATAGGATGGCATATTGTCAGCAAGTAAACAGCGAGCATTTTAAACATTTGAAGTAATTTTGTTTCTCATTATTTTAAAATAATGAAATGTCCACCTATTGTAGGTACAACTAACAGTGAGTTATTCCTCGTTTTTACAAATTTTTTTACAGTAAGTATATTATTAACAAAAAAATGTACATCAGATACATTTTGTTCCATCGCACTTACCTGCAAATTTTCATAAATATCGTTCTTTTCGTTTAAAAAATATTTACTTGGTTCCATACTTTATGCCAACCCCGTATAAGTTGACCGAAACCCCAATATACACAGTAAAAGATATTATCAATAAGCTAATGAAGTGACGCTTATTAAACCAAATGTTTTGACCAAATGCAAAAGGATATAATCCGAAGAACGATAAATGTCCTATACCAAGAACAAATGATACCAAAACTAGATTGTATATAAAGCGGAATTGTTTGTTGTCCAACTAGTTTGTAGGGAGCTATTTTCAAATGAGATTTAAATTTGCACCGTCAACAAGAGACAATCGATAATGGAGTCGTATTGTTTATGAATGTGTCGTCATGATTACCAACAAGATATTCAAAAATATAGATGTGAAAATCAATTATCTACCTCGACGAGACATAATATGAAACCCATGATACTCCAACGAAGGGATTTGAGGATTTATCGGGAAATGCAAAAAAAGGCTCAATCAAATGAAGAACAAAGAGAAATAATAATACATGCTGCTTCAGAAACAAGTTGGGTTCCAAAAGCTTTATCGTTGTCAGTTCAGTCCAGTTGAATTAATTTTATGTCAAGCCTACAAGATCATTCCAATTCTCTATTTTCCGGCTCTGCTTATTTCTTCCAATATCGCATTGTAGCTGATACCACAAAAGGGTTCCAGTCCCCAAAATACTGTTTCAGCCCCATTATCGCTCGTCCATTTTCTCGATTTTCCTACATAGTTAAAACTAGATATAATTTGAAGCAACAGTTGCCTATGCAATAGATAGTGCAGTTATTCACTAACCCAAGGACCTGAATGGGGACCTGAAAAAGCTCAAAATAGTGGAGAAAGAAGAATGTAGATTCTGTGGCATGGAAGAAGAAACCTCCACATACTTGCAAATTGCGCAGCAATTCAAATTCCTAGGGCGCAGCACCTAGGAGATTACTGGATGGAAGAGGGACTTTTACTTAAGTTGAAGCCTGCAGATATTCTTAAAATTCCTCCGGGATATAGGACTAAAGGAGCTACTAATCTCTGAGACCCACCTCAGGAGCTAAGTAGAAGTAAAGGGGCAGAATAGATCTTTCAGGTCTCAGTGAATCCCCTATATACATACATACTACCCAAAGTAATACAATTACGAAAGTGTCACAAAATAATTACATAAATTCAAAAATTTAGTGAATACGAAAACAATAAACATTTTATATGCAAATAATCAGTTATAATATGACATGAGCTTCGAAAAAAATCGATTATTTTAGATTGTTCGAGTGATATTCGTCGCGATTATATAATGAATTGACATTGAAATAATGATTCTGACTTTTCGAGAAACTTCAAAAGGCGGTTACTATCGCAACACATATTGTTGGACCCAAAGACAAATCGCAGTGATTAAATAACGTCGTCACGCGTATAATCGGTTATATATACGCCGTAACTTTGATCAATTCGTAGTTTGTATTGCCCAATTTTATCATGAATTATATAATCGGGGGTGATATAACAAGACTCCATTTATGAGGGAACAAAATTTTCGATTTTCCAGCAAATATTTTTGTCTGAAAACTTGGCGAGTTAAAATCGGAGATTGATGTTTTATTTTTTGAACATCAATCTTCGAATTCAACGAGATGCATTTTCGAAGAGAAAACTTTTCAAGGGAAGATCGGAAAATTTATTTAATTAAATAAATGATGGTTTCGTTATATTTGATAAGGTTATCTCCCGGATCATCAAATCACCAAGAAATAAATATTTTGAACTTATATATTTTCAATTATTAATTAAAGATACAATTATTTTTTTTAAGTAGTCGTCCCTTCGCCGGCACCACCTCAGCCTCTTGGGCTTATTGTGGAGTCTCCTTATGTTCTGACTACAGCCTATTCAGCCAATCCGTTCCCTGTATTAGGTCAACCAGGTTCTTTACTGGTTGGTTATAGAAGTCTTCTGGAGTCATTTGCGGTCTTCCATATAGTTTTTGCCTCCTGTGGTCTAGCGTCTCACAGTTGCATAATATGTACAGAGCTGTTTCGGTGTCCTTTTTCATACCAAATGCATCTCGTTGAATAATTGAATATCAAATTTAAACTAAAGTCAGTTGTCGCGATAAAATTGGTTTGTCAGGCTTAATTTGACGTCTACTCTCGATTTGAGATTATGTTTTGAGAACCTCAATTTGTTCATTTCATTTTTCGATTTTTTAATTTGCCAGTTACTAAAAAACTGCAAAGAACTGTGAATAATATTTCAGAGGCCGTGATGAGTTATCAAAATTAAGGGTGCCTCCAAAAAACGTATAAGTAAAACTATTAGGAATACTGCAATGTTGCATTCGCTATTCATTCATTATACCATATACATTAGGCACAAACCAAGTAAGTATTCGACTAATAAATTGATAGTTTCAACCCTCACACTGTGAAATTCATACATATATTAATGTTTAAAAATACTCATTATTTTTATTTCACAATATTTTTTATAAGTTTTACAAAAAACTTGGACCCGACCGGTTTCGATGTCTTCATTCCACCCCTTGAAAATGATGTATAAACATCGAAACCAGTCGGGTTTTTTCTAAAACTTATAAAATATTGTGAAATAAAAATAATGAGTATTTTTAAACATTGATATATTCGACTAATATAAATTTTATTACGCATTTTGTTATACCTATTCAAAAACATCACTGTAAGAATGAAATATTTAATCTTTAGTTTTGTAGTTGCGTGGAAGAGCTCTACTTAGCTGGTGCTTCTCGTATGAGAACATCACATAAGAGCGAACGTCGCCTTTGCTAGTATTGTATTTTTATAACACAGCAATAAAGTCACAGAACAGAACAGAACTTATAAGTTTTGTTTCTATCACACATAACCTATTCTTAAGTTATCTGTGGTTTCTTCTTCTTTCTCATTTTTTTGAAATTACCTGTGGTATAACCAGCTTTAGCCAAATAAAAAGAAGAATATTATATAACTTTACTTGACGTTTACTAGACTCTCATACTATTTTAACTGTTTGGCAACGTCCAGTTATGACGTGCAAACACATTTATACTAAATAAAGAATACCTTGTTTATGTTCTTCATTTAACACATGTGACTGATTGTTATTTTGATTAATTAAGTTAGATTTACATCGGGAAAAAAAGTGTACCAGTTTTATATGACGCGCAATGTACCAAACAAGGTGACTAATGGGATAATAGACAAGAACGTGTACAGGCCCCAGTGACACGTTTCAATAAAAAACGTATAAATTTTCTACGAATAACTCCAGCAATTTACATGAAATGCTGAATTTTATTTTAAATTGTGTACCTACCACTTGTGGATGTGCGGCTGGATTTAAATTTATTTACAAATAGATTGAAACTGCAACATTTCGTCACTATCTGTACGAATACAAACCTCTTGGATAAGCCTTAAAATAAAATTTCGCTAAATTCGCGTTTCAACCGTTATCTAAGCGATATTTTCTTTACAAAATCTGTTCAAATAATTCTGCCACCAAACAGCTATTCGCTTCTACGAACGTGCGATGAATTTAGGGATAAAATTACGGATTCCTACGTGTGGTCTTATTTTCTTTTTATTTGGAAGTTATGGCACATTAAGAGCATTGTATTTCAAGTCGTTACTGTTACCAAATTATATTATTTGGTTTGGAAATTATTTAATTATTACAAATAATATTTGCTTTACGAATAATATCTATGAATTTAGAATTGGACAAGTTGAATTTGAATTAATGGGATGACATAACCATTTTATTTGTAGAAAATTGAACTTCCCTCTATTTGGAAGACGAGGTGATGAATGATGTAAGTATCCATAACCACCCTAGCGAACCCGATGGACGTCGTTTTTAAGCAAAACTAAGTAAGCAGCTACATTTTATTTAGGTGTTTTGGGTTGAATCTCCATAATTTGAGGTCAGGATTCCACTGTTAAAATATTTCCAATTAGTAATGAATCACCCTGTAGATTGAAGTTTATATTTATTTACTAAATACAAAATAAAGTCTATAGATAACAATTTCATAACTTCACAGCGTTTGTGAATAATGTTTACTGTAAGATTAAAAATTTCCTATTAAAAAAAAAATTATTATTAGCATTCACCTTTCCAACTCTTCAACTCAAAAACTGTTGATTGGAGAGTGTTTGCTCGAAGGAACTTTTTTGTAGCAAATTCAATTCTCTACAAAAGCGGTATACTCACTTTTCCTAAAAAAATTTTCTTAATACCAAAAAAATCGAGTTAAGACCGAAACAAAAATTCCCGTGTTATTCACATAACAAATCGAATTTTTTAATGAACGAAGCCTCTAATTGACTTTTTTCAACGAGAATATATATTTTTTTCTTTAAATTATCAGATTTCTAGACAGGACCGAAAAAAAATAAATTAATGGTAAAAAAATTCTTTTAAAAACAAGCTTTTATTTAATTGCCCTAAAGAGAAGAAAATAAACCAAACAATCAATTCAGTAAATGTTTTACACAATTTATTAAATAAAATAAATAATATAAAAGCTTGTCGCGAGATTTAGCTGTGTACTAACTGGTCTTGCTTGACATGGTTGGTTGGTACTCAGACGAAACAGGCCGGGCTAGGAGTCCCCAACACTGCAGCCATTGGCTTATTGTATTGTACTGTTTGTTTGTTAGTCCGTGAGGAGATTTGTGACCTTGATGAGATCGAGAAGTCTCTTCACAGTATCTCTTTTGGTGGGGTTGGATACAGGGTCGTCCGGCCCTATCTGACTATACCTCCACCAACGTAGACCCTCGCATTCGAAGATTATATGGATATTTCGTCCTCCTCTCCACGTAATCTACATATAGGCTCTTCTTGGAAGATCCCCATTGTGTGAAGGTTTTTTCTCAGGCCGCAGTGTCCGGTTATGAGGCAGGTTACCAGCCTCATATCTTTCCTATTTAACTTTAGGATTTCCTCAGTAAGTTTTGGTATGTGTTGTTTAACCATCAGTTTACTGTATTTGAGCTTCGGAATTGTTTGCCAGTATTTGAGGTGTTGTTTGTACACTCATTGGTTTAATGTGGCTCTAACCGAAGCCTTTGTTACAGCGGTTGCCGGCTCAGGGCCGATATAGCTGGTTGCCGATCCTTCTCGTGCTAGGGAGTCTGCTTTTCCATTCCCTCCAATTTCCTTGTGACCTGGCACCCATTTCAGGGTTACCTTATTTGTGGCACTGAGTTTTTTGAGGTTTTCTAAGTATTCCCAGACAAGTTTGGATTTGCTTGACATACTTATTATAAGTAATTCTATGATGAAAATATGCAAATCTCGCCCCAATCCTATTTATTAAATTGTATAATACATGTACTGAAATAATTGGTTTGATTCAATTTAAAGTTTATTTCCTTCTTTTTGGGACAATTCAGTGAAAGCTTGTTTTCAAAAATTTTTTTTCACCATTTATTTATTTTTTGACCCTCCCTCATATTTTGGATTTAATGTGACGTTATATTAGCTTTCGTTTTCTCCTCAGCAAGCCCTTCCAATTATTGATACTCATACTGTGGTATATAGTGCAGAAAACATAACTAGACCGCCATATTGTAATTAGAATCACGTCACATAGTTAAGCATGCATTGTCATCCAAAATAAGCGTGTATACCAAATTTCAGCTGAATCGGTTGAAGATTTAAAATTCAGTTGGAAGATTCCACCTGGACAAACATACATTGCAAGTTAAATAGAAGCATGTGATATAAAATATCGCCTGAAAATTAAACACCCTATTACAGCCATTACCGATGACGAAAACTGAGTTGTTTATGTGCTTGTTCCAACAAATAATTTTCATGAAGAATTTAAAGCTTCAAAAATGGATTATTTCGGTACTTGTACATATATTTTATAGAAAATGCCAAACTCGTCAAAATTGAATTATAAATTGACAGCCTTCAAGGTAAAAATATGATTTCACTTGACTCTCCCACTATGTATAAGCCACAATGAGTGTGAATGAAAACCAGAGAAAATGTTTGAATCCGTCCTGAGTCAGCAGAAAAAACAAATTAGAAACTAACCAACGTCGCGGTCGGTAATGATAAATGATGTTACTTATCAGGGAAATTACGCATTCTACCACTACCAAATTTTACAGTATGTGAAAATGGAAACAACAAGTTCATGGAGAAAAAAGAAAATGATATAACAACAAAAGCAGCAAAACTGTAACCCCAGGTGAAACTACATAGAATAATACAGAAAATAAAAAAGGGACAAAATCAAAATGCGATAGTGTTTTGGACGTGTGAGGCGAATCTCTACCCAAGGGCGCGTCAAAGGAGATTCGTGTACTGGAAAATGTTGGCTGCTTCGCAAATATACTGAAAATCACGAATGTTTCTTGTTACGTCATATTTCCCTGTGGATTTTATGTGGATATCACTGACCGCGTATGTCCAATTAAAACAAATGGAAAGGTCTTTTGTGCCTGAATTAAGCTACGTCATTACGTCTTCATCAGTTTGTCACTCTGTCTTGTGTTGTGACAACGATTGTACTTAAAAAGCGAAACATCACTTTATACGGAAATCATTCTCACCATTAAAGTTCGTCGTCATTGTCATTTCTTTAAACAGGTGAAATTAATTTACATTTATTGTGATATTTTTCGACAGAATGTCTGATAAACGTTTTGACGAAAGTAAACGTGAGTGTATTAGAAAATTACGTGAATATTTCCAAAAAGAAATGCCGTTAAATGCCATTCAAGAGGTGAGTTTTGTAACTATTTAGTTGTAGAATTTCAAATCGTAGTCTAACTATGATGTGTTAAAGATGTATTTCCTCCCATAATTAGATCACCAGAATTACATGCTGAACTCTAAAAATGATGCGCCACTGGTGAAAACTGTCTTATTGATTTGATTCGGATGTTTTCATGAGTTATGACGTAACAAGAAACATTGGTGACTTTTACTATTCTGGTGGTTTCCCATTATACATGATTTAAGCCATTTTGCCAATCGTAGCTAATTGGTAGTTCATCAGAAGCAGCGCTAAATACCACTACATTTTGCACGTCTGTTGGCACCTCCCCACCATGGATGAATCTTACACATTTGCCGCGTTTTACGATTTTTGTTGCAAAATGCTGAGAACGCAGTGTTGGCAGTGCAGTAGTAGAAGCCTGCTGTCACGATTGTTGCAAAGTAGCATTCCCTTGCACCGTATGATGAGCGAAATCATATGGTAGCGTTCCACGGGAAGCAGAAACTAGCACTTTAAAAACTATAGACTGAAAGAGTGATCAGTGCGTTTTCCAATGCTTTTAATATCCGCAGCTTTCCCGAATCCGAAAATAAATCACCGAATTGTTTTCTCTCAAATATCCATCACTCTATCCTGAATGTAAGAATGGCTTTTACCCACTCCCCTGACTCGAAATAAAGACATGTAGACCGTTATGTAATTAATAAATGGTCCCTCAAGTCGTGAGTTTAAATTACATAATTTAGTTGAATCCAGATAAAGTTGGAAAATGCTGCATGTTTGACTTATGTCAGATAAACCACAACATTTTCTTTTAGATAAATATACCATATGTCACGTATCCTCTGTAAATTTGAATCGAAAGAAGAGCATCTACAATTCATACTACCTACTCCCGTGCGTGAATTTTTTATCCCAGTTTAAATTCATCCCCTTTTATTACGCCTTTCTACATATACTTTTTATCGAAAAACTCGAGGGGCTTGAGGATGGTTTTTATTTGCGAATGAAAATAAAAACAAAACTATTAAAGCTGAATTGCTATCTTCATAAAAACCTGAGCTATCCTGGTCTAGCAATGTTTCGCTGATATTATATGAAATGCGTATTTCATTTCTTTTTTAAAGGTTCGTGAAACGGTTATTTAAGCGTGAACATATTATTTTGAAACTGAATCGCTGCTGCTCCGGCCAACTACCCGACGACCTCTTCATGCATAACTGCCCACAACAGACTGTGGAGAGGTATCGTAAAGAATACAAGCAGCCTCAAATGTAGTGGATAATTGGTGCATACAAAAGACTGAGGACTGCTGGGAGTCACGAGATGTCATTTACCAAAGAAACAAAGTACTCAGGGATTGGATCAAAGGCTTTCATGGAACACTAACGTCCTTGGTAGATGCAGAACAATTGAGTATGAAAAAAACTGTGGTCTCAACCTAAAAATTACCAAATATAGCATACGAATCAGTAGTGGACAAAGAAACTGCAAGTGAGAGTTATAAGGCTCGTGTTGTTGAGTAGCACACAAAGAATTGCTTGCCACCCCTACACACTAGGTGAAGCCAGATCTGTAACGCACAGACTACTTCAAAGTAAACAACAGATAAGTCAAACGCACAGTGCTGACTAACGGAAGCTTACCGAGGAGCTGAAATCGGATGACTTAATCGGGCAACTCATTGACACAAGTGGCCTCAATTTTTACAAAGGAGAACGTACAAAAGCGTGAAAAGTTGAATAGCAGCGATACGTATGAGCAGCTACTCTTGCTCCTACTTGCAACACCGCTGGTATTTTTATGCCTCCTTGCTCACAACCTACCCTGTCAGAGTTTTTTCTTAACAGTGCAATTGTATCTGAACCTCCCTCATTTAGTTATAATATGTCTATAGTTATGCCCTACGATGGAAACTGTGTTGTTCATTGTGCTGGTCCCGAAAAATATTGTGTATAAATAATTTAAAGCTTCAAAGATGGATTTTCCACTTACCAAAACGTATACAGCAAATGGCATTACCACAACAGCGACCAGTAGATCAGCCAAAGCCAGACTCACGATGAAGTAGTTAGTAGCAGTCTGTAGAGTTCTTTCACGAAACACACTAAGTATCACAAGTACATTCCCGAATAATGTAAATACTGGAAAAAGTACTAAGATCAGCGCCCAATAATTATGATGACTAGTTTCTAACTGTACGCTATTTTCACAACTCGCGTTCGAAAAATTTAAGGATAAATTTGTACAATTGAGCACGTTACTAACCTCAGAATCGTTAGTGAGATTTATTTTACTGAAAAATTGATCAATATCTTCAAATACTAGCATGTAATTATTTGGGTAATGATCAAAATCTACAGATTTATTAGTCCCATTTTGCCAGTAAATTCCATCTTTGTTGTCCACCATGTTCTGCTCCGTAATATCTGTAACAAAATTATATCCAATTAAATATCAATTAGTCAATTGATTTCTATTTTAATCCAGAATCAACTATCCACTTTAATATATTTGGAAGTAAATATTTAGATATTTAAGATAAAAAAATAGTTAGATCCAATTAACTAAACAACAAAGTTTCATTTAAAATTAGTTGTTTGGTACCTTGGCACTTTTGCATTGCTTGAAGTGAAGAAGATATGGAGCAACATACAGCTACTGGGTGAACATCTCAAAATAAATACATGTGAAAAACATGCCTAAAGCTTAAAACCCTTTCACTCACGAATTATGGTTTCCAGAGATAAAAATTATTTTTGTTGCATTATGTTGCTAAAATAACATGTTTAAACAGATGTAAAGTGTTTTTTCCAAAATGCACCCCCCGGAAGTATAAAAAAAAGACATTTTTAGTCAATGGAATAATATGTTTATTGAAAACCAAAAATACATCTAATAATTATTTCAGTGAAATGTTTAATAAAACTCATTTATTTTTTATGAAAAGTCAAAAAACAGGATCGATCTTTTTGAAGGCACAAATGTACGTTGCATTTAGTGCAAATCCATTCAGCCAATATTCTTGCATCGCCCAGGTAGTGAGGTTGGTTCCAGTGAGCTTTGGCATATGATCGAAATTATCCAATTGTACTCTATGTTTTTCAGTTCTTGCTCGCCTTAGCTGGGGACAAACATCGTCTTTTGAAGACCTCGCTCTTTTTCCGGAAGCTTCAGAACCTTGTTTGATGAGCACTTCTACTTCCATTCAAAAAGTGTAATAAATCCAAGGTTTTTTTTGCTGGCAGGCCAACCAATTCACAGCCCTTTTTATATTCTTACCACGAATTTACAAGTGCCATAGCCACCGTATGAAACATCATCCTCAATGTCCACTTTTTGGAGCGATTTTTTTTACTATAGTGATATCAGTGCGCCAGCTTTATCGACTCCACCCAAACAAGCGTTGTATTCTTTTACGATTTGTGGTCGACTTACTTCAATTCGCTGTTTTGTATTTTTGTCCCAGCGTTTTACTTTATCTTCGTCTCCTATCCCAACATAATTTGACCCCAAGTTTACTGGCTTATTATCTAGCCACTTTACTAAAACAACTCCTTCGTATGAATTAACTTCTTCAGATGATCCTCTCTGTTTCTTCCGAAATTCTTTGTCATTTGTGAGAGGGGGTTGGTAAAATCGATTTAGTCTTACAGTACCCGCCTTGTAAATTGATTTTTGGTTTAGAATCTCTATCAGGTTGTAAGAGACGAAGTAGTTATTACAAAATAATATGTGAATTCGTGGAGCTATCGTTTCTGTAAGTTGTAAGACTACCGCAGTCCCTTGTCCAAACTTTTTGTATGTCTGCTGAATGATCTCCGTGGTACTTCCTTGGTATATAATAAAATTATATGTAAGACCACTAGCACCGCAAAGTAGAAATAATTTAAAATCCCAAGGATGCGTCTTATTTTTTATGTATTGCTTTATGTTGGAGTTGCCTTTAAAAGGCACCATCTGCTCATCTACGCAAACATTTTTCTCCATTTCTAGCTCTTTGCATCGTTTGAGTATAGAGTCATAGATCGGTCTTACCTTCCATAAGTTATCATTCCGATTCTCGTCCTCTAAGTTGTTGACACAATGTAAATTTGTTCGAAGTTTGTGGAATCTGTTTATGGACATTGTTTCGTGAAATATTCGGACCTTCTATTCTATGATTTATTCCAGTACAGACGTGTAAACTTCAAAAAACCAGTCATTATGTGCAAGCCAAAAAAAAAAGCTTTCAGTTCTTTATAGGTGGTTGGTGGAAAATGCGTGTCATTCTTCTGAAGCGCATAAATATTGGTATATTCTACCATTTTTTCTAATAAGCTCTCGGTAAAAAGTTTCATGAAGTACAAGCGATAAATTTTGGACAGGTTATTCTTTCAAGAACAAATTTCTGGTTTGGAACTTGACACCTTGCATCCATTTTGTTTGGATACTTCAATATGTAGAGAATCGTCTGGTTGTTCATTTCCATTGGGATAGATCTCTATTTCAGCTGGTTGTTCATTTTCATCGGGATGAATATCCATTTAATCTGATGAATCTGGTCTGATTTCGTTTGGATTCACATTTTCATCACAGTCACTATCTCACACACCTAATGGAATGTCTACAAACGTATAAAGGGTTCTGCAAACACCAAGTAAAGCAAATCGTAGTTATTGAGAATACTTAAAAATTAGTGTATACAATTGTAGACACCGTGAGTCAAGGGGATATATAAAAACTCCTAAAATTGAGCAGGAATCGTTAAGTTTTCAATGGTTCGGTTTTGAACTAGTTTTACAATTTTTTGGGCCTCTGCTTTAGGAATATTAGAAGCATATATACGACATTTTTAAGCACAATTCTTAGTAAAGTAAATAGCATTTACCGCAAAGAAGAGCATAAGCATGTCAAAGGCTTTGGCGATATTGAAAATAATTGACCTATCTTTTTCTTCCTTTATAATATATGTGAGACACAGTAATTAATCAACCAACCGCTATGCGATGCAGAACTATATGTATATAGCACACACCCAGTTAAGAACTTGTCCAATTGGTCCAGGGCATTAAGGTGCTGGATTGTACCCAAAGGGGAGAGCAGTTTCAGGAAACAGAACTTCATGCATGATTTTCAGTGATTTTACATGTATAATATCTTACTGCTGATTATCCGTCGAAAGAATTATTGTTTAAGCTGATTTTCCAAAAAAAATACCTTTTCATTATACCTTACTGGAAACCCTATCTTAACATAAATACTTAGGGTACCGAAAATTACCTTTTTTGACGACTACTTCTGAAAGTAGCCCCTTCTCTATTCATTTATATATCGAAAGTTACGTTTTTTAAGTTGCTGAAACTGACAGTTCCGTACTACAAAACACTTTCTGGACGCTCTGGGGTAGATGTTGCGTACGCAATGGCTGAAAGTATTAGTTTGTTGGAATCGCCTGTTGCTCGACTCGTTTCACTCGTCTCGTGATTTTCAGAATCGTTCAACAAAGTAGCACTTTCAGTTCTTAGCCTACAAATAACTATTTCATGGCACACAGTACCTCCACGTTCTCTAGCTCTCTGTCTAATTCTACCCAAATTATATCCATAATCATGAAATATATTCTAAAAAACATTAAAGTCATTTGTAATGATGAATACCCAAACTGGTTTCTTGTTTCTGGAATATAAATGACATTTCACCATCTATTGTTACATCATTAGTTTTGTGTATTGTTCAAATTTTATTATATTACCTTTACTCACATTTATCACTACTAAGAACTAATTAAACGTAGCAGATTTGAGCATTACTCCATTTTTGGGTTTCTTTATTAAAAGAAAAATGAATCTATGCAGTTGCATTCATTTTAATTCAGGTAAAGAATTCGAATTTGCTTGGGGATGGTAGAAGCAGGGACATAATTACTAAAGTCGAGAGGTTTTAAGTCCTCAACTTCGCAATTCTTTCTATGTTTTAAATAAGCTTTGCTAAAGTAGATTAGTTTTTAATTTTGAACAAGTTATTTTTAGTAATTAGTTCTCCTGTCCTACTCTGTTTCAACGGTGCTGAAAAAACCTGCATTCGTTGAATGATGTAATATTTTCCCTAACTACATTTTTGCACATTTTCTTAACGGTTTTCTGTGAAACTGTTCATGTAGTCGACCAGTTAAAATACGAGGAAGTATTAATATCTAGTTAGCCTAGACCATGCATAAACAAAATATTGCTTTACCGTAGCAACGAACAATAAGTTATTAAAAGTGTCAGTGTGAAGTTTGACTCTTTATATTGTAAAATAGTTTGTAATAAAGAGGAGAGAATTGTTGTGACCTTTTATTAAACTTGTTGATATTAATAATAAAATAACATATGTCAATAAATATGAAAAGTAGTAAATGTCTATTTTCTAAAAGATGGAAATAATTTCATTACAATCATTAGTTTAGATCCTTCTCAGAATCATAATAATATTCTTCAACCATTTCAATACATAACCACAAATTATCCAGATTAATGACATTTTCATAGAACATTTTCATCATAAAACACAAACATTACAATCAAGTTGTTAAGAAAATAGAACCTGTTCTATTTTTTTACAATTTGACAGGGTAGACAATCTTTAATACAATTTTTAATTTTAGACTAAACAATTTGAATTGTTCCAAAACTTGAACTAAATATTGTACAAGAAATTGTCTAATCTAAAATGACCTTTAGATGCGGTTTTAGTGACGGAAATAGAAAAAATAATTTATTTATATCTTAGGACGAAGCCATGACACACATTAACAAGTTATCCCGTTTATAGTTCCGAACTCCATGATAAATCTTGCATGCAATGCTGTGAATTAATTATGTTGCACACTAGAAGCACCTAGTTGCACCATTTATCAAAGAATAATTTGACTCAATTTCTTTGTCACGCGCGTTCTGCTAAAAATATAATTTAAACGATGTAACGCAGAGCGCATAAATTAAAAGAGGATCTAAAAATTAATGCATCGTTTGTTATCACCCAGACCCTTCCTACCAAAACATGAATATTCATAAGACCTTTTTAGTGTTTCACGATTTGGCATTAATTCTGCGTATGCCTGCTTGAAAATTGCGCCTTTTCGTTATCACAACTAATGGTTTCAACAGTCCCTTTATCTTTTATCATTAGTATGAAAAAAAGTAGATTCCATTGACGCCACTTCATCTTTTTCGCTTCTCCAACAATCATAAAATCGTGGCGTATTATTAATTGAATGTATAAATCACTAGCGGATCCGGTAGACGTTGTCCTGTCTTGCATGTATTACCATATTATACAAATGTTGACTATTTTTATCTTTATTAAAGAATATCACATTGTTATTTTATAGTTTGGCAAGTTTATCTGAAGCCGTGAAAGGAATGCAGTCGAAAACATTCGATATATCCACGTTTAACTGTGAAAAAGCTAAAGTGCTATGTATGTAGTAATAATAATTAGAAAATGGACTTTTTATTACTAACAATATAATTAAACGTTAATTCTTCAATGTGATTGCTGCTTGGATTTTGTCTATTAACATTATTTTTTCAATTTATGAATCTTAAAAGATTAACACTTTTCTAAATTTGTTATGGGCTTCTTCAAGCTCTGGCAGCGTTGTGCGAAAACCATAATTTTCATGCCCTCCTCATATTATTCAATATTATATTTTTTTAGTAGCGATTTCTAAGGATCACTTATTTTTTCTAGTCATCAATATAGCCTAGCTTACTTATACTGTATTTGAAAACCAAGAGAGAGTAAATTCCCAGAATAAAAACTAATTCGGCATGCAAAACTATAGTACAGTACGTGCGGTAAAACTTCAATATTTGTAATGCATTCTAAATTGTTTTTGTTAATTTCAATACAAAATTTATTAAATTTCTTGGACTATCACATTATTTTATGATCTTTCATTGTTACTATAGTAGGCCTAAGAGGATTAACGTGCGTCATAGGCGTAACCAGAATAGAAAAGGATAATTGTTATTTAACGACCTCCGAATGGCAACAATGACAGATATTTTGACTTATAAATAGTGCTTAAGTTTCTAGAAATGCAGTTATTTGATTTTCGATAAACGTGACAAATAGTAGTGACTAAAAATGGAAGCAGTTTGTGAGTATACGCAAGTGAAAAAATTAAAACTAGACCATTTATCGCTCAATGAAAAGAGTGCTGTAGTGAATGTGTACCACTAGTTCACGTCTGGTATCCCGTTTAAACCGAACGCCCTTTCAACAATTACGTAACGTCAAATACAATATAGAATTATGTTTGGTAAGTAGAAAATAATAATAATACCTTTCAGAGTCTAGCTCCGCAACATAACTTAAAGGGGATATACGATTAGATAGCTGGCACTATATGTTTTGCGTCGACTATACCAACTTCGATGGCACTCCTGAAGTGATGCATCACATTTTAATTAATCATTGGTTATCATTAGAGTTGATAAGAAAATCAGATTCTTGCAGAAATTCACAATCAGATCACGAACTATTTTTATCCATGCTGAATACAATAGCAAATTATAGTGTGGTTAAACATACATTCAAATGAAAAAAGGCTTTCACGTATGATGCAAATATTTAATCCCAAAGGTTATAAATATAATTATTATGATGAGCGCTAATTATGGTATATAGTGAGGTCGTAGAGTCTGGAAACACCTGATAATTTGTTTGTGTGAAACGGTAAAACAGGTCGGTCTGTAAATTTAATTTCTCATTATTTCATTATGAAAATTAATTTACCCACAAACGTTATTGAAATATTCATAGGGTTTTTTTCTTCCAGTTGCTTTTCCACTGTAATCCGAAACAGTGGCGGCTCCTCAACAATTTATCCAGCAAATAGCACCAGATTTAACTAGTTATTTTTGAATCTGACAACAGTGCCCTGAGGCTAGATTCTACAAACATCTCAATACCAACACACGTGTTGCTCAACACAGTTGCCATTTTTTCCGACCCCAATTGCTAATACCGTAAAAAATAGCGGATATGGCAACACTCTCAGGAGGCTTGCCTCTAGCAGTCGCGATGATACACGAACTGCCGAATACAGAATAGGAGTGGCAAGACACATCGTGTTGCGTGTTGCATATAATTTGGTAGACAAGAAACTACATTATAAACAACTTTTTATGAAATTTTAGATACTATTAAAGGTCAAATTGAGATACGATTTTCCGATTTACATGAATTCAAGTTTTTCGACTTGACCAATAAAAGCTCATTCGAATGTTTCCCAATAGAGTTTCCCAATACACTTTTAGATATATTAGTTCTAAAATATACATTTTTTGATATAGCACTACACAATGAATTATGCGTTGTATACTAAATTTTAGGTCAGTACGACAGTCACGCCGATATGATAAATTTTATAATGAATAATGATTTGCAACAAGTTTTGCCTCAGTTTTATAGACTACTTTGTTTGACAGTCACCATTTCTGTCACGTCGTCGTTGGTGGAGAGATCATTTTCTACTCTCAAACGAATTAAAACTTACCTGAGAAATACAAAGGGCCAAAATCGTTTATACAATGTTTGTTTAATATCTATTGAAAAAGATTTAGTAAAACGCTTAAAACAAAATGATACATTTTATGATAATATTATTGATCATTTTTCGCAAACTGAAGATTCCGTTAATATATAAAAAAAGTTAATAAAATTAGTAAAAAAAAACGAAATTAGTATGAAAAATTCCAAAAAATAAAAACAAAATATGAAAAGTTCAAAAAAAAAATTAAATCCCCAAAAAAATAAAATACGAACAAAAAATTTTTTTGCAAGAGAAACTCTATACCTCCACGTTGGTTCTTGCTGGGCAACAATTAATTTTGTCACTGAAGTAGCTGCTTACAAGCAACAAGCTTGAGAAAGTTGTCATAAAATTTTTGAGTATTTATCAGTGGCTCGCATTTCTTTAGCCGCTTGGTAACTCCTACGGATCCGGGCTGGAGCAACTTTTACATGGCACTGAGAAAATGCGAATGGAATTGGGGTAGGCCGTGTACTCCCCGTGTGCTCCCCAGTCGAATTCGCCATTAGATTAACAATAGGGATTTGTACTTGGGTACAGTTTTTAATGTAATATCGAAAAAACAAATCGCAAGAGTTAATGATAATTTATTTTCAACAAAAATGATTATACGTCAAAATAATAGTGTAAAACTATTCATAACGCGCTTTACTTAAATATGACAAATTAATACAGGAAACTGTAATCAAGTAAATAACAAAAATGATCATTACAGTTCATACACAATATTTAAAAAAATAACGTTACAAAGTTATAAGAACAAATAACTCTTGTGTTTTGGTCTACCCTGTCCCGATTAGAATAAACATTTTCTGCATCAGATCAGGGAAAAAGATAAATGGTGCTAGTGTTACCAGTCAAATATTTCAATACAATCGATTAATTCTGCTTTTGTAAGTCCGTTATCAACGACAGAAAAGTTTAGTTCCAGAAGATATGAAAGTCTGTTTTATTGTAAGCTGGTTAAATTATTAAAAACAATATCATTGGATTCCTAATGTTTGGAGTAAGGGCAATGATCTGTCAAAATACAGTATTTTTGTCCTCGATTATTTATTAACAAACCCAAACTACCGTTTTATTCTAATTTATTCTGAATAAACTGCCGTGTCAGTTTTTCAAAGGTTAACCCTCGGGACTCTATTCAGTGATTTTAAATGTAAGTTATGTAGAAAATGGAAAATCCTGCCTGGTTTTATAACTACAGTCTCCAGAAATCAACAAAATAAATGGTGTAACTGAAGTAAAAACTTTTTTTAAAGAAAAACAGCGACTGGTCCCCTGCTAGAACGACAAATGTTGAAAGTCTTGGAAACCATTCAATTCAGAATTCAATATACAAAAAAGTCTCCGAAATCAATTGAAAATTGAGAAACTAAAGGCATGAACAGTGTTACCGGTTTAAAAGGTTAAACTACTTTTTCAGAAGAGTGTTATCAATAAAAAGTCAATGCAGTTACTGGAAGATGATTTCTAAACTATGATTAACGGAAGAGAATCGTTGGCTTCCACTATTTTTAATTCAAAACTAGATTTGAACCTTTTCGAAAAGTTGCTACAATAAGCTCCAGTGAAAGATATGGTAGAGTTCATATAATAGCCTTCTTGGTGTGTGTCATCATTTGTGACGTATATCCGGGTTTTGGGTATGTCGTTTATTTTATTTGCTATTTTGACATGAAGCTAACCTTAAATTTGATAAATAAAATGATCAGGATCGTATTCAGCCAAATTCGAAAGGACTATGAAATTAATAATACCTACTTTGGATATGAAAACTCTGCAAAATAAAACAAATTGTATATTCAATTTACAAATTCTATATTCAATTTACATATTAAAATAATTTTACAATAGTAAATATAGTCCTGCAAAAGAATTACATTCTCTGTGTTACACTGTTTAGTGGTAGGCTCGGTGATAGGCTCTTAATTCCATTACATTTTTTGATCCAAAACTTTCTAAAACATATATTGTCACCGAAAATGTGATCGTGTGCAAAATTTGAATGAAAGAAGAAGGTAAAAAGTGGATTTCAAGATTTGATCTAGACAAACAGAGAAGTGAAGTTAAATAAAAGTGTGTAAAAATGGTTCACTCATCGGACTAATTAAAAATGTCCGATGCATAGAAAACATTTTTCTACATACCTTCACTAAACATTCTGTATATACGCGTCCTAATGGCATGCTCGTATTTCTCTCGAATTGTGGGACCCTTAGACATTTTGACAAACTTACTCATTTTAGTGCTATATTCTGAATCACTGTGAATGCCATTTTCTGCCAAATTGGCTACAGTCGGCAAGGATATTCCCAATGCATCCGGAACGCGCTGAAACACAATAGATAAAAATAAAATATTTATACAATCCTAATGAAATAGGATTAACTTGATTTATATTAATTTCACTTATTGTTATATAAAAAATACTTACTTGGTTCACTGAAGTTAAATGTATCAATGGTTTACCAGCTTCTTTCTCTAACTCAAAATATTTGAAAACTTTCAAAATAAAATGCTGCTCTTTTTCCGCGTATCTAGGCATATTTTTGTATTATATAAATAAATAAAATGCTAACAATAAGATTGATATTTATTTTTCATAAATAATAATTAATCGTAAACAGCAAAGTACAGACCAAAACAGAACTGTCAGTGGGACATTAGAAAAAGACGTAAGACACATTGCCGCTACGAACGGAACGTCTGCATCGTATTTTGAACGATATAAATTCGCCCGATTGATAGATCGCGCTTGCACGTAAACTAAACATCAACCAATCAAATTTTTTTGTCAAAGATTAGGGTTAACGTTTGTAGTACGTTTAAACAGTTCATTATTGTGATATTTTTATTAGGATTAATCACAGACCTGCCTTTTTTCCATTTCATCCAACGTAATGTGTTAGAAGGACATTAACAATCAATGACGCACACCAAAAAGTATGTTATATGAACTCTAACAGAGCGTTGTTTTAAGATGACAAATGGTTAAGAGACTGTCATTGTCATAATTTATTTAAATTTTTCAAGTGACTCACTTCCTTTTTTTTTAATTTCTTTCTGTTTATGCCCACTTCATCCTTAAAGTTTCTATAAAAGGGAATTTATTCCTAATTTTAATTTAAATCAAACGAAATTAGTCTCAAAGATTGAAAGGGAGAAGCGACATAGAAAGACAGTTTCTTAACCATTTGTTATCTCAAAACAGCGAGCTGCTGCCGTATCTTTCACTGTAACCTACTGAAGCGAGTTTCCGAAAAGGCACTTTGATGGCGCTCCGATCGAAATTGAATCGCGTTACCTCATTTGACACTTCAACCATCTAAATAAGATGCATTATTTCCAGCCAATAACAAAAAGTAAGAATTTTTGGTATTTTTGAAAAAAAATAATTCCCCAATGTGTTTATAGGTTAAAATCGTAGTAAGAATATTGGGAACCATAATTTTGGACTCAGTTAAGCGTCTCAGGGTTGTTCTCTGATATTAATACATGGATTGCTGACGATACAGATTTTATGGAAATGGGCTGCCTTGAAACCAGAACAAGTAGTATAGAACTTATTACACTCCAACCGGTATCTCGTGAAATGAGGTGACGATGCGCTGTAACAAATTTGAAAGTGGGAATCCAGCAAAGCCAATCGTGCGGTAGACGTTATGCAGTGGGCAGCTCGATATTTTTACACTGTTGCATTGTTCCATTTACTCGCGTTATTTAAAGTTGATTTGTGTATTCTGTACGTGAACAATTCTTTGCCACTTTCCCTCCTACTGAGTGGCAAAGCCGATGCAACCATACAAAAAAATGGGAGCAACAATTTTTGGTTCAAGAAGCAACAATCGAAAATAATATATATACCAGTTTACCTGTACTCATGATCCCCCATGACCTCAAACTCACCAATCAAATTAGAATTTGCTCTCCACCTTTGTTGAAATTATCAGTTTTTTTTTTCACAAGAAAGGGCTCCGTTTTATGCATAGATTTTAAAAAAGAAGTTTTATGACAAAATCAGACTAGGTTGTGTTTCAGCCTTTTCGAGTATTATGCGAATGCTGGGGAACTTGTTGCCAACATTATAAAAACAATGAACTAAGTAATCATTGATAAGTATTCATTTTAAAATTGCTTAATGCTTGAATCCATGAATAAAATATTGATGGCGAATTAAACTTCCATTGAACAGCCGCCCCTAGTAACATTCATTTATATCATTATAATTTGTGAAATCGTTCTAGTATATGTCAAATGTATGCTTTGGAATTTGTTATTAATGGTTTTTATTTGATTGTTATAAATTTATTTGGTATTCAGAGCACCATAACGTGGAATTCATGAAAAACAATCCATATTGGCAGGACGGTTTGTTTTCCCTCCAATTCAAATCCATACTTTTGCATGCAAACAAGACTGTATTGTATTTTTTGTTCTCCATAAATCCAGTGTGGCGTTTTGAAAACTCTTGAAAAGTTTAATAACAAGGGCAACATCTTGAAATTTATTTCTAGCTCCTTGAACATTAAGAACTTTTCAAGTCCACTCTCAAAAAAAATACAGAAAAATAAAGTAACAAGAAAATCTTATTTTCATTTATTATAATAATAAACCAAGCAATATAAATATGTCAATTCACAGGAACAAATATAATTATGTCTGGTAGACATGTACAGTAGAGGAGGGGCGTTGGTAGGAAGACTACACTACACCACTTAGTACAGGGGATAGAGTATGCGCTCGAAAAGCTTTCCTTGATACAGGAAGTGCCTTTGACAACACCTCTCACGAATTGATAACGAGGGCAAAAATAAATTGATGAAACAAGCTGCAGATGAATAGAATGCATGCTGAAAGACCGAATAATATTTTTAACTTTGATATGTGAAACATTATCAGCTCGGGTTTCAAAGGAATATGTCCTAGTTCCTCTGATATGGAACTTTGTCATGGACGGACTTATGAGGACATTCTAAAAGGAACACCACACTGTTTTAGGATATGCGGATGATCTGGTCATCATATCACAAGGCAAATTCAATACTACAGTCAGAGAACATAGTAAGAAAGGTAAGGAAGAGGTGGTTTAAATCAACAAAGGAAGGAAAAAAGGGAGGTTAATGGAGTGAAAAGAAAAGAAATTGAGAAAAAAATGAGTAGGGAAGAAAAACGGATAAACAAAGTGGAAAAGAGAATTGAGAATGAAAAGATGAAAAAAAAATAGTAAATACCATATGAAAAGAAATGAACAAAAGAAAAATAAGAATGAAAATGGAAAAACAAAGGGTGAGGAACATAACTAATAGTGGAAAAGAGATCAAAAACTTGTGAAGAAAAATTGGAAATCAGTTTAGGTTACTTTCTTTAACACAATATATGTATAAGCGTTTTAAATCATTAAGCGCCGGTTCTAGAGTTTGAATATAAACCTGGTATTTGCTATACATAGGATAACGAGTTCCACATTAGAGGTATACCTTTACTCCAAATATAAACCAGAGTATCTATTCCAATTTGATATTATAACCGAGGAATAAACTTATTTTGCAGTTTCGCAGTTTCGCGTAAAAATACCAACAATTGCTGTCATGTCTCAGAAGGAGATTGAAGATTATACCGATCCTAAAGTATTTAAAGTTAGGTGAAGTATATAGCGTGTGAAGTTGATGATGAACTAGAATTTCTCACGTGCTCTCTCACCTAACCTAACCTTATCCTTCCCTAGCATAAGTAACAGTGTCAGTTTTTTTATATTTTGAAATTAATTTAGGAATGATATGAAAGTTGAAAACATAAAATTAATTCTATTGAGCTAAATGCCACATCAGTTTAATTGAATAACACCTTTTTTATCCATATATCCAAAATAAAAAAAAATAAGCTAACATTTCTGAATGCAGTGAATTCTTTTCCACTCACTAATTTATCAAAACAAATTAAAAAAATTGAGCTATGGTTAATTAATGTCAGAATTTCCCGCTTTTCAAAGCGTCAAACGTCAAAACGTTGGTTCATTTGAACTACCAGAGACATATTCTCGGAATGACTGTACTTACCTGTCTTAGAAATCCAACCTAGAACCAACAACCAGATATTCTTGGTATAAATCTATATACATATATATAAAATATCTAAGGAGTGACTATACTGTTGTTAAACTCGAATTGTAGAATCGACAATAAGAATTTTTTCTCCAGAATTTGATTTGTCGTCGAACTTATACGGGGATACCTAGGGCTATTTTTATTATAAAACTGTGAATGTCATATTTTGAAAATTCTTATTCAGTCAATACTGTTCTGTGATAAAAATGATAAATTTACAAGTAAAATCTTCCTTGGTCTTCGAAAAGAAGTACTAAACTTCACATAGGAAAAATATTGTAACCAGTTTACTAGTATCTCAGCCTAAATCATACCACAAACATGATATCTTTTTTTAATCACCACATGGAGATTTTTTAAAATCCACATCAATTTAAAATTTGAGCATAGAAGAAGTGCTTGGCATGATACGATAAGAATAAAGATATTTAAATTAATTTAATTTTTCAAACTTTCAAAAAAATTAAATAGTTATCTATTCAGATTAGTAACCATTAGTAACTCGGAAGAAATCTCAATTTACCTTAATGGTTAAAAAGTATCACGCACTACCAAACTATACACATTTTATTTTCCCACTTCTGAAAAAGTTTCAGCAGCACTTAAACATAATTTGTAATAAAATGGTCACATTTTAAGCAAAATCCCGATATTATTTTCTCGCCTTAGACTCCTCAGAGCTCTATTGAATTTTTTGATTATCCAATTTATAAATCATTATAGCGATCGCGACGCCAGACACAGGTGTTTCTGGAATAGCAACGCGTGTATCTGGACCGACGTTCAAAAACGGTTTGTGCTTCGACGTCGGGCGCCGTATCGTTGGACGAAGAAGCGCAAGGCGCCGCCCTGTCTCTTGTACCGGTGCGTTTTTCGGGAATTGGAAAGGACTAGTTTGCGAAATTTCTCTGGGTCGTTGAAACACTGACACACAGACACACGCATTATAATCGATTTTTTTGGAGTTTATTATCGAGGTGCACGCTGGAGTCGAAAGGGATTTAAAATTAAATGGACATTACTATATTTTTATTCGCTTGATAAATGAAATGGAAGTAATTTTCCTAATTAAAGCTCACTGGCAAAATACCATAGCAACGACATCTTTTCTATTGACAAAAAAGTTACCTGCAATTACCGTGACAATTTGATTCATGTAAAAAAAATCCCATAAGCCGCGTGATTTTGTCATTATGACAGCGAAAAAAGTTTGCCCTAACTTTTCCAGCGACAATAACGGAACCTAACTTTTGAAAGCATGACAACCATCAGCATTGTAAACAAATTTTTGATGACGTTATGTCAATTTTTCTCAAACTTGCGTTGTCAGAGAAGTTTTCATTTGTGGAAATATCGCGATTTGGAGAGTCTTCGAGTGGAGAAATTGAAAAAACTATCAATGATAATGTGCCTCGCAATACTGTGAATTCAACTACATCAATTTGGCGACAATTTGCGATGTTTTGTTTGGAAAAAAAATATGAACTCATTGCAGAAACTTCCACTGAAGAGTTAGCTTCTATTTTATGTGACTGGGCATTCAACATGAAGAAGAACAATGGAGAAGATTATAAAGAGAGTGCAGTCAAGACGATTTGGAACACTTCAGCAAAAATGTTACAAGAGAAGTACTTTAAGGATTACAAAAGAGTTTTTAATCCGTAATACAGTTTAAGAAAGCGAGAAATGCACGCGACACAAAACGCAAAATGTTACAAGCAATCCCAGAAAAAAGGAAGGTGAGTTCTAATGCAGTAACAAAACGAGACATTTTTGAAATGGCACTGTCCTGGAGTGAAGAAGAACCTGTAGGCCTCCAAAGAAAATGTTATCACATTGCTGCGTATGAATTGGCTTGGAGAGGTGGAGAAGCAGCAAATTGTACTCTTTTTTAAAATCGAGACAGACAACTGTGGAAGAGACAGCGGAAGAGTTGAATACAACCCAGTGTTTACGAAGGGGGAAATCAGAAGTTGGCCGACAGTAAATGGTTGGTAGCAAACACTGCAGAAGATTGTGTACGTCCAGTAAGATTTTTTAAACAAATTATGGGAAGACGGGGAAACCATATCACATGTGAAAAGTTTTTTTAACTCCAAATCCTTTCTGGCAAAAAGCAAATTCGAAAGGATGGTATAAGAATTCTCCTATTGGGATCAACGAAATATCTAAATGGACCAAATCTTCGGCGAAAAATATTGGATTTGACGTCAAGCAGGTGAAAATTACGAATCATTCTAATCGAGCTACCGCCGTAACTGAATTGTCCAGGAGTGGTATAGGGGAACAAAAACTTGTGAAAATGACGGGACATAGCAACCCATCGTCATTGTGTGTGTGTGTGTGAGAGGGAGATGGCACGGTAATTACTCCATTTGCCACAGAATTCTGGAAATTGCTTAGCTACATTCATATAGTAACATTGGACTCCTTCAAGAAATTTATTAACAAATCGTATATTGTCCTACTAGCATTGTTAAGGATGTGGATAAGGATATTTAGCGGAAGGTCATAATTCAATTTCACAAGCGACTCAATCAAACATTTGGATCTCGCGACATTATTAGAGCAACCAAAAAAGATGTGATTCAGATCACAATGAGAATGGTCGTTACAGCTACAGGATAATGATCTAATAATACCAAGTTTTGCAAGGTGTGCACCAAATCTTCCGTGATTGGTTTTAAGTCTAAATATAGTTGATGAATGGAATTTGGGTGTTGTAAAATTGAATATATATTCGGGAGGAAGGGGTAATGTAGGATGAATTTGAAAGTACTGGTTTGTAGAGGATCTAGATATATTTGTCCACTCCTGTTTCCATTTATTGGCAATTCTATGACTTATCGAGTTATTTATATCTGCTAAAGTGAAAATATTGCAAACTTGTCCATTTATAACGGCATCCTTCGCTACCAGGTTGGCCCTTTCGTTCCCAGTTATGTTGCTATGACCCAAATAAATGTAACATTCAACTCCAGAAGCATAGATTTGATACTACATACAGTGTGTAAAAGCCAAATGGAATAAATTCATTATTTCGGTTACTGTACATATTTATAAAAAATCCCGAAACACGTCAAATTTAAATTATAACTTGACATTCTTTAACGTGAAAATGCAACCCCTACCTTCAACCCCCTTAGAATGACAGGTACAACCCCCAATTTTTTTAAATGGGAAGTATAGGCTTGTGATATATCATTTGGAAGGTCTCTTCATTCTCTATTCAAAAATGTTATTGTTTTTAAATTTAATGCAAAAATTAATATAAAAAAATTAAAATCATGTTGTTACCGAAATTCGCTAAAATATACTCGAAACTTATTACAATATTACTTAAAACTTATTTCCCGTTTAGGTCTTGATAATGAGAAAGTGAACAAAAACCGTAGCAATGTGGTTTTTAGATGGTAACCATTAAAAAACTTTAAAGAATTTCCGTGGCAACGCTATTTTAACAAGCAGTAGTAAATTGTTTTATTTAAGTTGTCATTGTTGTAATTTAAGTATAAAGTTTGTTCAATTCAATTCTGAAAAATGGTTAGATTAACGGAAATGCATAAAATAACAGTTTTACAAATGATTGGTTACGGAGATAACATCCGAACACAACAGGAAGTAACTCGCCTATTTCATGAGAAATTTCCTAATTTACCGCCTATATCCCAAGGAACAATAAGTAAAATAGAAAAGCAGTTTCGCGAGTTTGGTCATGTAAGGCAGATAAAAAAAGCAGCTGCTAATGCACTGAGTGATGAACTCAAATTAGATGTGTTGCTTGAGTTTCAGGAAAACCCACATACATCGAGTAGACAGGCATCCACTACATTCAATGCTAGCCATACATCGATAGCAAACATATTAAAAGAAAATAAATTGCATCCGTATAAGATGATACCTACTCAGGAGCTCATGGAAGACGATTTTGATAGGAGAACTTTTTTTTGTGAGCAAATGATGGACATGTTGGATAACAATATTATCCAATTAGAAGACGTTATGTTTTCTGATGAGTGTACTTTTTTACTTAACGGTCATGCTAATCGGCAAAATTGCCGCTACTGGTCCACGGAAAATCCTCACTGGATGAGAGAAGAACACACTCAATACCCTCAAAAGGTTAATGTTTGGGCAGGGATTGTAGGGAACAATATAATTGGTCCCTTTTTTATTGAGGGCAACTTGAATGGCAACAATTATTTGGCACTACTTCAAAATGATGTCATTCCAACGTTGGCAAATTTATATCCTGATCCAGGTAATCCTCAAGTTCCAGCGAATACGATATGGTTTCAGCAGGATGGAGCACCACCACATTACCAACTTAATGTCCGGCAGTACCTCGATACAATATTTCCCAATCGGTGGATAGGGAGGCGAGGATCGATTGAATGGCCAGCGCGATCACCTGATCTTACATTATTAGATTTCTTTTTATGGGGATATGTGAAGAGCCATGTGTACAAAACTAAACCTTCTGATTTAAATGACTTAAAAGAACGAATAACGCTTGCGATTAGGTCGATCACGCCTGATATGTTAAATAATGTTAGAAGACAGTTTTATTTGAGATTAGGATGTTGCCAAGACGTTCGCGGAGAACATTTTGAACATCTACTTCATTAACATTCATAGTTCTTTTTCGTGTTCTACATTTTATTACGTTTTGCATTACATTTTAGTTTTTGATTGTATGTAGCGAATTTCGGTAACAACATGATATTAATTTTTTTTATGTTAATTTTTGCATTAAATTTAAAAACAATAACATTTTTGAATAGAGAATGAAGAGACCTTCCAAATGATATATCACAAGCCTATACTTCCCATTTAAAAAAATTGGGGGTTGTACCTGTCATTCTAAGGGGGTTGAAGGTAGGGGTTGCATTTTCACGTTAAAGAATGTCAAGTTATAATTTAAACTTGACGTGTTTCGGGACTTTCTATAAATATGTACAGTAACCGAAATAATGAATTTATTCCATTTGGCTTTTACACACTGTAGTATACGACATCCAATACCTCTGATATAAGTAGATTTTATTGAGTCGATAGCAGATTTAGAGTCGGAAAGAATTACTGCGTTCCATAATTGGTTTGTGATCAACCAATTGAGGCTTTTCTGTATAGCTACGAGTTCTGCTGTATATATGCTACTTATATCGGGCAATTTATAACCAAATGATAAGTTTAAAGTCTGTATAAAAAAACCATCGTCATTAAAACCGTACCTTCAGTTAGATGAAGAACATCATAGCGAATTCATTGGTTCCATTCGTACCACTATCCAGGAAACAGTTACTACCACCGCTCAAAATACTAGCATGCAGCAAAACATTATCAAAAGACACGAAAGTTCTGAAAATCAAGCTACTTCTAATAATCGTGTTTTTAACAATTGTACTTTTTCGTTAAATTAAATAAACTAATTCACATCTCATTTTTTAATTTATTGATTTACATATTCATTAAATTGTCTTACCGAATTACACTCTAGCTTTTTTTTTGAGTCGAACTAAACTTGACATTATTATAATTCGATTTTTGTTGCCATTATGTATAATTCAACTCAAAAA
The DNA here is from genome assembly GCA_949126875.1 of Lochmaea capreae. Classification (NCBI taxonomy): domain Eukaryota; kingdom Metazoa; phylum Arthropoda; class Insecta; order Coleoptera; family Chrysomelidae; genus Lochmaea; species Lochmaea capreae. The sequence continues at coordinate 6,979,345 of OX421397.1, forward strand.
ACTGCCAGAGGCAGTTTTTTTCGTTAAATTGCCAGGTAACAAAATTCTTATTGATACATGTCAAGTTTACTGCGACAAAAAAAGGTCTCGTGTAATTATAAGTGAGAAAATTACTTTTAGAAATAACTTTACACTCTGTTGTTCCAGTGTGTGATTTTCTCCAAAAAATACATTTTTTAGATAGAAACTGACATAAAAAGCATTGAACGTGATAAAATGTTCTCTTGTAGACCTCTGAACTCTAATTTAAGTTTTCAGCGCACTGCGATATTTGAGTTACAAACTGTATCTCGTTAAATCGTACATTTCTTAGTTTCTGTTCCATAACGTTATCTGTAATTTTGTGAAGCTTTTCTCCAATTTACAACTAACTCAAAGTTGTCTCCTTTATTTATAAGTCTGGCAAGTTGTTGATGTAACTAGTCATGTTTTAGTTCAGTTTTGGAAATATTTGATTACCTAGAGAAAAGCTAGAATATTTCCCATGTTACCTGGGATATTACCAATAACGTATTAAAGATAGACCAGCCTTCACGTATTATTACTTCACCATGTTTTGTTCTTAACATAAATCAAGGCGAGTACGATGCACAGTAGCTTATCATTTCGGATGGGTTTATTTAAACTATTTCACGGAAAACGTTTTCATAGACTAGATGATTTATATAATATATCTGTATCCCAGAGGTAAACTATCCTGATCACCATTTAGCAAATGTTACAGGAGAGCGGTTTAAAGTTTTACTTGGGCTCAAAATGACGATTATTTGTATAAGAAACAAAATGCCAAAAAGCAAAGAAAAATATTTTTTTATATTTTTGGATTTAGTGAACTTTAGTACAGTTTACTTTAAAACATGCGCAGGAGTTGGTATTGTAGTGCGATTTGACGTGCGATGGAGATAGTATCTTGAGTTTTATACCAAATCCTCCTTTAATTGAGATAGTACAGCAACCCAAAAATACTACCTCAATGACTTTGTGACTTAGTATAGTTTATCTTTGGTTTTTTAGTTACACTGCTAGGATTTGTCTTTAAAAGGTTTTTTTTCTGATTCCCCGTAAAAAGTTATGCCAGTATCACTAAAAATCCGACTTTCGTAAAAACTAAAGATAGTACAGTTTACCTCTGGGGTACAGATATACTTGTTAGCGGTATTCAAAAAGTACCCGTCAGCAATATTGTCACGTCACCTCTCTCACTGCACCGTATGCATGTATCAGTAGAGAAAGATAATGTTACCAAAAAATATACCTACTGTACAAGTTAACAGAAGCAAACATAAGACCCGGAAAATATGGCAACTAAAAAAAAGGTCATCGCAACGAGCCAATCAGGAGCTAATGTTAACGATTGTACATTAGTAATTGTTAATATAATCGAAATAATATGACCGAATGATTTCATCAACATACATCAATTTTAGTGTATGTATCAGTGTTGTCAATGCGAGGATAATTACCCGGTTTTTAGGAAATTTCGCTAATTTGGATCCAATAGTTTTTCGAATATTTTGCAGAAGGGATATAAGTATGAAATGGCTATTGTTTTTAGGGGACTTCCCATATTGAATAGGGTCGAAGACTTTATTTAGACCACCACTGTGTTCTTTTGGTAATTTTGAAAAATTCTGGTAATTTGAATCGTAAACTCGGGTAATTTTTATTTTTGCATCGGCAACACTGGACTGCATTCTATTTTCTATTTGATGTCAACTGCCATTTATGTGTAAGCATTTTTTGTTGCTTTCAATACAAACTTGACCCTTCTTTTTTATGACATCACTACAGAGTCATGAAATTTGAAAATATAGACATTTAGGGCAGTTTTATTGTTGGTCCAATATAAATTTTTTTTAATAATATTTAAAGTTAAATGCTTAGCAAGTTTGACTTCGTTTACATATCTCTTGACAGTTATAGTATCGATATTCGGTTATCGATTCAAAATATCGATTGTTACTACAAAAATACAACTACAGCAACATGAACACGCCCACTAGGGCTTATGTTTGCTTTTGCCGACTGTACGCTCTTGTAAAATAAATAGTAGTTTGAATATTTTGTAAGTTTTATTGGGAATGAAACCTCTAAGAAGTTTTTACTTGAAAAAATTACTACCTAACTAAAAAAATTCCACCCTTTCGAAGATCTAATCTAGATTGACAGTATTTTCATAAAAATTCGCAAAATCACAGACACCAATCCCTGTGCAGCATACTTCGTATCTATAAGGCCAATTAGACGCTCGTGGAAAATTCAGTGCATCATTAGGAAGATATTTATCGCTGAAAAGCTGAGAATTACTTTTTTGTTGAATCAATCACCTACCTGAGAACTTAATGGTGATTCTGGTAATATTGGAAATATTCGTTAAAAATAACATATTACAGGATAGTGAGAAGGCGAATAAATACATGGGAATTTGAGATGCATTCAATGAAATAAACGGAAAGAGAGACTGAAAACATACAGGTGAGCAGTAATCGTACAGAAAACAGAGGAACAGCAACTGTTTGTAACCGACAAATTGTGAGCCATCAGCTGATAGGTGATTACGGTTTCCTTAGGTGACCGTCAGAGTGATAGGAATCAGATGTCAACATTTTTCTCCTGAACAAGCTCAAACATCCCAATGAAGGAGAAAGAAGAAGAAGCTTAAGCATGGAACAGCAAAGGAAGACAATCGACAACATCACATTTAAACTAGTGACATCTGCCTTGTAAATTGCATAATTTTAGTAAATTTTTTCTTATTTTCTTCTGTTAATATTACCTAATAAAACATGGAGTCAAAATTGGAAGCTGAACACCCTATTCCTGCCAACATGTTTAATTCAAGAGGATTCTGGGTATGTGCTTCAGTTAATACACTCCACGGTACCAGAAAACACGATTATTCATCCGAAAAATAAATATTGGATAAAAAGTTTGCATTAGTATCCATTTTGATAGTCATAATTTCACGAAACTACAGTCTGGGTCATCCTCATTTATTTTCTGTTCAAAATGTTTTTTGTAGGAATTAAATTTTTTAAATCCCTACGAACAATAGTAGCACAAAAAACTAGACACTTCGGCTAATTATTTATCATATGCTGTATTAATGCTAAATTAAAATGACCTGAAATTTAATTAACAAATTTCATGATGTCCTGTAAAACAGCATTTTTGATGGACAAGATTCATTCGAGAATGAAGATAGTCAGATTAGTCTGACGATTATAAATTTTGCCAAGTGTTACAAAAAACTACTCTTGAACCAGTAGGTTAGTGTAAAAAAGACAAAAACGTGTTGATTCGTACAATAGTGTACTTAATTGTTTTTTTTTTGTTAGCCATCAGTTTAAGAGTCCCATTACTAGTTTAAGTCTGGATAATAACAAATCATCAGTATTTAAAGATTGTTGGTATCAAATTAACTACCTGCAATTAGTACATCCATTATAGACATGTTTATGATCACCAGAATTATAAATAATTTTCCCCCTGCTTAATAGCTATTTGCGGAATTACTCAAATTACCCTCTAATTTATGCTAAACTTTACCAAATCTGATAAACTCTAATGTAGATTGTCTCAAATAACTTAAACGGTTTAACGCTTCCAGATCGATCCAGAATATTCAAAATTTCATGATAAAGCTTCCCATTCATTGGTTATCGATGCACTAATCCCAACGTTTATTCCATGGTTTAAAGCATTGTTTCTGGAACGTATTTAAACGAACTTGAAACTATATTTCATATTTTTTGTGCTTTGAAAATAATCTTTAGTGTGCACATTTAATTTCTATAGTTTCTCCAAAACTGCTACTATCATTAGTTAAGACATTTTTTGTGTTTTCACTCAATACTCCTGATTCATTAATTAATTTTATATTCCCATTACTCAGCAAATCACCTGAAAGATCTTAAAACTCTCCTGAGGGGGATAATAATACTTCAATGTATTTATCCAATTAAACTTAATTTCTCGCCAATGGCTGTAGCTATAGTAGGGTAGGCCGAAATATTTTTTTTAACTTGGCGCTACTGCGGAAAAGTGATCAATACATACGACACAGAAAGAAATTAGGCAGTTAAGTCAAAATTAAACCAGACTCAAGGCCTTTTTGAAAAGCCTAATATTTTTCTCACTGCGGTGTCAAAAAATATTGTTTTTATACTTCATATTATATTAAAAAATATTGGAAAGGGCTTAATTTCAACCGGGCCCATATTGATATTTGTTTATTCCTCCACTAGTGCAGGCGTCTATGTCATCTGAACTTGAGACAACACAAATAATAACAATAAAGTCAGTGCTATGAATTTAAAATTAGAATTCCGTCTCGAGGCAAGCTTTGAGATTGCCGCCATATCATCCTGAATTGAACCCTATTGAAAAAATGTGGGCATCAGTCAAAAATTGGGTAGCAGCTCATAATGTTACATTCGTTTTAAAGGATGTTGAAGCATTATCCCGAAAAAGATTCGACGAGTTGCCACTTGGTGAATGCACGAATATTTGTCTACACGTCAAAGAATATGGAGACTCACAAATAGAACGAGAACATTCTCGATAATACGTTGGATCATTTATGTTTTAACGTTAATACTGGCTTTTCTGATGGAAGTTTCTCAGATCTTGATAGCGACAGTAGTACAACCATTACGATCAGCTGATGACTCAGATTGATAATATGATATGATAAGTTTAAGTTGACATGCTAGATACATTTGTGAAAGTGTTTAGGTTTGGAATATATTAACTTTAGATTAGGTAAATTGTTTTCTTCCTTGCTAATTATTTAATGAATTCAAAAAAGGACCAGCTTTAATCCAGTCGCCTACCTGCATAAAGCGAGTGATACCATTATACGGGCGGATGTAATTTGGGCGCTAAAGCATTAATGCACTTTTTACAACATGTAAACTAGGCGCCAAGACCGAAGGGTCATTTTAATCCTATGTGTATTTTGGGAGCTAACCGACTGAAGTACGTGATTTATGAAATACAGTTATTCATTAAATCACCGACATTTATAATAAGATATATTTTTGTAAAGTAAATTATAATAATTTTCAATAATAACCCAACCAAACCTACCGCTACCAAACCACCTTCGTATTTTTAGTCAATTTTTGAAGAATAAATTATAATAATTTTCAATAATAACCCAACCAAACTTACCCCTACCAAACCACCTTTGTATTTTATTAAGATAAGGGTTATTTTATGACTCGACCTACCTGCACTTCTTAGCGGCGAAAATACATACCCTTCTTGGTCAGACAGGTAAAGAAGGATGGTTAGCGCCTAAATTACACCCGCCGCATTATACATCGTCAAAAATATTGGACATTTGCTCTAAAATATGCAGAATAGAGTCTCATTCATCGTCCTACAATTTCATAACTTTCCCTTTATCCGTTTCAAAGGTAATCCCTTGGTGCGAGACTTTTCAGCAACGCTGTATAATATTATACACGTATCCAAAACCATAAAGTTTGATATGTATTTGAAATAAATTCCTAACAATAAATTTAGTATGAGAACTACATTTTCATATGCAAGTCAGTAACGCCAGTAGCGGATACGCCACACCCGCGACCACGTGGTGTCCCAAAGTTATTGTGGTCGGACTCTAGCGTGGGGCAGTTCGTAGTCGCTTTTAATCTTACTTTAAAACATTACCCAATGGAATCTATAGGTCTCGTGGGGCAGTTCATGGTTGCCTATTTACATTGCATGTTTTGTTTTTCAATATAAATTGTTCATTAAAGAACAACTCCATCTCAATTATATTAAAAGAAGACTTAACTACCTTATTTATTCATTGACCCAAAAAATTGTTTTCTAAGTAAGACTGGACTATCTCCTAAACTACAACTTCATATAAATTCCCGAAGTGAACAAAAACAGTTAATTTCCCAAGTAACGGAAAGCAATTAAAGAAGTTCTTTATTTTCCTAATTTTGCTGAATAACTAATTTTTTGTTTTTATTAATTACTGTTCGCGGAGTGGTGGTTTACGTTTCGATGGAATAGAAATAATGCTCTAAATTTACGGTAAATTGATGGAAACGGTTCTTAAAATGGAACATTGGGAATTTTTTTCTATAGAGATACAAAATTTGACAGTCAGACTGGAACCAAAATTTTTTTAAATGAAAAGAAAATATAGCCACGAGCTTAATTAAAAATGTTTTTAAGTGTATTCTGGCATATTTCAATACAATTACTAGTGATAATATTGGAATTTCAACAGATGTAGAAGACAATAATTGTGCCTGAGGCTGATGGGGAAACGAGAAAATCATCCTTTGAAAACTCTATAAAAAATAAGAATCTACGGGAAGCTCGTTAATGATTTCCAGTTTAGGTGAATGTCTTTCTTTTATTCCTCTGATTATCTAGATTTGACACTATTTATTCTCCTAATAGATAAAACAGACCACCAAAATTGACTTTTAAAAAATAAAGGAAGCCATAGATAGCTTTTGGTAGATAATAACTCTACTGCCGTTATTAACTTAACATATTAACAGCAAAAAAATGTATCCAGAGGGGCTAAGATCAGAATATATCAAACAATATTAAGAACACCAGTAACATAAGCCCGAGAAACATGGGTAAAGCGAGAGAAAAGCGGATGGCGAAGATGAACAAATAACGAGTTGCTAGCGTTATTCATAATAAGAACACAGAGGGCCAGATGATTGGGTCATATTAGCAGAATGACAGAAGACAGCTTGGTTATACAGAATGTCCAGAAACTATCCTGCCAAACGGAAACTACAGTTACTAAAGGTGATTTTAAGTCGATTTAGCTCAAATTACTTTAATCCGAAAATGCTTCCTAAGGGAATTACAGCCCTTTGAAGAAGACGTCCTCACATGAGTTTTCTTCAAATTATTCAAAAATACCGTTACTTAAAATATTCAAATTTGACATAATCAATAAACAGTTACAAACCAGTCGTTCGCTGTAAATAGATTTTTTTCAGATCCATCACAAGCGTGTTAGTGTGGGGGACCAACAGATTTTATTAAAAACATTTTTATTTTCAAGTTTTTTATGTATCCGACACCAAATTTGGAAAATTCAAGATAATTCTCATAAAAAATGTTCTCTTTCAAATCGATATCATTCACCATTTTCGAGAAAAATAAATTTAAACTTTTTGTGTTTCTTACATAAAATTAATCATGTTGGATTATAAAATTGTATCTGTAATATCAAGTTGGCTTTGAAAAATCAACAAAATCTGACAATGTGCCAAATTATTTTGATTCTAAACAGTTATTATTGTTATTGTGTGTGAAAGGTAAAAAATAATAGTTAATTTGATCAAAATGGTTTATTTTTCTAATGAAGAATATGCTGATATGCATTTAGTTTATGGGGAAGTACAATGTAACGCTCGTGCAGCAGAGCGAAGATATGCGGAAACATTTTCAAACAGAAGGCATCCTGCTCGCCCAACATTTGTAGCCGTACACCAAAGATTAAGAGAAAGTGATTCAGTAGTACCTACAAATACTGAAACTGGTAGACAATGGAATACGAAGACGATATTTTGATTGAAATCGAAAATAATCCTGAGGTTAGCACCAGAAGACTCGCTTCTATGTATCCTGGCATTTCCAAGTATTCCATATGGAATAACTATTATTCATAAAGAAAACCTTCTTCCATTCCATTTTCAAAAAGTTCATGCCATGGTATATGGTGATTTCCCTGCCCGCATAGATTTTTCAAAATGGTTGCGGAACAAAAAAAATCATGATCCTAATTTCTTTTCCAATATTTTATTTTGCGATGAATCTACGTTTACCAGAGACGGAATTTTTAATTTACATAATTCACATCATTATGCCTACATTGATGATAATCCTCATGCAACAGTAAAGAAAAAGCACCAGCAAAGATTTAGTATAAATGTTTGGTAATCAGCTTCTGGGACCCGTAGAGGTTTCTAACCGTTTAAGGACAAGAATATCTTAATTTCCTACAAAATGTTTTACCTGATTTAAAAGATGAGGTTCCCCTGATGATTCGAAATAATTATACACTTTTTGCCGTCATAACTGAGTCTACACTACACTTGTGAACTCAGGTACGGATGAGTTCGATGGTTGATGAGGCAATTTTTTGTTAAATATAACTTTTTTCAGTGATAAATGCAACAATCAACAAGTCTACACTACACTTGTTTATGACGCCAAAAAGTTTGCAATCATGATGTTTATGAACGGATAAAATTTCACTAATTTCCAATAGGTTATTATTTAATAATAATTTTTATTAACAACCTATAGCTAGTTAAAGAAGGACGCAAAGAAAAAATTGTACATAAAGTACTATAATCATTTTCAGTCTTTCTATCATCTCCTAAGTTTTTGGTACGAAGTCCTGGTTCACCTGTATAAGTGATTATAATTTTTTTCATTTAATATAGTTTTAAAATTATGTAACTTCTTGTTGAATAGTTTGAAATATTTTGGTGTTTCCATATCTTTGGCTGGAACAACTAGAAAAACTAGTGAAACTCAAATGAGCATAAAAACCCAATGAAATGCCAAATGTAAATAGCGCTTGTTGTAGAAGAACTACGAAATGAAATTACAATGGTTGAGTAGCTTTAGCATTTTATTGCGAATGTTGAAAATGTGCTTCAAGCCTTATAGATTTAGTTTGCTTTCATTGTTTTGATTTTCTTGCGTTATTTTTTGCGCTAGGACTGCTCCAGTTTCCAGACTACTCCTTCCTCATAATTCGACAAAGGAACAATGAATAGATAACATTATAATTTTTCCCAAAAAAAATAAGATAAAAATGGCTATCCAGGATACAACAATAAAGGTAAGTATGTATTATAAAGTGTAGCCTCCAGTATGAGATAATAATAGTAGACAGAGAGTTGGAAGATCCCCTGATTCCACCCAACTCGATTTTTACTTGAAAGGGAAATTGTACATACATAGACCACAAACTACTAATAAACTCAAAGAACGAATACGCATTCAGATGTCAAAAATAACTCGGGAAGAGTTGGCCGCTCGTCTTTCACCAGTTTACAAAATGATGAATTCACTCCTTTTATTTGGACATACAAATTAAATGTTTAAAGGTTTATCATTGCTGATAAAGAGTAACTTTGAATCATTATATTATTAATTATGCATGAAGTAGTAGAAGTAAACAGTGACGACTCAAAAAACAAGAAAATATTTAAAACACTTACATTTGGAACCATCCACGCAGCAGTCTCCATCCCACTACCATTTGGACTATGCCATTTTTACCATTTACCATCACTTAAAACCGAAATCGACCATTTCCATTTACCGACCGGCGATTGCCACCACATTTATCTCTTAGTCATAGGCATACATCACATAGTTTCCCTATGATACTGACTCTAAGTCCACTACGTTAGAGCAACCTCGAGCCAGTACCTGTGTTTAAAGAGTAACTCACCTATCTATAAAAATCGGTTGCATGTCATTCAAAATAAATCACATTGTAGAGTACTGTATAAATAAACATCTCATGTTGTAATTTACTAAATTAAATAAATCATACAATTCGATTAGTATAGGGAAGATGAGCGTTACCCGATTGCCTTGTCCTTGTAGTTAGTGAAATCTTACCATATTACCAAACACTCTCTTAAGTAATACAAAAATTAACAAGTTTCTACAAAATTTCAATTGGCAAAAGTGTGAGAATCAAAAATATTTCAAAGTTTAGAATTGCTAGAGTGAGTAGCTGTTCTTAAAAATGAAATTGTTTAACTTTAATCCGGTGCAGTATCCAGATTAAGATTATATTATAGGGAACACTATTCAAAATTACTTAAAAATTAATGAATATTTTTAAACGATATAATTTTGAGTAGATCTAATTTTGAAAAAACTTGTTAACCAAAGTACCTTAAATTAGCGAGTAGTCCAAGTAATCTAGGCACAAAAAGTGTCTTTAGTGAAATATTAAAATCTTTAAAGAAGTTAAGAGATTAAAAATATAAAAATTAGTGTGTACTGGTGAGTTTTTGAAAATATAAAAATAAGTTTGAAGTGATTACGGTAAAAAAGGTTTTGAAAAACTAGTCTTTATTGTCCACAAGGAAATTTCTGTGATCACATATTCTACTATAAATACAGGCATACAACGATCTGAAAATGTGTGTAACCACAAAAAAATTTCTCAATTAAATTCATGATAAACTGTAAAAGGCTAAAAATTGGAAACACCCGAAGTAATAAATTGTTGTCACTTCTTCAGAGTTGTCTGGAAGATCTCGTTGTACTTAGTGCGTTCTGAAAGTGTCTTAATATTTAAAAAATAATAATATGTTAACGAAATTTTTAGTAAATATGCTAATTATTAAATAAATGTTTTATATTTGAAAAAATTGTTTAAATTAGGAAAAAAATTGAGGTTCTTGAAAAATTTCTGATTTAAAGTAAAATTATAAAAAAATTATTTTATAGTAATTTTTTCATTTATTTATTTATTTTCCTATGTAAAAATATGCTAGACTAAATAAATATTTTAAATTGGGAAAAATTTGAGGTTGGGTGGTGGGATTTTTTTCACATAAGAGTGTTGATAAAATTTATTTTTTACATTTTATCATTCTTGTTTGATAACTTTCTGTTTAAATTCAAAAATATTAAATTGTGTTAAATGGTTGACCTATTGACACACAGAACGTCGCACCAGAAATTCTTTGTTTTTCTCCTCCTAAATTATCCTTTCTGAGTTGTCTAGAGCAATCGGTTTCACCTAAGGAATTCTGAGTGTCTTAAAATTTCCAAAAATTATAATTTCACAATAAAATGATTAATAATATGCTTGACTAAATGGATGTACTAAAAAACTGTATTAAAATATCTCTGGATCTGAATTCAGCTATAGAAAAGATAAAATTCTTCACCAATTTTTAATTTTATATTCTAAAATTGATAACTTTTATTTTTTTGCATTTAATGAGGTTTCAAATTGAAGAGAAAAGTTAAAGTTTTAATCGATTTTTTTTTTATTATTCAGTAAATAATTTTTTTTGTATCTTTGTTATTATTTTTGTTTTGATAACTTTATAATTGAAATAAAAAGTATTAAATTTTGATTATAACCTAAATGATCGACCGATTTACTCATAGATAGCTGCAGCGCTGAAAAAACTTCACCTGAAAAAGAAGAAACACAAACAAAACCCACATAAAAATATCCTCTGGGTGGGGTGTTTCCAATATTCAATATATTTTTGAAACTATTGAAAGTGAAACAACCTATACGAAAAATTCGAAATATAAAAATTATTTCAAGCACACTTTTTAAATAACAAAAATAAAAATAAATTTATGAAATTTAAAAAATATTCGAATAAAAAAATGATATATAGAAAGAAATAATCTAAAACAGTCTGAAATTGAAAACAAAAAAAAATTATTAATTGCTACAAAAGTACAATGTTTAGAAGGAAAAATTTTCTAAAATTCAAACTTTTATTATTTCCACAATTATTTCTATTTTTGTTATTCGTCACAACATTCTCCTACCTTTAGGCATATCGCATTTATTGAGCTGAAACGAGACCGTTAAAATCTGTAAAAAAGAGAAAACGTTATTAATTTAATATTATTTGATTATAAACAGTGGAGAAAAATATTTAAAATATCTCGAAAGGTATGAACGTTTTAGGAATTAATGAAAAAGTATTCTTAAATAGAAGGAAATGCTCAATCAAAAAGTCCCAACTCCATTATTCATAATTTTAATTTTACGCTGAAAATAAACACCTCAAGGATATCATTGCCGTTGAAAAATATTCTTCAAGCTAGTAATTCAACAAGTTAGGTAATTGTCCATTAACAATATGTTCTTGATCTTCCTTGTTTATTGTAAACTTAAAAAAAAAATTTAAATAATTGTCTTAAGAATCTTTCGCGTCGTGCTGCCCTTTCTATATACATACCTAATAAGATCACGTCATGAAAGTTTAAAACATTTCAATACTTTGTTTGTAATAAGTAATATAAGTAAGCAAGAAACTGCGAATCAGTTATTTATTGCTCAAAAAAATTATTATAAACAAATAATTGAAATTTCTTAAACATTGATGACGTTATCTTGTTAAGTATGTGTATAGGAAGGGATCCACTAAGCGAGATATCTTTAAGACAATTAGTTGAACATTTAGTTTACAATAAAGAAGAATATTCGAGAAAAATTTGTTAACAATTCCATAACTTGTTGAATAATCAACATTAAGAACTTTTTCTAACCCCAATGAATCCTTCAAAGTGTTTAGAATTAATCATAATTTTTTCAAACTGTTCAATTAAGAATTAATACCTTAAAAATTATTTTATTTTACCAGTTTCCTTTTGATAAGGATCGCGCATACCCAAAATGATGGGTTGAGACCTGTTTGCAGCATTGAATTAAAATTATAAAAAATGGATATAAAGATCGGAGAAGCAGGACATTTTTCTTGGAAATTTCTTTATTTTCAAGAATCCTTTTTTCAAATTTCTTAAATGTCAATACTTACTACGTGAAATGTTTTCATAATTATTACCGGACCGGTATAAAAAGTATATAAATCACTCCTGACGATGTAAATGTAATTTATAAAACGTATCTAGCAATATTATGTTATATATCTGTTGTGCAATATTTTATTTGATAAGAAATATTCTTTTTATCAATCAAATTCGTTTTCGAAAGTTAAGAAATCCCCTTTGAATTTTCACACTTCTGTATACCTACATAAAACAAATTTCTAGTTGAAATTATCTAAGAAATTGAACGTTTCTAAAAAAATAAAGGTCATACAACATACGTAATAAGTGACAAACATAAAAAATGTATACTTTTAAATAAAATAGTCAAAAATTACCTGAATAACATCAAAAATATCTAATACATATTCACTACTTAAAAGACAAACACTCAATGTACATTATCAGTTCTTTGTAGTGAATTCGTTAAGTTTTTTTAAAGCTAACAAAAAACATTGGCTAGGTCATGCTAGCTTCATTTTAATGGAGTAGTCGATCGGTTGTACGAATAATTTTAATTTTATACAGAGTCGGCTACGTTACATTTTTATTTAGGATTTAAATATACAGAGCGGGTTTTAAATATGAAACGACTCACAGGATTTTAACGAATTTTAATATGTGAGAGCTTTACGATGTGAACGTTAACATTTTTCACAATAATTACTTACAAAAATAATTTATTGAAGCATTTCAATTAGGATAGAGAGATATGTATGAAATTTTAATCGACATAGAAGAAAAATAAGATCAACTAAAATAAAATGAAAAAGTGTATAGGGAACGATACATACAGTATGGTACAAAAGAAAGGAATAAATTTATTATTTTGTAAAAGGTTTTAAAAGGTTAAATCCTGAAACCCGTCGATATTTATTTTTAGATGGGCGCTTCAGAATTTTTTTTTATTTTTAGCTTCATCTATGTGAGCTTTAACGTCATCAATAAAATTTTTGAACGAAAAATACAACAATTGAAAGATCTTTTAATTACGTATTCCTCACTTTCAAGTATCCCCAATCGAGAGGAGTTGAATCAGGGAAGTTTGCTGGCTCAATTGCCTCCTCGAGCTATCCATCGATTTCGGAAGACGTTGTCCAAGTAGTTTCTCACCAAGACAGCACAGTGCGATGGCGTACTATCTTGGTGCAGCTGGTTTAATTTGGGGAGCAAAAGGCTTTGTTGAGGTTTCTTCGAATCAAAAAGTTTTTGATTTCTGCTACTACAATGTCATCAACCACTTGACAATAACAATTATGTTGAACGTCAATAAAATATTTATGTTTTGGACCTAGGTCACCCGATTTAACCCTCCTAGACTTTTTTTATGGAGATATCTGAAAGTTTACGACAGCGAAGTTTTCAAGAATTTCGACAAATAATCCCAGATGACCCAAACTCATTTGAGGCTCGATTGTATCATTATATGGAAACCAATGGAAGTAATTTTGAGCTCCTTATAAAATAATTTAGTATTGTTATGCTGATTTGTTACGAATTGGAATTATCCGTGATTATCCAACAATCCAATAATGTATGGACAGGGCCGTAGCTAGGGAGGCATTGGTGGGCAATGCCCTACCTTAACAATACCAACAACTATTAAGATAAATTATTATAAGTAAATTGTTTGTTCAGAGTTTGAGATAAAAAAAAATTATAGCGATAGGTATCTAAACTTTTCGGACCATACCACAGTTTGACTTGATGGTTTTCCATGACACCATATTGCGGTGGATTATTTGTCTACGAATAGCTATTGAATGTTCCATGTCAAAATATGTGACTAACTTCAACTTATACTAGTACTAGTAAGAAATTTTTAAAATAGAATTTTTAAATGAGAATAAAAACAAGACAACCCTAAATTTGATCAAATACGGTGACTTTATAATTAGTTTGCTTAGAATTAACGATCTGCTGATCATTAACAGGAATCTATTTTTAGTTGAACACCCTATTCCATTAACGATTCGAATTTCCTTGGTATTATTTTGTCACTAGAGATCACATACGCTTAATGCTTGTTAACAAGAAGATTCCCCTTCACTTATATTAGACGATTAAGAAAACGAGAGAAACTGCAAATTTGACAATCGGATAATGACTTCATTAATTAGAAACTATTTTGGAAAGTGCCCTATCCATCTCACAACCACTCTAACGCGATTATTGAGGAAGATTATGCACGGTTTTAACAAATTACACGGCAATTACTTCATTTCCTTCAATACATTTCCACATTTTCCTTCAAATGACACCCATAGGATGTAGTTCTTTTTTGGTTCGATTAGCGATTAACCACTGCGTTTAAGAACCGATAGTCAAGCTGCAGTGCCTCACTGGATTCCATAGAGGTCAACTCCAAGCGCCTTAAATGCACTTGGAGACCATTTCAAGGTCATGGTAGCCTGGGTACCAAAGCATAAGGGTAATAATGGCAACAAACTGTAGGGTGAAGCGGCCAGACAATGCCATTCATTGGATCGGAATCCTTCTTTGAATCACAAGGTCGACTAGGGAGTGGGTGGCACGGAAATATTTGGAACTGTTGTTAATTCCACCAGGACAGATACAGACGAAATTCGCCAACATTCAGACAGACCTAATAAGGAAAACTGACAAAGCCGTAATAAGTATGTTAACAGGGCACTGTAATCTTAACAGGCACTCAAATGTGATGGGGTTGACAGGCGGTGCCATGTGCTTACCTAGAGGAGAAAACTACAGCCCCAATAACACAAAAACATCCCAAAAATATTCCAGAAACACCCTTCTGGGACAATAGAAACATACTAACAACATCCCCATTTCCCTCGAAACATCCCCAGGATGTTCCTGGCAACAGCCATGTCATCATTTTCAACGTTCTACAAACATCCCAGTAGGATGTTTCTAAGAAGACATAGGTACATTCGGGGTACTTTGTTTAGAACATCTCAGAAACGTTTCTAAAAATACACTGGAAGTGAAATCACTAGGTGCAAATAAAACAATTCAAAATTTCTTAAAACAAGAGCTATTTATTATACATTTCTAACAATATTTTCCATAAACCACATTTTCTACTAGGTATAGGGAAATAAAGTATTGGTAAACAAGTCATACCAACCATGCCATGGTTGCTAATAAATGTCAAAAGAAATTCAGTACTGACTCCATTTTACTATCCAATATAAATACTTATTTTATAAATAAGCCACAACACTCACTAGGTTACTGCTTATTTTTACTACAAAAACTCAACACTTCTAACCTTACTTTTTGCAAATTAGGTCGTCTTCTTTTTGTTCTAATCTTCTTTCACCTCTTTGCAAAGTTGAAGCAGAGGGATATCACAAATACGTCAGTCACAATATTTAATAGGTATATATAGATTTAATAAACATTGTTAAAGTTTGAAGACAATTAACAGTTATTGACAAATATGTAGGAGTTGTATATTTTGTATATTTCGTTATGAAAAACATGTTTATGTACCAAGAGAAACATTCTAGGGACATCTCACTGATGTAACATTTTATCAACCGTATTTATGTACCAATAGAAACATTCTAGGAACATATCCCACCTAGTTTGGAAACATTGGAACACTAGTAGTATTTTAATGGTATGTCCCAGGTAAATTCTGTGTTATTTGGAAGATCTGATGTAATCTGGATTCAGAGGACCACAGATTAGCCACCTGATCGAATCCAATCTATTGGGTAACTCTTTGATTATGCCTATTACTTCTCATTTTTTACTCATAGAACCAACTATTCCTTCGATAGATCTTTCTATGATGAATGAGTGCCACTGTACTTTAATTAATATCAGTGTCAGGGATGATGATATAATAATAATAATAAGTAATGCCACAAGGGACTTACAGAAGATATGATGATTACTGATAAAACTGTAACTAAGTTCCTGTTTTGTTCAACGATACTTCTGACACCAGATAGTATTTGTCTTTTCAAACTAAGTATGGTCAAAACAATGTTCAATCAACGGACTTTAAATAATATCACTGTCGTGGATAATAATTACTGATAAAACTGTTACTAAGTTACTGTTTTGTTCAACCATAGTTCTGACATCAGATAGTATTTGTCCTTTCAAACCAAGTATGGTCAAATCAATGTTCAATCAATGGACTCTTTAAAAAATAATATTACTGTCGTGGATAATAATTACTAATAAAATTGTTACTAAGTTCCTGTTTTGTTCAACCATAGTTCTGACATCAGATAGTATTTGTCTTTTCAAACTAAGTATGGTCAAATTAATGTTCAATCAATTACCTTAAATAATATCACTGTCATGGATGATAATTACTGATAAAACTGTTACTAAGTTCCTGTTTTGTTCAACCATAGTTCTGACATCAGATAGTATTTGTCTTTTCAAACTAAGTATGGTCAAATTAATGTTCAATCAATGGACTTTAAATAATATCACTGTCGTGGATAATAATTACTGATAAAACTGTTACTAAGTTGCTGTTTTGTTCAACCATTGTTCTGACATCAGATAGAATTTGTCTTTCCAAACTAAGTATGGTCAAATTAATGTTCAATCAATGGACTTTTAATAATATCAGTGACGTGGATAATAATTACTGATGAAACTGTTACTAAGTTACCGTTTTGTTCAAGGATACTTCTGACACCAGATAGTATTTGTCTTTTCAAACTAAGTATGGTCAAATCAATGTTCAGTCTCTTGACGTATCAGCCATCTCGTTAATATGTCCACCAGATGCCAGAATCGCCTCTTTATTCACAGAGATAGCCACCAAGATATTACCAAAGGATAAGTGGGTGATCTTTTGTATCTAGTATCCAATGATTGTTTATTTTCACACGTATTGTCTGAAAAATATCTCTAGCGATATTCAAGTAAATGTTTGCAAGAGCAGGGAGTAACGAAATAAAAACGTTGCTTGTCAGTAGCCCGTTACTAGTAATTTTTTCACATTTTCAATGAATATTTAGATTTTTTTAAATTTAGTAGCAGAATCGGACAGTTGAAGTTGATTTTATATTAGGAGCATATAATTTCAACTAAATTTTAATTCAAAAAAAGATCAACCTATGTCACATTTACTAAGATCCATATAGAAAATAAACACACCAGATTGTAGTTTATGGCCACCCTGAATCCTTCCTTTCTGGATTGGTATTGGAGTTTTTCATTCAATTAATCTCTAGGGTATCTTTCAATTCCTATATTAGAGAGATGTATTTTACGTCTTAAAGCAAAGAAAAATATTTTTAGTTTAATAATGTTTACTGAAAAAAACTTTAAGAAACATTTGATCTTTATTAAATGTGTGAGTATTTGAAGTTACGAAATTGATATTCGTACGATACAGTTTAAACCACTTTGCTCGTATTTCACCTTCATCCAAAAGGGACTCAGGGAGCTAGCGCGCTATTAAGTAAATTTTTCAAACATATCTTTAAAAAAAACGTTACCTCGAAACTTGGTAACTTGCGTTTTTATTAGCATTACAAGAGTTCAATTTGAGGGGGGAGGTGCAACGGCTAAATTTGGCTACATTTTTGTATTTCAGTTTCCTGTCAAATGTTACATTATATTCAAAAAGTATAAGAATGTGCTTTTGTTGGGATTCGCTTTTATGCATCGTTTTCGAGAGAAATAAATATTAATTTCTTGTATTTTTGGCATTTATAGTTATTCAACGAACAAGAGTATTCATAATGGTTCTTGTAGACTTCGCGACCCTCGGAATTTCACGTTAATTTTACGTTTGTTTGATAGCTTACCTTAAATAGAGCAGATTAGAACAAAAATTTCGCTAGAACATTCAGTAATTACGAATTCAATAGAAAAAATGCTATTATATTAATTATACTACTTAATGCTGTTTTAAGATTAATATCTTCACTTTAAACTGTAAAGGTTATCTTAAGCTAAATGTAAGTCTGTTTCACGAAAAAAACCGGAAAAAATAGTTAAATATTGCCAATTTTTATAAATATTTTCAAGCATAAATTATTTTCACTTCACACTTAGGTATGGGTTATAAAATTGCACACTAAAATCTTATGTCTAGGGAACCTATAGGTTCATAAATGATGAAGGTTGTGTGATCAGGTAGATTACATAATGATAAAAATATAAAATTATTTGCATTTATAATTATGAAAATCGACATCCTTCCTTTAGAATGTAATGTTCATCTTACATTAAATAAAAGAGATCAAAACAAACTTACTGCTGGACCAGAGAGTTTCTTTCTTTTATCAGGAATTTTAGTTCAGAATGATAACGGATATTCTTTCAATACTAACATAACTATTTTATACACATTTTCTTCCTTTATACTTTAGAGGTTATTTCTTTGGAATAAATGAAATGATATTTGAGAAAAAGAGCTGAAATAAAATACTTGAAATGTTTGCGCCAATATAATATTTCTCGAAAAATTATTAAATAATTTGTATTCCACATGAAGTTTACCAAAAAGGGAAAGGGAATCAATGGTAACAACAGTTAAAATGAATAGTTTGAATTTCAAAATATAAAAATGTTCTTTTCGTACTAAGGGCATTACCTTTTTTGTCTATTTCGACAACTGCATTGCAGCTAGCGCTTCAGATGAATGGGTTTGAAACCTCATTTTTTCATTTTAGGTACTCAATCTTTCACTTCACTTCTATAGGTTAGTCTGTTTTGTGGTAGCGCTGACACCACGTGTCCTTATAGTTTGATGTCTGACTGTTGAATTCCTATTCTACATAACATTTATTAGTTTTGTGTAAACTTTGAGTTTTGATAAAACAGTATAGAGATTTTAATCAATACTACACCTACGCCATCGTACCAGTAGGGGGAGCGCTAACTCTACAGCCATATAATATGAAAATGTAACCTTTTCTGAAAATATAAATTGTATTTGTAAGATTTATAACATTGATATGACTTTTCATAATAATAAGACCATATATAAATTATTTTATATTCCGTTTTCAAAACTAGTTAAGAGTGTGTGGTCGACTTTAAGAAATACCTCACACTGAATTTTCTCATTATACTTGGTTTCACTTCAAATCCACACGCTTCCAATCTCTCGCAAAAATGTTTCAGAGCTTAGAATTTAAAGACGGATAATTTAAAATCTACCCACTTGAAAGGCTTCTCTAATTTTCTACACATACACCATATGGTGGTAGGGAAACCTCATGTTGAACAGTTTGAAAACAGGTCCGGCTAAAAGTTACTTCTAAGCTGCAATGAGAGATTTATTTCTTACGGTTTATCCATGCCCGGCTAAATCTGTCAGCTACCTATCCCTAGCTGCCAGCCAAAGTCTCGGTTACCATTAGAAAGCGTTAATCAATGCCCGACAGGTAGCTACTCAGATTAATACATTAAAAAGAAACATTTGTTTACATTTAAAAGTGAACCCAGCATTTTATCACATTTTGAGGTAACTTGCCGACCCTTTGCCAGATGTATTACTTTTCCTTTGAATTGCGACAACTGAATTATAGGACACGATAGAAACGTACAAAATAAAAATGTACTTTTAAGAAATTACATAAAAACAACTTTAAAATAATTATCCTAATTACCTAGTTTATGTAATGAAAATATGTTTTTGTTTGAAACTTTTGAGGTTTAAATGAAACAAATGCGTATTAATCATTTTGTCTGTCTGAAATATGGCAACACCGAGAAAAGGGGGGGAAACCATTTTACTATCAATTTTACCTGATTTTACTACGAAGTTTCAACGTTCCTAGTTTATTGAAGCTCTTGTTTTCGTCTTTTCAACTGATATTTATGTGTGTGCGTACAGATATAATTAAAAACCAATATTTTTTTGTGAAAATCATGGTTCGTCAGTGCCAAATTTGCAAAAAAACAGTCGGAATTTTCCTAACCTCTCTTTTCACCTGTAAGTAAATAGTTCTATTGGCCAGTGGCACTGTCCGACTAGTCCGACAGTTTCTCCCCACTCCTTGAAAGTCATTGATAAAAACATAGAAACGGAGAAAGGTAGAAGTGTGGTGGTAGGACGATGGATACGTGGTTAGATCATGAAATTAATGAAGTACACTGGTGCCCGATGATTAAATGTCCAGGCGTTAATGGTGTGAGATCCTCAGGGTCAAAGGATAAGGGTGAATTGATTATTGCCTCTACTTCTGTTAATAATGATGTATAAAAATGTCCAAACGACCATAAGTATGGTCCATTATTAAAAGGGGAAATCGATCAATCCCTTAAAACATTGCTTATTCATGTACAAGAAAATTATTTTTCCGAGGATTTTGAGCAAATAAGGGCTAATAAAATAAAACATCGTCACCATCTTACTAAACTAATCTTTATCTGTGAACATTTGAACTATATAGTCTCCATGATTTGAATACTAATAACAAAATATTCTTCTAACCTCACTTTTCTCAGTTGTCAGACTTGTTAGTGGAAAAGTATAGGGTTGATTTAGACTATAAAAAATGACTAATGATTCTTCTTAACCACTAGTACTCACCAGAATAGCAGTTCTATTGAAATTGGTTAAAAAGTTACTATCTAGAGTTATTGCTTGTCAGTCAGTTGCTATAAAGTTGCTTGACTGCCACTCAGATACAATAATACACCGAATCAAATATATAGAAGTGATGGTTTTTATTTTTGTATGTTACCGAAACGTCTGGCAACACCGTAGGTAATGTCACTTGTCAGTGTCAAAATTGTGGTAATAGTGTTATTTTTATTTATCGATTGTATTTGCTTTGTCTAAATGTATGAATTGTTTGCTATTGTTGGTTTATTTGGTTTTAAAAAATGTTCTCGAAACAAAAATATTTCCAGTTTCACTAAGTCAGAACGGCAATTATTAATACAAGTAGCCATTAATGAAAATGAATATTAATAGAATTTTAGTAAACTACTATAAATAAATCAAAATGAAAGCTTTTTCGATTTTGCCGCAAACGATGATAATACGTTGAAATTCAAAATTTAAATGATGCGAAATTTGAACAAACAATCACGACACACAGTTGACACTCAGAATCACGGAACACCACCTTCTCGATCTAATTAACTGTCTGTTCTATGGTTAACATCAAGTTGATACTGGCAGCTAGGATAGCTAATGCAAGCTGGCCAGTTGATAAACAGTGCCAACAACTAAGATTTAGCCGAAGGCTACAATATTTAACCGAGCATTGATAAACCCGCCCTTAGATATTTATTGTATGGGTAAAGCAATTTTTCTTTGAACTTAACCACGCAAACCGGGTTAACAATACTATGACGTCACGGTAAACTTTTGTGACGTAACGTTTTGTGGAAATAAACAAACTCCTAACCTCTAATAAGATAACTACTCTGTCATACTATCACAATAAGCTGGTTTGTGTGGTTGGTTAACTGTTACGTCATGGTTTGGAATACAAGTCGAGGAATATTGACTGGTTAACTCATAGTTAACCCGGTTTGTGTGGTTAAGTTCAAATAAAAATGGCTTTTGATATCATTGGAAGAATATTCTGAAGTCAGTCAAACCATACGCAGGAGTTGGTCAACCGTCAGACTCCACATTATTTGAATTAAGTATAAATATTATAAAATAATATCAATAAAAATATTACGGATGTGAAAAAATCTGGATAAATAGCTATTATCTGATATTCAAAAATATGTTTGAGTGTCTATATAAGCCAAGTTCGTCTCTGAACAACCAAGTGAAAAGTAAATCTGTCGCCTCTCAAATTAGATCGATAAAAATTTCAAATCCGACACTATGGCTTTCAGAGGACGATTACATTTTATTCGTACAGATCTGAGATGAGCTGAAAGATGAATTTATTTCATGTAAATAATTTTTCCTTATTCTGAAAAAAATACATCAAATGTAATGTAAATGTTGAACTATACTTATACGTGAATGCTGTGATATAGCGATTTATATATGAAGAGAGCTTGAACAGGTTGTATATGTTGGGTATGTTTATCATTAGCTACCAAATGGAGGAAATATATCAACAAGTATTAAATTATTTAAATGAAAGTGTTTAAAGGTGAATTCAATGTTTATTTTATTTGGGGGCCAATTTATTTAGAGCAATATCATCTATTTAAATTAATACTGAGCTTCAAAACTAAAGACCTGCAGCTCTTATATCTCTACTAAGTACATTAAACGTTTTAAAAATTCTCAATCCATTTTTGGTGGCGGTCCTTCACTAGGGAAGGGGAAGTTAACTGGGACACTTTGTCCAAGTACCCCGTATTGTTACGTAGGTACCCAAACGTGAAAATTCCCTCCATAAATTGCCCAGTAAACATGGATATCCATATAGTGTCCACGATTGGTTCATATGGACATGGACACAGAATGGGCATCCAATGGATGCATGTCCATTTACCACTAGTACAATGGATATTCGTCTGGGGACATTCTCTGGACCTTCAGTTCTTGTTCACCACTGGACGTGAAGATTTGTTTGAATGATGGACGTCCATTGTTCATCCATGAGATGTCCATGGTTTATTTATCATGTCCAGTGAATGTCCATATTTGTACAAGGTATATATATATTCTTAGTACGAAACGGACATCCATGGGATGTCCAATTTTGTGGCAAATGAATGTCCACCGGATATCCTTCTGGACTTGAACGGATATCCCTTATGTCAAATGTGGATATCGATTGGACATCCATTGTATGTTCATGTGTTATCTGGGTGAATTGTTTATTTAATGTTTTGTCAGATATTCCTTTTTTGAATATCCACAGAGAACTGAACAATAATTCTTATGATTTAATTGTTCATCAAAAGCTAATCTACTACTTTCAGAAAAAAGTGGTGTTTCAATGGAAGCGGTAAGTTGATAAACTCCGTGATCCATTCACCGTTTTTTTTTTGGTGGTTGGATTGGTCCTTTGCTGAAACCGTAGTGCCGTAAGTAGAATGCCCCATTATAGAGAGCCTCGACTAAGTGTTTGCCACAGTTCCCAAAATACCTAAACGGTTTGGTTGTCTAGCCCAACGTTATTATACCCAACTCGCAGCGTACAAACGCTGCTTGGGCCCCTCCCGACGATACAAATATATGTAATTTCTGTCGTGGAATTTATTATTTATTAAGTTTAATTAATAATTTGTTTCAATTTAACATTGACTATTGAAGATAGCTTTTAACGTTGACAATACAATTTTATTAGATTGTAAATAGTATTATTAATGTAAAAGAAATTGACCACTCACCTTGTTTATATTGCTCTAATACCATTCACTACTACAGAAATGATTAATAATAATTAAACATCATTTAGCAAACTTTATTGGGTTATGTTTACATTTTCTGACAATGAACTAATCCCTCATAAATTTTAAAGATGCTTTTGACCTATTATGTCAAGTTCAATGAACTATATACAGCTACTTATTAACTTATTAGGTTAACCTTAGAGCTACTGCTAAGGGTTTTAATAGCGTTTTCCATTGACCGCACTCGTGCGCACTGAATGCGAATTTTCCAAGTTCCGCGTGTTCCAATGTCTTCATGACCTGTCGTGGAGCAACGTTATTGTGTTCCATTGATGATTAACCAAGCGCTCTCAGCTCGAATTTTTCAGAACCGTCGATAGACTAGAGTGCAGGATACATAACCTATTTTTATTTATTATTATTAGCAAGTGTCATATGCTATATTTGTCAACGAGGTGAATGGAACATGAACAGCTCCGCGCGAACTAGAACCAAAAACGTGCGCACCAGCTTGGGATCGGTGCAATTTTGGGTCGCATTTTCATCGCGCTGGTGGGAGGTCAATGGAAAACGCTATTAGTAGAAGAAGACGGATCTTGACCTTGTGAGGCTTGAACTGGTCCATAATCATCCATTTTGTGTTCCGATGCTTTCAAGAGGTGCTTTGTGCTCTTTCAAAGTATCTTCGGACTTAGTACAGCTACAATCATAACCTTGAGTGGTCATTCAAACGGAGCTAGCGGATTTCCTTCAAACAGGAACAAAGATAGTTATAATTTTGAGGTCGAATAATTTTGAGGTAAGTACCCACTCTTTATTCCCCTGCATCCAATGGAGGAGACTAGAACTTTCTATCTTTCCAATTAGTCGAGTTATGAATACATGAAATTTTAGAATGTAGAGTGTCGAGTTTTTTCAAAACTTCCTTATTCTCCCTTATTGCTTGGAAATATTTAGTCAAAATCCATGACTATATGTAAAATGTTCTCCTGGATCCAATGGAGGAGACTAGAACGTTCTATCTCCATAATTAGTCGAGTTATGAATACATGAAGTTTCAGAAAGTGGATTTTCTAATATTTTCACTACTTTATCATTTATTATTCACAAGACGGAAACGCTTCGAATTATGCTTTTGAAGAAACTTTTCCCAATTTGCAATTCTCTTGTAAATACTCCCCTGGAATTTCAGTTCAGTATTCATAGTTTCGTGGTATTTACAAGACTTTTTATGATGAAAATGCGTTTTTTCGTAAATTTCATTACACCATCTGAATGCGAAAGAATGATTTTATCAAAAAACTGACTGTGGCATTTGTTTTCCCGTATCAAAAAACCTCCGGTTGCGAATTTTAAGCCAATTCCATGTCGCAAAATTTTTTTTTCGTTGGAAATCTCCAAGGGGTAGGTAGGTATGGAAATATTTCACGATTTAAATTGCTCTTTGTTATCTCCCTCAATGCTTGGGAGTATTGACTTAAAATTTATATCTACATGTAAAATGTTCCCACTCTCCAGCTTTTTATTCTGATTTCTTCAACGGCGAGTTTTGAATCTGGTTTTTGTCATTAATTTTAACACTTAACACAAAAATGTTAGCATGTCTTTAAAGAGAATCAAGATACCTTTCAAATTATGTTCCACTCGACCCCCCATGCCATTAAAGATTCTCGAACGGGTAGTTACCCCTTTTAGGGGGATGACCGTACAACCATAAGTTAACTATCAAAAGTTGTCCCCCTCGAAAACAAAATCGACGTGTTTCGGGATTTGCCGCAAAAACCTCCCCCGCCAACAATATCTGAGGTGGACTGTTTCTAATGCGCCACCCCCTATAGATGTTACTATGCTCAGTCACTGGAGGGATGCAGATTTGGTTGGAGTTGTTGCTGTTTATGATTTAGGAGGTAAATTGCCGAACTTGAGTATTGTATTGTTTTTGAGATAAAGAGAGGAGGTCGTAGTAGAAGTTTTTTTTAAATTTAGAGTAGTGATCGTTGCGTTAAACATATTGTTTTATGTCTTCTGTATGTTCGTAGTGGTATATTCATTATTTTTTTTGTTTATTTCAAGAAGTGAAACCTTTTTTTTTATAATATATTTTAATTTGACGTTTCTAGATAAGTTGTGATTTCCCCATAATATAATAAAAAAAAGAATGTAAGTAGTTTTATGATCTTGGATGTCAAGAAAAGGAAAGTAAATAAATAAAAGTAAATAAAATGAGTCATTTTTAAATTATAGTTTATTTAAAACAAATCAAAAGATAAACAAAATTAATTAAACAAATAATTAAAAAACATGTGTTCAAGTCATCACTTGTAGTTACATGAAAATAATTTAAAAAATAAATGACCTAAGAAAAATTAAATGAAATAATTCGATCGATCACGCAGCTCGGTGGAAGGTTTCCTCTCCTTTATTCAATTAATTTGAAGACATGACAGAAAAATTTAGAGCTGCACGTAAATAAATATCACTAGCAAGACAATTTTTTTCTTCAGTTTTGTCTTATGACATATTTCAAGTGATTTTTCTCGTCTCATTTTTTCCAATATATCGCCGATTTCCCAATTTATTCGGACATCCTATTTATATCATATTTCAATACCCCGCAATTGTTATATTTAAGGGAACAGAATAAAACGCTGCTTAAAAATTTCAATGTACTTTAATAAAATCTGATAAAACAAAAAATCAATCCCAATTTCCAGGTGACACAAAAACTTTTATAAAAATAAATAATCTTATTTACAAAAGTTGGCAGTCTTTATTACTACGAATTAATCATCCATAATATCGTTGAGATTATTTTTTCACCTCTATCATTATGTAACAAATTCAAAAGAGGGTCTCTAATCTTTTCTTCCAAAAGATTAAAAAGTTCCTGCCTTATCAATTTAATCAATTCTGCTATTTTGTGTTCGTCAACTTGAAAAACGATCCAGCCATCTTCTAATACTATAAAAGTATTACCGCCTTGTACTTTGATATTTAGATCAAAGGATGAGAACAGTATAAGCGGTATCACCGGTACCATCGTGCACTCTCTGAAGAACACTTTACTGGTTTGAATTTTCTCCTGATAAACCAAATAAGGACTCGTGAATGATTTCGTCGAATAATTTATTGAACTGGGGTGCATAAATACCTGCAAATAATGAATTAATGTTAATAAAATGACTGCGCGGAACTCTGTAACATAATAGAAAGGAAATTTCTTTCTTTGTTAGGAAATTTCTTGTAAGGTTACTCCGTATGTCTATTCGGAGACTTTCGAGCAATTCCGTGTGAATATTCGGCAGATAGAAATAGAAAGGGCTACAAAGGTCTTTTTATCTGTTTTTATATACATACTTATCCCGTTTTGCCATTGTTTATGTTGATTATTGATTATGATTAGGTTCTGAATATTGTTTATTTTTAATTATACATGAATAGGTAATTTTTTTAAATAAATGGGTGGTATATGATTAAATAAACTTAGGTAATAGATTTTTTTATCTACTTCGCATTTTTGAAACTACCTTCTGGTTGACTTACATATAATTTTTATTATATTATTCTGCCAAACTATGATAATTAGGGTAAAAACATAAAAAAAATTAAAAGTAAAACGATTTTGGTAGGAGTTGAACCAACGACCCTCGCTATGCAAAGCAAGTGATTACCCATCGCAACCAAGGACTACGACACTCGTAGCGCTCAATAATACTTAGTCATGAAACAAACGTATCCTCTTGGTTTTTAAAGATTGGTAGAAAAATTAAACATTCTGTATAGAATGGCAGGATGAAAAGACATCGAAACAAAACTCAGAAATGGAAACAATAATTGATATTACTGGCAACTAAATGTCAAAAGCATCACAGAATAAAAAAATCTGAAAATGTTTTCAAGTTAGATATTACTTGTTTCCTTCTACCCGAGATCGCCCGAAGTTTACAGGAAAAAGTCATAGAGAGTAGCATTTGTCGATAGAAAGAAATTTCTTTTCTTTGCTATTTCTTTTCTATTTCTATTTCTATTTCTATCAAGTTAATGAGAACGCGCTCTGCTTTTTAAAGTTAGTTTACATTTTTGGTAAAGTAAAGCTCAAACAACCCATACCAAAACTTACTGAAGAAATTCTGAAGTTAAATAGGAGAGATATCAGGCTGGTAACCGGCCTTATAACCGGACACTGTGGCCTGAGAAAGCACCTTCACACAATGGGGATCTTCCAAGAAGAACCTACATGTAGATTATGTGGCGAGGAGGACGAAACAGCCACCCATATAATTTTCGAATGTGAGGCTCTACGTTGGTTGAGGTATAGACAGATTGGGCCGGATGACCATATATACAACCTCACCAAAAGAGATACTGTGAAGTGACTTCTAGATCTCATCAAGGTCACAAATCTTCTCACAGACTAGCAGACAGACAGGACAATACAATAAGCCAACGGCTGCAGTGTTGGGGCCCACTAACCCGGCCTGTTTTCGTCTGTCTACCAACCAACCAACCAAAGTAAAGCTCGCTAAATTGGCGTTCGTTACTATTTTATTACAACTTGACAACTAATCAGATTGGTTTATCAGTGGGAGCTGTGGGCAAAGAACGTTCACCTCTTTAATTGTTTCTTGTACAAGTTGGCAAATTAATTTTCGCAGTTGACGATGCGTGAGAAAGCCATACAATTTAACAACGTTGTAAACGCAGTTACCGGGAAGAGCAGGCGACGTGTGGCTTACGAATTCTGCCAGCCAACTGAGCTCTTGCAATCCGCATACGTCTTTGCTACGGTGCATCGGACGTTGCCAAATTTATTAATATAATTATTCATTTGGAAGATAAAGGATACCAGTTCGGACACGGACTCATCTTCCGAATCTGATTCAGAATTAAAGTCAAACGTAAGTGCATTGTTTCCATTGTTCTTATAGGTCAACAACATAAGTGCGTTCTATTTTCCAAGCACAACCGAGTGGTATTTGCGCGGTTCTCGCGTCAGCAGTTATCTCCCACTAAAAAATTCGCTGTGACTAGCGCAGCGTCTTTTTTTGCGACCGTTACAGGAGAACGTAAAACATTTTTTTTATTAAACGATAAAATAAAACAATTTAATTTTTCAAATCTTCATTCTATTAGAACTACGTTCAATATTATATTCGTGACGCGTTTCGCTAAGACAGTAGCTTTCTCCTTTTTACTAGAAAGCTCCCGGTAAGATTGTTGTGAAATAATTTCCAGGTAAACTTGTTCAATACTTTAGTTAATCCTATATTTAGATACTTTTCAGATTTTTATTTCCAAGTAAATAGATCATAATACTTTTATCAATATCCGTATTAATGCACTGTATAAATTACAAAATTTTTGTTTGGTTTGTTTTTGTTACTTTACCCATAAAAAATACCAATGTTTGAGTACATAACACCTTTTTCCATTTCTCTTCAACACAGGATTTGTCAACTTTTCATTTACATTCAAAGTACCTACATTTTCACTCAAAAAATCAGAGTATTTCAAAATTTAAATAAAGACAGAAAATATATCATTTTGCTCAACAAAACACTTGAATAAAAATGCCCGAAGCTAGTTGAGTAAAAAATTCAAATCTAAAATCTTTCAATCCATTTTTCTCAGAATAATAATTATTTTGTGACATGACACCTTCATCCACTTGTGTCTTCAGTTAGATTACCAGAAATACATGCCGAACTCTCTAACAATGATGCACCGCTGGTGAAAACTGTCTTATTGATTTGATTCGGATGCTTATGAGTTGTGACGTAACAAGAAACATTCGTGACTTTTACTATAGCATGTCTACATAATACTATTCTGCGACTTGATACGGTTTAGCTCTGTAAATTGTATGCGATGTTGTGGACTGTGGAAAGTAGTTAATACTCTACTGCTCTTATTACTATATAGACTTAATACCTTCATTATGTTTTATTTCAGAAGCCTTTGGTCCAATGGCTTTGAATTTGTGCCAGCTGATTAAGCAAACAATTTCAAGTAATTTGAATAAAAACATCAGGAAATAGAGAATTTTGCTCCGAGACACAGAATTAGATAATAAAATGTGCGACAGAGAGTGAAAAGTGTAATGTGTACTTACTGTTTCATTTGCCGTTGCAAATTTCAAATCTTTGACTTCGTTTTCTTTGGGTACTGCTCCTGCAGCGCTCATTATGTATGACTTAGATGGTGTTAATATTTTCACTACATTCGGATAGAGAGCAGCACATAACACGGCAGATAAAAGACGAATGTTTTCACCGTTTCTATTAAACTGAAATAGAAGAGAAACATTTCAAGAGATGTTAAATAATACATTTTTTGACGACTACTTCTGAAAGTAGCTTTTTCTATATTCAATTACGGATCGAAACTTATGTTTTGTAAGTTTCATGTGCTGCAAATGACAGTTCCATAGTACAAAACTCTTTCTGGACGCTCTGGGGGTAGACTGCTTTAACAACTTCCTAGTTTAAACATCACAGGAGCCATGAGAACAACACCAACCGCAGCAATGGAACTAATTACTGGTCTGACCCCTCTGGACCTGTACGTCAAGGAGGTTGCGTTAATGGCCATGGTACGATTGCGCACGGCTGGTGTAAACCCCGAAGTAGGAGTGGGCCAATTGAGGTTGAGCCTGTGGCAGGAAGCGCTCACTGCGCTACCTCTGCTGCAGGCAACCAATGATGCGATTGAACCCAGGTTTTTGTTTAACAAACCCTACAAAATTCAAATAAGACAGAACACAGAGCCAGGTGCTGCAAATGCAACACGCATATATACAGATGGTTCAAAAATGAAAGAAGGCTCAGGATGTGGAGTTTACTCAAGAGCACTAAGCCTAAAGATGAAGTGGGGAATGGGAAACAATACCAGCGTAGTTCAAACAGAACTGGCTGGTATCTCAATTGCCACAAAAGAACTAACCAGAAGAGGAATTTCTGGCAAAAACATAATAATCTGCACTGATAGTAGACAAGCCCTATTAGCCTTAAACAGACAACGTGTTATATCGAGGCTAGTACTAGAGTGCCACCAAGATTTAGCTGACGCCTCGGCAGATAACAATATTATCCTGAGGTGGGTTAAAGGGCACGACAGGAGTAAAGGAAATCGCATTGCTGATTCTTTAGCCAGGGAAACCGCTGGACTAAAAATTCTAGGACCCAGTGACACCTACGGCCTAACGACTTCGACAATTGCGGAACTAGCCAAACGCTAC
Organism: Lochmaea capreae; assembly: GCA_949126875.1. Taxonomy (NCBI): domain Eukaryota; kingdom Metazoa; phylum Arthropoda; class Insecta; order Coleoptera; family Chrysomelidae; genus Lochmaea; species Lochmaea capreae. The sequence goes on from OX421397.1 coordinate 7,010,387, forward strand.
ACCCATACTCAATCCCTTAAGAGATGGGATGGAATCAAAGGATGCAGTCTTGCCAGGATCACCCTGGGCGACCCTGGGAAGCTGGAGCCGAAGAAATATTTGGCGATGACCAGGAGAAACCTACGTTTAACAGTAGGATTTCTGACTGGTCACTGTCAACTAGGGAAACACCTCCATACTATGGGGATAGTGGACACACCTCTATACAGGATGTGTGAAAAGGAAGATGAAACTGTCAGACATGTCCTATGCGAGTGCCCGGAATTATCGTCAATAAGAGAGTGTGTGTTCGGTGAGTCTTGGCCTACACCTGCCGATATAAAGGAGATGTCTCCTAGTGACCTGTCCACCTTCCTGAGAAGGACAGGATGGACAATGACCTAGGAAGACAACTCCTCGGGAGGATGTACAATGGGTCACATGTGGCCTAAGTGATATGAGCCTACACTCACCCTCCCTACTCTACAGATACAAAGAGAACAACTTCCTAGATGTAAATGTACCAACGTCAATGTTGACAGTTCTATTGTCACAATATAAATGCTTACCAGTCGTTCAACAAAGTAGCACTTTTAGTCCTTGGCATACAAATCACTATTACAGTATCTGGTGAAATTGATGTCAAATTTAATTTATATTATAACAGAAAATTATTAGATTGAAGTTTCTCCGAGCGTTATTTTTTTTACAGAATTGTATTTTTATGTGCAATTTCAAAGAGCAATTGACACAAAATACATAAGCAATAACCAGAAATGTCAAAGGGGATACATATTGTATCAAAAACACTCCAAGTTACATAAGACTATTCATTTAACTGTGGTATTAACCGATTTAAATGTGTGGAAATAACAATATTCTTACCTCAGGACCAGTAAGTTCGAACACGTCATCCCAACCCAGCCTTTTTTTTGGAGTCAAATTTATTGGCACGAAACCTATATCAACTAAGAGTTCCAAAAATTGTCTTTTCACATCTGCAATAGTTGTTAAAGTTCTATAAGATAAGAAATTTTCATTGGCAAAGTGTTTGGCTCCCACGGAAGTTTTCTTGTACAGTTGCAGGAATTTCTGAAAACATATATGTAATATGAAACAAATATAATAAATATACAGCAGTGTGAATAAACAATTCGATTATATTCAAAATTTACAGCTAGAAATATAGAAAAGTTGCTGTTAAATATAAACATTAAACACACTAAACGGGAACGCAAAAGTAAAGAGCAAAAAATGCGTTCTTCGGCAGATAGATTGGAAGTTTCAGCACGTTTCGTAGCTTCTGGTGCGTTAAGACATAATCCAATCAGCAGCATTCAAAATGGGATTATTTATTTCTAAATTTTTGAATTAAATAATGAGATTCAACAAAAAACTTGTATATCAATAATTTTAGGTTAATTTCACGTTTTTAGAACCATAAAAGTTTATTGGTCACCTTTTTATAATTTTATTAAATGCAATGTACATATTCGTGAATCGATCTTACCTTATAGGCTGTTAATGTTGTAAGATGGTCACTCATACCCAAAGAAAACGATTTTTTCTTCTTATTCGCTTCCTCCCTTTTACCAAAGGGAGATACAAACGGTGATTTAGAACTCAAACACGCTGCCATTGTTAAAGCTGCATCCACACAACCGAAAATTGCACCATAGAGAATTAACTTTCCTGGAAAATAAATCGATTTGTTGAAATCAGAATTGAATTTAACATTAACAGGATTTTTAGAGATGGGCATGGAAACAATAAGCTTATGGAACGCCTCAGTTATCTCGAAAACATTTTAGGAAATGAAGAGTTTGACAAAAACTGTGTCGATTCACATTCGCACTGAAATTTGAAAATTTACTTACCTATTCTAACATCAACTGGTAACATTGCTAAATGATGACCTAAAGGGGTTAAATTGCTGTCTTTGTCTAAGGCACCCACGTTCTCCAATCTTTTAACGGCTGTTAGTATATTTTCTAAGCTTGGTGGTTCTATGAAAGCTCCTAAGAATTACAAATCGAAAATTAATTTGGTGCCTAATAAGTTAATACTATAGATACAGGGTCTGGCAAACATCTGTCATAGTTCTACAACTCTTTATTCTTTTCATCTTTATATTTTATCTATTTCTCAATCGTCGCTTTGTTCATGAAATTGTAAAATTTATCATGACAATCTCACAGATTTATGTGAATTAATATGAATTAATGGTGATTTTAAGATCTCATGTAAAAGGGGTGGTCTATTGGTAAACTACAAGCAAATGACTCGTTTTTTTTTCAAATGTAATGGCATCTGTATCTGTAATGTAATGCTATACACCCCTATAATTTTTTTTGTAAAAGTCCTAGCTATCTCAGAGAAAACACCCTTTATCAAAAATATTTAAATTTGCAAAACTATTTTTCAGATTTAACGCAAAAATTAACAATGAACAACGGACTGAACATTTTTTTAAACTAATTTTGGATTTTTTTTTGTGCAGGATGGTCAAAAATGAGTTTACATTCCAAAACCTCAAAATGAAGTATCTTTTATGAAATAAAACTGGATAATTTTCAAATGAATTGGAATTTTTGTTTATATTATTTTAAAACAATAAAACCGTTTATAGAAACAATGATACCAGATTAATCATATATTTTTGATTGAAAACAAGAACAGCATACTTAGATTTTTACCAAAATTGTTGTTTTTCTAAATAACCCCAAAGGTACACTTTAGTTATGTAAAATATGACTTCATTCGCATCCTATAACCTTCACTAAATTATCAAAACTTACCCAACACTTCAACTACGTCTCTATTTTCAAAATTTTGCAGCACCTTTATATTCAAAATCAACTGTTCTAATGGTATTCTATTGATTTCGGGAATGGGTTGAGGCAGCATATTGTATCTAAATCTATAAAAAATTGGTATTTTTTTTTTTAATTAACACAATAAGACAGTGAATAAAAAATATATGGAAGAACACTACAGTATAGTTAACATCATAAAGTGAGGTGAAATTATCTAGAAATCTATATTAAACTCATGTGCAAATACTATTTTATGAATGAAAGCAAACGTTACAAGAGATCAAGCAAAAAACAATGAAACTATTCTCAGAGTAAAGAGAAAAATAATTAATTTGTGTATGTAATTCCATATTATAGGCTCTTTGGTCTTGTTCAAAACCACTCAGGAAGACTTTATCTGTCTCCATGTCTCTTTTGAGACGACTGTTGATAACTGTTAATATTTGGTTACGCTAAGCAATAGAAGCTAGTTCACTATTCTAGAAAGATTGATTATTCTAAAAGAGAACATTCTCGAATATCACTTAACTGAAGAATAAATTAAAGCAAAGAACCAGGGCAGCTTAGTAAAAAAATCAGTTTGGTGAATAAGATACAGAAAAGAGTCAATTGAGTGAATAATGAGAATAAATATGATCATGATGCGAATGAAAGACAATAGAGTGCGCTAGAGGCATATTGTTTTCACAACGACTTTACACAAAATAGTATCAACACATTTTTGATTCGATGGCAGATTGGCAGTCATATTGAGGCTAATAACGTTTTGTTCACGTTTTGCGTTACACAATTTATAACTTAATAACGGTTGAACCAGTTGTAGTGATCTCTTATTAGTTAGATTCGTCTACGTCTCCAATAGCAGAATAAAATGTTTTACAGATAATTAAATTCTGTTTGACAAAACCGATACAATACCTACCTGTCAAGTCGTTTAAATATAATATCTGTCAGATTAGCTAATTGTCAGAATGACATTTATGGAAGTTTGAAATAAACAAAAGCTACTCTGACACTCCGTTAAGAGAGTAGAAAATAATGGTCTTTCGCGCGACGCTGCAATAGGGTTTTTTTTTATTTTTTTTAATGTATTTATTAGCAATCAAAACAACTATAGTTTTATAAGCTAATGTGCTGACTGGAGAGCAGAGTTATGCTCTACTATAGCATGATGAGGTTTTCTCCAACGACAAATCCTCTTCAATCATTTATTAGGTCTGCTGGCCAGTTCCTTTTCAGTCTCCTTGTATTTTGGGGTTCTAGAAGTGGATGGATTAGTCCATTTACATGGCTTTCTAGTTTGTCGTGATGGTTCGTGCTTCGCTCTGCAATTTCATCCTGGATTTAAGGAATATTTAAGTCTCCATGTAGTGTTGCATTAGACACGTACCATGGTGCATCTGTTATCATTCGGAGTGTTTTGGATTGACTTCTTTGGATTGTAGCTAAGTTTGAAGTGAGTCTTGAGTTCAAATGTATTCCTAGGTATGTTATACTCGTGGATTGTGGTATTTGAATATTATTAAGAAAGACTGGAGAACATCGATCTTTTCTTAGTGTGAAAGTCACTTGGACTGATTTTGTCTCGTTTATTTTCATTCTCCATTTGTGTAGCCAAGTTTGGATATCATTCAAGTGTCTTTGTAGAATCTCTGATGCTGTTATTGGATTTTCGTGGCTTGCAAGTATGCCTGTGTCATCGGCAAATGTTCCCATGGTTGTTTCTACATTTGTTGGTAGGCCAGTTGTATACAATACATACAGTAAAGGTCCGAGAACACTACCTTGTGCAACGCCTGATTTTATTGGGAAGTTGTTGGAAATGCTTTCATTTACTTTCGTTCGGAATTCTCTCTCTCCTAGGTAAGATCTTAGTAGTTCAAAGAAAGTTATGGGGAGATGTGGGGATGTGGGTTTGGTCCTAGTTCGTTACGAATGGGAAAAACTTGAGTTTTTGGTTCCTTGGAATTTTTTATTGGTTTCCATATCGAGTTGAGCAATAGGGTTTGCCCTGAACTCCTAAACGGCTGGACCAATATTAATTAAATTTTGAGTGGGGAGGCCTTTTAGTGCAGCCATTCAAAAGAATAACTCAAATTTTTCGACCCAAAATATCTACTACTCTGATATTTTTTAATCAAAATAAAAATAGACCAAATTTGCATAAGTAATATGTTAGGTTAGTTTATTATATTTGTGATTTAGGTGAATTTGTTTTTTTTTTTACAGAAAAAGATGTCTTGCATTTGGAGTTTTCAGAAAACTTGTGAAATAAAGACGTTTTATTTGAATTTGAGCGAAGTAAAAACTTTTTAGGTGCAGCATGTTTATAAGAGTGAAGTTTTCAATTATTTGCAATAAAAAAACTTAAAGAAAAATTGCGGAAGGGGCGGGGGGGTTTAGATGCATAATCGCAAATGTCTTGTATAAAGTCACTGTAATTGTTTGTAGATTAAATAAAAACAAGTTAGAAGTTAGAAACTGTAAAAGGCACAAAACGTTACAGTAAAATAGAACATACCTATGATTTGTGTAAAGATGTATACAAACACCACTCATCACTCTTCCAGCTCTTCCTTTTCTTTGTAATGCATTAGCTCTTGTAACCCAAGTTGTTTCTAAACTCTCCATGTTTCTATTAGGATCAAATCGTTTCTCTTTCATTTTACCAGCGTCCACAACAAAGACGCAATCATCTATCGTTACAGAAGTTTCAGCCAGGTTGGTCGACAGGACAATTTTTCTCTGACCGTCTTTGGGTTTTCTAAAAAGTTTTTTCTTTTCAATTCATTATTTCATTTAAATATAAAAATTCAAAATAGTTAAATCGGGGGATCGGGGCGGAAAAAATATTGGTCCATAACGTCCCATCCCAGGAAAAATATTCATCCAGCCAGCCTCTAATTAGCAAAGTCGAATGTGACAATCATCCATCATGTTGAAAGTACATTTTACGTCTTTGCTCCAAAGGAAATATATTCTAATTCAGGTATTAAGAAGTTGTCCAGCAAATACAAATATACCTCCTGATTTAATGTATCTTTCAGAAAATATGGTCCGATTATTCGATCCAGTAAAATAATCGCACACCAAACATTAACTTTTTTATCAAATTGACTAATACAGTAAATCCTGTAGCTCGGGTTTTCACTAGCCCAATATCGACAATTTTGGGAAGAAACGACTCCGTTTGTTGTAAACGTTGCTTCGTCAGAAAACAAAATATTATTGTGAAAGAATCGGTCATGCATAAGTTTTTCACCAATCATCGGACAAAAGTCTAACCTTGTGTCATAATCATAATCTTGTAAGGTATGAATAAATTTCGGTTTAATGGATGAATTTTGTTTGGCTTAAATATTTTCTGTAAGTGACTCTTGCAAAAATCAACCTCCACTGTTCTTTTTTGTAGACTCAACTTGGGATTTTCCCTTAACGAATGCATAGATGGTGCACTAGTTGCATCATCCTCCTCAACGTACGCCTTTTTCAATTCATTTTTGTCTTGAACAGATCCTGTCTCATCAAACTTCTTTATCAATTTTTTTAATCCACACCGCGTAATGGGTACCTACATCTGGATATGTTTCGTGAAATTTTGCAATTGCATACTAGTACGAAACTTTCCCAATACCATAACACTTAATAAGATATACTCTTTGTTGAACAGTTAACATTGTTAAATATTTATTAAAGAATGACAATTTGAAAATTATTTATAAAAGTTGACAGCTACTTGGTACATCGTAAACGTCACTCACTAGATTAATACATTATATTCGAACTTGGTGCAAAAATTCATACAGTTTTCATAAAATTAGCTATAAAATGAGACGGGGTTTGAAAAACTTACCGGAATATGGCAGATTGTTCTTCACTGGATAAAGATGAATGTAACGGAAGCAAAATATAACGCCCCGTTCTCCTTCCAAATTGAGGGTGGATACAAAGTTGATCATACATGGTAGTGATTTCTGTAATTCCTGGAAGGAATATGAGGATAGTTCCTAGTTTTGGATACCTGTGATCACCTGATACTATCCATTCTAATACTGATTCTATGAGATCATAATTAATCTTTTCGGGATCCATCAGAAATATATTTTTGCATGTCGTTAAGCTATAATCTAGAAACAAAATTAAAAATAAAGTTTAGGATTCGGTAAAGTTTAACTAAGCAAATATATTTTTGTTTAATCAATACTTACTTGGATATCTAGCTAAAATTTGAACGGGATTTAAATTTTCGTCTCTTACATTATCCCTAGGTTTATTATCAGCATAACTAATATCACTGGTAGCCATCATAATTTCTAAATAATCATCATCGCCTCTTAACTTTCGACAATACTCCGAACCATCTTCCAAAACATACCCGGTTGATTCGAAAATATCTTCTAAAAAGTATTGTTCAACTGGAAATGTTCGACCGGGAATGTTAATAACTGGGATGTCACCAAAATACTCAGAGAATAGAGAAGCATTTAAAGTCGCACTCATCAGTATTACTTTAAGGTCTGGTCGAATTTGTAGAAGTTCTTTCAAGATTAGAAGGAGGAAATCACTGCAAAATTAAATCTGTATTATCACAGGACTGTTCTCATGAAATTAAATGTTATGTAGGTTTATTTTCGTTTGTCTAGATAAAATGAGTAAATAATATTCCCAGAGGTAAAAGAAACAGTTTTATTCTTAATCCAACCAATTTACAGTAAAAGTCCATTTTTATGAAGAAAACGTCACAATATTCCCCGTCTATAATTGTTTTGCATCCCGGAAACCAAACCAAACCAAAAGGTAGTAATGTGATTCTCATCAAATATTTTTAATGTAATGTTAAGTAGAATTTCAAAAAAACGTTAAAAGAAGATCATATTAAAACATTAAAAATTCATTATCTACATAATATTTTCATATTCGCTTTTTTGGGCCATACTTAATTTTAAGACGGCGCGAAGCTTATCCAAAAGTGTAAAAAAATGATTAACATTTATAAACAATAATGAAAACACTGAACACAATAAATGTTACAGGCTGTCAAAAATAGAAATTATTGGCCTCGAACGTTACTTAATTGCTTTATTCTGAAGATTGTTTCAGCATTCTTATTACATAAATTCGGGAGAAGTGACCATCTTTCTTTAGTTGGAGAGCTGGCTACATAAAACAGTATCGATAAGGTACACGACAGTAACAGTGGCAGAAAGTTAGCAGGTCGGAAAGCGCTCGGCAGAAATGATTCAAAGTCGTTGAAAATTCCCATGAAAAAACCGATAAGGTACACGTGAAACACTTTTTTCAGTACATTCTTTGGGCCTCAAGGAAGAGCGGTGCGATAGTAGCAGGTCGGAAAATCCTCGACAAAAAGAACTGAAAGTCATGGAAAACAGCCTGTAGCGTCAACGGGAAATTTAATAAGGTACACGTGCAAAACTTGTTTCCAGGCATTGCTTAGCCCTCAACTTAGAACACTGTGATAATGGCAGACATTTTTCAGGCCGGAAAACCCTCCGCAGAAATTAGAAAAAATCGGAAAAATTGAAAACTTAAAATTAATCCTAGTTCCTCGCGATCTTTACATTTCCGAACTATTTTCGCTCACACCATTCGAAATATTTTCTTGCGCTACTCAAATTAAAAAAAAATGAAAACTTGATGAATGAGCCAAAATTTTAACGGCGCGGCGTATTTTATACCATCTGCTCGGTTTTCGTGCCGCGCGCTCGATGACTTTTAGTTCCTTCTGCCGAGGGTTTTCCGACCTGCTACTTTTCTGCCACTATCGCGCCGCTCTTCCTTGAGGTCCAAAGAATATACGGAATAAAGTTTTCCACGTGTACCTTATCGGTTTTTTTCATGGGAATTTTCAACGACTTTGAATCATCTCTGCCGAGGGTTTTCCGACCTGCTAACTTTCTGCCACTGTTACATCGGTCTCAGTAAAGGTCTCAATGATACCTGAAAAAAATTTCACGCGTGTACCTTATCGGTTTTTCAGGCAAGCTGGCCGCCATTTACATATCCGGCCTATGGAAACTGGCAGAATAGTCATTTCGCAATGGGTTAATGTTTTTACAATTATTTATTAACTCAACTGTTGAGTACCTTATCGATACTATGTTATGTAGCTCTTGGACTACTTTTGTTGTTGTTATTGTTCGAGCTTTTCCAATTTTATTGAAATAAAGAGTCATATTTATTTTTTATTATTATACATTGAAGTCAAACTTTGTTAAATCAAACATTATTAACATGCAATTTTAAACATAGGGCCTGTGTCTTTGATTTGCAGCTTTGATAACAAATGCCATTTGATAACCTTCAATAATTCCAGCTGGTTTCATGCAAATACGTTAACGTGAACGCTGATACATCTGAAATATCTTCTTTTTTAATAAACTGTACACTATGAATCAAAGTTAAACTGCTGTGTTAAAATTTCAAAAACTGAGTTACGTTAACAGTGACATACCTATATAACATAAAAATGTAAGAACTTTTGAATTATTCACTAGTAAACGATTTTAAAAATGTATAACACCAAATAATGGCATGAAATAATTAGTTTGTGAATTGTAAACAAATGAAAATAGTTTTTTTAGTTAAAGGTACCATGGATTTGACAAAAATTTAAAAACAGTATTCAACTTAATTATCATGAAATGGCTAACCCCTATAAAGTTAGCAGAGCCACTTGCAAATAAATCGATGAAACCTATTCCAATAATTGTCGAATAATTGTCGAGAATTTGTCGTGAACGTAAAAAATTTGTCGCGCTCTTAGTTTTTTTTATAAGGGGTGGCTCTGCTAACTTAATATTAAGTTAGCAGTGCCACCCATAAATAAATATTAAAATGCATCAAAATTATTACGAATAATTGTCGAAATCCATCTGACGTAAAAAAAACGCAAAAAATCTATTCCGTCTAGCATATATATACGTTTTTCTTGGAAATTCCTGGTTTTTGTAGGAATTTCGTATTTTTGGCAACAGCGCATGAGTATATTGATATTTTACGTGCTTTCCATATCATTATTGACGATTATAAATTTTTTTAAGCAGCTTCCTATTTTCCAGAAGCAAAAAAATTATGTTTCAAAGCTGAATGATAGAACATTAAGTAGTACACTTATGTAACTTTGTTGATTTATTATTTTTTCAATAACAATTTATCTGAACAATTGTCAAATGACCAAAACGTGTTTGTCGTGGGGTTTTAACGAGGGTTTTCTCCTATATATGCACCGTGTGATGTAATGAAAGAAATTTTCCGATTTCTCAGTAATACCCACTTGTAATTTGATTAAATATGATTTTTTCCATCCAGAATTGTACTGAACAATTGTCGAATGACCTAAATGTAATTGTCGTGAGCACAGAACAAATGTCGCGCTCTTAATTTTTTTTTATAGGGGGTGGCTCTGCTAACTTAATATTAAGTTAGCAGTGCCACCCATAAATAAATATAAAAATGCATCAAAATTATTACGAATAATAATTGTCGAGTAATTGTCGAAATCCATCTGACGTAAAAAAAACGCAAAAAATCTATTCCGTCTAGCATATAGGTATATACGTTTTTCTTGGAAATTCCTGGTTTTTGAAGGAATTTCGTATTTTTGGCAACAGCGCATAAGTATAATGACATTTTTGTGTTCTCCCTGTCATTATTGTCGAAAATAAAGTTTTTTAGTTAAGTTATTACATCAAAAAAGAATTTATATTTTTATAATAGGTAACATTATTATTAAAGAATAGCTAAATCATCAATGTTCAACACAACCATCGTTGTTTTTACGGTCCGACGATTGATGATATAAAAAAAGACACTTTTATTATCGGCACCAATAGCAAAAATTACAGAAAACTATTTGAAGGTACAAACTGTATCGATGACGTAAACGAAGTTCTTTTAACTTATGGTTTTGAACTTACAAAAGAATGTCTATAACAGTTCACTTTTCCAACAGAAACTAAAAATGTGCCTTTAAAAGTGTTTACAACAGATTACTGAAATCTATCAAGCAGAGAAGGAAACGCTTTAGTGTATGTTACGGGGTATTTGTTAAAAAAATGTCTAATACAACATTCTTGTCAAACCTGCCTAAATTTTGCCCATTCGGCTGATAATTTAGTAAACAAAGAAACTATTTTGTGTAAACTGAAAGCCTACACGACAAAGAAGGATGAATTAAGTGGGTTATGTATACTATTGTATACCGTCAAGGGACATTGTTGAAAACATTATTGCGATGTAGAAAAGTTCAAATCCAAAAACCTTTGTTATACCTAAAGAATCCTATCAATTTAAATATATATTTCTTAAATTACCCTTGTATAGCTTAAAATGAAATAATCTTTTCGAACTTCTCTGGTACCTACCGGTCTAATTATTGACAACAAAGGCGATTCGTAAAAATGATTTATGAGAGCGGCGTCACTTCCGGACAGCAAAGAATAAAAATGTTAATTCAACGTCTCTAAGATCGTCTTCTGTAATGACGATAAATTAATGGTTGTTCACAGTATATCCAAATAAATGTTCCCATTTTTATTGTCGAGTAAAGATATGGGCGGTAGCCAACTATTTTATGAAAAACATATTTAGTTCTTCCGGGTAATGAGTACAATATTATAGAATAATTTTATTCTTGTATACTCGTAGTGTTATGATGTTAATTAGAAGTGAAGTAGAAGGCAACCATACACACAGTTGTGGTTATCAAGAATTATAATGTACTAAAAATGATTCATTAATGACCCCTATTAATGAACGATTTTCTATTAATAAAAGATTTTGGTATATGCAACCAAACATACAGTCATATTGAACAATTATTTGTGTAATGCTGAATGCTTTAACAGAATACTTCTGGTTTTTGATTCACACATTAGTCGGGGAGCCCAAGAGGGTATTTTGCGCGTTACACTTTTATCCATGTACTTCACTTACCTTGTCTTTACATATTTTTTTAAAAATCAGCACACAACAAGCCATCATTTTATACATTCTTGAGAGAATAAAAAAAAGAAATTAAACAAAATCCCTTAGTGCTTCTTCATTTTGTGAATCAGGGAAACAAATTAAAGTAAAATATCCCCTCGAACACATACATCAATACTACAATAAAATATTTCTCCTGTATAATCCAGGTAAATTATCCCCTGTTAAAGAAAAAGAAGAAGTTAATAGATATTCCTTAGTCTCTTCTTCTTTCCGTTAATCGCAGAAAAATATGAAGGTAAAATACACGTTCTAATACATGTTAATTGTATCGATATATACACTGCCTGCCAAAATTATACTGAAAATAGAATTCACAATAACTATTTTCTTGTAAATTCTTAGAATATCCTAAAAAAATTGATTTAAGAATTTTTTTTAGAACTTTTCTACTTTCCCTGTATATTGAAAATATCAAAAATAATAGAAAACGTTTTTTAAAATAATATATATTTATATTCTTAAATGGGGCGGCCAGTGTATATTGAATTCACATCGATGACAAATACTTGTTTATGTGTAATAGAGTGACTAATGAATATCTTATTGCTTTCAGTAACGAATGAATTTTTAAATCGGACGGTCGTGTCGGGAGTGTATTTTATTAATTTACGGGAATATAAGTGTGTTTTCGAATTTTCAGGAGTGTACCTTTGTTCGAAATTATTTTCGGTAGTGAAACTGTGTGTGTCTTCGAACTTTTCGATAGTGTACCTAAGTGCAGTTCGAATATTTGGTCATGATTTCCAAGGATTATAATTTTTTATATAAGGTAAGTCAGTATTTTATTATTTGGTAGTTACTAGCACTACATATATACTCTATTTATTCATTTTCCATTTTTTTTTCAAAAGACATAAGTAACTATGTTGCTTTGTATATTTTACCCGTATATATTACCCTTTCTTTACTAGATCTACTAGCAATATATGAATAGAGTGTATTTAAAGGTTTTTATAATATCATGGAACTTTTACAAATAATTTTCATACAAAAATTTCAACCGATTCTTAATTTATCAACAAATTGGATTTTAAAATGGTTTAAGACATTCATAAATAGAGTAAGTTATATACTTTTCGAATATTTTTAGTTATCGTATTGTCAGTTACTTATTTTATAAAATATAGTCTGTATTTATTTATTTCCAAAGACATAGGATACCTATGTTGTTTGTTGTATTTTCCCAAAATATTATCCTCTCTTCATTTCTCACTACCACTATAAGTACGAGCAATAAATAAATATACACACTGTATTTAAAATATTTTGGATCTTTTACAAATAATTTTTATACAAAAAGTTTAACTGATATAAAATTCATCAATAATCTGAGTACTCGCTTATTAGATTTTAAAATAGTTAAGAATAATCTTTGATACAGTAAGTTATATACTTTTTAGTTATTGTACAATTGGTTACTTATTTTATAAAATCCATTCTGTATTGATTTATTTCCAAAATATTTTTTTCCAAAGACATAGGAGATCTATGTTGTTTCCTATATTTCCCAAAATATTATCCTTTCTTTATTTCTCACTACTACTAGCAATAAATAAATACACTGTATTTAAAATGTTATGGATCTTTTACAAATAATTTTTATACAATAATATTAACCGATTTATAATTTATCAGCAAACTGATATAGGTACTTACTACTTATTTGATTTTGAAATAGTTTAGAACACTTCGATAGAATAATAATTGCCTACTCATGATTATTAACTTATATGAACTTGGAATATTGTTACAAATTATGTATTAGAATTTAAAACTGTTTATGCACTTAATTTTCAAAAGACACGAGTAAGCTATATTGTTTTCCATCTTTTCCCAATTTTTATAACTTCTTTATATGCCTTTTTCCAAAAGACATAGGTTAGTATACCTTTTGGTGAAAGCATTATTGAAAATGTAAATAGTTTGGTAATATTTGACATACCGTTTTTATAATTCCTGAATTCATGTGTTCATGTTTGTACATTTTCATTCCTACACTTAGCAGGTAAAGACAAACTTCTGGTAGGGTTTAGCCAATGGAAAACATCCTATGAGCCGGTGGGGAATATTTTCCATCGGTTTTAGACTTTTTGACCGATTGATTATATTTTCTACTGGCTGGGGTCATCTTCCAGCCATGGGGGACAAACTTCCATCTACGCAAGGTAACTTTCAGCCTTAATTGCTTAACTTTTCAAAATACATACCTAAGTAAGCTATGTCGCTCCTCATTTTTCTAGATATTGTCCCCCATTTCTTTTACGAGGTGGTTATTTTTCAAAAGACATAGGTAAGCTATGTCGTTCCTCATTTTCCTAAGTATTGTCCTCCATTTCTTTTACGAGGTGGTTATTTTTCAAAAGACATAGGTAAGCTATGTCGTTCCTCATTTTCCTAAGTATTGTCCTCCATTTCTTTTACGAGGTGGTTATTTTTCAACAGACATTGGCAAGCTTTTTATTTTACATGTCAAGGACACTACATGTAATCACTAGGTTGCTTCCGATTGACTTTTTCCTTCACGGATGCACGTAGTACCACACTGTGGGAAAGTGCTCGTTCCCTAGGTTGTCCGTCAGTCTCGTTTGCAAAGCGGGCAGTCAGCCAGATGGGGCGAGTGCGCTTAAGTGTTTTCCGTTTGTTGAATGGGTATGGATGAACAAGTTGGGGAAATTGTTGCCCAGTATGGGCTATCAAAATATCGTAGAAGCCAAAGCTGATACATGCAAAGTGACTACTTGACAGATTCTGACTAACAACTATGACGTTCCTCATTTTCCTAAATATTGTCCTCCCTTTGTTTAACAAGGTGTTTATTTTCTCAAAAGACATAGGTAAGCTATGTTGTTCCTCATTTTTCTAAATATTGTCCTCCCATTCTCTTATGAATTGCTTATTTTCTCAAAAGACATAGGTAAGCTATGTCGTTCCTCATTTTTCTAAATATTGTCCTCCCATTCTCTTAGGAATTGCTTATTTTCTCAAAAGACATAGGTAAGCTATGTTGTTCCTCATTTTTCTAAATATTGTCCTGCCTTCCTTTCACAAGTTGGTTCTTTTTTCAAACAGACATTGGTAAGCATTTTATTTTACTTGTCAAGGACGCCACATGTAACCACTTGTGTGCTTACGATTGACTTTTTCCTTCACGGATGCACGCAGTACCACACTGTGGGAAAGTGCTCGTTCACTAGGTTGTCGGTCAGTCTCGTTTGCAAAGCGGGCGGTCATCCAGATGGGGCGAGTGCGCTTAAGTGTTTTCCGTTTGTTGAATGGGTATGGATGAACAAGTTGGGGAAATTGTTGCCCAGTATGGGCTATCAAAATATCGTAGAAGCCAAAGCTGTTACATGCAAAATGGCTACTTGGCAGGTTCTGACTAACTACTAACAATTTTTTTCAGCGCTTCCTTTTCAGCACACTAACACTCTCTTACAGGCTTCAAGATTCCAACGGATTTTTGTTGAATTTTTTAATTTTGTTTGATTTTCTGTTCTAGAAATTTTACCAGCGATGGATATGCTCTTCAGAATTTATTTGGAATATATCGATATATTCAAACTTGCTGATAGGCCTATTTCAAAAATTATAAAAAATTTTGATACTTTTTTTTCATGAATATAATTTAATTTAATTTTTTTCAGCGCTTCTTTTCAGCACACTAACACTCTTTTACAGGCTTCAAGATTCCATCGGATTTTTGTTGAATTTTTTAATTTTTTTTGATTTTCTGTTCTAGAAATTTTACCAGCGATGGATATACTCTTCAGAATTTATTTGTAATATAACGATATATTTAAACTTGCTCATAGGCCTATCTCAAAAATAATCAAAAATTTTAGATAATTTTTTTTATCATTAATTAAATTTTTTGTTCCAGAATTTCTTTCAGGAAAGGATTTTTCAGGTTACAAAAGTTATCTTTGACTTTTTCAATTTGGAGCTCCAGATTTTTTTCCAGTACTATTAATAAATCAAAATTTCCATTCTAATTCATTATAAGGCTTATATTATTTGGTAAAGTACATATTATTTGCATGTTTATTTTCTTATCTGCATGGGTTTAATATTTGCATGCTCAAGCTTGAGTGTGGTAGGGGTTGGTGAAGTAGTGGTGATATTGGGGTGTTAATATGTTAATTTTAAAATATATTATGCTGTGTATTTGTGTTTGATATTTTTGGTTAAAATATTGTATTAAATGTACATTGTTAATTTTTTGTTGATATTTGACATATAATGTTTTATAATTGTTGATTTTGAATTTGTTCCTGATTGTATATTTTTATTTCTGCACTTTGCTAGTAAAGACAAACTTCTAGCAGGGTGCAGCCGGTAGAAAACATCCTGTAAACCGGTGGGGAATATTTTCTGTCGGTTGTTGATTTTTTGACCGATTGATTATATTTTCTACCGGCTAGGATCATCTTCCAACCATGGAGGACAAGCATCCATCTACTAGGAGCAGCTCCAGCCACAATTTTATTTATATTTGTTTATATTATCTTGTATTTTTCACTCAACGATATAATGGATTACACAAATAGGTGTTACAATTCTGGAATATGGAAAACTTTTTTATTATTGGTTTTAGGAAAAAAAGTTATTCCTCATAAAAAGCTCTGCATTATCTAAAATGCAATCATTAGATATTTCTTATTTTGAGCCGTATACGAGGTTTGTCAAAAAATATTAATCTCACTCAAGAGTAAAGTACCTTTGTTTTTCACAATACAGAAAAATTGTAAGAAGTAAAGTTGTTTAAAATTGGAAGTTATATCCAAATATGCAATTACAGCTATTTAGCATAAAAATTAAGATTTGGTGACTACTTACGATTACAAATACTTTATAATGTAAAACTTAAATAATCACCAAGTCTTAATTTTCATGTTAAATAGCTGTAATTGCATATTTGGATATAACTTCCAATTTAGATTATTATTTTTTGACAAACCTCGTATACGGCTCAAAATAAGAAATATCTAATGATTGCATTTCAGGTTTTAGATAATGCAGAGCTTTTTATGAAGAATAACTTTTTTTCCTAAAACCAATAATAAAAAAGTTTTCCATATGTAGCCAACTTACGCGGAAACACTGTATATATATGCTAGACGGAATAGATTTTTTGCGTTTTTTTTACGTCAGATGGATTTCGACAATTACTCGACAATTATTATTCGTAATAATTTTGATGCATTTTTATATTTATTTATGGGTGGCACTGCTAACTTAATATTAAGTTAGCAGAGCCACCCCCTATAAAAAAAATTAAGAGCGCGACATTTGTTCTGTGCTCACGACAATTACATTTAGGTTATTCGACAATTGTTCAGTATAATTCTGGATGGAAAAAATCATATTTAACCAAATTACAAGTGGGTATTACTGAGAAATCGGAAAATTTCTTTCATTACATCACACGGTGCATATATAGGAGAAAACCCTCGTTAAAACCCCACGACAAACACGTTTTGGTCATTTGACAATTGTTCAGATAAATTGTTATTGAAAAAATTATAAATCAACAAAGTTACATAAGTGTACTACTTAATGTTCTATCATTCAGCTTTGAAACATAATTTTTTTGCTTCTGGAAAATAGGAAGCTGCTTAAAAAAATTTATAATCGTCAATAATGATATGGAAAACACGTAAAATAGCAATATACTCATGCGCTGTTGCCAAAAATACGAAATTCCTACAAAAACCAGGAATTTCCAGGAAAACCGTATATATACGCTAGACGGAATAGATTTTTTGCGTTTTTTTTACGTCAGATGGATTTCGACAATTACTCGACAATTATTCGTAATAATTTTGATCCATTTTAATATTTATTTATGGGTGGCACTGCTAACTTAATATTAAGTTAGCAGAGCCACCCCTTATAAAAAAAAACTAAGAGCGCGACAAATTTTTTACGTTCACGACAAATTCTCGACAATTATTCGACAATTATTGGAATAGGTTTCATCGATTTATTTGCAAGTGGCTCTGCTAACTTTATAGGGGTAAATGGCTATTATTCTGTAATGTGATATTGAAGAAAAGGTTCATTCAAGGAATAGCAGTTCAAGTAGAAAGGATCATTATGCCTATGAAAAAAATGATTAGGAAAGTTGAACAAATTGGCAAAAGTATCAACAGACAGTACATTAAAAGTTACTTTTTTCCTGTTTTAAAATATTCTGTTAGAGAAAAAATTCTGTCAAAACTACAAAACATTTATTTTTTCTCAACCTAAGTATATAAATATCCCTGTAATGAAGCTAAAAGGAGTTTAGGATAAAAGAGCAGAGCTAAAAGAAATGTTGAACAAGATTTACATTAAATATATGAAATGATTAGGATAAATTAAAATAAACATGGCCTATTTATGTTTATACTGAATCTGAATAAAAATTATGTCTTAGTACCTTTCTTCACTTCTTTCGTGAACTTCGTCGACAATCACATGGGTTACATTCGGTAAAGTTGGTTCACTTTCTAATCTTCTTAATAATATTCCAGTTGTACAAAAGCTTAATCTTGTAGTGGAGGACATTTTACTTTCCAACCTAATTTGATATCCAACAGTATTTCCTATTTTTTCAATCCTTTCATCTGCTACTCTTTCAGCAACACCTGAAAAAATCCAAAAGAATACAACTTGTAAAATTGAAAAATACTTCTACCAAATATTGTGAAAAAAGTATTTAGAGTAAAGAGAAATTGAAAGAGGGGATATATACTTAATTTTGATGATCCTGCAATAATTATGGATCATATTTTGATATAAGTTGAAAACTGAGGATTACAGACCAGTAGCCGATGACACATGTAGGCTTCGTTATTTCGAATGGATGCCATCGACTTTCATGTGAAAAACCAGAAGAATAAGGCGATTTCCCACGACCCATCCTGGATAATCGATGCTATAGTAAACATTGGAAATCTTAAAATTTCAACGAAATCTCACATTAAAAATTTTCTCGGACATCCAAGCGGCTTTGAAAGCACTTAGATCTCACTGTGTAACGTCGAAATTGGAATTAGACTGCCAAAAAAGACTCCCCACAATAAGAGAACTTTCATTAAAAGGACTATTATATTACAGATGCATATTTTTATTACATATCCTTGACTGTCATACCCCTCCCCCTTATGTGTGTCATATCAGTGATGGGGTACTTTTACAAATAGTGCAGCCATTTATTTGATTTATTTCGTGTTAGGTGCCATGCCTTGTATGAGAAAAAGCTAATTTTTCAATCCATGTTAATAATAGGAAAAGTGTTTGTTATTTGAACCAAAAACTGATTATCACTGGGCAAAGTATGATTTATATCCTGCTCCTATCACACAAATATACATTATATTTAAATATAACTTACCAATTGCAGATATCCTTCTAGGTTGTGTACACACAATTTCAATATGTTTATTGTCCATACTATAATTCTTAATCCATTCATCAAGGATAAACTGAGGCACCTGAGTACTTTTTCCACATCCAGTTTCTCCACTCACAACTACAACTTGGGACTGATTAATAGTATTTAAAATATCTTTCTTTAGATGCCATGCAGGTAAATCTTTACGAATATTCAACATTTTCTTATATTTCTCATCCTTAATTTTAGAGGAAAATAAATCAACAATCTTCCTATCATCCCGTTGTAACTGTTCTAAACTCAGCTGCTTTTTATTTGATCTATTTGTCTTTCCTTTATCATAATGGCTTGGCTTGTGTATTTTTCTTTCTACAAACTTTTTTTCATCAAAAAGTTTTTGGTTTGGATGTATAAAGTTTATATCTTTTTTTAAATGTTGCTTAATTTCATCTTCGTTTTGTAAAAGTTCCGTAATTGTATATACACAAGGTATACCATCTTCAGCAAGCAGCTTAGCTTCTTCATATAATCTTTTGCATATATGAAGATTTGCTAAGGGTGGAAGCACAGCATTTGTTTTTAAAAATATTAAAGGCGGTTCATAAGGATACTTTGTGTTTTCTGGAAAACGTATTTCTAATTCAAATAGAAAATTGTCTAAATGAGAGTTTGTTTCCTTTTCAGCTTTTTGTTCTACTTCATGAGAAAATCTACATTTATCACCAAATTTACAACGTCCTCTAATAAGATTTCTACATTTCTCTCTCTTATCACTTTTAATAACTTTAATTGGCTTTATTTCTTTATTATGGAATACGTTTATTAAATATTCTAATTTTAATGTTAGAATCCACACATTATCCGTTTTCACACTAAAAGTTTGTTCATATATAGATTCCAAAGAACTTTTTTCATCAACTCTTTGTTCCAAAAGTTCTTTTTTCGATAAACCATGTTCAATTTCTTTTGGTGATCGTTCCCAATTAAAGTATTTATAATATAGTAAATAAATAGAATCTTCAATATCTCCTTTACAATAATTAAATGCTTCTAAGCAGTGATTTTTATGAAAACCATAACTGAAAACAAAGAGATTACAGTGAAACTTCTACTCGTATTTGGCATTTTAAGAGCAGTGTAAGTAAATTGTGCCAATAGTTAAGTCAACAATGTTCAATTCAAAACGGACAGCTGAGAAAAAGTTTTGTAGAAAAAAGTTGATGGTTCAGAGTTGAAGATGCTAGTACCTCGGCTAGTACTGACCAATGGCTGAAGAATTGTGTGACATGGTTTTAAAAAATACGTATTAGAGTTGATGTGACTATTAAAATAATGGTTTCTTTAACAATAAAACAGGATACTTGAAGACTATTAGCAAAATTAGTATTCTGTTTTCAAAGCTATACACATTCCATGTTCAAACACTGGTTATTAGAAATATAAGTATAATGGTTCCTAGTTTATATAAAACTAGTAATCCTCAAATCTTACCTTTCTAATCTCATAAGACCAAACTGTTTCAGCCTCTCAGCTTCTTCTTCTGGTTCATCCTTACTTTGTGAAAAATCAACACCACCTTTTACAACCAAAGAACCTTGACCTACCCAGTATTTTTTAAGTAAATTTGATTTAGATTCTTCATAATCTGAAGCATTATTCAATTTGAAATCCTACAATTATTGGAAAAGTGATGAGTTTCGTAATAAACAGCATAGGTATAAATACTTATGTAAAATATGTTGTATGAACATTTAAATAAGAAGTATAAGTATTGCTCACAGTAACCTCAACAATAACAAATACTGAAAATAGATTTTTCCTAAAGTTTTATATGACTCCTATGAAAAATTGTCTTGATTGAAACCCTGGTAGAGTTTAACTGGGACATAACTAATGGTCTAAACAATAGGCCTGTATAACTTACAAATATTTTTATAAATTTGAAACTAGGTGTAATAATACCTACTCCAATGTTCACACTTTTGAAACATCTATGTAGTATGATTCATGATGTTAGAATATAAAGTAAATGTATTACTCACTGGACCATAAATATACTTCAAGGTGTCTAATATTTTTTCTTGAATTACTTCTGAGATTGTTAGAAATTGCAATTCTTCTTTAACAATCTTCTTTGGAACGGCTGGAGTTCTCCTAAAAGAAATGGTTAGATATTGTAAAATTATGAAACATTTTTTCTTACGAAATTTTAACGTCTGGAATTTCTCTAAGGAAAAAATCTGATTTCTCGATAGAATCTTCTCCGTTCATTTTAGAAGTATCTAATAAGTAATAACGAAAAAGCCTAAAATTTACAAAATATTTGCTACAAAAAGTAAGGTTAAGGACGTGCAAATTTGGTTGACATTTCAGTGGATTTCTTTTAATATTTTTGACACTGATCTCGTTCCTAAAGACATTCAGCAGTTTAGCTAATATTTTTCAATAACTGTAATACAGGTTGTCTAAAACAAAGGGGATAGTATTATGGGAATAATATAACTGAACAAATATACCGCGAATTTGATCTTGATCAGAGTATGGAGAATAGAACGTAGCTAGCGAAAATTAGCTATGGTAGAAGTAGAAGGGCCAAAAGTGAATTTCCACAGATCCGTTATACGATGTCCGATTGTAAGTCGAATCACGTCGTATCGGATGAATGCAAATGCCAATTTCCATTGCTTGGGAACAATCGTACGTTTTAGTAACAAAAATAGTAACATATCACTTTTAAGTTTAGTAACGTGAATGAGAAGTGACTGCATATACCTAAGTCATTGTCGACAGTTTTTTGTACCTAGTTTTAAATTTTACCTTAATGGTTTGTTGCACTGTTTGTTGTTTGGGTTTGGTCTTCGACAATAAATTAGTTTATTTGAGATTTTCTTTTTTTTGTAAATATCTCTAATCCAAAATCTTAGTGGATTTCTTTTCTTCCTCCTATTTCTCAACACAATTGAAATTAACAGCAAACTGTTCGTTGCTTTTATTCGTCTGTCATTATAATTATTATTATTAATTCATACTTAAATAGTATCCCACAAAAATGGAAGATCATGAAAAAGTTAGGTTAAATCAGATCCGATGACGGATAAAGATAAAAGTAATGACGGATCTGTGGAAATTCACCTCAACTATTATAATGTTAGACCTGAGAAAGTGGCACTTACCAAGTGACATTATTTTGTTGCCGTAGAGTGTAACAGCTGATGAGTTTCCTGTTTTATTTATTTTTGGGCGTAACAGAATGCTGCGAAGAATGCAACGCAACGCAACATATTCAAACCCCACGTTTTGGTTTTGTATGTCAAATATCAAATATTTTTTTGGCAGTGGTATGCGCGAAAAATAATATATGTATAATTCGTGGGAAAAGCAAAATATTCCCAAACGACTGTGATAATTACCAGACGCACGAGGAGCGTAGCGACGAGTCTGGTAAACAGGAGTTTGGGAATATGCTTTTCCCACGAATTATACATACTATTTTTTCTTCGATCGTTGATTTACATTTAAGAAAGATGTAATCGAGTAAGTTTAAATTCTATGTTCATATTGAAATATAGAAGTGGTAACCATGGAAATTACTTTGTTATGACAAAAGTATAAAATAATGTTCAAGCCGGTTTTGTTTGATTCGTTGTATGTTAAATGTAAATATTAACAACAATTAATTCGTGTTCAAGAATATCGTTATAAATTAGATGTTTCTTTTATTCCTTTTATTTCATACTTTGTTTCATTTTATTGTAATAATCCATTTGTAACATTACCGCACTGTTATTTTCTAATTGCTTAGCAGCTGCCCACTATTCTGGAAAGTTGAGCTTTGCGCATAGAGAACAGGTCAAAATAGTGTCACTTTTCCCACGATCGGAGGAAAAAATGGTTATTTGTTTTACTAGGCATTAAATCTGCTTTTCTGCCGTGTGAAACTTATAATTTTTTTTTCAAATTTGTTCCAATTCCACGCAAAATCGACTTTTTCATATTTAAATTGCGTTTCATTATCAATATCAGCATCATTTTGAGTTTTCTTAATGTCATTGTCAATTTTAATAACCAGTTTGATTTAAATTATTACTTGGAAGGTTGCCTAGCAACGAACTTTTTCTGCCTAGGCAGTAAAAGTGGACTTTTTCTGCCTAGGCATTAAAAGTACAACTTCTAAGCCTGCCAAGTGTCATTAAAAGGCCGCTTTTAATGTCATTTGGAGAAAAAATTACTTTATCCACCGCTACGACTTCTACGTGCATTACCACATAGCGAACTTCCACCCGACTTCCAGGACTTTGTGGACACCTCATCTCTATCGATTCGATAGGGTAACACAAAAGTGACCAGAAACCAGACAAAAGTGCAACAATTTGGCGGGCAGGCAGAAAATCACAGAGTACACAGCAGACAACTGACGAAAAGTACATCGAAGCACACCTGTAGTCCACGGTCGAAGAAGTGTTCCTACTGAAAACACGGAAAACAATGATCAGATCAGATTTCTGAAGCAGAAGGTTGCTGTCTTTGGCATAAGAGTATTTCTCCAGTAGGCTGCACTAAGCTCCTTTTCCCATTTTCAGACTTCTTCCACGCCTCCTCGGTGCGGATTTTTGGGATAACACATATGGTTCAGGTTCGATAAAAGGAGTACAAGCTCCTTCCTTTGCGAATCCATCTGTAATCTTATTTCCAACAATTTCTTTATAACCTGGCACCCACAACAAGGTCACTTCCTTCAATCATAAAAGGAAGTAATAGCAAAAACAGTTAGTTAATAGTAAATTTAAAAGTAATTACAGTTTTATCACATAAAAACATAAGATAATGTTTTCCTTCTCAGTTCAATTGAAATTTATGATGTGTTAAACTGGCAATTGAAGTTGAAAATTGCTTCCATCTGTGAATTACATAAACTATAGGGAGCCAAAAAATTAATAATAAACCTTGGAATAAAAACAATTAAATAACCAATACACCTACACATCTTTTAGAGTCGATTAAAGATTCTCCAAATAAAACATTTAAAAAGATAACATTAGAATAACTACATTTTTATCAGATACAGTTATAACATTTTCACGTGGAGTAGGTAGTTGGGCTCGTTTACAACTTTTTTTGATTGAAACATTTTGTAATTTCGGTGCGATCTGTAAAAAAATTAAATATAACAAAAAATATGGCTTTATTAAGTCCTCTGTTGAAAATTTTTTTTATCAAAAGATACCCCTTGTAGTACCTTCCAGTAATTAAAACTAGTCTTAGAAGACTAACCATTATAATTAGTATCTAGCCACTGTTGAAAATGAATTGAAGAATGTTACCTGTGCCGACCGGTATTATGGAAATATAACCGACCCTTTTCTTCATTCTTATTAGACGTAGATTTGAGAACTTTTTAAGGTAGTCTTATGTTTTGTGTATAATATTGTGTTTTTGTACTTCGTAAAAAATAATAAATACCCATAACTGAAATTACGGGCCGTTTTAATACTACGTTTCTATTGCGATTCTACAATAACAAATAAATAAATATTATTAATTAATTAGCTACATCTACTATATAATTATAGATTTTTTTTAAATTTAAAATTACAGACCTACCCATCAATTCAAATTGGTGACAACTGAATATACAAATAAAGAAGAGCTCAAAGTCAAGTTGTACTTTTACCAATTCTGTTATAGTCTAACTATTGTCAGTGTAATGACTATAAAATAAAGCAATGTTGTCAGATATATTTTCTAAAATTGTTAGGCTCGCTACACAAATGTTCCCCTTACTTCAGTAAATTGTTAGTTCGTGATGTTATAATGAAGCTAGTTTGGAAATATTTAAAAAAAATACATAATATAAATTTGTTAGTAAACAATAAAATAAGTCGCTTGAAATTGCTGAAAAAAGAAAAATTAATTAAAACCACTTTATGTATGTTATACTATATTTAAGAAAATTTTGAAGAGTTGGCAACGTAGAGGCAGGTGCAGTCAAGAATTCCGAACAATTTAATCATTAACTACAGTATTTATCGTAATATAACGAAATAACCGAAGTATACTCCCTTTGACTACTTTCTCATAAAAAATTCTACAGTCTTGAGGGTTTTCGGGGGGATTGTATTGTGGTTCGGCTTATAATCCAGTAGTTACATTCAGTGTCGGGTGTGAATTTTGTTTTAAAGAAATATTTAATCTATTTCTTGGTTGAGTGAATTTAGTGAATTGTTACAAGTATTTATAGGAAAGTGTATTTTATCTAGTGTAGAAAAGTATCATTAATATAATACCTATTTGATGGTGTAGTGGTTAAGTGGCGTCAGTGAATTGATATAAATATAATATTTATTTGTTCGTAGACGTTAGGGTAAGTTTTATAATATAATTAATTAGAATGGCATTTTGGAGACCATTTGAAACGACAGTCCAAGATGATGTTCGGGATTATTGAATTGTGGATTTATATATAAGAAGTTAGATAATCGAATGATAATAATGGAATCTCGGCGTATCGCTAAACTTAGGAGGAGTATTTGCGCAAAATAAAAGGGTACCGTGATCCAATTAGAACTATAATTTATTTAGACGAAACTTGGTTTGATACATACATACAAAAAACTGTTCTTTACATACTCCGTGTTCTAGAGGAAAACGCGTTATTATTGTACATTACAAATTTTATTAATTTTGTATGCAGGTTAATTTTTTTCATTCAAATTGATATAGTAGATTAATATTATTTCCCAATATTCGAATTTATGAAAAATTTATATGCACGCCATTGGGCGGCTTTTTCCTTCAAAGGGATTAGAAATATGGGCCATTACATTAACTTTGGAAGAATTATACTGTCAAATTAAACACCTCGATAAATTATTTCAATCAAAATATTCACAATTTAAATTAAAGTATCAATAAAGGCGACAAAATAAACAAATCAACATAGGAAATTTTGTTGTTCAACCATCCGGAATCTCCTACTCGTATATTTAGCGAAGTTTGGCCAAAAAAGCATTTGAAGTATCACAGATTATAACGGGAATAACACCCCCTATGAGGACACTCGCATGTTAAAAGCTTATTTTCGTTCAAATACACGAGGTAGTTGCTTCAAATGGCTTCAAGCACAAATTTAATTAAGCAGCTTTCTCAAAATTTGTTGGCAGGATTTTGAGAAAGTCACCTGACCTGTATGAAGAAAACAATCGTTCTACAAGTAGTTGATTGCAAACAAGTTAGCGTAGTCAAAGTACACAAAATATCCGTAAAATGCCGCAAAAAAGACAAAAAACTTGAAATTTCAAAATTGAGAACATGAGAAAAACTTTACAATGCTAGGCATGCGATTTTCCAGAAAATCGTCGAGTGAAAATTGTTGTTTTTGTTTTTTCGCTCTAATTGTTGAAATAATGAAAACACAGAAAAATTGTAGCTAATACATTTATCTACAAAATTTGTCTGAATATTTTTTTTTGTATCTGCATTAGTTTTTAAAATATATACGAAATTTCCATAGTAGTATTTTTAAACATCATCAATTTTCATGTTTTTAATTTTATAATAGTAAATAAACAATAACATTTAGAAAAAAAAATTTTTATATGAAATGTGTTCTACAAATAAATTGAAAAAAAAATTTTTGTGTGAGGTTTTATGTGTACTTTGATTAGGCCAAGTTGACAATGATTCGCTTAAATTTCGAATAGAATTGGTTTTATGGAGATATTCTTTCAGAATGACGTAGAATAGACATTTATAAACCGATCGGTAGCTACGTGCTTAGTTACAGTTACAAACAATGAATTTATAAATAATACTGTGGCCATCAGGAAGTTTTGTCGGTTTTTGTTATTTCGTGAAATATCCATATTATTTCTATTTAGCTTCACGTACACATAAATCCCACATTCATCATTGATTTATAATTATTCAACGACGCCTTTTATACAGCATGATACACAACAGTGGCGTTGCGACAAATTATGGGCCCCCCGCGAAAATTGAGTTAGGACCCCCTAGTCTATATTAAGAATATAATATATAAAGTTTGTTTTACCAAACAAAATTAGGTAATACAGCTAGTAAACCGCTAGTATTTCAACGGCCCGTATAGAATGGGCCTTAGTCAAACGGGATCGGTATAATCTACAAGATTTAACCAACCATTCTGGTTGGCAATTAGAAGGGACAGCATAACTTGCAGACCGGTTTCGGCGTATTTGCGCCTCATCAGTACAAGGTATATGTTCTCTGTCCGAGAGCTCTAAGAGCCCAATCCCGGACTGAATAAGACACTAAAATCACAATCAATACAATTCTTCCAGTAACGGAAATCTTAAAGTTGTGACAATAGCGACATCCTTATTACCTCCAACCGCAAACAAAAATTCGAAAAATTTGACAAAAGCACGTGGGCTTGAAATAATAAAGTATTCAGTTTCTTGTAAAATGGTCGAATCCAGTAAAGCGTATTACCAATAGATATCGGAGAATAAGTACATTATTCTAACGCTTCACAATTTTGAAAAATATTTCTAAAAACTGTGTAAAACGTTAAAATGATATAATTGATGGTTGCTGGTTCACTTTGCTTTAGATTGGTCGGTAGTGTGGGGCACAATAGATATTTTAGCTGTAGCTGTAGCTGTAGATTCCAAACTTATAGTATGTATGTATGTATGTATTTTGGGGTAACATTCACTGAGACATAAAAGATCTATTGTGCCCCCTTACTTCTACTTAGTTCCTGAGGAAAGTCTCAGAGACTAGTAGCTCCTTTAGTCCTATTATTTCCCCGAGGAATTTTAGGATATCTGCAGGCTTCAACTTAGGTAACTGTCCCTCTTCTATCCAGTAGTCTCCCAGGTGCTGTGCCCTAGGATTCTGAATTGCTGTGCAGTTCGCAAGTATGTGGATGGAGGATTCTTCTTCCATTCCACAAAACCTACAATCCTCTTCCTCCACTATTTTGAACTTTTTAAGGTGCCCGTTAGGATTCCTGTTAAAACTCTTAGTGCAGTTTTGCTTTGACTTATGCATTCATTTGATCTCAACAGGTTGTAGTCACCCAGAAGAATCTTTGATTGCCTAAGCCCTACTAGATCTTTCCAATTGTCAGATCTTCTCTTTTCGTCGGCTTTACCTATTTCTTCCAATATTACATTGGAGCTGATTCCGCAAAAAGGTTCCGGCCCCTAAAAGGGTATTTCAGTCCCCCTCTTCGCTAGTTCATCTGCTATTTCGTTTCCTTCTATTCCAGTGTGTCCTGAAATCCACAGTAAGGTGACTATGTTGTTCTCGCCTAGTTCATTAAGTTTGCCTAGGCATTCCCACACCATTTTGGAACTGATTACACAAGAACTCAACGCTTTAATGACTGCTTGACTATCAGACATTATGATAATCCTTTGCCTTCTATATCCTTTGTAAACTTATAGTAGGTACCTTATGAACTTATGTGCATGTGATCATTTTTGACATACCATGGGCTGAAAAGTTCCGGGCCTAATAAAGAAATAGCTATTTTTCTACTATCACTATCGAAAGTCGTCTTTTGTGTTTTGATTAGCAACTGCAAAGTGGATGTTTCCCGCGAGCTGTCATAATTTGACATTATTGGCGCTCTAGGGCATAAAGTCTTTTGGTAATTTCGACAGATTGCCGCGCTCCGCTGACGCGTCGCGTGGCAACTTTCTGTCTCGACTACCAAAGTACTACTTTCTCCTCTTGATATACAATAGCTATTTAATAGCTATTTGAAACTACCAAAAGACTTTCTGCTCTAAATACTCACAAGATTTTTTCTACTATCACACCAAAATGAACTACTAGCTCTCTTTTATCTATAAATAAAATTAGGCGTGCGCCAAAGTTACTTTCTGCTTAAGAGCGCCAATAATGTCAAATTATGACAGCTCGCGGAAAACATCAACTTCGCAGTTGGATTTCAAGGCACAAAAGACGACTTTCGATAGTGATAGTAGAAAAACACGTTTTTTTGTTTAAAATTAGTTTCATTCATCAACGTAATTTCCATCAAGAACAACGCAATCATTCCAGCGCCGCTATAATTTCTTACCGGCGAGCATTTTTTTTAGGTCTGCGAACAAACAGTAGAAGCTGGAAGCCAAATTTGGCTAATACGGTGGATATGTGAGAGCAATTCGAAGTTCAATGCATATAGTTTTGCCATTGTTTCGATTAATTTGTGACACTGTGCGTTGTCTTGATAAAATTTTTTCCTTGCCATATGCGGACGTTTCTTCGCAATTTCGGCCTCCAAACGCTCCAATAACGCTATATAATATTCACTGTTGATGATATTTCCCTTTTGAAGATATTCTATGAATATTACACCACGTAGGTAGGTACATCCCAAAATACCGAGGCCATCACCTTTCCAGCTGATTATTGTGCTTTCGGGCTTTTTGGAAGAGGTTATCCAGTTGCTGTCCACTCAGATGACAATCGTTTTAATTCCGAAGTGAAGTGATGGATCCATGTTTCATGTATTGTCACATATCGACAAAAAATTCCGGTTTATTACGTTTAAACATGGTCAATCACTGCACAGAAGCATCAACACGTTCTTGTTTTCAGTCAACAGTGAGCAAACGCGGCTCCCACTTTGAACACAGCTTTCTCATAGTCAATTACTCATGCAATATAAAGCCAACACGTTCCACTGCGTTCCGCATCATCGGTGTCTCTACGACCACGTTTGAAGTCAGCAAACCATCGTTTAATTGTTGTTTCTGATGGAGTGGAGTCCCCATAACACTTTCCAAGCAATTCCTTCGCTTGAACGGTAGTTTTTCCCATCAAGAAGCAGTGTAAAATTGAAACACGAAATTGTTTTTCATCTATTGTTTTGAAAATATTAAAAGTAGCGTCACTCTTAGCACAATAACTCACGAACTAATGAATAAAATATCATGAAATTTTGACAGCTGTCTTCCTAAGATTAGTACTAACTGAAAAACAGGCGATTGCAATAAAAATAGCGCCATCTATGTCTCAGGACCTGGACTTTTCAGCCCATGTAATACAATATCGCTATCCCAGTTTATCAGCGACTAACTGAAAATTACTGATCCGTCCAAGCTGCGTTGAAAACTTGTTCAAGAAATAGTTATCTTCATAAAGTTGAGGTTTTTATTATGAAATTCGAAACATATTTTTTGTAATATTACTTAGGCCCATTTGAACCATCTATCCCTAAAACTGATACTTACTAAAGTATCACTTAACTATAAGGGTCACTGATATTTATGTTCTTTTGCACCATCAGATTTTGACCTGGTTTAACTGAGTAACACTTAAAATAAACAAGATTTGGCATCGTTGGAATTTTACAGCTATTTTTCCATTTTTGTATTGGCACTGGCCATGATTTTTTTATTAGTGTCGTTTCTAGCATTAAGTATTTGTCAATCTAAATTTAAAGTTAGGTTAGTTTATAGTTTCCCGAATTTTTTTATCATTATAAATTATAAGTAAATTCTCTGAACTGCAATACGATTATAAATGATCAATGTGTAGTGGTTAGATTCACCCAACTTACCGATCATATGGATATTCTAATTGGTCTTCAATCAATATTAATAAATTTAAAACAGTAGGTTTCGTAAGACGGAATCTTTTATAAAACGACAGATCATCAAATCATGAAAATGATCAGGACGTGAACGAATTTGACGAGGTAGTCCATATGCAATTATTTCTAGGACTTCAATATCGTCATCAACCGAGTCAAAGTCACGTATTAATCGTATTAATTTCATACTGACACACCTACACAGACTTCGCTTTATTACCTCTTTCTCTAACTCAGCTCTTCGCTTGCGTTATCCAAAAATGTTAGGTTAAGTGTCACTTAAATACCTTTAAGGGCCGGTCTAACTACCGCTTAAATTAAGGGAAACTCACTGGCAGATAAGTGACACTTATCGTTTGGTGCAAAGAGTTAAGTTTCCCTTCAGCGATTTAAGTGTCACCTAAGTTTTAACTGAAGGTGGTGCAAATGGCCCTTATTCGAATAAAAAATATTCAGTTTAAGCTCTGTTCCAGTTCAAAGAGTTTTTGTTTGAATATTTCAAAACCCGGCAGAATCATTATATAAAAAATTGAATAATTTATTCATCTCAATCCACATGCGATTATCCATATTTAGTTTTTATGAGCGAAACTTGTAGTAGATAATGTATTATTTAAACCTAAACATTTGATTGGCACCTCATCGTACTTTATTTAATCTAATTTTCAAGTGTTCACCCCACCTCACCGAGCGTTTAAGCAAGGACAGAGATATTGTAGAAAATGGAGTGACAAGTTCTTTACACCATAAAAGATTCTCACTTCACCAGTCAAAACGAATTGAACTCCTTCTAATACCTTTAATGGTAAAATCTAATCGAGTGTACATTAAATCATTACAGATCAATTAAATATATATAAAAGTAATGAATCAAATAGTTGTGTGGGCTACAGACTAGACGCGAGCGCGCAATTTTTTTGTAAATTTTCTATTCATTTCTTGTGATAATGGTCGTTACCCATTTGAATTGTCTATTATTGTACCGCTCCTGTGAAAAAGTGATTGTGAGTTCACAACAAATTAGGACATAGCAGTGGTTTGATAATTTTTTGTCAAAGCAGTTCCTTTAATTTTGTGTTGTGGTTTTATATTTTGTTTATTCTATGTAAGTACCTAAAACTTAATTCTCTTTCTTTTATAAACAATCGGGAAGGTGTATCGAATGATTAACTTTTTGTGATTTATTAAAGCCAATAATCTTTATTATCAATTATTGAATTATACGACAAGTTTTTATTACGATATTAGATAAATATTGTAATAAATCACAAGTGTATTTTGATGGAACATATTCAAGTGCAGACGTTTAGGATACCTAATTATTGATGAACTAAAATTAAATTTTAAATGGTTTTATGAATAAAAAGGGCCCCAAGGGAAATAATCTTATTCTCAAGTACGTTTAATAATAATAATCAGCAACTAATTATATTTTATGTCAAGAGTTAGTTTTAAGTTTGCAACTTCCCAATGATCTAATAATTCGTTCTCTAGATCACCCAATATAAATTATTGAGTCTATTTCTTACAGGGTCACTTAAGAAACACCGTTTTTGAAACAATACCTGTCAATATTCAGGAACTAGGTAGTCATGCTACAAAATATTGTAAAAGATATTTTTGTATCAGGAAACAGACAAAATTTTAAGCATCTTCTGTAACCGCTTTTGCCTCATGTTTTCTAAAGCTCTCCATTTGCTCACTACTTAAATGTAAACCATCTCGTAACTTGACAAAAATATCTTAATACTTGTCTTCAGTTGTTGCCGGTTTTCTGCTTCATGATTTCGATAACCTCTCACTGCATCAACTGCGTTTCACTTTTTCACTCATGTTCTCATAGTAGACCTTGTTCTGGGATTTCTTCATCAGAAATTTTTCATTATTTCCTATTTATCGCTAATCCTTCAACCTCCATCATTTTTTCCCTATTTTCTGCAATATTTTGACTATGTATCTAATTTTCAAGTGCTTACCCTTCCTCACCGAACGTTTAAGCAAGAACAGACATTGTACAAAATGGAGTGGCAAGTTCTTAACACCATGAAATATTCTCAGCTCATGAGGAGGATATCCGAGGTGCTATAGAAAACCACAGAATGCTCGTTTTTGGATATAGACAATAAAAAGAAGCGGTGTAGACAGCATAACATCAAAATGGATGTCGGAACTGCTCACCACTAGAGTAGCAGAGACGAGGACGAGTAAAGACATTGTCTCCATCTGTACAACCAGAGGATGTTATCAGGGAGGAGTAGCATCTACATTAATGTGGAGCCTGACGGTTAATGAACTCCTGTGTGGTTTTACGGACCTCGTAATATCCTGCCAAGGATATGCCGATGATATTGTCATAGCAGCCAAGGGAAAATTCGAAAACACCCTTTGTGACATTGTACTAACGGATATGAACTATACAAATAGCTGGTGTAGGCAGGTGGGACTTAAAGTCAGCCCCACCGAAACCATCCTAATAGCCTTCACTGAGAAAAACCATTAAACTTGATGGGAGCGAGGTTGAATGAAGACAAGAAGTCAAGTATCTGTTTTTGACTCCAGACAGTAAATTCCTGTGGAACAAAGATGTACAAAGCAAAAATGACTTTAATTGTGTCCATTAATCTGGTGAGACCAATAATCACTTATGGAGCCATTTTGCATGGAGTAGTAGAACTAGCCTATTGAAGACGAAAGAAAACATCTCCGAAACCCTGTATATATGCATTACAGGAGCAATAAGATCATTCCCAACGGCAGCTGTGGAAGTGATTCTCAACCTAACACCACTACATATGGTGGTGGAAAGTGTTGCAGAAAGAACTAGATACAGACTAAGTAGAGATGGAATCATTGCAAAATGAAATAGCAGGTGAACTAGCAAAGAGGGGGACTCAAATACTCTTTTGATGGCAGGAACCCTTTTGCGCTATCAGCTTCAATGATAATATTGGAAGAAATGGGTAAAGCCGAAAAAAGAGAAGATCTGACCATTTGAAAGATCTAGTAGGGCTTAAACAATCAAAGGTTCTGCTGGGTGACTACAAGATTTGATAAATGCATAAGTCAAAGTAAAACTGCACTAAGAGTTTTAACAGGGATGCACAGCAATTCAGAATCCTAGGGCACAACACCTAGGAGATTACAGGATAGAAGAGGGACAATTACCTAAGTTGAAGCATGGAGATATTCTAAAATTCCTCCGGGAAATAAGACTAAAGAAGCTACTAGTCTCTGAGATTTTCCCCAGGAACTAAGTAGAAGTAAGGGGACACAATAGATCTTTTAGGTCAAAGTGTCTGTCACCCCAATATACATACAATACATACACCTCAAGAGTAAAACCTAATCGAGTGTACATGAAATCATTTTGATCGTAACAGATCTATTACATATTTCACAAAGTCATGAATAAAATAGTTGCGCGCTTAGTTTTTTCGAAAATTTTCTATTCAGCTATTGAGATAATGGTCGTTCTCTATTTAAATTTACCTTTATATTTTGTTTACTCTATGTAAGTACAACATAATTTTCTTTCTCTTATAAATAATCGGGAAGGTTCATTAAATGATTAACATTGTGTGATTTACTTAAGCCCATAATCTCTATTATCAATTATTGAATTATACGACAAGTGTGTATTACAATATTAGATAAATATTGTGATAAATCACAAGTGTGCTTCGATGGCACAGTTTTCATAAGTGCAGACGTTTATGACTGAAATAAAACATTCATTAAACCAATTTGTTTAAAATTTCATGACTGAAAAAGGCCCGCAGAGGAAAATAATTCCACTTTCAGGTGCATTCAATAATAATCAGAAACTAATTATATTTCATATACAATTCAAAAGACAGTTATCTCGGAAACCTAAATAATAATGCGTTCTCTCGATCACCCATACATTTTCAACTAGTCTAAAATTCTCTATTCGCTGTAGAAGTCCCCACCAGCTAAGTTGTTTTTCCTTTATATGCATGGATTTTAATTCTAGCTCCTCTCCTATATCTACATTCTTTATTTTGTCCATTTTATTTTTACTCCGGTCAATATAGACATTTGAAATAAGAAAAATTCCCGGAGAGCCAAATATTGGTGGAGAGCTAGAGTTTACCATTACAAATAAAGTGTCAAAAGTCCCCAACGATCTTATGTGTGCTTCAAAAGTTATTCGGGGTCAAAGGTCAAAATTTGAGGTTTTTTGAATTTTTTTCGAAAACGGTAGGTTTTATCAAAAAAAAACTTCAAACCAAAGTTGTAGACCTTGAAATTCTCTACAAAAATGGTCCTCGTAGTTTTTTCCCTAAAAGTTACCATTCGTGAGATATCGTGATTCTAAGAGTCACATTATACATGATATGCACACATTTCCACGACACCTGTGAGGTAGTGTACTCGGCGCGTTTTTTTAACCGTGGTTTCCCCTGTAGGTCTACTCCACTAACTGTCATGACAATTTTAGGATAATTTAAGGGAACAAATGAACAATACCCGTCAAGCTCTAGATATTACTTTATTATTGATATTGATTACAGATATTGCTATCGATTATTGGGTTAACTATTATTTTGATTTTTTTTTTAGATATTTTAATCAGATTCATACTCTTGAAAGTCTACTTCAACAGTCATGTCTTCTTCGATTTCTTCTTATTTCTCTTCATCTTCCTCTTCCTCTTGCTGCCCTGGATGTCCATAAATTGTTCAAATGTGAGTCATTGGTCTCTTCATTAAAATCACAGGAATCTTCCTCTATTGTACTTAACTGGACATTTGAGCAAGACTGACCTTGGCAATTGGTACACGCTGGAGAACACAGCAGCCTGACTTTTTTACAGCCACATTGGGCTCTACAGCATTTTTTGCAATTGCAAAAAATATTGTTGAGTAGCTTTTCAGGAGCAGGTGGGAGTGAAGTTTGAATCGGTTCCAGAGTATTATCTATCAATTTCCAACCCCAGTCTTCTGGGTTCAGTTGAATGCTTACCCATGTTTTGAACTTAATAGTATGCTCGATTACAAATATTGAATAGCAGATGCCGATGTTGGAGGAAGACATGATAGTTGTACTTGTTTCGCGTATTTTTTACAAAAGTTAAATATCGGTACTTATCAATGCGGACAATAGAATAGCCAGATGTTTTTCAAGGCCACGTGGGTAGAGAGGATTCAGTTAGGGGCTGACTGTCTTTTCAATAAATGGTTTCAGGATAGTAGAGTATATATAAAAGAGACACAGATAGGTATTTATACTTATCTTAAGTGCCTGATATGTATAATACGTGGCTTATTATATGTGCATATCATGTATAGTGTGACTCTTAGAATCGCGATATCTCACGAATGGTGACTCTTAGGAAAAATTTTATTAAAACCATTTTTGTAGAGAATTTTAAGATCTACAACTTAGGTTGGAAATTTTTTTTTATAAAACCTACCGTTTTCGAAAAAAAAACTCAAATTTTGACATTTGACCCCGAATAAGTTTTGAAGCACACATAGGATTGATGGGGACTTTTGACACTTTATTTGTAATGGTAAACCCCAGCTCTCCACCAATATTTGGCTTTCCGGGAATTTTTGTCATATGTCTAAATTGACCGGATTATTTAAACGAATTCGTTTGAGAAAGCTACTGTGTAGCGAAACGCGTCACAAGTTGTATTTAAACATAGTTCAAATGTAATGAAGGTTTAAACAAAAAATTTTATTGTTTTATTTCGTAGTTAAGTATGAATCTTCATCAAGTAAAATCCTCATCTATTCAATCCTGTATGTATGTACTACAGTAAATTAATTAATTAAATAAAATGCTGATATTTTTTGTCAGAAAAAACCTGGTCATAGTAAGATTATGAAATTGTTTCAGTTCATTTACTATTTTAAGCTTATTACAAAACAAAATAAATTAATCATATTGACGGATCGAATTATAAAATACAGGGTGATTCAGAGAAAGTGTACTTTCTCTAATTTTTGTCGCTTTAATAACAAGATGTATGTGCAAATCACATATTATAAGAAAAGTACTAATATCTAGGTAACCAATTCGTTTTCAACATCAAAAACTAATTTTGAAATAGGTACATGGTGTAACTTATTTATTTCATATAGAAAAAAAACTAATTTCAGGTTGCATTAAGAATCACCCTGGATGGAATACCTCTAGAGTTAGTATATTTGATGCCAGAACATTAAATATGAAGTAACTTTTTATTTCTGACCTTGTTTTCATTCAATATAAGAATTTCCTAGAATTCCAAAAATTCGTTCTTATATAATTGAGTCCCACTCTGTATATGTTGGCATTTTGAACTATTTCTGTATAAGTTGACGATAAACTAGAACATATAAATCAACTAAAAATGCATATTAATTTGTTAATAATAAAATTACGAGGTCACGAAAAACAAGAATTTTTCAACTTTAATACCCTGTATATATGAAACTAGTCATAGGATTCAATTGGTCCCATGGACACTTTTAGCCAAGAAGTCGAGTACAGCATCATATCCAAAATTTATAACAAATGACGGAACGCCACTTTATCATAAAAAAAGCGCGGGGTCCTTTCATTGGTATTGGTGTTTTGAAATGCATTAATACTTATTTATCCTCTACAAGTCAAAAAACTATAATTTTTTGACAATTTGTTAAATTTTTTGGGTGTGCCATATTTCGAGAAAGCGATTTTTTTATATATAAACTGTACGCCAATCAAAATAAGGATATATGCGACCAAAAATACTTTTTAAATTAAGGAACTAAAACAACTGAGAAGGAGGCATATATTGTTTTTAAGGATAAAGTGGGTAGATAAGATATTATATTTAACGAGCGATAACTAAAATAAATTCATATTTATTTCATTTGTAATTCAGAATTTAACCAGTTACTTTCATCATACATAATTTTAAGCCATCACTAGCCATATTTATCAAGGAAATATTATAGGAACAATAATGACGAGGAAAGATTACTTTAAAAGAATAATTAATATACAACAATATCAAAGGGCATATTTTATTTGTTCAAAGATTAATTGAAAAATAAACAGAGTTGAGCAATTAAAATTATTTTGCTCCATACATTTTTCTTTTGAACTGAAGAAAAACACTCACTGGCAAAAAAACTCGGCCACATACAGAGGAGCGTAAAATAAATTTAACTTATTTTTTTTATAAAGAAACCCGCACTCTTGGTATGCAAAACGGATGCCGGTTAATTTGTTTGAATTTTAGAGTTTGATATCCTTCACAATAGTGTCCTACAATCATTTTTTGAGATACAGGTTAGGTTAGGTTAGGTTAGGTTTATGGTGAGTGGGTCTATAAGGCCCTCCACTGCGACTCGCAAGAGTCTATTGTGGCTCACACCTATTCAGATTTCACCAAACAAATTCAGCTTCTTAACAAAGCCGATTAGCTTATTTGGTGAATGATTTTTCAGGTCCGAGGGCGAGAGAGCATCCCTGCCAAACATCAGATACCTGATTCGAGCAGCGGCGGGACAGGCACAAATTATATGCTCTGCTGTTTCATCATCTTCCAGACAAAGACGACAGGTCGGATCTTCCGACAGTCCAAGTTTTAGCATATGATGATTCAGATGACAGTGGCCTGTTAAAAGGCCTGTTAGACAGCGTAGGTCATGCCTGCTATAGTCTAACATTTGTTTGGAGACATTCTTCGAAGGATGTATGAAAGCCTTTGAATGAACCAATCCTGGTAAATTATGCCAGAAGTCTAATGCTCTTCTTGCCGTCCAGGTATTCAGTGTTTGTTTGGCAAAACTTATTGCGATGCCAATTGTAGGTTCTGGTCCGATAGAAACACGTGCGGCACCCTCCCTTGCAAGAGAGTCTGCCTTCTCGTTTCCTTCCATGCCAGAATGGCCAGGGATCCAGACCAGCAATACTTTATTGAGTTCTCCTATTGAGGAGAGTCTTTTTTGGCAGTCTAGTACCAATTTCGACGTTACACGGTTAGAGCTTAGTGCTTTCAAAGCCGCTTGGCTGTCCGAGAAAATTTTTATTGTTCTATGTATGAGATTGGCCTGCTCCAATCTCTCCACACATGAAACAATGGCGTAAATTTCCGCCTGAAATACGGTTGCATAGGATCCTAGAGCGGTTGAGATTTCTGTCCTAGGTCTGCGCCCGTATACACCTGCACCAGAGCCTGAGGGTGTTTTTGAACCGTCTGTATACCAACAGCTGTCTGCTCTCAATAGTTCATCCTTACGGAGAACCCATTCATCTCTATTTGGAATTAGGACGGTATAAGGCAGGTCGTAGTTTACTGTTGGAGGCATTATGTCAGAGGTCATTCCCAGAATACTGTGACTTTCAGTGTCCACTAGCATTCTGCTTCGTTCTGTATAAGCCTGATTTGTGCATTTAGAAATATGCGCAATTCTGTATGTTGTCCATCTAGCCTCTCTCTCCAAAAATATATGGAGAGGAGGTAGGTCCAGAAGGATTTCCATGGCTGCTGACGGTGTGGAGCTGAAAGCACCAGTAATTGCCAGGCAAGCCTGTCTCTGTAAACCAGAGAGCTTTGCTTGGGCCGTTCGCTGTAAAGCTTTTGGCCACCAGGCAATAGCTCCATATGTGATCATTGGTCTAACGATCATCACATATATCCAATAGATTTGTTTGGGTCCCATGCCCCAAGATTTACCACAGATCCTACGACATGTCCACAAGGATAGTCTGGCCTTATGGATAACTTTTTCCAAGTGAGCGTTCCAAGTAAGTTTCATATCTAGGATAATCCCCAAATATTTTACTTCCGCTGCAAATGGAATAACCTCACCATTGTAGGAAAGTAGTGGAAGATCCTCCAACTTTCTTTTCCTAGTGAAGGGAACTATTACAGTTTTACCAGGGTTAACAGACATCTGTTCCCTCTGACACCAACTGTGGACATCGTCCAACGTCTTTTGGAGGATATTATAAGCTACCCTTCCTGACTTGGTCCTTGCCAAAATGACAAGGTCGTCTGCATACGCTTGCAGTTCTACCCCTCTTCTTTCGAGAGCGCTAAGCAAGTTATCCATCAAGAGTGACCATAGTAGGGGAGATAGTACTCCGCCTTGTGGGCAGCCCCTGGAAACCTTAAAGCTAATGGTCTCGTCCTGAAGAGATGTAGTGGCTGTCCTATTAGTGAGCATGGCATATATCCAACCGGTAATGGTTGGTTTGATGCCCTTTTCAGTCAAAGCTGAACCAATGGAAGTCGGTAGTGCATTGTCAAATGCTCCTTCAATGTCAAGAAATATGGCCACCACAATCTCCTTGTTGTTAAGGGATTGTGTGATTTTCTCAACAAGGTTGTGTAACGCTAAATCTGTTGATTTGCCAGTTTGATAAGCATATTGGTGGATGCTCAGGGGGGAATTATATAAAGCTACCCGCCTGATGTAGCAATCCAGTGCTTTTTCAAGTCCTTTAAGCAGGAAAGATGTTATGCTAATTGGTCTGACCGATTTAGGGTGTGGGTCTGTGCGGCCCACTTTCGGTATATATACCACCCTAGCCGTCAACCAACTGGGTGGTATGTAATTCCACGCCAGAGATACAGGACGTTATAGTTGAAAAAAAGAGGGGTTTTCCAAAGTTTTTATTATAAATATTTTGGACGACTGTCAATCTTTACCTATAATACATTAAAATTATGTAAATTTTCGAACCAATATATTGATAATTTCAGGGCGAGTCAAGAAATATTTAAAATGGAATTTTTACCAGCTCTTATTGGAACCTTTGCTTTTCAAAAAACTTGGCCTTCTAAAATTTTGCTGAAGTTCGTTGTCCAAGAACTTTCGTAATTTTTCACCGATTTCAATTTTTTCTACGCCAAATTGTAGATAAATTCTTTGGTATTACAACAAACTCTAGAAAAGTTTTCCAAAAATGTTGATAGCTTATTTATACAGGGTGAAAAATACCATGTATTTGTAGTACAATTTCTTAAACCTCTGTGGAACAGTTCGGGAAATTTGTAGAGTTTATGCTCAGTTTATCACAAAGTTTTTATTTCACATTGATATCTCAATTTCTTTTGAATATACATGTATTCAAATAAAAGCCTGGAATTATTTCAGGGAAAAAATTTAATTTGTAATGTTTTAAAATCCAACAGTAATTTGAAACAAAAAGAAAATCGTAATTGGCATTTTTCAATATTTTATTTCATATGCCCACCACTAGCAGAAATAACTGCACGCAATCACCAAGATAAGAGCAGCACGTACCGAATTATTATTTATTGGAACTAAAGCTCTAAATATCTTCTATAAGTTCCTTTTGTGGCATTACTTATTCTTTTTTCTTATTTTTTTTTGGGGGGAATCAAACCACAAAAACAAAGCCGAAAAATGAAGAACAATCTTCAAAAAACTGCATATATCAGATATCTTGTGAATGCGACAAATTATATTTAGGTGAAACATCTAGACCATTGAAAGTCCGAATAAATGAACATAAAAAGTATATCAAAGATAGGGAGCTATTTAAGTCAGGTATTTGCAAACATGCTTGGGAAGAGGGGCATAAAATTCAGTGGGATTCGACAAAAATAATATTGAAAGAGCCC
This sequence comes from Lochmaea capreae, assembly GCA_949126875.1. Classification (NCBI taxonomy): domain Eukaryota; kingdom Metazoa; phylum Arthropoda; class Insecta; order Coleoptera; family Chrysomelidae; genus Lochmaea; species Lochmaea capreae. Next base: position 7,051,756 of record OX421397.1, read on the forward strand.
AATGATAAAAGACGAAAAATCAAAGAAAGTGCTTTAATACAACTAAATTCAGATAAATGTGTAGCTAGTATTTCAGCCGAATGTAGTCAAATTTGGTTACCAATGTTAGAAGGAGAAATTTCCAATAATCAATTACCTGCGTTATCAGGATAGCAACATAAGTTTTTATCCAGGTTTTCTTATGATTTATCTTTGGAATGGTTGTTAATCGATACACACTTGAATGCACAAAATCACCAAACTGAGTTATACATATTTTGAAAACAAAAATAATCATACACAAAAAAGTAACAACAAACGCGTTTTTATACAAATATATATAACAAAATTTCCAAAATAAGCGAAAAAAAGCGCTATCCCAATAAAAACGGTTCCTGGAACGTGCACTTCACTGGATTCCATTTCTAGTGGACTACATATCGTTAGAATGTCACAAAATCAAATATTTTATTTCACATTTTACCAGAGGTGTGATCTACTATAAATGGAACTTAATAAAATTTTACAACAAAGTTTTGTAGTCTTAAACTTCAAAATATTATTGATTGTCTAGTTGTCAAATTTTTTCGTTGTGTCAGATAGGGACCAAAAAATTATTTCTTTATTAGTTAATCTTGACAACGGTAGCTGGAACGCTACCGAAACGTCGAAATAAAAAATAAAAAACATTATTGTGGTTTGATTCCCAAAAAAAAATAAGAAAAAAGAATAAAGCTCTAGATGCTCAACGTTACAAGACGTTTTTCAGGAAGCTGTAGTTCCCTATGCTCCATTTGTTGGAGATGACATTAGTGCCTTAGTATTACTTTATGCAGATGATATTGTTATACTTGTACATTCTGAAATTGATTCTAGAAAACTGAAAATATCAGAAAAATATGCGGCAGAAAATAACCTAACAATCAATATACAAAAGACCAAAGTTATGCAATTTTAAAAACGGGGACTTCAAAAATCTTACTTACTTCTTTGTAGTAAACTCTTTCTGAAGCAATACATTAATATTATTCATTATTATTATTACAAATTTAACAATAATTTCCATTCCTTGGAATTACATTCCGGAAAAAATTAAACTTGTTTTAAACACACTGCAATATCATGAGTAGTACGGAAAAGTTTTTAAATTTGAACAATCAAAATGGAATTATTTCATCATTTACTTGACCACACAATATCATTGGTCTACCATCATAAACATAATTACCAAAAAACACCGTTTATACCATTTCATAGTCAATATAAAACTGACCAGCTTTCCAAATTGTTTGCCCTGGACGGCCATAGTAGATCACGTGATCTGGATTGCCTAATTAAGTTATTCAAACATGCAACCTTTCCTGGTATAATTTTTATCACTGTATATAGAAATAATAATCATATTATCCAATTAAAAAAAAATACATTTAAAATCGTTTTATTTATTTTCTAATTTTCCATAATAAAGTGAAATATATAAACTAGTTGGTTAGTGATTAGATTTTCCCACTTAATGCGGACCATTTTTTGACATTCCATTTAATTAAACTTTCAATAAATAATTAAGCAAATGTTGCTGAAGCAGCATTGGTGTAGAGGCCAATGCTCTACCTGAAATATTTGGCAGACATCCGATGGACCGATATCATACACTCGACGGATGACTGGCTGGGTAGACAAAACTTTGAATAAAATATCAAAAAATTAATTAAACATACTATTTTACAATGAGGGTTGAAGTGCAATAATTTGAATTTTCCGCCAAAAACCCTGTCAAAGATGCTGGAGCTTATACGACAGACTCTCAAGGTGGCGTTACCCATGCCGTAGAAAGCGACACGGGTCTGTTAAACTCCGTTTAACATAAAAAGAAGCCATCTGAAGTTTGTCAACTGTCTTGCGTATAAATCAAAATCGTTAGAGTTACAAACGAACACCGCCAATCGTTAACTGAAAGTAGAAATATTTTAACGATACCCAGTATTTTCATATCTATACCTACCAGTGTCTATTGTATGTGAAACTATCTCGAAAAGCTCCAAAGAATTCCCAAATATGTTTCATAAACTATACAAAATGAGAAAACTGACGCTACTGATTTGAAATCAAATGTCAATTTTTCAATAAAGCGCTGGTTTTGACAACAAGTTCGCGCATACGGCTGCAACTTCAGGTGGGATCTTCTTACGTGAAACGGAATCTACCTGTCTATAGTAAAAGTCACGAATGTTTCTCGTTACGTCATAACTCATAAACATCCGAATCAAAACAATAAGACAGTTTTCAACAACGGCGCATCATTGTTAAAGGGTTCGGCATGTATTTCTGGTGATCTAATTATGAGTTGATTTAAATGAAAACCAAATTCAACATATCATAGTTAGACTACAATTTGAAATTCTACAAATAAATTGTTACAAAACTTACCTCTTGAATGGCATTTAACACGTTGGCTGCCGCCATGAGAAGGAAAAATTTGGTCCCCCCGTGCCAAATTTTTTTCAGTCGAAATTATTTTGGGAACTACTTTAGTAAACGCTCATGTGGTGTACCTATTCAGATCTGACACAAGACAAAAAAAGCTATACGGAATTTAAAAAATATATTATGAAACGCATTATCAAAAAACAAATATATCTTCAGGAGTCCGAAGCTTAACCACATTTGAAAGCTGAGCGACATGAACTAGAGCAGACTGGCAAGCGATTGAGTTGCACAGTGTGCTACGAGAGATTTATTGCTGAATTTTGACGTAAAGAGGCTCAAAATAAAACCACAACAACGACCTGGTCTTGCTCTACTTGCAAAAAATAATTCTGTGTGAATTGCTTTTTTCGCTCTCATAAAAATTACCTAGCTTGATATCATGATTCATGATTATAGTGTATAGTATTCAGAATGAACTACAGTAGAACTTGTTTTCATTTGAATTGGCTTCATTTTCGTTTTTTTTTCAGAAATAAATCTATTATTTCACCCAATCACTTTATTTTACTATAATTTACTCTTTTATTCAATATTAGGTATATCCATAATTTCCAATAATAAAAAGCCTATGGGCTTGTGCAACAAATTTTAACCCACAATACATAATTATGACAAAAAAATCCATACCAAAAATAATTATTTTCGAGTGCTATTTCACGCGTCTTGCCGACTATATTATAGAATAGGCATTTGAGGTGCCTTACTAAATGAAAAGATATCAGTTCATGTGGCACAACATTGGTACCTCGGTGCACAAACCGCATTTTGAGGTGAGGCACACACCCCGCACCTCACGGCAGTCAACGTGTTAACGGCAATTCCTTTTGGAAATATTCATGTACCTAATTTTCTAATACATTTCTAATGCATTAAAAAAACTGAAGCCCAAGCCAACAGCTGGTACTGATCATATTACCGCCTTTATAATTAGAGATTGTGCTCAAGTTTTATCTAAACCATTAACGGTCATTTTTAACATAATTTTGAAAACCAGTCATTTTCCAGACTGCTGGGAATCATCATATATCTGTCCTATATTTAAAAAAGGGAATAAAAGTGGTATTTCCAACTACCGTCCTATAACTATTTTAAATAATTTTTTTAAAGTATTTGAAACAGTTATCCACAATCGTCTAGCCTTTCAGTTACGTAATATTATTATACCAAATCAACACGGTTTTGTTGTAGGACGGTCCACAATAACCAACTTGTTTTGTAAGACACAAATGATCTCTGATGCTTTAGATAGAAGAAAACAGATAGACGTCGTCTACACTGACTTTTCTAAAGCTTTTGATAGGATTAATCACAAACTTTTACTTCGCAAACTAGACAGTATTGGTCTGCACCTCTCATTAATAAATCTAATTAAGTCGTACCTTTCCAACCGCCCCCAGTTTGTCCAATGCCTTGGTCATAAGTCTGTAGTATTCATTCAAACATCTGGTGTTCCTCAGGGCTCTGTCTTGGGACCACTCCTTTTTATACTTTTTATTAATGATATTATCGATGAAATTGAAGCAACGGGTCTAATATTTGCAGACGATTTCAAATTTATTTCTGTCATTGACAGTTTACAAGATTGTATTATACTTCAAAACAATATAGACCTATTAGACAAATGGTGCATAGAAAACGAACTACCCTTAAATGCCAGTAAATGCAACATCATGTCTTTCCATAGAACAGACACCTCAATAAGATTTGATTATCAACTGCACAATACCGTATTAGCTCGCCCCAATTTAATAAAGGATCTTGGTGTTTACTTTGACTCCAAACTAACTTTTGTCGCACATTTTGAAAAACTCTCTGCAGCCTCATACAAAATGCTTGGTTTTGTAATTAGAAACATGAAATTGTTTAAAAGTTTTTCTACTATGTTCTTGTTATTTTCGACATTTGTAAGATCCAAGCTTGAATATGGAAATGTAATTTGGAGTCCTATATATAATAATCACATAACGTTACTGGAACGTATTCAAAGACGTTTTTTCAAATCAGCTTGCTTCATGATAGATGGTGTTTATCCTGCAAGAGGTATCGATCAGGAATACTTTTATGACCGTTTTCACGCACAGAGCCTAATTAAAAGACGAGTAATGCAATCTGTAATATTTTTGTTTAAAATTATTAATTATAAGGTGGACTGCATTTATATTAATAATTTATTATATCTTCGTGTTCCTAGGGTCAACTCTCGTCAAAACCAATTATTTTATCAGAACAATTACAGGACAAACGTATATAAGTCGTCTCCTCTATACAAGATGATTTATAATTATTCAAATATCGAAACAAAAATAGATATTTTAAACTGTCAATTGTCCACAATTAAATGTGCATTTTTAACTACTTAAATTTAATTCTTATAGTGGGGTTACAACATTATAACTTTGTAAGTTTGTAATTTTGTATATTCATTTCAAAGCTGAAATACGCATGCTGAACACACTTTTTTTTATGTAGTATAACATATTTGTGTTCGTTCACCTTATCCTGGAATTGGGCGTGTCCCGTTGGATATTGTATTGAAAATAAATAAATAAATAAATAAATACACTCACGTTTAATTTCATCCAAACATTTACCAGGCATTTTGTCGATAAATATCACAACAAATATAAATGAACTTCACCTATTCAAAGTAATGACAATGACGACGAACTTCGATGGTGACAGAATGATTTCCGCATAAAGTGACGTTTTGCTTTTTAAGTACAATCGTTGTCACAACTCAAGACAGAGTGACAAACCGATAAAGACGTAGAGGAGTAGCTTAATTCAGTCACAAAAGACATATGTACCTTTCCATTTGTATTAATTATTGGACATACGCAGTCAGTAATATCCGCATAAAATTAGAGTGTCTTTCATACATTCAGGGAAGTATGACGTAACGAGAAACATTCGTGTCGTTTACTGTATGGTATGGCTATGCCTTTGTTTGTTTCTGATCGACTTGGAGCGGCGCTGTATATGTAATAATTCTACACTGTGTTCTAGTTTCCCATAAACCAAGGGACATAAGGCGATTTCGGCAAGCTTTGGTACCCAACTTTGGTCTGTCAAATACATAGCAATCGATTTCGTTTCGAAAAACGATGACGTCAATCTAACTTTGGTACCCTTTTTGGTCTGTCAAATCACATACAGCGATCTGCAGCACGTTTACTGAAATTGGTAGCTTTCTATCCCTGTCTAAAGTAGTTTTTGTTTCGATTTTTATTTGTAAGTCGTTGGAACGAATTGTATTTTTTGCCAATATTCTAAAATTCTTCCAGTTTTTTCCGTTTTTTTCCTTTTTTTGTCTAGTAATGATGGAATGGAGTACATAAATGTCAATTTCATCAATCAGCTGATCTAATTGAGAACCAAACGATTTCGCCTGTAATTGGTACTTTACGTCATACCTGTGATGTGAGACCTACCAATTGGTTAACCAAAGTCCCTACCAACCAAAGCGAGCCGAAATAGCCTATAGATTACTTTTATGAGTTTTGAAAGCGTTTTTCAGACTAATAAATAGGTGGCGACGAAGACTAATTCAAATGTCCTTCAGATACTTCTTATTTATCATATTTGGCGTTAAGAAATTACATAATAATATTATAATATTGGCACACAAAAATTTCGAAAGAAGCTTCTGATGAGAACTTGTTTCAAATAACAGTGAACGTCTACAGTCTATTTGTTGTTTTTATGTCCTAGAAAATGTGCAATTTTTCTTGGAAGATATTAATTATTTTTAAAAGAAAATGACCCGCTATCTTTATTGTAATAATTATTAACGTCATCGTAGAACATCCACATCCTTATCCATGACATTACTTAGAAATATTATCAATTACGTCGTAAAACTTCGACATAATTCCATAGAATGTGGTACAATTTGGTTATCTATGCTGGAATAGGAAATTGTATACAATTATTTACATAATTAAAAACCTATATATTCCAGATAGTATCGGAAGTTATTTCAATATTTCCTCGATGACATCGCTTTAAAATATGATTAGTGCAAATTTGTCGATTGCTATGTATTGTATTGTTACTAAAATTCCAACGTTGCTGATTATGATTATTGAGATTTGTAAGCAAATGTTAAATTTTAACGTATGGTTAAAAATTAGACAATCTGACACGATGAAACAATTTAATTTGTTCAATTCTTCATTATATTTAACTTGGGACACACTAGCTTTACCAAACGGGTGCACCTTATAGGAATCACCATGCTATACAGACAAATTACACAAAATGTTAATTTTGACGGCTATCTGTCAAATTTGCCTTAATTCATTGCAGCCAACGCTATTATTTCTTGCCTAAAAGCGACCTTACATTATGCTATTTAGGTGCAATGCAAGCTGGATGCTATAACAAAATAAACAATGCGCAAGTGCGTGTGCTAGTTCGTGGCGATTTTTAAGCAAGAAAAATAATTAGAACAGTTTCTATTTTCATGAAATTTGTAGGCAATTTTAGTTATTTTTTTAGTAATAATTCTGCTACCAACCCTAAAAATATTAGAACAGAAACTCAAACCTCGAATCGTGTTTATATAGAAAAACAAAATGGGGAAAAGTAAGTTATCTTAAATAATAATTAATCAATAATTTTTATTTTAGCAAACATGTTTGGAGTACCGATATGGCCACACACTTAATTTTATTATATGAAAGCAAGCCCTGTCTTTACGACGTGAGATCAAAAGATTATCACAATAGAAATACAAGAAATAAGGCACATGAAATACCAGAAAATTGTGAAATAATTTATTTAATTATTTAACATCACCTAAATATATTTTTAAGTTTACCACACTGAATTGCATTATACAAAATAAACCAAACTATCTCGAAAATAGCTTAGTGTAAAACGGAGCCATAAATTGCTTCAAAATAGCATGGCTTTAAAATTGCACCTAAATAGCATAATGTCTTAACATGCCTTAACCGTTAACCGTTAGTAAGTTGACTTTGACCAAACTATCGTTTGAACAAGCCATACCTACGGCATTGACTGCCCGGTCACCACCAACCGTCCAGTCAACTAACCATCTGGTCATCAAGGCTTTATAAAAGCGGGACTTAGGAAATCAACTTAAATGTTAAAAGTAGCAGCCTTTTTTCAAACTTTTTTCTACTGTTACCGGAATATATCAACTATAATTTAATATAGATAAGTGAAAAGTGACTTGGTTTATTCGCATGTATATTTGTATACGTATTACGTTTATACAAAAAATTTAGAAAAATTCCCAAACCACATCAGTATGTCAACATGGAAAAATACATAGGAAATAGTTCGCTTAATATGCATAAGTAATACTAATATTTCTATTATTAGTTCGAGTTATTTTATGCAAAATAGATAAATATTAAAAAAACAAAGTTATGTTTTCCGCGGTTGATTGTATAAACTTGAAGCGCAGTATTTACATTGCTGCTACACCTTTTTTTTGTTCTTCATAAATATCAACCCTTTCAGTCCCCGCTTAGATTACAGTGGACATCAGTTTTCTTTATTTTCTATAAATTTAAATACCTTTTTATTGAAATAAGTAACTTTGTCCGTGTATTTGGACATGCGTTTGCGTAACAATTAATTTGAATCTCTTAGACAAAACAGATTTCTTGAGTTGTTTTCGGTTAAATAAAAATACGACGTTACAAATACCTATTAGAGAAAATTGATCATATTGTTGAATTTGAAAGTGAGTGGGAAGTTACTATACACTCTTTAGACTATTTATTCTAGGTTAGAATAATGTTACACATAGATTTTTTTATTTATTTTTTATTTTTTTGGGAATCAAACCACAATAATGTTTTACATTATTGGGGTTTGATTCCCAAAAAAATAAGAAAAAAGAATAAGTAATGCCACAAAGAACTTATAGAAAATAATTTATTGAGTACAGCTATTACTTTTTAGTTTTTCGAGAAGAGTCAAAGTTCCTTGATAAAATATATCACCGACGTCGTTTTGACAGGTATAGGTACTTAATTATTCGAATTCTTGCTCTAGTTTTGCTTTAAATTTCGCTATGTATCTGCAACGAATAGAGTAATTTCAGTTTTTTTTCTTCCGTGAAATTAGCACTTCTATTCTTTTTTTCCTTCCATTATGATCAATATATTATATGAATTCAAAAATGACAAAAGCCCACAAGAATAAACAAAACACAAATACATTTAACATGAACTATCAAATTTTATTATATTTGTTAGTTATGATCTCCAGTCATTCGGTTTTCAGGATAATACTAGACAATGGTACCAATTTTATGTGGAAAACTCTCCAAATCGAATTCTTATCTAGGTATTTCTTAACTAAGAAATTCTTAGGTTGGTGAAATCCGCTTTAGGTAAGTATCGGATTTAGGTATTTCCTAGCCTAGGAATAACTTAGTCAGGAAGTTCCTAAAATCAGGTTGGTGAAATCGGGCATTAGTAGATTTTTTGTGAATAATGCAAAAAACCATTTTTCTAAAATATTGATTTAGACCTTTGAATTAGTTTGTCCATCATGATAAAGGTCCTGAGGAATTATTGTCCTATTATTTTTTGTACTCAATTTCAGAATTTTTTTATTAAAAATAAAAGTGGTCACTGAAAGGGATAACATTTCTGGTCTTGTTTTAAATATTATTGGTAAAAACTACCCAAAATAGGAAAATAGCTGTTAAATATTAGGTTTATCTCAGATTAATACATTAAAAAGATACATTTGTTCACATTTAAAAGTGAACCCAACATTACATCACATTCTAAGGTGACTTGCCGACCCTTTGCCAGATGTCTTACTTTTCCTCTGAATTGCGACAACTGAATTATAGGACACGATAGAAACGTGCAAAATAAAAATGTACTTTTAAGAAATTACATAAAAACGACTTTAAAATAATCATCCTAAGTAGTTGATGTAATAAAAATATATTTCTATTTGAGGGTTGAACGAAACAAATGTGTGTTAATAGTTTTGTCTGTCTGAAATATGGCAACACCGAAAAAAGGGCGGAAACCATTTTACTATCAATTTTACCTGATTTTACTACGAAGTTTCAACGTTCCGAGTTTATTGAAGCTCTTGTTTTCGTCTTTTCAACTGATATTTGTGTGTGTGCGTACAGATATAATTAAAAACAATATTTTTTTGTGAAAATGATGGTTCGTCAGTGCCAAATTTGCAAAAAAAAACAGTCGGAATTTTCCTAACCTCTCTTTTCACCTGTAAGTAAATAGTTCTATTGGCCAGTGGCACTGTCCGACTAGTCCGACAATTTCTCCCCCCTCCTTGAAAGTCATTTATGAAAACATAATATGTATGGCGATAGAATGTTAGCCGTCTTTTCGGATAGTTTTATGAATGACTTGCGGACTCTATTTGTAGTATTACTTTAAGAGGTTTATAATATTTTAATGCAGGTACAACATGCTGAGCATTGTATTAACAACTAGACCTTTTTAAAGCAAAGCAAAGCGTAAAAAGAAGTGCAAACGCTAAGCGCTATACAATTCTGTTTCAATGCAATGAAGTCCATATCCAAAGTAGAATTTTGCACATCCGAATATACCTGGGGCTCTATTCTTGACTGAGGGAGTAGAGCTTTCCGAGAGAACACATTTATTTCGTCTTTATTTTGCTTGGCTGCTCTGTCACTGCAGTGACAAACACAAAATATCTGTTCTCTCGGAATCTTCACTCCCTCAGTCAATAATATAGCCCCTGGAAGGTGGACATTTTCCGCTGTCTATTTCCAAAATTTAACTCAAAAATTGATGGGTACTTTTCCCGTATGAGGATCTACCTGATATTGATGTTTAATTAAAAGATGCAGCAGCACACTCAGAAAAGGTTTCAAGTCCTAGGTACCATTGGACTTTGAACTTTTTGTGCTTTCGATTTTACTGTTTCTGTGTGCACTACCAGGCCTAACCATCTTTCTACAAGATCCTTTTGGAGTACCTTTCTTGGGCGCTCTAATCTGAGAACTTCATAGTATCCAGTGAGTGCTTCGCAGTAGAAAATACTGCTCGGTTAACATGTCGGGATGTCATCTCAGATTTACAATGTTAAACGCAAACTTCCTTGTTTATTTTGGGTAATAGGTAGCCTCCAGTAGGTACACCATTTTATTTCTCACAGCTATCAGCTCAAACGATCAAACAATATGTTATTTTTATACTTATTTGCACTAATAGGGTAATATATTTGTGTTAATGAGTACCATTCTAAGCCGATAAGGTGACAAATTGGAGCTCATAATGATAAGAACCATAATATTTTGTTACATTTCAATAACAGTGAATTTCTAATATGTTATGGTTAGTCCTTAAATTTTTGCAATGCTATTCAAAGATAATAAGTTCTATTACTTATCATTTGTCTTCTATGAGCTTTTCTGGAGTATCGAAAACTCAAATGAACAGAATACAATAAGCAAAATATAACCATAGTAAATGTACATAAACAACAATATTTAAACAGGCAACAGCATGCTAAATTCCCAACATTTAAAATTTTAGCAATGTCAACAGATTGTCATTGGTATGAATTTGATATATAATTAGCCAAAACGAGTTGTATTTGGTAATACATCGGATACAAAACTTCTATTCAACTATATAGAAATTTGAGTCGTTTCACTTTGTAACTTTTAAAAAAAAACTTTATTTTATTTTCAAAACCACACCAAAATGAAACTAACTTTGGAATTTATACAATAAAAATGATTTTATGAAATAAGCTGCTGTTATAAAGATCTAATTGTACAAAGCCTGAAAACGCATGTAATTGAATTTATAGCATTTAATTGTTGACTCAGCAGATTGGTGTCTTGTGTCCGTTAAGGCTACATGTCTATACATTTTCATTTTTGATCACATGCGGCCTATTTGGATTTATGTTCTACCAGCTATAAGGTGCTTAATGTAATATTATACCGGCTGTCCCAATAAATGGTTGGGGTAATGTGACCAGTAATGAGAGAAAAAACGACTTTTTATAATGAATATAAGGATCAGCTTGGAAAGTTTTGGCAGATAATTTAATTATACGAAAATTCCAGTAACAGCTATACTATTTTATCGGCAACACCATGGTAGGTCCTACAAACAACCGTCACAAGTGTGACAATTATCGCTATTAGTAACAATTTGATATTTTGATGATAATTATCACTTAACAAGAGGGTGTAAATTAGAAATAAGTAATGATTGCTAACAATAATTTGTCTATAAAGCGAATAGGTATTATTTGGAGAATTATTTTTAGCATCTAGATGTTATTGACAAAAATTAAATAGGAAGTGTGACTTATAGTCACAGTGCACAATGGAAAATTTTTCTTATGTTTGAACGTACAAAATTCTAAAGCAAGTGTTGTATGTATGTATGATGGGGTGACATACACTGAGACCTACAAGATCTATTGTGCCCCCTTACTTCCACTTAGTCTCTTAGGAACGGCTCAAAAATTAGTAGCACCTTTATTCCTATTTCCCTGAGGAATTTTATGCTGGATTCAACTCAGGTAAATGTCCCTCTTCTATCCAATAATCTTCTAGGTGCTGTGCCCTAAGATTTTCCAGGTATGTGGATGGAGGTTTCCTCTTCTATGCCACATAATCTACATTCTTCTTCTTCCACTATTTTGAGCCCGTTTGTGCCCGTTCAGGCGGCAATGTTCCGTTAGGATCCTGTTAAAACTCTTAGTGCAGTTTTACTTTGACATATGCATTCATTTGATCTCAACGGGCTGTAGCCATTAGAGTCTTTGATTGTCTAAGCCTTACAAGATCTTTCCAATGGTCAGACCTTCCCCTTTCTTCGGCTTTGTCTATTTCCTCCAATATTACATTGGAGCTAATGCTGCAAAAGGGTTCTGGCCCCAAAAGGGTCTTTCAATCCCCCTCTTTGCTATTCCATCTGCTATTTCCTTTCCTTCTATTCCAGTGCGTCCTGGAATCCACAGTGAGGTTACTTTTTGTTCTCGCCTAGCTCATTGAGTATAACTAGGCATTACTACACCATTTTGGAACTGATTACACAAGGGCTAAGTGTTTTAATGGCTGCTTGACTATCCGACATTATAATAATATTTTGCCTTCTATATCCTTTGTCAATATTGAACTGGGCACACTTCCTTATGGCGTGAATTTCTGCTTAAAAGATACTTAGGGGCTTTCAAAGCAAGTGTTAGAAGGCAACACTTTGTTGCTCTCGATGCCACAAAGTCCTGAAATCCACATCAAAGCTTGACTTCTGAGAGGACATTAAGTTCTCGGTATTCCCATACCATTCTTGATGTCACTTTTGGGTTCATATAAGTCTTAAGCGACTCCAGACTATCATGGCATATATTAATTCATTAATAATTATATTGTTTAGAAATATGCGAATTATCTGTCGAAAGATAAACGTAGTTGGCAAATCCTCTAGAGCTCAGGTGGATAAAATATCAAATGTTGTTTCAAATGTTTTGTGTGTAGCTGGCCAACGCCACAGACAGTGTAATCTTGATTATCGTTTGTAGTGAATCTCATGATCCTGCCTAGAGATAACCTTTTCGTTTTCCACTATTTAAACTTCTGATTTTGTTTGTAATTGTTTCCCCCGCTTCTAAACGTTTAGGTTGATAGATATCTGGTAAAACAATTGTCAAGCACTTCATTTTTTTTATTTTGTGCTAAAGTAGCTAGTTAAGATTATCCTTTATTAAAACAATATTTACTATCAGTGATATTACAATTTCGGTTTAGTTATATAAAAACAAAAATTAAGCTATTTGAAAAGTTGTACTAGCATCAAAATGTGGTTATAAAACAAATGATGATTGTACTGCATTGAATTATGTTGGAACCCACATAATTCAATTTAGTTCTATAGGTTAGGTTAGGTTTATGGTGAGTGGATCTATAAGGCCCTCCACTGCGACTCGCAAGAGTCTATTGTGGCTCACACCTATTCAAATTTCACCAAACAAATTCAGCTTCTTAAAAAAGCCGATTAGTTTATTTGGTAAATGATATTTCAGGTCCGAGGTCGAGAGAGAATCCCTGCCAAACATCAGATACCTGATTCGAGCCGCGGCGGGGCAGGCACAAATTATATGCTCTGCTTTTTCATCATCTTCCAGACAAAGACGGCAGGTCGATTCCAAGTCCAAGTTTTAGCATATGATGATTCAGATGACAATGGCCTGTTAAAAGGCCTGTTAGACAACGTAGGTCATGCCTGCTATAGTCCAACGTTTGTTTGGAGACATTCTTCGAAGGATGTTTGGTAAACATGGTAAATTATGCCGGAACTCTAAAGCTCTTCTTGCCGTCCAGGTATTCAGTGTTTGTTTGGCAAAACTTATTGCGATGCCAATTGTAGGTTCTGGTCCGATATAAACACGTGAAGCACTCTCCCTTGCAAGTTTCTTTCCATGCCAGAATGGCCAGGGATCCAGACCAGCAATACTGTTCTATAACTAAGGACATAACTTTAATTACATTCGTTTGAAGTCGGATTACATCAATGAATAAGATAATTTTCATGCTCCATTCACTTTTCCATTTTTTATTGTTTCTGCTATCACTTAAAATAGTGACGGTTGATTATTTGGTTTGAAAAACTTTAAACCCGCGTATTCATTTTGCGCGGCTGCCGCGCCCATAAAGATACCACAAATAGAGGCAACAAGCCAGCTCGAAACCCATCAGCATGTAAGAGAAAGAGATAGAAAGTCAGAGATTAAGGCTGCCTTTCTTTAATGGCGTGTATACTGCAGTGGGATTATGTGTCATGTTGTTATCAACAGTCGCAACAAAACGACACTATTCGTATTCCGTACGCCATACCATATGTCGTTTTAGACAAACGGACCTCGACTCACTCGCCTAAAAAAAAACCTCTTGACATCTCGAGATAGAGATAAACACATGTTGTTTTGCATCACGGTAAGAAAGAGGGAAATAAATAAAAAATGTTTTGGAACTTTTTAACGTCTTTTAATGGAAAATACATTTTTCTCACGTTTTGTATAGAATTCACAACCTCTTGTGATGGGTTACTTTATGACCCATTGTTTGTATCCTAAAAAACTTCGGCATGAACTAATAAATATAATCCGTTGTAAAATATTCTCAGAATGTTGAAGAGTTAATTTGCAAGGGATCCTTCATTTTCCAAGATCGTGTGCGGAAATCAAGATTTAAAGGGTGGTCCTACGCGAGCTTTCCTACAAGGAAATATCATTTTTAAAATACAAAATACAGAAGAAAACAAAAATACTGAGAGCTGAGGAAAGTGACAAGATTTCTAATGCTGTTTTCTCTTTCACCGGAGCAGCAACTCGAGTCACAGCTGAGTTTTGAGTTCGAAACACGATTCGGGCTGCAACAATAAGCTGCATACAACTCAAGTTGCGCCCAAACATTGCTGCAACCAAAATTATAAGCCGTAAAACGGCCTAAAGTATATTTTCATGAAAATTGAAAACTTCAGTAAACCAAAACAAACTCCAAGTACTTATTGAGCTAAAAATATATAAAAATGTACATACAAGATCCAGTAACATGGCTTTTTTATTATTGATTTTTCTCTTAATTAAAGTACAACAGTTTTCATTCTCCATTTCAAACATTTGATTTGACAACTGACAAACATTGACTCTGTTCTGTGGCTTCGTACTCTGTTGTGTGGTAATGTCCGTGCGTGGCAGTAAGGTATCCATTTCCCGCGGCAGTATGCACGAACTTGCCTCGCGCAGCAGCCGCGCGAAATGCGAAAAACCTCGCTGTGCAAGACAGTCCCAAGGAAGTCACTAATAATTATTAAAACCACTCCTAATTTAATACTAATAAGTTTATTATTAGTTTAATTTGGCATTTGACAGTACCTTCTGATACAATCAACCTTATAATAATTAAATAGTAATATTATTCAAAACGTGTAATGTACTTACTTAATTTTTTGTAATGTAAAGGTGCGTATTCACAAAAAAACCGAGCACGAGCGAACAAGAGTGGGCCCGCATTCTGTTTCAATAATCTTCTAGTGAGTACGGGCTAGCGAGCAAGCGAACGTTTGCTTGTTTGCCTTCGAAAAAGATCGAGGCTATCCTGTAGTTTGTATCATTTTTCATTATTTTTGGTTTCACCAGTTCTAGCAAAGTTTTGAAATATTCAGGGGACATTCTGTAATCCTGTTCTACTGTTTAATCTCGCAATAGACTACTGTCACTATAAATATGTCGGTTTTTAAATACAGTTGCTTGCCAAAATTGTTTCTTCCTTTTTTTTTATTTTTCAATAAAGTCAATACAACTAAAGCAGCACTAGTTAACAATAAAAAATTTTTCATGGTCAACCATGTTTACCGCGCTCGCACTGCTCGCACAAAGTAGATGGATCAACTTTGAACTTGAACATATTCGCTCTGGTGTGGACGAGATATCAATATGTCGAGCAAACATACACGAATGTTCGCTCGTGCTCGCTTTTTTGGTGAATAAGCACCTTAAGTCTGAATATCATTTTGCTTTTCTTTCTGTGAATTTAATTGCTTCAATAGTAATTATCGTTTTTTTATTTTGATGAGCTGGTGCTCCCCACTCTGCTAAACGCTGACCTATTGGTAAAATGTTCTTCAATTTGAGGGACTAAACGTGCCACTTAAATCCCTCCAGTTCTGTTTGGAGGAACCAAAAAAATTTAATTCCGCAAAGTATAAATCATCATTAATAATATGATCCATGATATAATTTTAAAAATTACATATTTTCTAATTAAATTAAAACTTATTTTAGTGACACCTTCCCGGTTGAAGTACTAATAGTAACTATCAGTCACTTATCTTACACATTTTAATATTTTTAGAAAAAAAGATGTCCAAAAAGCAATGGTTTGTCCTTTTATGTTTGTTCATTCTTTATGTATTATTAGGAGCATCCATTTTCTTTTATATTGAATCTCAGGAAGAAGTGATTAAAAACAGACGTGATCTTAGGGAACGACAATACATTGAAGGTTAGTATTATTATCTATAAAATTAAGATATTTATTCAATAAATATAGGAAATAGAAGAATGTATAGTGTGTTCTAGAAGAAAATGGTACTGGCTTTATCACACAATAGCTGTTCACCGTGAATATTATGTTGTTATTTTGAAAAACAGTAAACCAAATTCGAAAATAAACCTGGTCTAGAATTTTCTTGTGTTGTATTTATTCAAATATATAATTATTACACTATTAATAATTATTATTGTTATAACAGTTGGGTTATTTTAGTTCTTCACTATCCGAACAAGATACATTTTCGTGGACCCCCGCTCACGAATTGTAAACCCCCATTTTTTTGTCACGCCAACGTAGTCCCCCGTCGAGTCTCCCGTGAACCCCTGGGGATTCACCTGGACCACAATGCTATAGAGGGTAATCACTACTACAAGTGAATAGATTTAGTGGAATTAAACATCATCTTACCTTGGTGCATTGTCCTTTCTAGACAGTTCGTTATTAAAATTTGTTTAAAGCGATATTTACATAAAACTGTCTGACCCATTTGCGAATTTTTATTTGCGAACGACTGTATAGTAGATATATATGGTGTTAATTTTATCTACTAACCATGCTAACCAAATAAAATTGTCTTCGATTGAGTCACACTAGATTTAAGATTCACACATTCATGTCTCTTAAAAAATAAATATCATCCATATTGAGTAATGTGTCACAGAGTTGAATAAGTGAAATATTCACTTCTAAAAGGCACACATTGAAAACAAATTGTCAATTGAAAATGAAAAAATTATAATCTAGAAAATATTGTTAAATATTCAAAAATGAACTACGGCTTTAAATTCTTGATAAATTCATTCAAAATTCAATAGCATTTACTCAGGTTTTAGAAAGTCCGGCGATTCATTTATCATAAACATTGGACGAGGTTGAATAATAAAAAGCTACTTTTTAGGGTTCTATATATACTCAGAGGGTAGAAAACGGACCCAATTACTAAGACTACGCTGTCCGTTTATCCGTCTGTCACCAGGCTGTATCTCATGAACCGTGATAGTTAGACAGTTGAAATTTTCACAGATGATCTTTTTCTGTTGCCGCTATAACAACAAATATACTAAAAACAGAGTAAAATAAATATTTTTAAAACGTGATTTTTTTGTTCGATATTGATAAAAAGAAATAGGTAGACGCTTGAAATATTCACAGAAAATTTAGTTGTAGGTATATTCACTATAAAAATAAATGATGTAATTAAAATAAAACGATTATTTCAGGGGGGCTTCCATACAACACAAACGTGATTTTTTTTGCTCTTTTAATAGATAATGGTGCGGAGCTCTTCGTGTGCGAGTTTGACTCGCACTTTGTCGGCTTTATTTAATTTATTGATAAGTCATTAAGTGGATTGGAAAATTATATCGAAATTGTTGTTAATTTTATTCCGCAATAATTATCCGATATTTCAATTAACAGATAATTGTATAAAAATTATACGTTAATTTGTTGAACTAACTATTGATGATCCGCTAATGAATTACAGTGTGTTTAAATATTTCATTATGGTACGTCATAAACAACAAACGGGACCATTAGAAAATTAATAAACACCTGTATATTATTATATGAAATGTCAATAAAAATTAGAATGGGTTATGTCGCAAACGTGAAAGGTGTGATTAGTCACAATCCAAGGAAGAGCAATTAGTTTTTTTAAAACATCCTTTTCGAATAATTGTTATGAATAACAAGGGTTGCGTTACTTTTTGGAAATAAAATTAACATTATTATCACTATAATTAGGTTCATTATACATTATACATGTAGAGTGGAATCCAATAGAAAAGACCATACAAGTTATAAGTTTGCACCGTTTCACAATTTATCGGCGTGACACAGAAATCTGTCATTTGCTACGGCTACTCAGGTAAAGAGCTACTCAGGCGTGGATTTTTGGACTAATAGTGACTCAAGGAGTAGGTCTTATCGGTTCTCGAGTAATCCCACTTATATTTAAGTTACGTTAAGCAAAGCAAAAATAAGAGGGCGCCACCTTGAATCCTATTAGTTATAAGCTACCTCACATCAACTAATCCCAGTCAATAAAACAAGAAGTTTGGAAGGTGATAAATATGAACAACGTTATTAAATTTACAATGATATTTATTACAAAAAAAAATTGTAAAAAAAGTTAAACAAAAAAGTAAAGTGTATAAGTGTAAAAAAAAAGTCGAAAGTAGTTGTTACATTAAAAAGAAAATAATTCTTGTTGGAAACACACATGAATGAACTTAGAAAAAATTTGGGAGAAACCTCACCAAATAAAGTTTTAATTTTACTAGTGATTAGGCATTTTTGTCACAGAAAAGACAAAATCTCTGCTTGCTTCTCTTTAAATATAAAACACGAAATCATGTGAATGATAATGCACCTACGTCGCATATCTGTATCAAGCTTATCCGCTTGAACTAGGAAAGTAATTTAAATTCCGTTAGTGGATACTTAGTTCATTTTTACTAAAATTAAAAGCAGAATAATTTACAGTAAACCGAAGTGACTATTTTCCCTACAGACGGTATCGACTTGGCCCGCAAATAAACTTAAAATTTCGCCTTTCATCGACGATAAATAGATTCAAACTCGATACATTTCTTAGCGCTGGGCATGAGAAAGGACTGACTATTCGCCGCCCATTCGATAGTTTAGTAATAGTTAAATATAAGGAAAGTGAACGAAATTAACGTTACACAGAAGCAGAACCAGTTTCAGACAAATTTTTCAGTATTGCAGGATCCCAACGCACTAGCGATTTATGTACTGTCTTTTTCCGATGAATAGCAGTTTTACCGATAACTGTAATAATGGATTTTTTTGAAACTTTTGTCAATTATGTATGCTTTCAGCAGCTCCATGCTTTTACCCATTATTTCCTTGTTTCAGTTGCCTGTACATATTTTGTATCATTTTTTGCGTAGATAGCGACTATCACATACCAAATATCTTTGTCTATTATCTCAAATCTCACTCAGAAATTTCGAA
This sequence comes from Lochmaea capreae, assembly GCA_949126875.1. Taxonomy (NCBI): domain Eukaryota; kingdom Metazoa; phylum Arthropoda; class Insecta; order Coleoptera; family Chrysomelidae; genus Lochmaea; species Lochmaea capreae. Next base: position 7,071,278 of record OX421397.1, read on the forward strand.
AATGGTATAAAAATTTAATAATAAAATATTCATGTTTTACACATCAACTTATATTCACTAATTATATTCACTGAGACATGGAATCAAGCAGAATAAATAAATAAACTCAACCGCATTGTTTATGTTGGCGTTCTAGTATATTCATTGTTCGGAGCCTATAATATACAATATATCTTTCTCTTCAAATGGTCGCCAAAAAGCCATGATTTCAATTATTACCAACAAAATAGTTTTAGTCAATAAAACAAAATCTTAAGCACAGCAACATCTAGGAACATAATATCTCGTAAATAACAGAAATGAACTAAAATAAATAAAAAATAAACGGTTCTAGAAGGAATTGTGTATATTCGATCAATATTAAAACAATGTTAAGTAGAGCTCGATGTTTCTTATGTGGAGCCAGAAAAAATAACTTATAGATTTACGGTAAGGAAACTGTTTTTCAAGACTCGATAACACCAAAATGAAGAATTTTTAGGGGATCATTTTTAATTAATAATGGGAATTGATGAGTTAGGGAAAATTATGTAATGTAAATTTTACTATATTCATTATGAATTAGGAATATTTCAACTGTAGAATCATTAGCTCAAAACATGAAGTATTAAACTCTATTCAGTGGAAAAACTAGTTCTTTATTGCTCTAGTGCAATAAAAACTTTGTAGCACTCATCTGCCATTTTACTACAGCGTTTTGTCGTCATGACAAACATTAACATTCAAATCGACGCCATTTTAAGTCCATTTAGAGCAACGTAAATGGTTTTTGCATGAACGTAGAAAAATATTGTATGCAATTCGTGCAAAAGTGTTTATTGCACTCAACTTGTAGTTCGACTCGTCCTAACGGCCTAGTTGGACAATTTTACGTCGCGTACAATAAGCACACTTTTGCACTTGTTGCATAAATGACTAAAAAATTACATAACAATGCTGAATATATTCATTTTTGTATGAATGTCAATACAGACAGTTACCGACTTGATGACTGGACACTGCACCCTGAGGAAACATCTGCACAAAATGGGCAAAGTTAGTGAACCTTTGTGCAGGAAATGTGATCTTCATGATGAAACACCTACTCACATACTCTGCTTCTGCGAGAACTTACATGGACTCAGACGGAAGCACTTTGGAGAGGAACTAATACAACCATTACAACTACTGAAAATCCCTCCAGTTAAACTAGTGGCCACAAAGCTTCTGGTCACAAAGCTTCAAAGATTCAGTTCAAGTTTCTTTGCTGTTGAGCACAACCCAATTAAATGAATGAATTAATACAGAAAATAATAATTCGCCATCTTGGCTCTAACACCGACCAAACGCGTGTTACGTCAAGTTTTGAAGAGTCATTTGACATTTTGGCTCTGACGTACCTACTATTTCAAAAATGTAAATTTCAAACCTTTATTTTTTAGAAAAAATAATATTCATTTTGAATAACGTAAAGCAGTTTTTCAGAACCAGTCCACATGCCTATTGTTACTGTTATTGTTTGCTGGGAATATATGACGCCACAGAATTGATGTGAGCAATATTGGCGTCCAGGTATGAATTTTAAGCGGAATATAAAATAAAAAAAACGATGCTATATAAGTAATTTTTGAAAACAATTAAAAGTTTTTTCATGTGTAAAGCGTAGATACACTTAAATATTATATACGTGCTATATCTGCATTTTATCGTACTCATCTGTAAATTTCAGACACGTGTAATAAATGTATAATAATAATATAAATAGCTATTCTCACTTTTCATTATCATATCTAATTTTCAATCAGGAAGTGAAACAAACATCAATTTCCAGGGACTACCCACGTAAAAATTTGCGGTTAGATTTCACAAAATGCAAATTTTACTATTCAATCTAAGGCAATTTTTTATTTTATGTAATTCACCTTGATGTCTGCTTTTTGGTATAGTATTGACATATAATTCTTTCAAGACGTGCCAAGAATTATGTCTAGTTTGGTAGGTCGGCGTCCCAAGTGGAACATAAATGAATTACTTGGTTAAACAGAAAACGGTACTTTAATTGCTTAGCTGACTGTTAGCGTAGTCAAAGTACACAAAATATCCGTAAAATGCCGCAAAAAACACAAAAAACTTGAAAATTTAAAATTGAGTATTTAAAAGAGTTGTGATTAACAAGAGAAAAACTTTACTATGCTAGGTATGCGATTTTCCCGAAAATCGTCGAGTGAAAATTTTTGTTTTTGTTTTTTCACTCTAATTGTTTAAATAATGAAAACACAGAAAAATGTTCGAATCAAAAATTGTAGCTAATATATTTATCTATAAAATTTGTCTGAACATTTTTTTTGTATCTGCATTATTTTTTAAAATACATACGAAATTTCCATAGTAGTATTTTTGAACATCATCAATTTTCATGTTTTTAATTTTACGATAGTAAATAAACACTGAAAATTAGAAGAAATGTGTTCTAAAATGGGGTACCTACGAATCCATTGAAAAAAATTTTTTTGAAATTTTTTAATGTATTATCATCGATTTTCCACGCTCTCTCACCTGCTTTTTCACCTTTATTTGTGCGCCCTCATCTTTCTTACCTGAGCCATAGGTGTGTTTTTTTGTATCGCGATCACTTCTAAATAGGTGCATTATAAAGTTCACAAATTTTTAGATAATATCATAAACGGTATAAAAAGTTATAGAAGGCTTGCTTCAAGTATTTATTTTAAATAATTGTCTATTATTTAAAAAAATTTATACGTACAGAAAAACTTTTCAGACAAAATTTGTAGATAAATTCATCAGCTACAAAGTTTCATTTGAACATTTTTCTGTTTTATTCATAATTTGAACAATTAGAGCGAAAAAAACAAAACCAAAAATTTTCGCTCGACGATTTTCCGGAAAATCGCTGCCTAGCATCGTAAAGTTTTAAATACTCAATTTTAAATTTTCAAGTTTTTTGTATTTTTTGTGAGGTTTTATGAGTACTTTGACTAGGCTATGTAGCAATTGATGTAAAATACAGTTTCCATCTGTATAAACAATGATGTACTTTACTCAACTAAAAAGTAATTATAAGTTTCATTCAGCACAAAATAGATTGTACAAAATTATACATGGTGATCCGAGTTTCAATAACTCAAGAAAAAAGCTTTAAATAAGTGAAACCACTGAGTAATTTTTTGATAATCCAATCAAATATAAGATGATACCTTGACTAGTTGGATGCGTTCAATTACTACACCGAAAATGAAATATCTAAAACTGTAAATGGCACTGGGGCGGAAGTATACACCAAAAAACTAGGTGACAGCTATAGCTACTCACTGGGAAACTACACCTCTGTATTTCAGGCAGAGGTATATGAAATCTTGCAATGCGCGAGAGAAAACAACAGGAGTGCTGCCGAAGGCAGAGCAGATCCATATCATCTCAGATAGTCAGGCGGCACTTCCCTCATAATACAGGACATCCAGTGGATATCCAGTCTGTGTCCAAAACAGGTCCGAATGTCCATGGATATCAAAAGTACATCCATTGAATAGGGCCTCAATGCCTATCCATTGGAACGCTACCATAAACTATCCAATGTGTGTCCAGAAAACGTCCATAAACAGAAGGACAGCAACCGTACATCCATTGGATATCCTCGATGGCCCACCCAATGGAAAACCATCGACAGCTTTCCAATGGACGTCATAATGTATCCATCATCAAAATCATTAATTGTCACAAAAATATTATGTATTTCCCACTAAAAGACTGAATGAATCTTGAGTTATAATCCGATTTTATTTTTTAATCCCGATTATTTGTTCATGGTTCATTTATGTGCATTAATAATATTAATTGAAATAATATTATCCCCAATCTTCTGCGATTCGAAAATAGCGGGCTTTTAATACATAAGTACTTATCAGAGTAGTTGGCAGTAATGGCGGTGTGTTTTGGTCGTAGAATGGACGTTTTGGTCTGATTAATTTGGTTTTTTATGTGTTTTTGCGTTTTTATTCACAATGTAAGTATATGAATACATGGGTACATTACTTGATCCGTCTGTCAAGGTTTGCCGAGTACTTTTTTCCATTTGATCTGGGGGAAAGAGGCCTGGGGTTCCCCGTGCTCTGTTGTATAATATATGTACACTAAACTTCCATAAGCTGTACGATTCACATCCAATTTTGGCCCTGATGGCTGTCCAATGGAAATACAGTATGGACATCCATTGGATATCCGATTTGATGGCCTGAGGTTGTACAATGGATGTCCAATGGACACAGGTGGTTATCCAATGGATGTGCAGGATGTCCACATGCACCTTTCTAATGTACATCCACTGGATAACTTTGTGTTATTAGGGTTAAGGCAATCTTAAGCCAGAAAGTGACCTCTAGACTAGTATGGGACTGCATCGAAGAACTGAGGACGTTAGCCGAATGGAATAACGTCAAGCTGACCTGGGTACCAGGTCACCAGGGTATCGAGGGCAATGAAAAAGCTAACGAACTTGCAAAAAGAGGGTCAGAGGATACGCGGCCTGAACTAGGACAGATTCTCGGTATACCGAAAACTATAGTACGAGGATCTGTAAAGACCTGGATTAGAGAACAACATAAAAATTTCTGGGTAACTCTCCCAAGGCAAATGCATGGGAAAACCGTTATAAATGAACCATGCACTGTGCAGAAATCAGCTGAGAATCATAACTGGTTTCATGACTGGTCATGCACCAGTAAAGGAACACCTGTAGGGAAACGGAGACAGTGAAACATATACTGTTTATATGCGAGACTCTTGATCGCAAAAGACAGTTATTACTTGGCCAACCACAAGGAAACGCTGAGCTATATAGCAAACACCCGGCTAAGAACTTATACAAACTGGTGCAGGGGACAAAGGTGCTGGACTGGGTGCTATGAGAAAGCACGTGCAAAAATACAATAAGCCATTAGGCTGCAATGTTATCGGAGACTTGTCAGACGGTCTCGAGAAAAAAAAGAATAAAATATTGACTGAGTATGGAATTTTGAAACCGTTGCCGACACTTGACACTGAACACAGTTCACACTACCACTACACAAACACTTCACACTATCTTACGCACGTTTTGATAACCAAATTATATTCTTCAGAGACTGGAGGTAAATTATTTAATACGAATGGCCTGTTGTCAAGTTGCTCAAGCCCGTTTGTGATTATAAAAATCATATTTTGCTATTGGATAAATAGGAAGGAACAGAAATACAAGTGGATAAGAAAATCGGATAAATTACGTTACCGTAGAAACGCTAGCATTTACTGTTCGTTTGACAATTGTAAATGTCAGAAACAGAATTGAACAGCAAATGTCTACTGGACCAATTGTATACAATAGTAGTTGTGTTTTTAAAATGTGTTCTTTCTAAACGTTATTCTGCTACGTATTGTTCTATCAGTTTGTAAAATAAAGTTTAATAGAATTCATGGAATTGTCTTACCAAATACCGCGGTATTGGTATTGTGGTATTACCCCCGATAATTTCATTAATTTTGTCTATTTTTTATAGATTTATATTCAAACGTTTCAGTAGCGTTGCATCTATGTTAAATTCCTTTTAGTAGTAACCATTTAAGCCATTTGGCTCTTATGTCTATCGCATGATATTTATGGAGTTCTATTGAATTATTACTTCAAGGCATAACTAAATATAGGTTTAGGCCCGGTTGTACAATTGTAGCTTATTGAAGGCTCAAGTGTGAACTCAGGTTCAGCGTCAGATTGCTGTTGTACAAAGTAAGCTTACGGTTGAGCTTGATTTGAACCTTAAGCTTAGTAAAGCCTTCAAGAGGGCAGGTTTAATCGCTAAAGCTTTATTTTGTACTTACCAATAGCTCAAAGACAAATCAAGTTACAATCCTTAATAAAAATATATTATATAAACGTTTTTAATAGGCACACAATGACGCTATATAATTATTTAAAACACGAACAATCCCCCCCCCCAAATGCCAAATTAGTTAGGTGACATCTTCATTTGACAAACATATTTTGACCAATTCACTTCATTCGCATGCGTCAGTTTGAAATAAGTTCTACCAACACTTGCAAATATAGGTCTAGTAGAGCTGCTACTGAACCATGTTTGTTCAACAGGTTTAGGTTGAGCTAAGCTTATATTTTAAGCTCAATTTCAAGCTTCAAATGTACAACCGGGTCTAGTCAAATGTATACAATGCAAGTTTCAATCAAAATACTATGAAGGAATCTGAAATATAATAACCCGCCAGAATACTAATTTTTCATTGAATTTATCGTTTAATTATTTACAGGAAACTTGAATTGTATTAAGGAAAAGCAAAGTGTGTAAATATCTTATATAAAGTGCGATTATTACAATTTGGCCACTATACTTATCTCAACATTAACAAGAAGTTTCACCTCATCAATTATTAATTACAGTGTTTCAATGTTATTACAAACATTTTTTAATTAGTTGAATAATTCTTAAATACACAGCACGTTTATACATTTTTATAACAACCATTTATAGTATCAAAACTAGTTCCATAGAAGATTTAAACTAACAAATATCTTGTCAACCTTTGTAGGTACTGAGTCTTTTGCTGGGGGTCACTGTCATGACATCATTTTTTAATAGTGTGTATGTGGAGTTTGGTCTTGTTCTTCAGCTGTATATGGATTCAAATCGTAGACATAATTAGAAGTATGTATGTAGTTAAACTCACTAAAAATTGTAGGTATACAATGTATGACAGTAGTTGGCAAGATCGTTTTTTTTGTAGGTATATATACTTGTGAAAAATTTACAAATATAACGGTTTATGTGGAAAAACGGTTTTGAGATAAATATCAGTGAGCAGTGAATGAAGACTTTCTTTTGGTAACCAACAACTAACTTAAACTTACTTTGTTTATATTTTTTACTTGCGATTGATTGGTTGGTGTTAAGGTTTGTTTATTGATAATTTGGAGGATTTTGCCCTTTTGGGGGCAATTGGAGCATTGGAAGAAGCCGAAATTGATAGCAATAATCGACTTATGGTCTTTCAGCATAGGGAAGCTTTTGAGGAACTGAGTGACAATCAGTTTATAAACATTTATCGGCTATCAAAACCTTTGGCCACGGAGTTAATTGATTTATTAGAACCAAATCTAAAACATCCAACAAGATTGTCAGCCTTAGATATTGGAACAAAGGTACTTTCAATGATACCTTTAGTAAATGAGAAGACTAATTTTTTTCAGATCCTTATAGCATTAGGTTTTTGCTGCAGGATCATATCAAACTGATGTTGGACACAGCGTGATGCATGGGGTTTCCCAATCATCTGTTAGTCGTGCTGTTGATGAAGTCACCAATGCACTTAACAGACCTGAGATTTTAAATTCATATGTATTGAGGATAAAATAAAGAAACAAGCAAACATACGTAAATAAAATTGGGAAAAATTTCGGTTTATTTGCTCTTCTTTCTCAACACATCGTACATTTGTTTCGACACACGTACAAAAAAGAAGAAAATATGCTGAGAAAATTATCCGCCGGGATATTACCCAAAAAGAAGATAGAAAAAAGAAGAAAAGAGAAGTTCTCAAACTGTTTATTCGAATAAACATCCGTATATGGAATTTTTTTCGCATACCATTCAAGAATAAGATTGACGTTCTTATTCGAATTTAATTCGTATGCTACTGAAATCCGTATAATTTCAAGAATTGAGTCCCAGAGCTGTTAAGTATCAAATTTTAATTGTCTTGAAATATGAAGGGTGACGAAAATATTTATAGAAAATTAGTGGCTTCTAGACTTTCCCCATATTAACTGAAAATAGGTTATGTAATTGTTGATCTTCTTAAATCACAGAACAGAACACTCAGTTTGTCTAAATTGCAAGTACATACTACCAACCTAACAATTTTTTTCTGAGCCGAGCTTTGTTGAGCTCTCCTAAAATCTGACTTGTACCACTGTTAACGTTAATTAATCTGAGTTTAGAGTTAAGGGTGGCTTATCTAAGCCTGTACTCAAGCTTTGATTGTACAACCGGCCCGTAGGCTGAGGACAAACAGGCGTGATATTGTAAGTTACGTTGTTTCAGTCGCCTACAATTGCTTCCATACAAAAGTTCACCTTGATCCACACGACGGCGTAAAATGAAATGTCTGTAGATTCGATACTCAGTCAAAAATAAATTACGCGACTCAAAAACCGCAGCTCACAGCTCATAATATTACGTTAGTTAGACCTCAGCTTGATTAGGTACAGCCATAGCGTTTTGCAAATTGACACATTCATGTATCACGTTTATAAATTCTCACTCAATGATAAAAAGTTTTCTCTGGAATCATGTGAAGTGGATACTAATCATCAGACATGTTTATATTATTGAAACAGTTAATAACATCGCAATTAAAATACATTTTTTGTAATACAAAAACATATCAACAAATTATTTCTTAATTCATACATGTTTTATCAAAATTAGAAAGATCTCCGCCGAAAGAACATTATGAGAAAAAGTTTATGTGCTTTTAACAACTATAAAAAATAACTTTTTTTTCGGTGATAGTAGCTGTAATATTATGATTTTTAAAATCGATCTTATAACAACGGTTACTGGTACTTCAACACGAAAAAAAAACTAATGTCAATTATTGTTTATTTATTTTCTTCAAGGTTCTTAACTAGACGCCATAGTCGGTTACAGCTGATAACTTCCTGAATAAGGTTCCGCAAGAAATAGCAGAAGATTTTTTTCCTCTTCAAAAAGCAGTAATTTATTCCGTGTTATAATACTGAATATCTACTAAATATTTGCTGTTTGCTTAAGTTATTATACTTAGAGCGTGAGAATTTATTTTTTGCTTGAAAAATAGCATTTAATTCATTTCTTTTGTGTTTTTTTTTATTTTTATGTTTTTATTTTATTTTTGTATTCACTTTTTCTACGCCCTATCTCTAAAGTACCTTGTATATCACCAGTTTGTAGCGATTAAAACGGATGTTTAAAAGTTTTCCATAAACCAATACTGTTGATTAGTGCAATTCGTCCACATCTTTACCTTTGACTTTGACAGCATAATATATATAATATAGTTGTTAATTTTTCTTAATATTATTGTGTACATTTTCCAATTTAGTCATTATGCATTAATTTGTTATACTTTACAGGAGTTTAATTAAAATATTCCTAATTACCATTTGATTTTATTGTTTGTATAGGGCTGTAGAAAAAATAGTGTTTGATTTTATCATTTGTATAGGGCTGTAGAAAAAATAGTGAATAGTGTATGCAACATATGCATAAAGTGTATTTTTCCACTCATTTCCATTCGTTGAAAAAATACCGCTTCATACACTTGCATAAATTTCTATCATTAGCTTCAATCACCTTTTTCTAATTTTTAAAACATTTACAACTGATGATGCTCGTATTAATCTTGTTTGTAGCAAAATTAGACATCCCATGGATGTCCGTTTAGTACTAAAAATGGATGTACCTTGTACAAATATGGACATTCACTGGACATGACAAATAAACCATGGACATCTCATGGAATGGACGTCCGTCATTCAAATAAATCTTCACGTCCAGTGGTAAACGAGAACTGAAGGTCCACTGAATGTCCCCAAACGAATATCTATTGTACTAGTCGTAAATGGACATCCATTGGATGTCCATTCTTTGTCCATGTCCATATGGACCAATTGTGGACATTATATGGATATTTATAGGATATCCTGTGTTTACTGGGTAGTATAATCAGTGTATGTTGAGATCTATTATCGTGGACCCCCATTCTCATTTCATGGACTCTCAAATTTGTTTTCACTAACGTAGACCCCTTGCAAGTTGTCATAGACACCTGGTGGTCGATACAGACCACATTGGGAATCAGTGTGCTAGAGTAATAGCTGGTATAGTCTGGTCGGCCCCTAAAAAACCCTCTGCGTATTGGACGACTCGCATTGAAATGCTAGCAGTAGGGGAACAGAATACCTCATCCACTTGCCTAGGTCATTCAATATTCACGTAACTTTGCTTCGTGCGATCTTTCTTGAGAACGAACCGACTTTAGTAGACTATTTTATACATAACTAAAGTCACATTTTACGATACAATTTTACAAGTACACCCAGTAACTCTACAGTTGAAATATTATCAAAAAAACACCTTGAACTGTTTAGAATTTTGTACTTTTGATCTATTTTCTTGAAATAATATTTTGTTACAGAATTATTGAGGTCCAACTATCAAGGAAACAATAAGAGTATAGAAAATTTATTTAGTAGACTGACTGACTACTGTGGTAAACCTGTACACTATCACATGAGCGATGAAATTCCTCCTAATAAATGGAATTACTATAATTCTATATTTTTTGTGATAACAGTGGTTAGTACCATAGGTAAGTTAACTACCTAGCTTAATAATTAACATTCTAACGGTGAAATACTTCGCATGGACAATAGTTTTATTTTTCTGTTAGGTCCATGTCTTTCTATCCATCCTAACCTTAATACACGCTCTAGTCCGACTGGACATTCGCACGCCCCGCTCGTCGTGATTCGCGTCGCGTCACATATTGCAAATATTACCGTATGAGAATTGATGAACGAATCTGACTTGAGAGTCAAAGATCACCCTTACACTTTAATTAGCTGGAGAAGAAATGACTAATTTCTTATTTCGAGGGTAGTTTGATAAGTTAGCGATTTTTCTAATTTCCGACCCAGTAACTTCAAATGCTTCTGTCTACCGTCATATGTTAATGAATTTTTTGTAAAATTTTGAGCCTGCTGCCTGGAAAAAATTACTACTAGGGCGACTAGGCTTTTCTGCCAATGAAAAAGAGTTATTGGCAAAACCTGGGGAATACGACCTGAGGTGGTTCACTGGCGTTACACAACTGTGATAAGACCAACGATCACCTATGGATCAATAGTCTAGTGAAGGAGGACAGAAGTGTCCTCTGCAGAGAATATATTAACAGCAATCCCTTATTGGTATTACCGGGGCAATTATTGGCCATTATTGGACTTCCTTCTTTGGCTGAAATTGGGAGACTTATGGTCACCGAGCATTGTTCAAGAAGGACACACTTATACAACTGGGGCAATACTAGACGAACCCATATTTAACATGAGTTTTGATAGCATGACATCGGAGAATATATTCACTGAGCGAGTGAACATCATCATCCCATCTAGGGAACATGTGATGCACTCAGGTAATTCTGGAGAAATCATCTGGTTCACTGATAGTTCTAAAACAAACCATGGCACTGGGGCTGGTATAACAGGACCTAGGAAGAGAATGATCTTCAGCCTTGGCCGATATACGACTGTGTTTCAAGCACAGACGATTGCCGCTATAGCCTGTATTGATGAAAACATTAGAAGAGAATACACCGGACAAAAAATAAAAATTTTCACTGACAGCCAGGCTCTGCTTAAAGCTCCCAGTAATCCAACAACTAGGTCTTGACTGGTAAAAAACTGTAAAGAATCCCTCAACAGGCTGGCAAGAGACAACAAAGTGTCTCTAATATGGTTGCCGGCACATGAGAGGATTGCAGGTAATGAAATGGCTGACCAGTTAGCTAAAGGAGGCTCTACAGGAGACTTCATAGGTCCAGAACCGTTTTGTGGATTCACAAAAGATTGCATAAGAGGGGAAATTGGCTAGATAGGGAACACCAACTCAAATGGAGGTCGACACAAGGGCACCTCCATACAAAGAGTTTACTGAACAAGGTAGACAATGAACTCTCAACCAGGCTATTGAAACTGTGTAAGAGACATTTGAAGACAGTTACCGACCTGGTGAATGGACACTGCACCCTGAAGAAACATCTGCACAAAATGGGCATATTTAGTGAACCTAACACCTACTCACATACTCTGCTTCTGCGAGAACTTACATGGACTCTGACGGAAGCACTTTGGAGAGGAAATGATACAACCGATTACAACCGATTACAACCATTACTAAAAATTTCTCCAGTCAAACTAGTGGCCTACATAGGAGACACAAAGCTTCTGGAATGGAAGTAGATAACATGGGTAACGGTACAAATATTGAGTTCAAGTGCCTGGGCTGTTGAGCACAACCCAATCGAATGAATGAGCCTGCTGAATGACTCATAATAATCATAATATGGGGACACCATCAATTTTAATGTTTAGTATGTAGTGAAGTTAATTTTTATTTTGTTCTCATTTGCTCCAGGCTATGGAAATCTCACAGCAACGACAATGTTTACAAGAATATTTATGATTTTGTACGGACTTATTGGTATACCAATGAATGGTATTGTTATGGTAACCTTAAGCGACTTCTTTGGAAAATCGGTAAGTTATGATTTGCTAATTTGAACATTTCAGTTTACATAAACATTGGTTTGGTTCATTTTTTTTAATGTTTTCTTCAATTTGTTAACTTACCTATATGACACTACATTTTAACCACGTGACCATGAAAATGGGCATTGATGGTTAAAACAACATTTAAGTTATCGGAATCGGTCGCCAATACAAATTTTGCACTATTAAATAAACCCGATAAAAGAAACCACTCAGGTCTTTACCGGAAAATGTAACGCCAATGATTTATTGCCGTTTGCGATTATTGAGATTCCAGCAAAATCGCACAAATCTAATTTCACGGAGAATATTTTCTTTACAATGATTTCAAATTATTGGTTTCTACAAAATTGATACCACTAATTTTGCATTGTAGGTTTTGTCACTTTGAAAATAGTTTTCTCCTTATGTACTCTATTCGATTCCCTATATTTTTTGGCAAACAATAAGAATGATTTGGGTCAACAATTTTTTTCAATAATTCATATAAATATCACGTATTGGTTGTACGTTCAGTTACAAAACCTATTGACAATATATTCACGTATACTATACTTTGATTCAAATATTATTTAGTACCTATGCAATTTACTTATATGCCGCTCCTTGTTTGTTAATATGGTTATTTTTTATTCATTAAAGTGGCAATGAAAGACCTAGATATCTGTATTCTTTTAAAATTAAATTTAAATTAAAACTTGAAGGTTTGGTAAGCAGAATTTGTAATATACAAAAATCCAGCCCACTAACTAATTGACAGACATTATAACGTTTTATAATGTTTCAATAAATCTTAAAGAAAGTTAAATAGCTAGTATTACAGGTTATGTTTATTTTCATGATAAAAAATTTGACTCTCTCTAAAACCACTTGAATATTCCGGGGAAGTTAGGACACAAACATCAAATTTTTTCGAGAAGGAATATTATGTTCCTAAGCAAAAACATATCGAGACCAGATCATTTTCCTGAATTCTCCAATAAATTAAGTTGGAGCCTCTTGGGTTTATTGTGGATCCTCCTAGTGGTCTGACTGCAGCCTATTCAGCCAATCCGTTCCCTGTATTAGCTCATACAGGTTCTTTACTTGTTAGTTGTAGAAGTCTTCTGGAGTCATTTGGGTCTTCCATACAGCTTCTGCCTTCTGTGGTCCAGCGTCTCACAGTTGCATAATATGTGCAGAGCTGTTTCCGTGTCCTCTTTGCATCTTTTGCATGTAAGGTCTCCGTTAAACAGCCCTATTTTGTTCAGGTACTCCTTTGTGGGAAAGTGTTCCGTAAGAAGCCCCGTTATGGTGCGTAGTTTGTTCCTGCTTATTGAGAGCAGTTCTTTCGCTACTTTCTCTGATGGTTCTTTTATGAATTTCTTCCCATGTGTTTGCCTGGGCGTATTTTTTTCATTAAACCCAGACCAGAAATTGAAAAAAAAAACTAATTGTTCTTGATAACGGCTGCTGGATCGCTACCGAAACGTAGAATTACGAAATATAAAAAAGATTGTGATTTAATTTCCCATAATAATTAACAAAAAGTGTAATTCCATAACTGTGAAAATTTCATGATATTCTATTCATTAGTTCGTGAGTTATTGTGCTAAGAGTGACGCTATTTTTAATATTTTCAAAACAGTGGATCAAAAATGATGTCGTGTTTTAATATTACACAGCTTATTGATGGGAAAAAATACCGTTCAAGCTAAGCAATGGCTTTAAAAGTGTTATGGGTCTCCGCTCCATCAGAAACAACAATAAAACGATGGTTTGCTGACTTCAAACGTGGTTGTAGAGACACCGATGATGCGGAACGCTGTGGACGTCCAAATGAGGCGGTAACACCAGAAAACATGAAATAAATCCATAAAATCGTTTTGAATGATCGAAAAGTGAAGTTGAGTGAGTTTGCTGATATCGTAAAGATATCAAAAGAACGTGTTGGCTTTATATTGCATGAGCAATTGGCTATGAGAAAGCTCTGTTCAAAGTGGGTGCCCCGTTTGCTCACTGTTGACCAAAAACAAGGACGTGTTGATGCTTCTGAGCAGTGTTTGACCATGTTTAAACGTAACAAACCGGAAGTTTTGCGTCGGTATGTGACCATGGATGAAACATGGATCCATCATTTCACTCCGGAATCTAAACGATCCTCATCTGAGTGGACAGCAACTGGAGAACCTCGTCTAAAGCGCCCGAAAGCACAACAATCAGCTGGAAAGGTTATGGCCTGAGTATTTTGGGATGTACGTGGTGTAATATCCATCGACTTTCTTGAAAAGGGAAATACCATCAACAGTGTATATTATATAGCGCTACTGGAGCGTTTGAAGGCCGAAATTGCGAAGAAACCTTTGCATATGACAAAGAAAAAAAATGTGTTTCATCAAGACAACGCACCGTGTCACAAGTCAATCAAAACAATGGTGAAACTACATGAATTGAAATTCGAATTGCTCCCACATCCACCGTATTCCTCAGATCTGGCTGCCAGCGGCTACTGGCTGTTCGCAGACCTAAAAAAAATGCTCGCCGATAAAAAATTTCGATCGAATGAAGAGGTTATCGCTGACACTGAAGCCTATTTTGAGGCAAAAGGTAAATCGTTCTTCAAAAGTGCTATTGAAATGTTACAGCGGCGTTGAAATGATTGCGTTGTTCTTGATGGAATTTATGTGGATGAATAAAACTAATTTTGAACAAAAAAAAGGTGTTTTCTTTGTTATGCCCGGGATTTTTCAGCCCATGTGTGACAAAAATATTTTTCAAGTGTTTTGATCAAGAGATTACCTGCTAAATATCTTAAGAATATCGAAACTTTTCTCTTCAATATACTACTCCAAGAAAAATTACTCATTTTAAGGAAACAAATAGGTAATTCAAATGACTTTGCCGCTTAAATACAATCTTATATCTATACAATTTTATTATTATAAATATCTAACGGAAATTGTGAGCAGTTCTTGAGATGAACATCGATAAATTAAAAGACGTATAGGGATTATAAGAGTGACAAACTATTTAAAATAGGATTTTCTATTCGCATATGGGAGGTCACGATAGATCGTATCCGTACACATCATTTTATATTCCATTAGAATTGACGTTGAAGTATTTAAAATGATGTGAATTATTTATACAAGCGATTGTTAATGTGACAATATTATATAAAGTGATTGTTATGAGGTCAGAATTTTCATCAGACCATAAGCATTAAGGTCAATTTACAGTAAAATATGTATAACTATTTTTCAAAGCACTATCAATAGTTTATAAGCTTAACCTATAGCTTTATTGGGAATAATCATCAATCTCGAAAGTATTAACAAATCGTTGATAAAATGCAGATATAGTTCTTTTCACTATCTAAGAAACTGACTTGACTTGACTTAGGCTTGAGATGCAATAAAACCACGAAACTTTTTGGATTTACCGTGCAGGACCGCACTATACCTGATGAAAAAGAAAAAGTACTGACTGGGAACTATAACTTTCCTTTTGTCTATTTTTTTAAATAAAAACATCAAACGATATACTATTCCAATGCACTTTCCTTATTTCACACTCTAGTTTACGATAATTTAGGTTGAATATTTTGATATTATGAATTCATGATTTAAATAAAAATGAACCATCTTGTATTAATATTTTTATTTCATACTATATTATTCAATAATATCCTTTTTCTAGTTCACAAAACTCTATCAAAGGTGGAAAAAGCTGCGATTAGAGAAAAACACAGCCAAGCTTGGACTTATTGGACAGATTATTTTATATGCAGTTCCAGGTCTCACGTTTTTTATATTCCTACCTTCGACGATAATAAGTTTTTTTGAAGACTGGTCGTATGATGTTGCAGTCTACTACGCATTTGTTACTCTAACGACCATTGGCTTTGGAGACTTCGTTGCAGGTAGAGTAAACACATACATTCTCAAGTCAAAATTATCATTATTTTATTTGTATTTAATGACAAGCTACAATCGTTGTTGGTGAGCAGGCTAAAAATAGTAAAATGTTAACCGCACGGGAGTTCTCTAGGCGTTCTACAAATTTTATAAGTACTGATAATTACTATAAAGTATAAATATTGAAGTCTTTGAGATTCTTCGTAATAGGGAACTCCTAAATATACATATGTATATTATACAACGTTGAGACTGCTTACAAGCAGTGGTATCGATTCTCCAAGCGAAAGAAATTCCAACACAAAATCTGAAAACAACGAGGTAATAATAGTTTGTATGTATGTATGATGGGGTAACATTCACTGAGGCCTAAAAGATCTATAATAATACTATAGCAGAGCTTTTAGACAGTTCGACCTGCTAGAAGGTGAAGTATTGGAGGAGTTGGCAAGCACTGCCTGTGTACACACATTGTATACTGAGCCAGCATTCAACCACCCCCCTCTTGTCGTTGTCGTACGCGTTTTTCGCGTCAAGCATATCTCTTAAAATAACCCACATATCGAAGTTTGCCGTAAGATTGGTACACCTTGTATAATGATATTTAAGATATGAAGGATATTGCACTTGTCACTGTTCAAACAAGTTCTTGAGAAAAGGTTTACTTTTAATAACAATTATTTTCATGAAAAAATTGTTATCAATAGATAATATATTATTTTCTATGGCACAATTCACAATAATAATTTACTAATATGTTTTCGATGTTTGTGAGAAAATTAATATTAAAAAAATATTGATAAACAGATATATTATAACTACAGGTTTTATCAGTTTGTTTATAGTTAATGAGTTCAAATTAGTAGATTAAATTGTAGACTCCGTTTCACATTAGAAGAAGCCATGTGAAGTTGTTTGCCAACTGTCTTGCGCAGAAATCAAAATTGGTCTTGTTTATCTATGTCGCCTCGTAACGACCGTTTCATGCCAATGGCGTTACAAATGAACATCACCAACCGTTTATTGAAAGTATTTCCATATACCAGTGTCTATTGTATGTGAAAATATCTCGAGAAGTTTCAAAGAATTCCCAAATATGGTTTTATTTAAACTATACTTAATAATAAATACATTTTTACTGTTCTAATTTTGTGATAACCTACAAAATGTGAGAACTTTACGCTACTGATTTAAAGTCGAATGTCAATTTTACAACACGGCGCTGGTTTTGATAAGTTCACGCATACGACTGCACCTTCAAGTGGCTTCTTCTCACGTGAAACGGACTCTACTCCAGTAATGTTTTATTTTTGTTGCTGCTACATATGATTTGTCTATTAGACAAAAACTATAACTAATTCAACAGTTACTTAGAAAATACAATTCCTAATAGTACATCACTGAATAATTCAATATTGGGATTACCGATATAAATGGTCTAGGCTTGGAGGAGACATCTTTTTTATATCCCCATATAGCACACAACATCCAATGGATATCCATTTTAGGTCCAAATCGTGTCCAAATGTCCATGGACATTATATGGACATTCAGTGGATGTGTATTTATGGCTATTTCATATACGTTCAGATTTGTACGTCTTGTGGATGTACACTGAGCTTATAAAATTGGACATTTTCTTAAACATCCACATCATGTATAGATCTGGATCTAAATTGTACGTGTACCAACCAAGACCATTCATAATAATTGTACGTCTCTGTTTGTCCAGTGAATATACTATATTCGACCAAACTAGTGTACAGTTGGGATCCTGCATAGGATGTACAGAGCTGGATCTGAATTGTACGCGCACAATTTGTACGTTTATGTACACTCAATGTACGAACAATATTGTATTTACCAAGACCATCCATAATTGTACGTCTTTGTTTTTCCAGTGAATGTACAATATTGGACCAAGCTAGAAGTACAATTAGTATGCGAACAATTGTGTATTTATCATTTATTGCAAGTAGGTAATTTTATACTCATACAGCAGGATGTCCTTAGGACGTCCATATTGAGCCCTAAGTTGGTCTCAATGTCCCAGACCTAATTATATAGTAGTATATTATATATGATCTGGACGTCCGTCACAAGTATTTTATGGACGTCCATCGGAAGTCCTCAATGGACGTCTTTAGGATATTGAATCCAGTGAGGTTCGGACGTTTATTGGACGTTTCAATGTACTTGACTGGACGTCCATAATGTTCATCTTGTATGTCCGTTGGACATCCAGTGGATGTACATGTGCTATATGGGTCTCAAATTTAAGTTTGTATCCAGTAAGATAACATGAAATAAATTTCACAATTTGCTCTGTGAACCTTTGGGATCGGACTTCAATACATTTGTTCGATTTGTGGTCCTGGCCAACGCAAGACGGACATAAATAGAACACAATTCCAAGTTACATGTCCCAGTTGTTTAGAGGTACTACAGTACTGATTAAAGCTGAGTGGAGGTTTAAAGATTCGTTCCAATAGACAATCAGTCCGCAACTGCGCTGTTGGAACAACTAATCTGTAGTACCCTACCAGTGAATAAGAATATGTATACATGACTAATATTTAAAAATATATATTTCCAAGAAATATTCACTAGTAAATAACATTTTTGAAAAAGCTCGTTCTAGTATGAATTTGGGTCATTTCCGCCACATCATCTGGCTCGAAAAAAAATAGGCATGTGGCAACACTGCCTACCAGTGAATAAGTTAACTTAGTCACAGCGCAGCAGGAGGCAACCATTGGTTTATGCGTGCTTACCTCAACTTGACATTTGTTTGTCGTTTATTTATTGAGCTAAAGGGAGACGATTCAAATTTGCTGATAAAAAAACATTGATTAGTCATGATTTTCACAAACTACTGCACTTTACGATATGATGATAGGTTCATTCCAACATAATGTTGAAACTATCAGTGATTGTGATTATGAACATGCGCAGGTGAGTTTTAGCGTAATAGTTTGGTGATTGTTAGTACTTAAGCAGTTCCAACGCTAAACGCAAACTTTTTGGAAACTGCCGCTTTGCCAGAAACGGTAAATCAGACACGAGCGCAAAATTACTTGGTGTATTTTGATCTGTTCAAAACCAAGCGCTTATCCAAGATAAAAAATAACAGTTCATTGTCTTTAATTCACTCAATTTCATCATAATTAGCTTAAAGAATGTGTATATAATATGTTGTCACAGCTCCTATTATTTGATTGCATACTTATCTATTTTTTTTATTTCAGGTACATCAAATATCCATAACTTTCATCCGTGGGTTTTCCTCTTCTACCACATATTTTTGTTAGTATGGGTGATAGGAGGACTAGGTTACGTAATTATGATAATCGGTTTTATCACCAAAGGTATGAAAAGTCGACAAATAGCAAAAATTGAAAAATTATTAGCTCAAACTGTTAAGCGAACTCCTCTCCGAATTCAAAGAGAATTGAGGAGTATGCTACAGGAACTTCTATTTATGAGGGTAAAACCAGTGTACAAAGGAGAATTTGAATATACACCAAAATATCTGGAAAGGAGTCAGAGCTGTCCAGATTTGACAATTTGGATAAACAAAGATTCATTTAACTTGGCTAGGAAGCGTGCAATGTCAGAATGTTATAAATATAACGTTTTGGAAAAAGTTCAATCAGAGTCTGAGCTAGACAAAATAGATATAGAAAGAACGTTTAGACCTTCTGACGCTCTCATGAAACAAAAAGATCTTCTACTTAAAGTTGTTGACGCTTTAAGCTTAGTAACTGCGACAAGAGATGATAGAGGCATAAACGGATTCTCTGACGAAGAAATACTGGCTAGTGAAAGATATGAACTTCCCTTATCTCCACCTGGGCATCGACGAAGAGCTGTTAGCGATGTTAAGCCACCGGGATTGTACGACATCGATGAATCTGTTAGAACTTGGTATGGTAGTGATGCATCCAGAGCACTTAAAGGTTTCAAGCGAAAAAGAGCTATGTCTTTTGTTCCATTGTCGGAACCAAAGTGGGAAAACAATTCAATTTTTCAACGAATCCAAAAAAATGTATCCAATAGATTAAAAAAATCCGATATTAAAGAATTCGATCTTGAGAAACAAATTTTAGAGGAACCTGTTAGTACATCTGCCAATCCAAGTATTGTTCCCTCAACCATTGATGTTATCAACAACAGCTTTAGCCAGAATGTTTTGGAACAAACATCAATAGCGGAATTCATTAGAGCACTTAATGCTATCAGTGTAGACGAAGATGCGGATGCAAAACCTAAGAGAAAAAATGGCGTTGCTTCCTTAACTCCTCCAAAATACTCATCTATAAGAAACAGAAGAACTTCTTTAATGCCTCCTATGAGAATATTAGTTAAGCCCAGGCGGTTTTCAATGACTCCTGTAGATGAACATGTTTTAAGTTCACCACCGCCTTATTCCCCCACCAGTTCAGTTAGAAACATATCAATAGCACATGATATTACTGATAGTAGAAAATTTTCCTTTAGACCTATAACGTCTTCCACTACCTTAAGTCCAGTGAAATCACAAGTTATTAAAAGAAAAAATGCAGAAAATGATAGGGATGGTGGAGACTGATGCTTTTGATATCAAGAAATTATGATGATTAGTTTTTGGTAGCCTTTTCTTGAAACACGAACAATGTTTGACGGTAATTGTTGTTATTACGGATTCACGAGACTATCGAGATTTCTCGTCTTGCCCCGTCTCGAATCGAGATGAGATCGAAACGAGACTGAATTTATTACGAGACGTGATCGAGAATTACACTTCGAGATTTTTCGAGATCGAGAGATTTTTTCGAGATTTCCCGATCTCGAAAAATGTGAATGCTGCAATAACGTACGCGTCTAAGTCTGAACCAATATTTTTAATATATAATAACGCTAGAATATACACCACACACTGCAACTTTCAATCTATTTTAGTACATCACAAAGACGTAATGCACAATGAACAAAAACCTGTCAAATGTATCGGAAATAAAAAAAAAACCATTTTTTTTTTCATTTTCGCAGGTGTGTAACTTTTCCCGGAAAGGTTTTTTCAAAAAAAATTATTCCAAATACCCTTAATTTTCATCATAAATATTTTTGGTGTTATTTAGATAAACCCTGTATACATATGTGGATATATGTTATAATAACATTGAGTTTGTGTTTTCGACACTCTCGAATCGAGATAGAGACAAGACGGGAACTTCCTTTCGAGATGAGATTTCTCGTCTCGTAAAACCCCAGTTGTTATAATATTAAGAGCTGTTACTTCCACTCCTGACTAAATCTTCCGGTTTAACTGGAAATGCCCTCAAATTTTATGATGTAAATGAAACAACACATTTCAATAGATCTTTTTTTTGGAACCTGTACATATTGGGTTAAGTGTGAAAAATCTATGAAAACGAGAAACTATAGCCTTAAACTTTGTTGTATTAAAAATATTTACTTGGTTCCATACTTTTGGACAGGTCTGTTTATATTATGGTTCTATCAATTTGGAACTGGAGTTAATCAAATCATTTTGAGCCTGAGATGTCCAATGATATTAACGCTAGTTACATGAGGGCAAGTCCACGTGACGCCATGTGACAGTCGCCCTGATGAATCTGTTGATAAACAATCGTTCTTTGCACAGCACGTGGTTCTTAATAGAAATTTGAATTGATTCAATTTTGATTTGTTGCTTTCTTCGACATTGTTTTAATTGCTTCGGTATTTTATATTTGACTGTTTATAATAATAAGGATCATTGAAGCTATACAAAAAACCTTATTCCTTAAATCCACCCAAATAATTGTTCATCCTCAGGGCGTCTGTCATTAGTGTCAACTTGTCAGTTGGTGGACATACCCCATAGTTGAATTTACTGTTTGGACCCTTACTTTGTGGAATCTATTCATATTACTGTTATAGGGCTAATAATACCTAAGCTTTAATACTTTAATATCATATCTTCTTCTTTTTCTATTCATATATATTGAGTCAATCACAAAATAGGTCACTACTAAATCTAGCTAAAAAATTAAACATCAGGTAGGCATCACATCGATAATGTAGCTTCTGTCATTCTGACCACAAAACAGACTAACCTGAAGAAGTGAAAGTTTATAGGATGATCTAGAATGAAAAAATGAGTATTCAAACCTTACTGCCACGCCAGGCCTGGCACTCTGCATACTATAGAATTCTACCAATCGTTTTCTACACTCTACTATTACTCCAGTCGACAGCAGTCGAAACCCTCACTCTGTATACCATCTGCATAATGTCGACAAGTCTTCTTTTATTTCTGACTTATTACTATGAAATATATTTAAGTTTTTGTTAAGAAATCGTCGACAAAAGACATGTAAATAGAATTCTATCGTGAAGAGTCGCAGTACTGTTTCGACAACTCAATTGCAACTAGCGCTTTAGGTGGATGAATTTGAAACCTCATTTTTTATTATTCAAGGTCATCCTATAACTTTTCACTTTTATAGGTTTGTCTGTTTTGTGATTCTGACGATGATATGTCAATATCAAAATAATTATCAATATTTAAGATTTATCATAATTTTTTCATTGAATACTGGAATTAATTAGAAACAGTTAGTTCCATTTATGACAGTAATGCCCTACAGTGATATGAAGTGTATTCTTAATACAACAAAAACATTGTTAACCTGTTTGAATTGCTCAGTTTTATTTTGTAATTGTTGATTAAGTTTGATGTAATAGACTGAAAATTTATAGGTATTAACGCGTCCATTAGTATTAATTTTAGTAGCATTAAGTCAAATAGTGTTCAGGGTAACATTTTGTGATATGATATACGTAAAATTGATAAATAAAAATAAAAATATGAATGTAACGTTTTTTTAGCAGATCCCACCTTGGGAGCACTGCAGCCTGTTAGCACATGTACCCTACTCCCACAGTTATCCTTGTCCTTTGTTTGTATGTATATTGGGTATACGGAGTCCTAAAAGATCTATTGTACCCCCTTACTTCTACTTAGTTTCTGAGGAGAGTATCTTTGACGTCAAAAGAACAGGAGAAAGATCGCATTGTGCAAATATTTCTCTCAATTTTCATAGGAGTGAAAAATTACCAAAAGTTAATAAAATTGTAACGATAAGTATAAAAATTAAGTACAAAGAAGATTTCCAATTTAATAATTCTAGATTTATTATCAATTATTCAGCTTTATTCCTAATATTATTCAATTAGTTACAAAATACTTCATGTTTTACATCAAAGTAAATGTAAATTAACAGACTTATTGGTCTATAATTTAATATTCTTATTATTACAAGTGGATCGTAATTTTCTGTTAGTTAAATTAAAGACTGCCGTTGTCTGGATTCCTATTTAAATATCTTCTGATTCAAACAACTCCATAACCCATTTCGTGTTAAGATGGAAAGACAGGACGATGAGTATGCTACTGAATTTTTCGACTTAAACCGTTGGATATTGAGATGTGCTGCATTATGGAAGCCTGAGAATAAGAATAAGGTTATTCAAGCTTTACACGCATTTTATAGAATTGCGACATTTTTGTTTGTCAATATTTATTTCACTGGTACTGAGATACTGGATTTATATTTGAACTTTTCCAACAAATATGAATTTATAAAAAGTATGAGTGTAACTCTGACTCATGTCCTGGGATTTTTTAAGGTAATGTATAGATTTTTAAACTAATTTTTGATATAAGTATTTGAATTTATTGTAACAGCATTTGTTCTTATCATTAGGAAGCATCTTTTTTTAATTAATTGAATATCCATGTAAAATTTATCTGGACAAAGGCACATGTAGGGATCCATCTATTGTCTGCATTCGAAGAAAAGAGATCTGACCATTGGAAAGATCTCGTAGGGCTTAGACAATCCAATATTCTTATGGGTTACCACAACCCGTTGATATCAAATGAATACATAAGTCAAAGTAAAACTGCTCTAAGAGTTTTAACAGGGATCCCAACGGGAGGAAGAAGAATGTAGATTCTGTAGCATGGAAGAAAAAACCTCCATCCACATACTTGCCAATTTCACAGCACCTAGGAGATTATTGGATAGAAGAAGGACATTTACCTAAGTTGAAACCTGCAGATATCCTAAAATTCCTCAGGGAAATAGGACTAAAGGAGCTACTAGTCTCTGAGAGTTCCTCAAGAACGAAGTAGAAGTAAGGGAGCACAGTATTGGGCTGCTCATCCCAAGGGATATCTTCCAACCAAACCCACCTCAAAACTCACCGTTACTCCCGTCTCGTAATCACTAAACTAGCATACTTCGAGACGGGCGGTCCCTCAGACACACTCCGTCATCTTCTCCCTTCTATCGCTCCTACCTCTCATGACATATCAATTCCTTCACTCCCCCTAATCATTCTCTCCACTACGCCACTTACCTCCATCCATTTCTCCTGTCCTTTGAATATTATATCTCCACCATGCTCTCCCAATACACCGCCTCCCCTAGATTTTTCTCCAATTCCTTCAGCATCTCCTCGTTCTTCGGGCACCTAAACACGTGCCTCACAGCAGCCTCCACTTCACACCTCCCGCTCACTCCAGTCTCACTTTTCCCAATCCTGTGTCCAGAAGTAGTTCACCTCCCCGAATTTCCGGTCCATCCAATCTCTCCTACTCCCAATCGCACCTTTTAGCGCACTCTCATACTTCTGCCATCTTCTCCTCCATCCATTCCCGCATTTCCTTTATAGTCGCACCCCTCCATCGCTTGTTCCTGGCTCTAGCCTCTAGGTCCAATGAGTAGAACCTTGACAGCGCCACTGCTGCCAGTCCACACACAGTCCTGTATCCTTGTACCACCCTCAGAAGTATACCTCTCTGCACCCGCAGGAGTGGCCTAACC
This sequence comes from Lochmaea capreae, assembly GCA_949126875.1. Taxonomy (NCBI): domain Eukaryota; kingdom Metazoa; phylum Arthropoda; class Insecta; order Coleoptera; family Chrysomelidae; genus Lochmaea; species Lochmaea capreae. Next base: position 7,096,402 of record OX421397.1, read on the forward strand.
CTCGCATTCACCTCGCTCTTTCACCCCAAGTAAGAGGACACAATAGATCTTTTAGGTCTCAGTGAATGTCACCCCATCATACATACATACATTGTCTGCATGCTTCTACCACTATCATTGCTATTATTAGATTGCTAGCTAAATACCTTGTTTTCCTTGGCTCTTTCTTGTGTGTAAATGCTCCGATAGCCACAGAGTGACAAGAATACGTAATACCTTATTCCTTGTCTTTCGCCAAAGCTACTTATGTAAGGCTTCCATTAAGAAAAACATGGGCAGACGTCTCGGGAGAGACGCGATCTCATTGAAACGAAGAAGAAGATTGAAAGTATAGAGGATGAAAATAGATAGTTTAAGATTAATTGAAAACTTTCTTAATTCAATTTTTAGGTGATATTTCTCTTCCTGCACGGCCATGACATGGCAAGAATAATGCAAACATTAGAAGATCCTAAACTTCACTATGAATGTTGTCCAGAAAAGGATTTTTTTCCTGGAAAAACGTCAGAATATTATCGAAGAGCTGGTAGGATATATATTATTGTGTATATGTGTGTTACCACAATAGGTCTCACAGCTTCATTCCTACCAGTTATAGTACTCGCAATCAAATATGATAAAAATTATCCAGACAGTTACATACCCAACTATTTACCGTATCGAACGTGGATGCCATTTAAAATTGACACCGATACTGGCACTTATTTCCTGGCTGTATTTTATGAATCGATACCTTTGTATTCTGTTGCTTACAGGTAAATAACGAATTTAATTTAAAGAAGCTGCATTAATTTTTTCAAGTTAATTGTTACGGATCAATCATAGATAACTCAATTCTAAGATTTATATGTATTAAACTGATTTTTGTGTATTTAACGGACGCATACGAATTCCCGTCAGGATAACCACTCTATCTGTTTCATAATTAGGGTACGTTAACTCGTCACTCGAGTTCCCGTCAGGCTGAAAACTAACTGGTCCAAAAGGTGTTTATGGTAATTGCGGTAAATTCTTTGAATCATCTGATATTTAGCTATGTATTTATGCATATTGTAATAAGTGAACAGTAAAAGTTTTAAGGGAGGTCCGTTTTCAGATGTATGAAATAATAGTTATAAATGTTTTATGTTTGGCACTCTCACACGTAACCTAACCTAACCCCCTAGCCACCCCAATAGGTTATTCAACTTTCTCATTAGAATTGAAGATTACGACATACTGGAATTTTCAGAACTATTTAGTTAACCTGCAAGTGTTGGACGGGAACTCGTGTGTATTATACTAGTCATTAGGAAACCTGACGGGAATTCGTGTGCGCCGTATTTAACACTTCTCATTTTAACACGCTTATACTAGATTCACGTATAGTATGTAGATATATTTGTTTGTTTGCAACGAAACCTTTAAACTCGATTTTTACCCATCACTTTAAACGCTAAGATTAATTTGAAATTCTGCACACAGGTCAAGGACCTGAAATAATACAAATAGTAATAAACAATACAATATGGTAATCAAATATACCCTATTGAAATCCTCATCTCTCTGGACACATTACTCTATTTTAAAAACCCAACTTAACATTAAACATGAAACTGATATTATCGAAGATACAAAATTGTTGAGTTTAATGAAATTTCTTGTTCGTAGAAAAAATAGAGTGTATGCAGCCCTCATATAATGGTTATATTAATACATAATCGTTGCATAATATACTATTATCGCACAGTTTTGTTATATTAGGATGTAATATAATGTGTTATTTTAGAATACTAGCAAGTGATACTCTTTTTATAAATATCATTAATTCAGTCACAATGCATTTAAAAAATATTCAAGGAGCCGTTTCTTCTATTAGAGAACGTGCTTGCAAAAAAATTGAAGGACCGAGCTTAACTCCAGATGGACTCTATAACTCTAATGCTTTAAAGGCAAAAATGAAAGAAGAAATGACAAAAATCATTAAGCATCTGCAATTTGTCTATCAGTAAGTATATTATTAATTTAAAATCAAGTAAAAAATGAAAAGAATAGTTGTCACCATCAGGCTTGAAAGTCGTTTCAGACCCTCTTGGAGAAATCCTCCCTTGAGCGCTCTAATTACAGAAGCCAGTGCACTGCATTCGAAGATAATGTGGAAGGTTGTTTGTTCCTATTTCATGCACAGCCGACAAATGGGTGCATCCCTGTATAAAGCAATGGTAAATAATATTTGCTTTCTTAGGGTGCACTTTCTTTATTTGACCCCTATACTTAGGTTTAATATCTCCCAGAGTTTTTTATTCAATAGTTTGCTGTGTTCCTGCTCGGGAACGTAGCTCCAGTAGATACCATGTTGTGTTTGACTCCACCGTGACGCAGTTTTTAAATACCTACCAAATTCTCGTTCACAGGTAATTCCTTTTGCTTTGCTAGGGTATTTGCCATTTCATTACCTGCAATAACTTTGTAACTTGCAACCCACTTAAGCGTTATCTTCTTGTTGTTGATAAGAGTTAAAAGTTTTTTAGGCAGTTCCAGATCAATCTAGATCTGATCTAGGAACTTGCTAAGGATTTCAGTGTTGTCCTTCCATTGTTCAAATGCCGAAACACCAGCGTTCCATCCTAACTGCATATATCCATCCTATTCCAACAACAGTAGGTTGTATGGTTGGTTGTGATTAATTTTTGCGAGCTTGTCAAGAAGTAAAATTGTGATTAGGTACATTTGTATTATTTTGGACTGATTATGCGTGGTGGTTTTTCCGAGCCAATTCACACTATAGTCCAGTCTATATGTCTTCGCTTTGTCATACAATGCCTCCGCCTTGGAATAATGAATAAGAGAGCGAATATTAACCCCTTCCATTATCGCGGACGTACAGGCAAACAAGTCTCTGAAGATCTGATAGCTCCAGTACAGCTTCCATTTGATATATTTTTGTCAACCAAACTAACGCTCCTCAGATACACTACGTCTTACCACAGTAGTAAGCAGCCCTTTATTAATTTTGTTGAGCAGGGGGGAATTTCAGGTTTATATAGAATAAAAAATAATTGCCATATACTTAACCTCCGGGATTAAAAAGGCTTGGAAACTTCAAATTAGCTTCCTTTTCCTGGTGAATAGAATTAGAGCAGTTTTCACAGAATTCCACCTTCCTACACTATTTCTTCACCGTATCAAAAGGATAATGTAAATATGGTGCTATAGGGGGATAAGGACTCACACACATACACTCTGTGAAGAGTATATAGTATAACTATTTCTATATAGCAAAAAAACGTTAGCAGATGAAAATGGTATGTTAAAGGCAGTATTCAATATTGGTTAATAGCTATGGTACATTGGTGTATATTGAACATTTTTGTTCAATATTGTTTATTATGTATACTTGTTAAACTTTTTTTCAGGGCTGCTGAGGATCTGGAGACTGTACACACTTATATAACCCTGATGCAGATATTGTCTACACTAGTGATATTGTGTTCATGTTTGTATCTCGTATCCACGGTAAGTATAGCAAATAATATGATTTAAATATTTTATCCGAGGACAATACATTTTAAGCTTTACTAATGTACACAAACCAGGGTTATATCTTGCAGATATATACCAACCACGTTTAACTTAGAAGTCTAATTCAATATGCTGCTTCTTAGTGAACTGTCTGCTCTTTGAAAAGTCATTTTGAAATTTGTATGTCGTTATGATAGAATTAAACTATTATCTTTGACACCTATTGATAACACGCTTTACTAAAATGATAATTTTTAAAAGGAAACTGTAATTAGGTAAATAAAAAATAATTTCATTCTTTGGAATATTTTCACTTGTTTTTTAGACTTCACCAAGCGACCAATTGTTTCTCTCAGAAGTAATCTACATGATTGCTATGGGTATTCAATTAACTTTATACTGCACGTTTGGAAATGAAGTAACAATAGAGGTAAATCGAAATAAAATGTAATAAAATTATCACTAGGTATCCGAGAATAATTTGCAGTATCAATTTACAACGCTTCTTACTAAAATCCTCAAATATTTGCCACTAATACCCAATTTCACCAACCATTTCCTAAACTTAGGTAACAAGTCAGATTTAGGAATTCCTAAATGCAATTTATCTTTCAATTTGAGCTAAGTAATACCTAAGAGTGATAATATTAGATATTTCCTATCACTCTTAGGTATTACTTAACAAGTGAAGAAATCTAAATTGTATTTAGGAATTCCTAAATCCAATTTAGGCGTTACCTAACTTTAGGAAATGGTTAGTGAAATTGGACATAAGATTCACAAAAAATACCTAATACATTTTTGTCTATTTCGCTACTGCATACATTTCTGGTCATTCTGAAGTTGTTTATGCAATAAGACAATAAAGGGGCACTTTTTTTACTTATGTGTAACTGCCACAAACAGGTCTATTTGTTATTGCTACTACAGAATAACAATGTGGGCTTGACATAAAAAAATACATAAGTGCTTCTAGCAAACGCAATGGTCTTGCATGGTAACAAATGATTTAGTAACAAAATCTGTATATTAAGCATTGCGTTTTCATAGTTTTCAAAATGATAAAAAAATTATGAATCTCATTATTGTTACATTACAAAAAACTCTACGATAATGGAGTCCACAGATATAATCATGAGCAAGACCTCTCCGTTCTTCTCCATACAATGTTTGGAATGAAAAAAGTTCTTGGTCGAACCATGCAACCTTAAGTCTGCAAGATATACTGAATGAAATAATGTAGGACTGAAAAAATCTATCTGTTAAACACATTCATTTGATTGTAGGCTGAAAAAGTGTCGTATCAGATTTTTCAATGTGACTGGTTAAGTGCAGATGAGGATTTCAAGAACTCAATGTTGCTCACTATGGTTAGATCTACAAGACCTTTGTATTTTACTGCCGGAAAATTTGTTCCACTTACAATGAGTACATACGTTTCCGTAAGTATGAACATATAGTAGAGTGAAATACTACTTGAGATCATTTGTGATGTGTATAAGATTAACATCATTTTGAATTTTTTTTAAATGAGGTTAATAAGATTCGTTATTGGCATATATGAAACATGCCAGTTGACCATTTTTTCTCAGTATATATACCTTTTATATTCCGGGAGTCCCAAATACTACCGGAGTGATATCACCAAAGGTGAATTTCACGACCTGAAGGAAATTTTGCGAAATGGTCAATTAACTTCGGATTGACATTTATAACTAATTAATACACTGCTCAACAATTGAAGTTGATAATATACAAATTTCTGAAGTTTCTTTATAAATATTTGAAAGGAAAAACGGTATTACACGTGAAATAACAGATTTTTCAGACAATAACAAAAGCAACCCAGAAAACAAATTAGGTTAGGTTCCTCCACTATACTATTCACAACGGCTATTTGTGAAAATGTATACCGTGTAGGACCACCTCGGGATCACCTTAATGCTGTTACTCGATTTGGGAGAGTATCGATTAAATTATTGATAAACTGCTGTGGAATGGATACTTGCAATGCGTTAGCTAATTGGTATAATGTTTGTGGAGGTTGTTCAGGTCGACATTCCATCCCAAACATGCTTGATGAAATTCATATTTAGTGAGCAGGGGGAGCACTCCATCCTAGTAAAACCATTATCAGACCTATAGAACTGAAATTGTGATTCGTCGGAAAAAATACAATGCCTCTAATTTTCAAGATTCCAATTGCTGTGCTCTATAGCCCACCGATGTCAGCATGCACGCTGCGCCGTTGTTAACCGTATAGGGCGTCTTCTTGCCCCCAAATTACGAATATGCAGCCTTCTTCTGATAGTCTGGCCAGAAATAACTAGTCTAGTAGCTTGTCTAAAGGAGCTGTTGGGTTTCTCCTAGCGGTCAGGACTATTAAACGGTATTTGGCTTGTGTTGTGGCTCGTTCTCGTCCTCCTCCATGTGTATTCTCTGCATTCCCAGTTGCCTTCTTGCTGGGGTACACCTCCAAGTATCCAACGCACTAATTGTATGCATTTATGTATGTTTGATGAGACCTAAAAGATCTATTGTGCCCCCTTACTTCTACTTAGTTCCTGAGGAACGCCTCAGAGACTAGTAGCTCCTTTAGTCCTATTTCTCTGAGGGAGATCTGCAAGTTTCAACTTAAGTAAATGTCCCTCTTATGTCCAATAATCTCCTAGGTGCAGTGCCCTAGAATTCTGAATTAATTCGCAAGTATGTGGATGGAGGTTTCTTCTTCCTCCACTATCTTGGAACTTTTTCAGGTGCCCGTTCAGGCGGCAATGTCCCGTTAGGATTCCTGTTAAAACTCTCAGTGTTTACTTTGACTTATGCATTCATTTGATATTAACGGGTTGTAGTCACCCATCAGAATCTTTGATTGTTTAAGCCCTACTAGATCTTTCCAATGGTCAAATGTTCCCTTTTCTTCGGCTTCACCTATTTCTTCCAATACTACATTGGGGCTGATACCGTCTCCCTCTTTACTAGTCCATCTGCTATTTCATTTCCTTCTATTCCTGTGTGACCTGGAATCCACATTAAGGTTACTATATTGTTCTCTCCTAGTTCATTGAGTATGCCTAGGCATTCCCACACCATTTTGTAACTGATTACACAAGAGATCAGTGCTTTAATGGCTGCTTGACTATCCGACATTATTTTAGTATAGCACTAATTGCTTCAGCTGCACTTCCTGTAATCGTCGTAGTGGCATAACTTATAATAAGAAGACTTGTTGGTAAAAACAACAGTAATACAGCCGATATCAGCTTTTCTCTTCGACTAAAATATAAACAGTATAAACTACCCACATTTTTCAGTTGAAAAGATACCAAGACCTAGAAAAAAAAATTATTGAAAATATTGACTATAGATAAATGGTCATACACAGCATACAGTGTGATCGCTTCGACAACGTTCTTAAATAAAATATTTGCAAAAGTTATAATTGTCTACTTCAATTGTTGAGCAGTACATTTACTCTGTTGGAATAATCACTAACGTTTCTTATCCATTTTTACAGGTAATCAAAGCATCGTATTCATTTTTTGCAGTTATAAGAAACACTAGCAATTAAACACAGCAGGTTACGTCAAAACTACAATCACATAATTAGTATTATAATAAATAAATATAGATATAGATGATCATATAAAATTGTTTGTGGATTTTTCTACCCAAAATAAAAGGAGATAATTAATTTAATGATAAACTGAGTTGATCAACAATTATTATAGTGAGATTTAATTTAGTGCATATTTCAACTTAAGTAATAAATATGATTATCTTTTGAAGTTTCTCGAAACCAAAAGAAATTTTCAATTTCAGTAATTAATATAAGTTCTATCCAATCAAAACTTTATCCTATGAATAATCTGACACTATATTCCAACGAGAATTATTCAATGTACATTGTTTTTATTGAATGATAGATGACACATAACAACGTATTTTCTTGATCTGATGTGTCTGTCATAAGGTTTCAAGAAATTCGTAAAATAAATTCCAAACCTTTTAGTGAATTAGGACACAACATTTTACTACTTGTATTGTTCATGTTTAAAACTTCAATGCATCCTAATTTATATAACTCATTTTGTTTAAAATATTGAGTCTAGTGATATAAATTTGATGAAATAAAAATATAAAATCTTAAAAGTGATTTTGATTGCAAGTAGAAAAATAACCTTCGGAATACCACAAGACAGTTCTATAAATTAGAAAATAATTCTCCAGGATATTTGGAAATAGCTACTCGAGCCATCAGGGGCCTATTTGACAAAAACACAAGTTTGTAAGTAGCAAGTAGAGTTTAATAAGTTTGGCAAATTATGTAATTACTTGCGATTCATAAAACGACAAGTGTACTCTTGTAATCACAGGCAATTTTTTAATATTTTACAAGTGAAGTATTTGTTATTTAATATGAATTTACAGTTTATTAACTAGTGTAGTCAACGAAGTTGCATCTGAAACTTGTTATCTACTAAAGTTCTTCTACCTAACTTAAGGTAGGTAGCTGACAAGCTTTAAAAATACATGGATTATAGTTGCAACAAAATGTGGTCTTGAGTTCTTCGTCAGAACTTGAAAATGAGGAAATTATTCAAATACGTATAAGGAGAGTGTTTAGGCCTAGAATTAATTCTGTCTTCCACTCGTTATTCTAGTTTAATGAACGTTACTGAATGACTCATGTCCAAATGGAACGGCTTCGTAAAAGAGAATAAACTAAAATTTGCAACGGCTTCGTGTTACATGAAAAACACAATTACTAAAATACATATAAATCTTCCTTACCAATAAGAGTATAGTTTTATTTTCTAGACGGCAGGCGTGCGAAAAAGTGCTACTTCGCGCAGAATATTTTTCAAAACAGATTCATTTGAAAATCCAAAGATTTGTGCTCGGATTTTTGAGATTTTTTAAAGCTTATCAAAAAGTATTTGACCTTACCTAGTGTTTTGCCAAAAAACATCTCGGCAATCTTTAGTAGGAGGTATACAAGCGCTAAGCTGGCAGACATTTGATGAATTGCCTTCCAACATTCTATTTTATCTTTTTTTGTAATCTTGCTGGAAAAACTGCCGAACAAAGTGTCTTTACTGTCTCTAATTTCTTTTAAAACAAGAACTTTATTACCCAATGTCACACTTTTAGACATATTTCACTATCTCGCTTATGGAGCTACGCTAATTCTAACACATCTCCGGCAATGGAAAAACAGTTTTATAAACTAAATTTTTAGTTTATGTATGGTGTTGTTGTTGTTGACAAATTTATTTTCCTTTTCTTGTGAAAATACTACAGACAACATATTATTGAAAATAAAAACTTACACATCCTTCAAGGTAATAAACAATTATTCAATTTCCCAACAACAAAATCAATGATTTAATCATTGAAATAATTCAGGAGACATTTATTGCACTCATCGGAACTGAAAAATGGAAATCTCCACGCTAAGTTTAACCTAGAGAAACAGGATAATAAATAGATTAGCTGGAGATCACAATTTCAGCGGAATAGACAGTTTAGTTCAATGGGGGTGGCACCAGTTAAAGTACTAATGTTGGATTCTGAACAAAATTTTTCCATACTCTGTTTTGCTTAAACAATGAATATTTTTTCCTTTTTCTTCCTGTAGTAAAAGTAGTGAAATCATTGGTTTATTTGAGACTTACCTAAATTGATTGATCATTTGTACGTTTGTTTCTAATTTAACTACAGTGATCATGATGATACCTGAACATATATGTGGAAGTAATTTATTTATAATAATATATTATTTACAGACAGCTACCGTGTCAATTAAGTCTCGTGTAGATTTGTATGTCAAAACGAATGTATTTCTACCGGCAGCCGTGATTTGCTCATTCAGTTATAGAGCATATGGAAAATCATAATTCCCTGCCCATGAAAATTTCTTATGACGGAAGACGAGATTAGTTGGTGGTTTGCTAAATTTAAATCGTGCGTAACAGAAAATTCGAGCAGCTTATACGAAACTGAAGAAAATTTTAGTGATAATCATTTCCGTCACTAATCAAAACAGCAGATTGTTGAACTTTTTAATTACTGCTAACCTCTAGAGGTGTATAATAAATTTAAAACACCAAAGAAAAAACAACTAATGGCCTTCTTAATGTGTAAGTCTTGCAATGACCATATCACATGTCCTGGGCCGTCTTTACGAATGGGCCCGCCGGGCCCTGGCCTGGGGCCCCCTGTCACAAGGTGTCCCCGACGGGCTTTGTCTTCATCCCTCATTCACAGGTTGCAAATGAAATAATATTCAAATAATAATTATTTCAATATAAACCACTATCCTACCATCTATTATTTATTTGCGGAAGCTAAAATTTGCCTTTGTAATGACGCCTCTGCAGATATTGTTATTCTACCTAGCCTTAATCGATCGATCTTAATAGGTGGCAGTAATCCCCATGTGGGGACTAGCTATGAGCGGAACCTTAGCAAGCAAGGAAGTCAAGTGATCAACCCTATTCGGACTTAGACCGTTGTAGAGAGGAAAATAAGACTTACACCTATTAAATATTAATATAACCTATAAATAAAGGTAACTTATTTGTGCAGGCTTGTGTGTTTCATTTTGTTATTTTTGCCATTTTCAAAAATCGGGATAGGGGCCCCAAATTCAAAAGTGCTAAGGGTCCCGAGATAGCTAAAGACGGCCCTGCAAATGTCATATCAAATGTTCGTTTGTTGAATCACCCTATACATTCTAGAAAAGAAAATAATATCAATTTTTTTGAATATATATTGTTTTTATTTCAAAAACATTCCTGATCATAGCCAAAGTTAAATATTACAACATTTTGCAATAATAATAAAAAATACTTTAAAGAATCTTTGACCTATTTTTTAGGATCACCCTGTAAGGCTACAAGGTGAGTGCAATGAAAGAAAATGCTTATTTTGACTTCCGAAATAGCATACAAAAATTTTGAAAAAATCCATAAGAGTTGTGAGATATTCTTTAATAGTACATTTTTGAAATGGGCTGGCCTGTTAGTTTTAATTTCAAATGGTATTACGGTAATAAAACAAATTGTAGATTTCAAAACGATTTCATTACAGTTCTTTTACATGATATTAACAAATCATTAGTCCTAAGAGATTTCAATGAAAGTTGATACAAAGTGTGATAAATCGTCTCAAATCAATAAAATACATTATCAGTAAAGTTTAACAATAAATAAACTTAATATTCACAATAAAATATCAAGGTTCAATAACCTCAAGTCAACAAATTTCCTTAAACATTCAGCATAAGGATCCGAACACAAAAAGTTTTATAGATAAATTCAAAATGCAAATTTCGATCGACTAAACTAAAAATTTTAAAATAATTTTTGCTGTTGTTTAAAAACGGAAAAATAAATTTGCTATGAACAAAAACAAAAGCATTACTTCACGTGGGTATTTTGACTTCAAACATTTTGGCAGTTGTCAATTTGATATCTGTCAAGTTTTCTCAATAGGATTTTGAGTCACCTCCGGAGGGTCTTGCAAAGCTAGCGGAGGACTTACAGTTACTGGTTGATGTTCCAACATAATCATGAAGATTTTTATCAAGTTATTAACACCAATCAAGTAACCATCTTCGTGGTTGCCTACTTTCCATTTGGAACAGTGCGTTATCCTAGTATTTTCCGGAAGCACTATAGTTTTTGCAAAATCTATCAACCAAACGTTAGCACTGTATCGATCGTGTACAAATAGAAGGGAACTGCCTATAACCTGAAAATAATTATTAAATTTTATGTATGTATTGTATAGATATGAAATTTTAGATTAAAAGTTTTTTTTATACAGATTGCGTAAATTACATCCGAACCGTCCGGATTACACAAGTACGACAGAAAAACAGCTGAAAGAGAGAGAAAGAATAATTATACGCGGTCATTAAGGCGTGTACTTTGTTTCACCTTAGGGGTGTATACTTATTTCCCGAGACTGGCCGAATGCTCATTGCCCCCCGTATCCCGCCAATATAATTATTCAATAATTTACCTCAAGACCTTTCCAATGATATCCATATGACTGCGATAGGTCAAGTAGGTAATAAATTTACAACGATGTTTAGCTGTCATGCCTTCCTCACATGGGTCGACCGGTTTGCAACCAGAGTTTGAAAAACGAGTTTGCAACCAAAATAAAATCTATCTTAACACACTACGCGAAAAATCTGGATCAGTTATCCATGTCTTTTTGTTCACCCATGTTCAAACACTTGGAACTATGCAACTCAACTGCTTGGTGACAAGAAAATACGGTTGCATGCAACCAGTCGGATACTGATTTCAAATTGGTCGCCGTTTAGTCGACCCGTATATTGATTCCCACTCCAGCACGCGTCCAAGGTTACCAAACAGTTGCACCTGCAACTGGTTTCAACCTGGTGTGGGAGGCCTAACACAATTTTGCGACTTTTAGAAGACGGTCAAGACCAAAATTGCTGCCCAGCTACAATACTCAGATTTATATAGAGTAAATATTATTCACTCACCTCATGTGAATTGAAGAAGGTTGAAGTTTCTAGAGTGGCTTTGATCGCTTTCAACCTCTGGATATATTTAGGCTGTAACAATAAAATTAAGATTTAAAATAACCAAATAACTTTCAAAAAAGCAAAAAAATTCTATTATCAATCACTTATGGATAATAAATGTTAATGAAAAATGGCTGGCTGCTTGAAATAACGTTTTTTGGTAAATAAAACAACAGTTGAGAACAAATTAATCGGGTTGATATTGAAATAATGAAATGCAAAAGAGACAATACTGAACACAAGTTACATTACCACTACACCGACACTACACACTTTAAACTATCTGACGCGCGTTTCGATAACCAAATTAATGTCTTTTTGTTGGTGTAGTGGTAGTGTCACTTGTGTTCGGTATCGAATATCTCCAATGGTTTCAAAATTCTCAACTCAAAATAGACAATATGATTGTAACAGGAAATGAATGAGTTAACACACTTCAAACAAATGATCTATTTTAAGAGTGGTATTAAAGGTAAAAAACGATAAGAGAAAAACGCAATAAGCATAGATTTGGATTTAAGGAGTTTGCTTAGACAATACATATGGTCACGTTAATGCCAATTGGTACCCTAGGCATATTTTTGGCCGCCACCATTACACATAATTTTTTTTAATAATATTAATAAAAAGAAAAAAAGTAGATTAGATTAAATTTGAAGAAGTGGCTAATTGGCATATTCCACTGCGATCTTTTCAGATCTATTGTGGTCCTCTGAATCTAGATTACATTCTCGAGCCCGACTCTATCCAAATAGCCAATCAGCCTCGAGGCTAAACCTTCCATGTAATTTCTTGCTGGTGGCTTCTCATCGCCTAGTACACGAAACCGCATATTCACCGGCAAGTCGCGCTGACAGCTCTAGGTGACAAAATCTGCATATGGCTTTTTGTCAACCCCTTTAGCTTTGCGTGTCTTGTTAACATACATACTATGGTTTTGACATGGTACACAGACGGCTAAAAAGCAATAGAAGGAACTGGGATAGGAGTGTACGGGCCAGGAACCAAACACTCTAAAAGCTTGTGGAAAACCCCAGGTACCTTGCAAGCAGAAACTCACGCCATAAGAAAGTGTGCCCAGTTCAATATTGACAAAGGATATAGAAGGCAAAAGATTATCATAATGTCGGATAGTCAAGCAACTGAGTTCTTGTGTAATCAGTTCCAAAATGGTGTGGGAATGCCTTAGCATACTCAATAAACGAGGCGAGAACAATATAGTAACCTTACTGTGGTTTCCAGGACACACTGGAATAAAACGAAATGGAATAGCAGATGGACTAGCAAAGAGGGAGACTGAAATACCCTTTTGGGGACCCGACTCCTTTTGCGATATCAGCCCCAATGTAATCAAAACCGAAGATAAGAGAAGATCTGACCATTGGAAAGATCTAGGCTTAGATAATCAAAGATTTGGATGGTTGGCTACAGCCCATTGAGATCAAATGAATGCATAAGTCTAAGTAAAACTGCACTAAGAGTTTTAACAGGGAAAAATCTCAAAATAGTGGAGGAAGAAGAATGTAGATTCTGTGGCATGGAAGAAGAATTCAATTCTTATGTTATAATTGAACTTACTAAGGCATGAGGAAATCCTTCGGTGAATTTTTCGAAGGCAGCTATAACTTGCTCTTTGGTCTTGGTGGTCTTGAAGTCTTTAGTGGAAGTAGCATCTGCACTCCGAATACCTTCGATTCTAAATCCTAAAGTCGCAGTTGATGAAATTGTTTCTCGCCAAACCATATATCGAGGTTTGGTAACGCCTTTTAATTTATGTTCTTCATCCGTAGGAGCACTCTGGTCAATTTGACACATTTTATCGTACATATCCTATTAAAATACAAACATATGTTATACAGCTACAATTTTAAACAAAATGACTTATTTTGTTTCATAGACATTAGAAGACTTTTCCATCTATACTAAATGATTAACAATTAACTCTTATTATGTTACAGACAATAAACTTTATTATTTATATATTTATTATATTCGGGAATAGATTTATACTCAACGATTTATATTTTACCTTTCTTAATTTTGGTTTTTCTTTCGCTTTGGCAAGTTCTTCTTCTAAATACGTTCTAACACCAATTTTGCAATCCATTACGCAAGGGGACACAAAGTCTCCTAAGAGATCTTGTAATTGTATATAGGAACATTCTCCATCGTCACTCGTTACTAAGCCCTTATATTCAGGAACATATGGTCGTAATACATCCTTCATAAGGATCTAAAACAAAAATTCAAGTATTTTACAATATTATATATATCGAGTGAAATATGGCATTTAAACTTGGAGCAAATTTAAAAAAAAAGTGGAGGGGAAAAATCTGATTTTTAACAATTTGTAGCTCAGTAAATATTCACATAAGACAGTAACACTGAAAAGTCCCGGGTCTAACAAAGAAAACACATTTTTTTGTTCAAAATTAGTTTTATTCGTCAACGTAATTTCCATCGAGAACAACGAAATAATTCCTGCGCCGCCCTAACATTTCAATACCACCTTTGTAGAACGATTTATCTTTTGCCTTAAAATAGGCCTCAGTGTCAGCGAAAACCTCTTCATTCGAGCGAAATTTTTTACCGGCGAGCATTTTTTTCAGGTCTGCAAACAGCCAGTAGTCACTGGGAACCAAATCTGGCGAATACGGTGGATGTGGGAGCCATTCGAAGTTCAGTTCATGTAGTTTTGCCATTGTTTTGATTGACTTGTGACACGGTGCGTTGTCTTGATAAAACAAAATTTCTTTGTCATATGCAGACGTTTCTTCGCAATTTCGGCCTTCAAACGCTCCAATAACGCTATATAATATACACTGTTGATGGTATTTATCTTTTTAAGATAGTCGATGGATATTACACCACGTAGATCCCAAAATACCGAGGCCATAACCTTTCCAGCTGATTGTTGAGCTTTCGGGCGCTTTAGACGAGGTTCTCCAGTTGCTGTTCACTCAGATGACGATCGTTTTGATTCCGGAGTGAAGTGATGGATACATGTTTCATCCATTGTCATATTTCGACGCAAAAATTCCGGTTTGTTACGTTTAAACATGGTGAAACACTGCTCAGAAGCATCAACACGTCCTTGTTTTTGGTCAACAGTGAGCAAACGCGGCACCCACTTGGAACAGAGCTTTCTCATAGTCAATTGCTCATGCAATATAAAGCCAACACGTTCTTTTGATATCTTTACGATGTCAGCTAACTCACTCAACTTCACTTTTCGATCATTCAAAACGATTTTATGGATTTATTTCATGTTTTCTGGTGTTACCGCCTCATTTGGACATCCACAGCGTTCCGCATCATCGGTGTCTCTACAACCACGTTTGAAGTCAGCGAACCATCGTTTTATTGTTGTTCCTGATGGAGCAATTGCAATAAAACTGTCAGGCCCGGGACATTTCAGTCATGTGTATGTATGGCGTCATAAAGATACTACAGATAAGGCAACAAGCCAGCTTGGAACCAGTCCACATGTAAGAGAGAGATGACGCGGATTCTATAGACACAGAAAAAGACAAAAAACCTCTGAATGTCTGTTTCTTTCTCTATCACCGGAGATCTATGTCTCGGTTGTGCACGGAAGAGGAGAAAACAACCTTGTAGGTTATCGATGCAAAGCACTGATTCACTAGATGTATAAGCTCCTAGAGCTAGAGTGTCATAGGGTGGATCTCTCGAAAAAGAATCTTGTGAAAATGACGGTCACCTTGATATGAACATAAACATCAAACAAGATTATAAAAAGCCAAAGATTGAGGTGCGAAGTATTTGAAACTTTGACTAGGTGAAGTGAACCAATGAATCAATATTCAACTACAAAATTAATTAAACCAAAAACTTACTTTAAAACATTTTTCCTCCTTGGCACACAATTTTTTCAAAACGGTGCCTTGGTCAGGTCCAGCTTTGAAGTTTCCTTGATGCCCAGCAAGCTGCACCCAAGGATACCTCTGCTTCTTGTAGGTTTGGAAAAATGGAGTCCACTGCACGATATTTCTGAGCTTTCTCCAGCCTGAGGGCTGAAAATAAATTAGAAATATTATAAAAGTTATTCAGGTACTGTTCATTGAAAACATATTCAAGACAATTTCTTTTGTTGCAGATTAAACTATTATTGTTTACAGTGCGAATTGTGCGAATTGTAACGTGATAAGAGAGATGTCAAATTATATAAAAATAACTACTTATCAAACCAAAATATGGATGTCTACCTATAATCAATAAAATAAAGGTTTTCCAAAATGAGAATAAAATGTGCCGTGCGAATATCGATATACATACATAGGTCCAACAATAATGAGCATGGTTAAAATTTTAAAAGGTGATTGTTTACATAAAACCATATTCTATACAAGTCAAACAAATGCAGACATTAGCATAGTATTACATATTCAGAGCAGCAATGCATAAGTGTGCAAATCAATGAGCTTCATAATACATTATGAATACAAACAAGTTCGTAAAAATAAAGTTTTCTTCCGCTCTGTAGTAAAAAAACTACGCATTGTGTATGAATCAATTTTTACAATATTAGAACTGCGTATTGCCGCAAAGCAACCAAGAAAGACGTAAAGGTACGATCCAAAGTTATTGTTTTGGTTGATCCGTTGAACTACGTTCATGTTCAGTCTACCAAAACTGCAAAGGAAGCATGGGAAAACCTTGCTAGTGCTTTCCAGGACAGTGGTTTAACCAGACGTGTCGGACTTTTGCGTATCTTAATCACAACTTCGCTAGAGAACAGTTATTCGGTAGAAGATAACGTTAACACGATTATTACCACTGAAAAGTAGGTTAACTATTGAAATATTTAACTGCATCCCAAAGTCCTAGCCAAGGAAATGTAACTTTATGGTTGTCAACTGCATCTACTGCCAAATTTTAAATCTTTATATTGTTACTTTTAATTACAAACAATAAGAAATGAGAACGATTATTATAGCAGCGACGATGAAGCCAGACGGCCAAAAATTATTCGTCCAGAACGTGATTATTTCGAAGAATTCGACAATCACCATTTTTACTGCAGATTTTGTTTGTCCAAGAGGACAGTAGAAAGTCTGTTGGAAGAAATTGTGGAGGCTATTTCCCACCCTACAGCAAGGTAAGCTTAATCAATTAATCAATAGTTAAAACAATATTTTTTTATCAAAATTCCTCTTGATTACAGAGATGACGATGTTTCTGCACGTTGGTAGTTTCAGTATAAAAATTGTGAAACATAACCTCCAAAGGTCTTCTTTTTCCTTTCATTTGACATATAACACCATACTATCGATGGTTTTCATACCAACGCAACAAAAGTTGATACAATTTTATAAGTTATTTGGCCATTAGTTAAATGATGATTGTGAAACAAGTTCTATTGGTTAATGTATCGGTTAAGGTTACTTAACCATAAGAGTTTACCACCGATTGTGAAACTGGCTGTTACAAACAACCATAGATCAGGATCGGCTTGAATATTGTTTTGTAAACGATTAGTTTTGTCCTCATCGACACTCCTTTCTTCCTTACAAGCATGTTTCTTGATGAATAGTATAGTTTGGTTGCGTTTTCTATCCTGTTTTTAATTTTCGCTTCGTTTTTCCCTAGATATTTGAAGCTATCCGTTTGTTCTATCACTTTACCGCTTAGACTAACAATAGTTTCAACTTCTTTCCACCGATCATTTCACTGGCTATGCTAGTCCTTAGTTCTCCGTTCTTCCCTCTTAAAAAGATGCAACATAGAGATACTACAGATAGGGGAAACAAGCCATAGGCCGCTGTATTAGAGGCAATATTCATCTGAATTTCGGAGAGGGAAAGAGGCAGGCGATCAGAGGTGTTTCTGTCTTTGTATCTATGTATAGCATGCTCGACATAAGGGAAAGACAGCCTGAACCACCGACTTTCTTTCTCTCTTGCAAGCTGACAGGTTCCAAGCTGGATTGTTGTTTTTATTAGTAGGATCTTTATGGTAACCATACAGGTCAGAATTGTGGGTCTAAAAAAGGGTGGACTGCCTAAGCTCTGACGACACAACTTTTCCAAACAAATCGATAACGCCTGTAAAACGTCGTAAGAGATTTTTAATTTGCGGTTTGCTATTAATATAGTTATAAATAAAAGTGATCGTTGTTAGAAATAAGTAAAAAGAGATCAGTTGGAGACTTTTTTACACGAAAATCTGCAAGGTAAGGTTAAACATTTCTTGATAATTTACACGAGCTTTCGGTTTGTTTGGAAAAGTTTTTATGACCACGCCTCTTATGACTTAGGCAGTCCATTTCAATGAGTCACTGAGACAGGTAAGAACATACCGTTCAGTTCTTCACAGACAGACAAACTGTACTAACTACACTCAATTTCATAGAGATCAATTCTAAACTGGTATTGGACTGCGTAAGGATCTCAAATGCACTCTAGGTTTCCAGCCAAACATTTCAAGTTTCCCGCTGAAAAATTTTTAGCCAAAAATTTCGAGTTACCCACTGACATTTCGGGTTTAACACCAAAAATTTAGTGTTCCCTCCAAAAAAATCGGGTTTCCCGCTGAAATTTCAGGTTTCCCGCTAAAATTTCAAGTTTTCCGGTCAAAAATTTCAAGTTTCCCGCCAAAAATTTCAAGTTTTCCACCGAAATTTTAGGTTATAGCGCGAAACTTAAAATTTTTGGCAGGAAACCTGAAATTTTTATATTTTATAAAGAGGAGCGATATGAATTTAAGGTGGCACTTCTGCTGCCTAGAGATTGGTCAGATTGCTGACCGTTTCACACAGCTCTTCTGATACAACGAACAACAACATTTCGTTTGAATATATAATTTTAATTATGTTTCAGTTTTCAATATACGAACTATAAATACACTAGATTGACATATTAGACTTTTGTGACATTTACTTTGGTTGTTGTAACTTATCTCCAAATCTCTTATGAAGTGGTTACTCTGGTATTTTTATTTCCTTTTCAGACCTGTCATTCGAGAAAGCGTTTTTCCAGGTAAACGTCCCACCTTTGTTTTTCTTTATGTTAATTTAGAAATAGTTAGTTAAATTACTATTTTCATATTTTTATTATATCTTGTTTATTTTAGTAAATCTTTTATTTGGACTTTTAAATTTAGTTGTGAGTTTCATTGGTAAATACACATTTTTTTTAATTCAATTTAAATTCAACTACTGAAATTCAACAACACTATTAAGATTAGAAGCACTGAATAGTTTTTGCGTAGGAAGGATTATAAAACCAGCAATATTGCCAGTAATAAAGCAGGACAAATCGAGTCATAAATTTTTGTTTATAGTGTTATTACCATAAATACATGTTTACAATTCAGTGTAGGTAATTATTTCCTATGAACTAAGAGACAATAAACATGATACTTAAACTGTGACAAATTTTTTTAATTTGCAAATAATAATTAATTTTCAAGTTATAAAATTATTTATTGATAATAATAATAATATTGTAGTTTGAAAGATGGATTATTCATTTTAAAAGAGATTTGTAAAAATAGCTATCAGATGTAATGATAAAAATGTGATAGTAATAGAGAGGAGCGTCTAAATGTAGCTCTTTACCAACGTTGCCAAGTGTAGTCCTAAACTAAAACGTTTGTGTTTTGGAAAGTAAAAATATTTTAATAATGATATTTATCACAGTTGATTAAAAAGCAATGTGTTAAGAAATCAATATTTGTCATTTTTAAAATTATGTTTAGCAAAACGTACTGAAAATTGTTCGAGTTTACAATACAGAATTATCATACAAAAAGGAAAACTCACGAATGCATAGATACATTTTCCCTAATCGAAAAATTGAATTGTGTAATTGACAGATTATTATAATAATTTTCAATAATAACCTAACCAAAACCACCCTACCTTACCCCCTACCCTAATCCGAATCGAAAAATTGAATTGTGTAATTGACAGATTATTATAATAATTTTCAACAATAACCCAACCAAAACCACCCTACCTTACCCCCTACCCTAATCCGAATCGAAAAATTCTTCGTATTTTTAGTCAATTTTTGAAAAAAACAATAAGAAAATAAAAATAAAAATATCTTGACTCGGACACGACTCGAACCTGGTACCTCTGTGTTAGGAGCCCAGCACACTTACGCTGGGCTAATCTCTGCACACATTAATGATATCGTATAGAAGGTTAAAAGCTTTAGAACCGTCGCATGAAAGCCGAGCGCCACCGGAGATACTCGATGGCGCCCTTTCAGTTTAGGACTACACTTGGCAACGTTGGTAAAAAGCTACATTTAGACGCTCCTGTAATAGAGGGATTGAGAGATTGTTGACAGGAAGAAAATATAGTAAAAGATAATAACCCATACAAATTTTGTAACATTGCTTTGGAAATTCTAACTGGATTAAATAGTACATTATACTATAAGGGAGAGAAATGCGTTATTTTGGCAGAGGTGCAATTTAAAGCCCGATGGCTACAATGCACCGCGGTAAAAATAGCATCTCTCCCGAATGGTATATACTATTTTTTCCACGTTCTCATTAACTTAAAAACACATATTTTGTCATTATGAAGTAAGTAGCACCAGAATTATTGTATTCGGATTTGAGCATTTATTTATTAGTCGTTGAGTTATTGTCATAACTACAAAATAAACAAACAAAATTAAGGTGCTAGTTTGGTTAAGTTTAAAGTTTGTTTAGTGCACAATGAATAATTGTGAGTAGGAAGAGATTGTGGAGGCTGCAAATATTGCAATAAGCAATTTGCTGCCTACGAAGTCAAGATCTTTATACGATATAGCCTACGATCGGTTCAAAAAGTGGTGCGTCGAGAAAAATGTTCAACTATACAGCGAGAAAGTTTTGTTGGCTTACTTCAGTGAAAATGCAAATAATTACAAGTCTTCCACTCTAGGGGCGCAATATTCTATGGTTAAGTCATGCTTGATAATTTACCAAAGAATTCTTAATGATTGAGGTATGATTACTTTTGTTGTTAGGTATTTCAATTATTAAGTATTTTGATTTTTTATAGGTTGGATTAATTCTGGGGATTGCCGGAGCTTGTCGAACTAATGAACTATTCAATTTAACTGTAGATGATATTGAGGATGTAGGCTCTTCTTTGATTGTAAAAATTCCAAACACTAAGACAAAGATTCCACGAACCTTTGTGGTTACCGATGTGGGAAATATGCTTGAATTGATTCGAAAATACTTGTCCCTTCGTCCTCCCCACGTCAAGCACAAGCGCCTTCTTTTGTACTACAAAGCAGGGAAATGTAGTTCGCAGCCAGTTGGCAAGAATACCATGGGAAAAATTCCGAGTGTAGTAGCTTCGTATTTAAAATTATTTTGCATGTTATACTGGTTACTGCTTACGAAGATCTTCAGCGACATTACTGGCAGATGCTGGTGTGGATATCACGACAATAAAGCGTCATGCTGGTTGCATATCAACGACAGTCGCTGAGGGTTATGTCGAGAACTTCATTGGAAATAAGACAAAAATTGCTAATCAGGTTTTAGTAGGTACCACTACTAGCGCAATCACAAAAACTGTAAATTTAAGCGAAAGTAATATTCCTTCTAGAATTAATTTAGAAAATTGTACAAATGTAACATTTAATTTAAATGTCAATAAATAATTTCAATGTTACCTTTTTTTTGAATGAAAAACGTTCTCCATAATGTAAACTCCTTTGGGAGCATTCTGCTCCCTTGGGAATAATCGACTAAGCACTTCTCTTTTAATTTTGATGTCATAGAAACTGATTTCTACTCCCGACCGTGAAAAAAATAATTTGAAACTTTGCGAGGGATATTCAGTGTAATTACGAATGATGCATTTAATATGGAATATGGAAAAATAGAAGTAAGAGTTTGAAGGATTGGTTTTATACCCAACTCCAGGAAAGTAATATTTCAAATAAATATTTTGTAAGGAATTTTAAAGAATTGAAATCATAACATTGGGAGAACAATGAAAAAAGATTTTGGAGATCCAAGAAAGTTTGGACCATTATAAAAATGGAATGTATGAGAAATCTTATAATATACTAAAACATAAAATGATTTAAAAAAAAAAAATAATAAAATATCGATATTCATTTATAAATCAGAAATTTATAATGTTTGATGAAATTATTTAATAAATAAGGATATTTAAACAGAATATTGATTAAAAATTATTTAATTCTTAATCCCAGCCCTGAGATAAGAATTTTATTTTTCAAATACTACTTAAAGTTAACAATCAAAATTAAATAAAAAATAAATTAATATATAATACATAATACACAAAATCAAATATATACAGGGCGCCCCATTTAAACATGTAATATCCACTAATTTTAACCACTTAAAAATAAGTTGCCTACTGCACTGAACTCTCCTTTAGTTATTCTATTCAAAAGCTTTTTGGATTTTTACATCCAGTAAGATGAAGAAGATATTTGAGATAACAGTTTGGGCTAATTTTGGAAAATCACCCTATATATCGAGAATGAAACAACTTACTGAATATATGGTTGGACTAAGGATTGCTTCGAACAGATTACACTTCTGAGAACAACATATAATACGAGGATTCAACTTCTAGTAAATATTATACTATTCACATACTTCCGAAAAAGTAGCTGCCAATATTTGGCTCATAAACTCTTGTTTTTTGTGGAGAGTGGATCCACATTCGTTTCCTTCTTGCATTTGAAGTTTGTCATGTCTATGTATTTGCTATTTCCTCAATTTCTTTCACTCCTGGGTCTCTTTTCTTTAATCTTTAATCTCCATTTTTTCTAGATCTTTCCCTATTTGCTCCATCCATCTATCTTTTGGTCTTTTTGGAACTGGTGTCCACTTTGTTATTCTCTCTACGTTACTGACGACAAGACAATATAGTGGTAAAATATAGGGTGTTCCATTTATAACGCAAACTTTAAACTCGATTCATACCCACTTTCAACGCTCAGATTACCTACTTTGAAATTTTGTACACTTGTCAATATAGTAGTAAAATATAGAGTGTTCCATTAAAAAAAAAACATAACTTTGATCCGGCATCGAGTTCGACAAAAACTAAAAAAAAAAACATTTCTTATACTTAGTTAATAGATCTAAAAAGTAAAAAATAATTCTTAATTTAGGAATCAAATTATTAACGAGAAAATGAATGGCATTATATAATAGCATGAGGTGCTCGATATCAATAATTTCTTACTAGTTTTATTCCGAAATGCAGAGTTAGTGTATAAATGTAGTACAAAGCCACCCACGTTTTTATCACAATGACATTAATTTCCTCGTGTTTTTTAAACTATTGTTCTCAGTTTCTAGTATTTCTTCTATTTCCAAATTCGTCAATCTTTCACACTGTCTCTCATTTAATTTCTTCGGTAATCTTCCTCTCGATATTTTTAACTTTCCTTCATCTCCGCTTGTTACTGCTGTAGTTTTGGCTACTGTTCCAATTGTTATCTTGTATATTCTCATTTTTGTGGATCTGTTGATTGTTTCGTTTTACATTAGGGGTTTGTATTTATAGTATGCTCGATATATTGCCTGTATACGTTGTGCAATTTCATCCCTTAAATCATTTCGATTAATGTTTTTGTCGAGATATTCAATTTTTATTAATTGAGTGTCTTTGTCATACCCGTCTTTTTGTATTTCCATGTATTTTTTTCCTCATTATTTTCCAGTCCTCTGTTTCTGGCACCTGTTACAATCGTCAGCAGAGTTTTTCGTTAAAATATAAATATTTTGTAATGTGAATTTATCACTCACTGTCTGTATATTTCCAACAAATACTTCCCCTATTCATGGAATTCCCTTTTTTATTAGCTCATTCTGCTTTTATCACTTCTTGATACGCAGACTGTAATCAAAGTGAGGATAAAAAAGATCCTACCAATGCACACAAGTATTTCAGCTTTGTTAATGATCTCTGTGGTCATTGCGGTTTCATATTTTTCTAATATATTATATGTAAACGGAAGCTGAATGTTATTAGATACGGTAATAAATGTGGTTTTATCAGTAAATATATCTGATATTTGATACTACTAGTGGAAAAATTTTGAAAATAAACGGGTCAAACCATTCGATTTGTCTGATGAAAATAAAACAACAATTATCATTATAAATATAATGTTCACTTAACCTTTGAAATTTATAGTTAGAATTTTTGGAACAGCTTTATTTTGAAAAGGCCCCTAAAAGATACGCTTATGCACAAAGATGTTGAGACAGAACATTGACACCACAAGCTGAATATTCTAACGATTTGACGTCACTAGACATTGACGTCATAACTATTGTCATAACAATGCCTTTTAGCCCATATCTGATTACAAGTTTTATTGCATTTTGATGAAGGTAACATTATTAGATTATCTAAAAAAATTTATTTGTAATTCAATTCTTAAATGTGTTTCTTAATTTTATTAAGTGATAAAAAATATATTGGTGACATATTGTTTGCTATTTTGAAATTATTACAAGATTTCATGGATTATTGAACATAATTAATTTTTTCATTTATAATCAATTAAACGACTTTGAAAATGTTATTGAAAATTTGAATAAAAGAAACATCAAAATAAAAACCGGGTGAAGTAATTTGCATATATAGGGTGAAAACTGTTAAACAAAATATTGCAATCAATTTAGAAGAATTACCTTAAACTTCCACCACAAATTTGGCACTACACCATGGTATCAGTCGACGTTCTGTAGGAAAGATATTAAAAAGTGAAAAGTATCATCCGTATAAGGTACAGTTGGTTCAAGAATTGTCAGACGATGATTTTGACCGACGGCTGGAATTTTGCGAACGGCTAATGGACATCTGTAATGTCGACGACAATTTTGCTTCTAACATAGTTATTTCCGATGAGGCAACTTTTTGTTTAAATGGAACAGTTAATCGCCATAACTCAAGGTATTGGTCAAATGAGAATCCTCATTGGTTTCATGAAGCACATACTCAGCATTCACAGAAGTTAAATGTTTGGATGGGAATTGTCGAAAATAGGCTTATAGGCCCATTTTTTATCGACGGAAACTTGAATGGTGACAAGTATTTGGATCTACTAAATAACGAAATTATTCCTGCACTTCAACAGAATGAGCAATCACCACAAAATGTTTGGTTTCAACAAGATGGAGCACCTCCCCACTATGATAGACGGGTTAGGGATTTTCTGGATGCGATGGATTGGACGTAGAGGATTCATAGAGTGGCCTGCTCGTTTTCCGGATCTTAGCCCGTAAGATCTTTTTCTTTGGGGTTATCTAAAATCACGTGTTTACGTTAGACGAACAACAAACTTACAGGAATTGAGACAAATAATTATTTATGAATGTGAACTAATACGTGGAGAAGTCTTGGAAAGAGTGACTCAAGAATTTTTTAATAGGATGGCATATTGTCAGCAAGTAAACGGCGAGCATTTTGAACATTTAAAGTAATTTTGTTTCTCATTATTCTAAAATAATGAAATGAACACCTATTGTACAACTAAAAGTGAGTTTTCACAAAATTTTTTACACTAAACTCAGTATGTATGAATTCAAAATAAGAAGCTCTTTCAAAATCTGTAAAAATATATAGGGTGTCCCATTTAAATTTAAGAAGTTGATGGCATTTCCGGTTAAACCGGAAGTATATTATTAACAAAAAATGTACATCATTCCATTGCACTTACTTGCAAAATTTCAAAAATATCGTTCTTTTCGTTTAAAAGATATTTACTTGGTTCCATACTTTATCCCTACCCCGTATAGAAAAATATTTAACGTTACTACCATTCAAGAATGCTATAAATGTTGAATGCCAAGTTATTGGGTCGGCTTCTCACGTTTGTATTTTTTTAATATGCTCGTTTTTCTGTAAATGGTGTGAAAGCTTGCGTATACTTTCTTTAATTAACATACGGTTTACAGTTTTTTATTCATTATTGTTAATGAATGTTAATGTGTACAAGTCTTTTTAACCTGTGTGTATATTTGTTAAAATTGGTATAATCCAAAATTGTAAGCGCGGAGAAAATACATTTTTTGTCATGTAGGGTAAACCTAGGAGAGGTGGCGCGTTAGGTGTGATGACGCGGACATGTTTTCTCCTCTGCTACCGCTACTAGGAGAAATATGGCAACACTCCTCCGTGGCTTTTGAACTACTAAATCGTAGTTGTAGTAGTGCTACCCGAAACGGCTAATCGTTTGGGATTTCTTTGAGCCAATATAATTCGATTACTGCCGAAAAGTTCCGGAATACCAAGGATCAGTGTCATAACTAAATTCTTCATCAAAAAAATCTGAAGAATCATCTTGTCCTAAGTTAATAATTAACGGTTCGATCTCTGTACTTTCGTCGATTAAGTAGTCAAGATCCCACATTTTCCCCTCCTCAGCTATAACATGTTTTATGGCGCTTTGCCAGTTTTCGGCAGTCACATTCGCCAATAAATCCATCAAAAGTTGCCGTACTTCTTGAAGTTTAAAAGTTTTGTTGTTCCTCTGGCAACATAACCTTTGACTTGTGTCCATATAAGCTCTATTGGGTTCAGCTCACAATGGTAAGGGAGTAAGCGATGTACAATAATACCTCTACCTTTTGCCATCTCATCGATTACAAGCTTTTTAAACTTTGCCTTACTAACAATTTGCAAAAGTTCTTTTTTTACCATTGTATCATAGAAATTTAAGGCTTTACGCAATTACTCAACAACTATCGCTGCTTTATTCCATGGACTTGTGCTTCTCTACTAATCGAGAATGATAACGTTGTCCATTACAATTACTGAATTCTGGGGAATGTATTCGATCGTTTATTGGGAATATTTCTCAAAAACGTCAGCCGTCGTTTCTTCGTGGTAGTCTTTGCTCGAATTAGATTGAAATTCCAATAATCCTTGATCCAAAAATCCGTTTCCACTGCCAATATGGGTTATAATAAGCCTGCGTCCGTTTCCGTTAATCCTGTTGACCAACCCTCCATGACAGCTTATCGGGAGTTCAGTATATTTTTATCTTGCCAGACTTTCGATACCGTATGTCCTTCATTTAGCCAGGTTTCATCCATCAAGTATTCTCGCCTCCAGCAAACAATATCAGGCCCATCAATAAGAAAAGATTTTCTGTTCTGTTTTTCCCACCGAAAGTTCATTCCATGAAGAATTCTCCATACTCTAGTTCGTGTAAAAACCAGAGCCATAATAATCAGCATACTTTTTTTATGCTTGAACATTTTGAAAATTAAAAAAAAAAACCATACCTATTAATAATTTATTAAGTAGTGGGAATTAATGAGGTATGACACATCAAAATACTTCATTGCTGGTGTAACAATTGGAATCATCAATTGATAATTGAATTTCCAATTTAAAATAATACAATGGGCATATGATTTGAACCTAAAAGACGAATCTATTTTTCGAATAATAATTCATCGAACAAACGAAATCAAAAGGAAATATATAATTGAATATTTCTCCTACAAGATAAAGATTCCGGGTCTAATCAATAGACCATATTTAAATATTTGAGATGTATGTATTGAGTCAGCAAAAGTCTGTTAGTCCAGTAAATAAAGGCACCAACCTGTTCATCTCATTATTGTCGGACTTTTTTTTTGCAACTTGTAGGTATTCATGTGTAGATTACTCTCTGAAAATATGCCCTCCGCGGGATTTGCGGAAGGGACTGGAAAATGATCCCGAAAATTCAGTTTTTGGCCGATATCTCCCGAAATATGCTACTAAGGGAAGTGGGTTTTGCTAGAAATGAAGTTAAGTTCATTACCTACAAAAATGGTCCCCATCATTTTTGTCCCTGGATCAATATTTCTTGCAAAAAAAGGCTTGCAAAAATTTTCCGGAAAACTAAAAAACTTAGCCAAAAATTTTAAAATCCATCGAAAAGAGGATATTTTCAGCTTTCCAATGGTGTGCATTAAAGACCGATATTGCCAATCATTGTTTATCAATTTGCGGTAGACCCGAGAATTTTCAGAAAACTCCGGAAATCAAAAAAACTCCCAAGAAAAACATGTTGTTTATAAAATTACACAAAAATTATTGGTTCATTCTTTCGGAATACATTCACCACCTATCAAAGTCCCAATATTGGAAGAAATAGGTAAAGCCGAAGAAAAGAGAAGATCTGACAATTGGAAAGATCTAGTAGGGCTTAGGCAATCAAAGATTCTTCTGGGTGACTACAACCTGTTGAGATCAAATGAATGCATAAGTCAAAGCAAAACTGCACTAAGAATTTTAACAGGAATCCTAACGGGACATTGTCGCCTGAATGGGCACCTTAAAAAGCTCAAAATAGTGGAGGAAGAAGATTGTAGGTTTTGTGGAATGGAAGAAGAATCCTCCATCCACATACTTGCGAACTGCACAGCAATTCAGAATCCTAGGGCACAGCACCTGGGAGACTACTGGATAGAAGAGGGACAGTTACCTAAGTTGAAGCCTGCAGATATCCTAAAATTCCTCTGGGAAATAGGACTAAAGGAGCTACTAGTCTCTAAAACTTTCCTCAGGAACTAAGAAGAAGTAAGGGGGCACAATAGATCTTTTAGGTCTCAGTGAATGTTACCCCAAAAGACATACATACATACATATCAAAGTCCCATTATCCAAAAGGTTCCGGTAAAACTACGATTAATTTAAAAAATATGAACGGATTGATAAGAGCGGTCAAATATTCAGGAAAAATAAAGTTTGGCCAGTTTTTTCAATATTCCTGGAAAATAAAAAAAAAAACAAAAAAGTTACACGATGTTATAGGTACAGGTCCCTCCTTTCATATGCACTTTAAATCATGAAAAAAGATTCATTTTTACTCAAGTTATGGGCCAATTTGCCCGCCCTCACATGCCTACATTCACGGAGCGTGCTCCCGGAGACGCCGAGCAGCAGCTCGAAATACAAGGTACGCTTGGGCCCGTTTATCTCGAAAACGGTTAAACTTTTGACAAAAATGATAGGGATCATTTTTGTAGATAATAAACTGCTCTCTATTCTTAGCAAAACCCCACTTCTCTAAGTGTCATATTTCCGGAGATATCGGCAAAGAACTCAATTTTTGGGATTTTTGGCCATTTTTCAGCCCCTTCCGCAAATTTCGCGGAGGACATATTTTCAGAGAGTAATCTACCCGTGAATACCTACAAGTTGCAAAA
Organism: Lochmaea capreae; assembly: GCA_949126875.1. Taxonomy (NCBI): domain Eukaryota; kingdom Metazoa; phylum Arthropoda; class Insecta; order Coleoptera; family Chrysomelidae; genus Lochmaea; species Lochmaea capreae. The sequence continues at coordinate 7,125,653 of OX421397.1, forward strand.
AAAAAGTCCGACAATAATGAGATGAACAGGTTGGGGGGTTTCTCGGTCTTTATTTACTGGACTATATGCAAGTGTAGATTTTGTTATGTGATAAGTATAGTATAGTATAGTTATTCTAATGTTGATGTAATGACCCATATTTTTTTTGAATCCCATTGATGAGAAATGCCGCCCTATGGCGTGTATATAAATTTTTTTTCACAAATTCGAATATCCTGAAATAATGTTTTTCATTGTATTCAATATAGTAGATTGAAATTAACCTGCATACGAAACATTAAGTGGTTTTAATTAATTTTTCTTTTTCCAGCAACTTCAAGCGGCTTATTTTAATGCTTACTAATAAATTCATATTAGGTATTTTTTTGGAACATTTGTTAAGTGATCCTGACAATTTTAGAAAATAAAACTGACTACATTGCTTTATTTTATTGTCGTGACATCCACATTAGAAAAACTATACCACAAATGTAGAATATGACTCAGTTAAGGTGACCACAGGACCGAAAAGGATATTAATCTTAGTGGCGTGTTCAAAACTATATTTATTAATATTATTATTACATATAAACAAGCCTCTAAGCAGAAAATAATTACATACTAGAAAATTAATACATAAACTGAAATGTACAAAATAATAATAAAAAAATAACAAAACAAAAACATAACAATAATAAGAACAATAATAAATCAAAAGTAATTGATATATGAGGCGGGCGATTTTCAAATATGTTGGTAGAAGAAGCAGTAATAATGTCCTCATAGAGATTATTGGTCAGAAAATTTTGTTTTGATCTGGTCACAAAGATTTCTTTTCCAAATTTTAATTCGTGTCCTCTGAGCCGGTAATTTTAGTTTAATGGAAATATCACGAAAAGGTGTCCCAAGTTGAATTTTAATGTTTTAATTCTTGTGATAAGATCTCCACGGTGACGTCGAAGTTTAAAATAAGTAAAGCTGGCCATAGCAAGTCCCTCTTCATAAGAATAGTTTTCTTTGAAATAAGCTACTATCACGAATCAAGTCAGAATAACCGGCGGGTGTAAAGTTTACAGAACGATTGAAACAGAACTTTTGGAAAAAACTTTAAAACATTAATATATCTCTAATAGCGCAAAACTAAAACAATATAAACAAGCGTTATAACAGAAGCTGCTGCTGCCAAATCTCGTACTTCAATAAAGCACATGATCGTAATAAATCACTTAAATTTTCAATACTCAACACAAATAGAAATGAATCTAAAACCTTCCGTGAAAGATGAGTAGAATATATCAAGTTCCTTCAATCAAATAAATAGTCTCGATCTTCCCTACTAATTTATTGCATACATAATTCATGACATTAACAACATGTAAAAAATTATTCTATTGACGTCAGTCTTTTTAAATTGGGTTAGGTCACGAACCTTTGTTCCATCGATACACAGTTGCTACGATTCGAAATGTTATTGACAACAAATATACATTAACGCTTTAATTTTTCAATTATTTATTACACAAGTTTGTAAATATGTCTGTGAAATCAATTACACTGGTCAACCAAAATTAAGAACGAGGTTAATTATGATAGAATTAATAGTTATGTATATTTTAAATGCTGAAATAAGAGTGGTTTAGTATTTTTTTATTGAAAACAATGAAAAATTCATTGTTCCCACCCTAACTACGTGACATTCTTCCCTTTAGATTTAGATCAAGACTGGTAATTGCAGGTAATGAATAGGCGGACCAGTTAGCTACAGTAAAAGTCACGAATATTTCTCGTTACGTCTAACTTCCTTGAATGTATCAAAGACACTCTATTATAATTTTGTGTGGATATCTCGGACCGCGTACGTCCAATTAAAACAAATGGAAAGGTACATATGACTTTTGTGCCTGAATTAAGCTACGCCATTACGTCTTTATCGGTTTGTCACTCTGTCTTGTGTTGTGACAACGATTGTACTTAAAAAGTGAAACGTCACTTTATGCGGAAATTATTCTGTCACCATTGAAGTTCGTCGTCATAGTCATTACTTTAAATAGGTAAAGTTCATTTACATTTATTGTGATATTTTTCGACAAAATGACTGTACCCTCAGGGAATATTTGCACAAAATGGGAAAAGTTAATGAATCTGTGTGCAGAAAATGTGAACTGGTGAACTGTATGATGGATTACCATACTGCATACTCTGCTTCAATAAGAACTTACAAGGACTCGGACGGAAGTACTTTGGAGAGGAAATAATACTTAAAATCCCCCCAGTCAAACTAGTGGCTTATGCAGAAGACACGAAGCTTCTGGAATGATGGTAGATAGCTTGGAAGATGGTACAAATATTCAATTCAAGTGCCTGCATAGGTAGCAATAATCCGAGATTCAAATGACATTAGCTACATAAAACAAAAATTATGGAAAGACAAAGTTACATAAATATTGACTATAAGCTACCTAAGGGATATTTTTGTGTTATCGCAGATATATGTGAATGTTAAGGGATTGACAGTGAGTCTTCTTGATGTATCACGAAAAACACAGAGGTATACTATAGCTAAGGGGTACAAAAAATAATAATTTTTTTTGGAACACTCTATGGGTACTTTATTATAAGTATTATATTTTATTTTTTTCAATTTAAAAATATACCATATGTTACTACTACTCCTACTAATTTAGTCAGGCGAACCTTGGCCGAGAAAAACTCAAGCCAAGGTTCCGACACTGAGGCCTACCATATGCTACCTCTAGTTCGAACTATTGTTGAGTTATTGATAGTTGTTATGTTACTTACCTACCTAAAAATTAATACCATCGAGGTTAGGTTATAACGGCGTGGAAACAATATTTTACATCCGTTTACTTGGATGCTTGAGGTCCATCGTGATATCCTGAGTATGCTCTGAATCAAAACACCCTCCATCGCCTAGTTTTGAGACACTTTCAGTATTTTACGAAGCTCGATATTTCATACTTGACCAATCAGGTTACTGTTCCAATACAAATGTAGGTAATTTAGAATAAACATTACTTAATTATAAATAATCTCAACACAAAACTAACATGAATTTGGACACCACTAAATCAACCGTTCCTACGCCTATGTTGGATACAACAGAATAAAGTTAAATGTCTACCACTCCACGCCGTCGCTGTAGTAACTCGGCGCAAACAAATCTGGTCGAAACGTTTCCAATCACTAGAGTTAACCTGTTGATTGTTATTATGCTGCGCCTGTATCCTGAACAGTTTTACACCTCGGAGATAAAAGAAGATTAATTCAATAAGTTTGATACAATCGAATAATAATAAAAACAAATCACAACAAATGTTTGACGTATATCCTCCATTATTCCCTATACATGACATCGTCATATCAAATTATGAAATATATACAATACTATGGATACCCTGATTAATCACCTCAATAAAAATGAATTCTACACAATTGCATACGCAGATGACATAGTTATCTTGCCGACCTAAAAATTTGAGAACAGACTATGCAATAGAGCGCTGGATGGGCTCAAATTAATAGAAACATGGTGCAAGGAACACTCATCAATCCCAAGAAGACCAGGAAAAGAAGATTATCGGTCGTGAAACTCCTCGAAATATTCAAAAGCAAATTAAACTCTGAGGAGGTGAAATATCTTGCTATTACCCTTGACAGGAAGCTAACATGGAACTCTCACCTACAAAGCAAAGAAAAAAGAGCATATGTGGCTTATGAGCAATGTCGGAGGACAGTGGGACGCACATGGGGACTTTCACCCCAGGTGGTCACCTAGACCTACACTGCAATCATAAGGCCTATGTTAACGTACGGAGCCATTGCTTGGGGACCGAAGGTAAACCCCGAAGTAGGAATGTGTCAATTGAAACTGCGACTGTGGCGGAAAGCGCTTACTGCGCTTCCTCTGCTGCAGGCGACCAGTGATGCAATTGAACCCAGGTTTGTGTTTAATAAACCCTGCAAAATACAAATAAAACAGAACACAGAGTCAGAGTCAGATGCTGCAAATACAATACGCATATATACAGACGGCTCAAAAACCAAAGAAGGCTCAGGATGAGGAATTTACTCCAGATCACTAAGCCTAAGTATTAACTGGGGAATGGGAAAAAAAACACCAGCGTGGTTCAAACAGAACTGGCTGGTATCTCAATTGCCACAAACTAACTAATCGGAAAAAGAATTTCTGGCAAAAACATAGTAATCTGTACTGATAACAGACAAGCTCTAATATCCTTGAGCAGACAACGTGTTACATCAGGGCTAGTATTAGAGTGCCAACGCCTTTTGCTGATTCTTCAGCCAGGGGAGCGGCTGGACTAAGAATTCTTGAACCCGGCGACACCTACGGCCCGACGAATTGCGGAACTAGCTAAGTGTTACACCTATGCTCAATCTCTAAAGAGATGGGATGAAATCAAGGGATGCAGTCTTGCCAAGATCACCCTGGGCGACCCTTAGAAGCTGGAGTCAAAAAAATATTTGGCGATGACCAGGAAAAACCTACGCTTAACTGTAGGATTTCTGACTGGCCACTGTCAATTAAGGAAACACCTCCATACCATGGGGCTAGTGGATACACCTCTATGCAGGATGAGTGAATAGGAAGATGAATCTGTCAGGCATGTCTTATGCGAGTGCCCGGGGTTATCGTCAATAAGAGAGTGTGGGTTCGGTGAGTCTTGGCCTACACCTGCCGATGTGAAGGAGATGTCTCCTAGTGACCTAGGAATACAACTCCTCGGGAGGATGTACAATGAGTCACATGTGGCCTAAGTGCTGTGGGCCTAACTCACCCTCCCTACTCTACAGAGAGAGATATATAATACTATTTCATGGATGATTTTGATGACAAAAAATTTTGTGACTTTGATGACAAAAAATGTTAATGTGGCAAAGTAAGTAGCATGACCACTGGAAGTTCCGTTAAAAAATATATTATCTTATGTAACCCTAGCAGTGATACGCTACTGTGTTTGTAGTGATACCTTACGATGATTGACAATCAATCCTAGAACTTTTACATATATCTGCGATGATAATGAAAATATCCATTGCGTAATTTATATTTAGTTTCAAGTATACATAAAAAAAGTTGTCATTGAAGTGGTGAACTTGTGGCGATATTAATATACTGAAATTAGAGATTTACATACTTAACTTAATAAGCTGAATGAAAAAATAGCTAGATTTTATATTTTATTTGTTTTGTTAGGAGTAAGACTTTAATCCTAGTAATAATAATAATTACTAATCATTTTTTATTTCAAATATTCTTGTTTACAATAGAGCAAGTTAACCTGTAAAACAACAAATTTGCATCTGCGTCATATTGAATTCTTCTCCCAATTTTTACCTCCGCGAGTTTTTCAAATAAATCAGTATTTTTAATTCTAAAAAGCTACTTAAATCTTTAGTGATAATTTATAAACAATTCGATATCACAATACAAAATAAAAATTGTACCTTTGTCAGAATTTCTTTTTTTGGTTCTGGTACATCCGAATCCCATTCGGAACTCAAATCATCGCTGGATGGATCCCCATAATCTACACAAATTGGTACTTCTAATAAACTTTTTTGATATTGTTCATAACCTGTTGTCGAGCCCCTTCTGGATCCTAATATAGGACTAGAAGGGCTGTTACTTCTTCTAAAATTGCTGCCTCTTCTTCCTAAACGAGGAGAGTAATCTGACGCAGGAGATGGGGTTCTTGAAGGAGACCGATTTGGATTTAACGTATTTTCAGAAAAGTGTTTTGTTTCTTTTATCTCTAAAATTAATTTTAATTCGTTAGTTATTTTTTATAATGTATAAATGAATTCCAATAAGGTCTACATCCCCAAGTCCATTGCTTATATGTGAATCAGATTTTGTCTGTTTGCGGTGCAAGCTTTTTTATTTCGATATAAAGAGTGGTTTTCTAAAAATGAGAGATTAAATTATATTTCAGTCCTCATCAGTCAGAAAACAAATTTTTTTAAGACCGGCTAGAAAATATACATATTCTGGACAATTTTTCGTCCAGAAAATAACGTTTTGCCGATCAAGACCGGAAAATGGAAGTGAGGGACCGGCAATAGTAATTTACGTTACAAGACCAGAAAGTAGTGTTTTTCAGGTCAAGACAAGCAGATTCCAGGTCGAGCCGTAGGCGAGTCCTGGAAGCTTGGAGAGACCAAGTTAGTGCATTTGCTCTAGTAAAACGTTTCAAGCAATAACGATACATACTTCAAGAATTTTTTCTATACAATAAGTCCAAGATTTAACAACCTATATTTTATTACTATATTCTATTGACATCGGGCCTTGACGAGTGTGCAAAATTTCGAATTATTCTGTTCGTTTAAAGTGTGTAAAAATCGAGTCCAAAAGAGTAGGTTACAAACAAACGTACATACAAGTGAAGCTAAAGGTACGCTTTCCTCCACATTCGCCAGTCGCTAGTAGCCGCGAAAAAGTAGCGACGACTTATTCGCCAAGACACCTATTCATGTATTTAAACGGGAGTGTTTTCCTACGCGCTACTGAGTAGCTGCTACCCAAATTATGTCGCTATTCGCTCAGTCGCCAGACCTCTCTGGGAGCAGACAAGCGACTGATTCGTGACGATTTTTCAGGTAGGATAGTGTTTTAAAGGTTATGTTGTATTAATATCCTGATGAGCCTGATAATGCAGAAGCATTAAAATCACTCTTTGTTTAGAAATATTCACTTTATTATTATAGGTATAGCAGAGAAATATAATAATACAATAATTATTAATATAAAAGCGACTGCTATAAAATTAAATTTGATGACGAATATTTAACAAGATTCGACAGGAGGAAAACATCTCTATGCAAAATTCGTCGACGAATATAATCGTTGCTACTTTGGTCGCAGTCGTTAGCGACCAGCGAATGTGGAGGAAAACGTACCTTAATATAAGCGTGTTAATATACAGGAGTCATTATATGAAGTAACTACTTTATAAATTCATAGAAAACTAACAAAAATCTAGTTACAAAAAACCATTAATGAGAATAACATTCTTATCATTCGACACAGATGGAATATTACCAAAATTAAGCTAAAATTATTTTATAAATTGCGAAAGATAACTGCAGAATGTTTTTACAATAGAATAGGATAATATCATTGAGTCACGCTCTAGTTATTTTTGAAGGTAATTCTATCAAGTAGTATAATGGCATGTAAGATATTGGTTTTCGTTAAGGTACTCAGTTTTGAAATTCAAAAGAGGACGAAAAGATCAATGATAAAAGTTCGATGAAACTATTTTGGACCATCGTAAGCTGTGTGAAAACGTCATATAATGTACAAGGTGTTTGATTGAAGAGTAGTAAGAAAAATCCCCCACCTTAAAAAACCTTCGAAACGGGTGGCACAGTAAAGAGTTGATTTTTGTTGTCTTCCTGACTTGATTTATTTCCTTCTGTAAAGATGTATGATATTTTCATAAAATTCCCTGGAAAATACTTATTAATTTTAAAATCAAATGACATACATCTTTTCGGATTCATAGAAGACCACCTGATGTTGAAAAAAAAAGATATTAATGGCATTGAGCCGAAACAATTTGATGGGAACAAAAGGACAAGTTTATATGTTACGCCCAAACATCGAAAACGCTCAGTGAGCGAAAAAAACAAGGAAAAGTATTAAAAAAATTTAAAATAATAACGCATAAAAAATAAATGATAATTTCATGTGTTTATGACAACTGTCAAGCCAGAGGGAAATATCCACTTATTAATTTCCTTCTACGCAGGGAAATTTCTGAAGAAATTAGGTTATTGTCAAAGCAACATGTCAAAATGTAGGCATCTGATTGGCTAAAATTAACTGGTATACAATTTTCAGTGATATTTTTTTCTGGAGGTTGTACCAGTAGGTTAAATTATTTAAATGGAAACTTTAATAAAATACCTAGTGGGCGTGTGTGACGTCAATCCATTGTTAACCTTATATTGTTAAGTAGATCAATGGACAGTCATTAAGATTAATGATTAAATGATGTAACTGTTTAATGACATACAAATAAATATTAAAATAAAGACGTCCTTTTGTTATGCTGCCGAAAAATTGGAGCAGCGGTCAATTAAAATTTAAAAATAGAATCTTTATTTCATAGTAGGTACTTGAACAGTTGATAGTACCGGGAGAAAACTTGTTAGACTAAAGATGATGAGATAATTGTGGAAATAACATATGGAGCGAATAACTGGAAACCAACCAAAGCATCAAGCGAATACAAATGAAAAATGAATGTGAAACATGCCAATAATGTAATAATGTAAAAGGAATAGCTGATATATATATATTAAATAATAAACTGATTCAAATAAAAGATGAAAAGTAAGATCAAGAAAACGATTAATGAATCGAATGTGAAACCAGTTGAAAAAAGATGTAATAATACTTGAAAAAGGAAAATAACATGAAAATAGTTGATGTAAAATAACAAGTAACAAGTAAGTAATGAATGTAGTGAAATCCCGATGATTAATAATTATGTTGTTATGCTGCCACTTCAGAAAACGCGTTTTCCCCATCATTTTCTAACTGCTCGGTAAAGTGACAGAACTGCTCGGCAAAGTACCTTACGACAAAATTTTTATTAAAGACAAAATACCAGCATCTAGCCAGAGATAATTTTCGACCGGTATGTTAAATATACTGGCCATTGTTTCCGCAGGACTTCAGCCACATCATTGATGGGAATTTAACAAGTTTGAAACGCCACGGATGATGGAGATCTTCGACCGTGACAGGAGGTTACATCGAAGATTCAATTCAGAACAAATTAAAAACAGCAAATAAAATTCTTAACGTAGAAAATAAACAAAATCAACTTCAAGAATCGAATCCAATATTATTGACAACACAAATATTATGATTCCCAAATTGACCGGAACATCAACGTTCAATAATTGTACTTTGCATAACTGCACTTTCAACATAAATATTAATAATAAATGAGTTAAGTTTTGTTATAAATTTTGAACAATAAATATTCTGTTCGTATATTATTGTCCAATTATTGGTGGGTGCACAAAAAACATCGTACGCGCCACACTATTCGGAAAGAGTATTTACAGTTTACTGTAAAGTATCAATTTCCGAGCTTGACACACGTAATAACTATTTATAAGCAAGCGACCATAGACAAAATCTGATCTACATACATCTTGGTACTATTGTAATAAATATTTACCTTCACACCTTCTAATAATGTTTCCTTCAAAGTCAAAAACACATGGCGATGGAGAACAACGTATTTCTGGTGAATTTAATTGGTTCAGTTTCTTTTCAGGCATTTGCAAAAAAACATCAGTATTGTTCTTGTTTTTATCAATCCTGGAATTATTCACATCTTTAAACACTGTCTTCTGAGATGAGTTGTAGGTATCGTTAACATTGGACATTGTCTTCTTTCTATTGAAAATTAGTAAGATTGTGAATGATATATTATATTCAGGTATTTTGATAGCTGGCTATAGGGTCAATTCTATAAGAAATGGTTAAAAATTTACGGCACGCCGTTAAATTTCACGAAGAAGTGTTTTAATCTATACATAGTCAAGATTAGGATTTAAATTTTAACATGTATGGTATTAAGAGTTTTCCGTTGATGTTTTTTTGCCTATTATGCATACAAAATAGAAAGGTAGACTTAAAAAGGGTGTATGTATAATGAGAATAGGAATCTACAAGAAAAAAGAGGAATATCACTGGAAGTATTTCAATCTATTCTATAGTGTACGATTGGTTTTTCAAAGTAATGACTAAAGAACATTTTATTATCTGGACCAATAATTCAAGAGAAGGCCTAAAAGGCGGGCGAATTTCAAAGTTTCCAATGGTTGGTTCAACAAGAATTGCTTTAAACACTATTCAATTTAGGATAATGTTTGGAGAAACTGCACATGTAAACCTTGACGACGTTTCAGACCACTTTGCATTTCTACTATAGTTTGGCAAGTTTATCTGAAGCCGTGGAAGGAATGCAGTCGAAAACATTCGATATTGCCACGTTTAAATATGAAAAAGATAAAGTGCTAAGTATGTAGTGATAATAATTAGAAAATGGACTTTTTATTATTAACAATATGATTAAACGTTAATTCTTTAATGTGATTATTTGGATTTTGTCTACTAACATTATTTTTTCAATTTATGAATATTAAAAGGTGAACACTTTTCCAAATTTGTTATGGGCTTCTTCAAGCTCTAGCAGCGTTGTGCGAAAACCATAATTTTCCCGCCCTCCGAACTAACTCAATTGGTGAAATTTATCGAAAGGCCTTCGTTGCTTAGCGTCCATTTGACTTCCTATTGGCAAGCGCGTGCGTGTGTTCTTCCCTCTCACTTTGTCAATTGACTGACATTGATTATCCGGTGGCGTTGGTATTGCCAGTGTCAGATTTTGAACTATTTCGTATCCATATTGAATACAAATACGATTCTTAACATTATTTGTTTTTAACAAATACCGTGTTTTCAAAAATACCTTACCTTTAAAGCGAAGCAAAAATCAGTTTCTATATATATTTATTATATAAAAATAATCATAATTTTTAATACTTTTATAAAATAGGTACCGTACGCCATTGGTACGTTTTTGACAGATATTTGCCATGTTTCCTCGCCCCTTACCGATGCCGAGTAGCTTCAGATAAACTTGCCAAACTATACGAACTTAAATTTTGCGTCACTCCGATTACTTCATTTATAATTATGATTCCTATGTTATCTATCACAACTACGCTTTTTATTGGTAGATTGGGGAGGTTTTAAGTGATTTTTAGCGATAGCGTAACAACCAGGTTTGGTTCACGATTGGAATATTGGGCAAATCTGTTTTAAACTTAAAAAGTATACTCTATTCTATTTGCTATCGAATTCCGTGATTACCATATTGTGTTTCCGTTTTTCTCCTTGGTAATATCATTGTTAATATTGTATCAAAATGTTTCTATTTGATTATGGGACTTTTTAAATTGAATTTATCTTCAATTCCCATATTCACTACAATTTCTTGAGTCAAGACATGCTGGCTTGTCTGCTATTTATACCCTTGAATACTATGATACCGTATCTAATTAAAATAGTGTTTATTTATCATAATATTATGAAGTATTAAGGTTACCCATAAATTATATACGTCATAAACTTTGTACTTAAATTTATTGTTTATAAGGATATCAAAAATATTCAAGATAACGATATTAGTCGTTATGACGTTAGTTTAAAATCATAAAATACAGTTAAATGGAAAAAAATATTATACTACAGTATTCGTCAATTAACTTGATGTCCCAGAAATTACCAACTAAGAGAGACAGAGTAATACTGCCCTGCCTACTCGGCTGCTATTGGTGGTAAAATTTTGACAAACGCCAATTGCATCGAACCTTATCAGGTGTTTCAATAGCGTAGCGTCACACAGTTATTGTTTCTGCTTTGTACAATAAAGTGTTTGTAAAAATGTCAGCCGTTAATGAAGAAAATCGTAAATGTACTGAAGGACAAACTCTTCAAGTGATATATAGAGTGTTATAATCTTCAATTAGATAAATAACATGTTTTTGTAATGGGTACCTTATTGTTAAAATATTATTTATGTACTCAGAATTCAGGTATAAAGCAGATCCGTTTCTATTAAAATCAATATACCAATAATTATTATAACAAAGAATTAAATATTATTTATTAAGCTAGGATCATATATTTCCGGATGGACTTTACTTTATTAATAATTGTACAAGTTGTGTTAATTCGTAACAGAAAGCGTATCCTCAGAACTTTCATGGCACTGTTTACAGTTATCGGATGGGCGTCGTCAGTAGCTACCTAGAAATCATTTAGGACATCAAGAGTTGGCGAATACTGTACCAACCTAACAAGCTTTAGTTCGAGTCCTATTTAGTGAAGGTAGGTATAGTTATGTTCAAAATATACCCAATATAACGAATTGTGACCTAGGCAATTAAATATCTCAAATTTGCCATATTTGGTTGTATTTTCTAGATCACTCGAGTACAATTCGTGTACGGAAATGAATTTCGCACGAAAATTTTACGGAAAACAAAAAAATTTTATTCTCCACAATAATGGTCTTAATTACTTTTGCCCTGAAATGCGAGGTTCCTGAGATATCGGCCAAAAACGTTTTTTCAAGAAGGCGCCTGAATCTTTACCGGCAAATGACTTGGACCGATGACGTTTCATTACTTGCCTAGCCTGTTCATTTCAATTTAGTTCCACTTGCGCTGAAACTCCCCAAACTGTGAATATGGCGTCGGCAAACAACAAATTTGAGAAGGAGCGTAAAAATCATTGGTTAATTTATCGAGAATGGCAGAGAAAATAATTGGAGAAACTATACAAAAAGGTTAGGGAAAATTACCATTCTATTCACCCTTCCTCTTCTGTATAGCTTGCCAAACGTAGTCCTAAACTCAGGATCATTGGTTAATTTATCGAGGGCAAAATGATTGAAGAAGGTATACAGCAGGGAAAGGGAAAATAATCATTTCAGTCACCCTTTCATCTTTTTTCTTCTGTCTGTCACCCTATCGTAGGAATGACCTAAGCATTAGCCAGCCAATTTATTAAATGTTGTAACAAACACTATGGCTGAATATCATTCAGGTCGCTAGTTGAACGGCGCTGTATAAGCCTAGTCCATACTGGGATACAATGTTTGCAGACTGTATTCAGATTGTATGCAGACTGTCTGTCGACTGTATGGATACTGTATGCAGTCTGTCTGCTTACAGTCTGCGAACATTGTTTCACATACATGTATGTTACTAGTTTGGCGTCCACACTTGCCACGAAGGCAGTCGTCACCAAGATGTTGACCAAAGAAGATGTAACTTTAACTTATGCATGTTTTTTCATTTTTTACCATGTGAGTACCTTACAAAGGAGGAGGCGCTGGTGGAACCGCAGATTTCTTGAAGAAGGTGTCCACGATGTCAGTTTCAATTAATAACTGCACTACAAAAAAACAAGAAAGCACCGAAGAACTGAATCGGTCAAAGACTGAGTGCAGGTGGTTGTCTCTCGTCTCATGCCTCCCGATACGTCCAAAATAGCAGACTTGAGACAAAATACTTGTATCCGTGTTTTTCATTTGGTTGGGAAACAGACAACATTGAATTTTGTCTCCATAAACACAAATTTCTATGCCGATTGTATGGAGACTGTATGTGGACCGTTTGTAGATTGCCTCCAAACATCGCCATATAAAAAAAGTCTGCATTCAATTTATCCGGATATTAATCTGCCAGTGTGGACAAGGCTTTAGTAAAGAGGCTAGTGTTGATTGAACGGCTAATTAAGTTTGTTGGCTGCGACATATACATACATTAAATAAGAGGAACAGTTGAAATTACATTCTACTAAATCTTTTTTTTTTCGTCGATACGTCGCATTTATTTTTGTCCCAACTAATTTGGTAAAATTAATTTTACGATACTGTAAATAACAAATGGTTATGTAATTAATTTCTTATTATTTGCTTTTGTAACTACCTCATTATTTGCAATTAAAAATGTAAATGTTTTTATCGTTTCAAACAGGACTAATGATTTCTGATCAAATATTTAAAGATACATTATTATCAACTAAAATTGAAACGTAGTAGGAAAATGCCCATTTTATTAATAGTTGCAAATATGAATTATGCATAAATTTTATTAAAGTTAATTAATTATATTGTACTGGTGTGATTAATTTTTAATTTTTATTAATAACAACAGAATTTAATTAACTAACGAGTAAAACCAACCAAGACTCTGAAGTAAATAATACACGAATATTCAAAACCTCTCTACTATTTTAATTTTTCGATTATGTATCAGGACGAAGGTAGGTTAGAAGAGTAATCAAGAATTTTCTCTAGGACTCAAAACACCTCGATACTGAAATGTTACCAAAAAGTCCTCTAGAAAATGCGAACTTGCAAATTCTGCAGCAACTGTGTTTAATTGTCACAAAATGTCTATGGTTTCTACCAACACTTGGTTTCCTTTTATCTACCATTACAATTGAACAAAAAAATTGCAGGATAGTACGAGTATCCCAAGCCAAAAACATCGGAACACTCTAATAGCAAAGCCATGCCTAAAATATACTGCGAAGCTGCTAACACCGAGCATGAATTAGCTGATGAACACCTGAACAGATTAAACATATACACCATTAGTAGACAGCGAAATATTTATATTGTGTAAATTCCAGACACTTGATCGTGAAAGATAGTTACTATTTTCCAACCTCAAAACGACGCAGATGCGGCTGATGTATATCAAACAATCAGCTAAAGGTGCGTACAGACCTGCACACGCGTGCGGTGAGAATCATACATTCGTATGCAAATCAGGACGGCGCTTTCATGGCATCACGACACATACGTCACCACTCGCGCATAACCTGAGACAGAGTACTGACGTTTTCTTGCTCCTATCAAAAAAACAAACGTATGCCGTCGCGCTAAATTTGGACGTTTCAAGCGAGACGCATTTGAATTTTACACGTATTTGTGGCTGAACGCTGGAAAATTGAGTGGTCAAATCAACGGTGTTTGGAATTAATAGATCTATAAGAGGAAAGAGCCTGCGTTGTCTGACCATTACATTATTACATTAAATAATTGTTGAAACGACTTCAGCACGCATGTATTTGTGGAGATTGGATGTTAGCCTGTTTAGAACTATTGAAGGTTGGAGCAAATCAGACCTATGGTGAGCTCCTCATGTTCGGACTGTCATTTAGAACTCTTTTAATATATATGACTATTTTGAGCCTAAAGTATATTTTCCACGTTGCGACAAATCGCAGCGACTTGTTGCTGGGACAAATCGCTGCGAGTAAAAGTACAATCAGCACATCGATAATTTGTTGCTGCGACTAATCCAGGCATAGGGGAAACGTTGCTAGTTGCCAACTTCGTTAAAAAATTGGCAGTTCTGGTTTCAAAACCTCACAGAATGAAAAAAATTAGCGGGTGAAAATAAAGCAAATAGGAGTAGTTTCTCTAGAATCATGTCTTGAGGTTAACAGAATGGTTGAGGAAAACATTCAGAAGAGAACGTAGAAGAAGAGCGTAGCAGCCAATATAAATTTTGTGTTGGTGCGACAAAATCCACCAGAAAAGTTACCAAGTCGCAGCGACTTCTCGCTCGAAAACAGAGCAAGTTCTAATTCATGTGACCGAGGCGTCCAACGAAAAAAAAACGCAAATTCACATGCACCGTTAAATAGCGATAACGAGTCAAAATCGTTCACGGCGACGGATATGGCGCTGACTGCGCTTGATACATAATTATTCGGACTGTAGCATTGTAAATACAGCAATAAAAGTATTGATAGGGATTTGGACCTCATACGGAAAAATCCCCCAGAATCATCTATCTAAGCAGTTTCTCTTTAACCGCGGCGTCACCATTGCAAATCTAACCCTAGTTTTTTTAAATGACAGTAGTCAAATTATAAACATTACTCATGATAGAGAATAATTAAAACTTAAAGTAAGAACTAGGAATATTAAAATTATTTAAATTTGAAAATAGACAGGGTGATTTAAAGGAAAGACGTGAATTGAATTTAACCAATGAAGATTGAAAATATTCGAAATAAAAAGACCGAAATATAATATTTATTTAAATGGTACAAACAATTTTATTTTTTATAATGACCTAAAATTTCAAAATGTTCTCATTTACATTGAAAAATAAAAAACAAATTTTAAAGAATGCGTATTTAGATTTGTGGTTTTGGTTATGCATTACTGTTTACGCTGGAGCTTTTCTGTCATTGGTCATTTGCATTAACTCTTTTTATGCCAATTTCCAGCCTCCCAAATATATATTTATAAAATTGGTAATTTAAATAATATTATTACTATTCTGTTATAAGTTTTTGGAGCGCATTCACTGTTATTTTGAACTGCAATATGTATGTGCAAATGTAATAGTGCAAAATAACCTCGAGAAGATCTCCTAACCTCACATACTCTCAAATGAGCTAGCAACCAATAAAACACCATGAGTCATAATGTATGCAACGCTTATGACTAGCTGTTATTGTTCTGCAGTCAGGTGTTTATGGTATTGGATTTGAACTAGTGCCCTCTACCAGGACTAGAAATTGGAATAGATGTTCGAGTTCGATGTCCTCATACGATTAAAAAATACTTATCAAAAATAGTCCAAACACAAGTTTCGAATTTGATGAAGTTGCCGTTACTGTCAGATTAATACATAATAAAGAGTAATAGACTTGTGTAAAAAGTTGTGGAAATGAAATGATATAAATAATATATTTATGAATAATGTTTATAAACTTGAAATGGATATTAGGTTTCATTGTTGTTAATGTTTGGTTTTGAAAAGCAGGCATATCATCAACAAAATGTATATTTTTCGTGATAAAGTCAAGGTTAATCGAAAATATTATATAATTTATGTTTACGTATGTTTAGAAAGCTAGTGACATAATTTGACCAACAGGTAAATGTCAAGACATGTGAAAACAACCTCGGTTGGAGGTACAAATAGGCATATTGCAAGAAATCGTTAAAATACTGATTCATAAATGTTTTATCGTATTTTCACTTTCAGCAGTAGCAGTGCATATAAAACAGGCATTTACCAAGTATTTCTTTATATTTCTCTCTACGTATAGACGATTGAGATATTTTTGAACCGACATAAATTTTGAGCCCAAAAAATATATCACGCCTAGAAAGACTCCAGCTTATATCTGTTAGCAACTAGCAGAATTTGACGGTATTATCTGGATTACTGAAATAGCAAAACTGTCGAAGAGAGCTGACACAATAACTAGCTTGAGCTTACTGTATTGTGTCTAAAAATTGGTTTAAACTTAAGAAGCTTCTAAACTAGCAATATTTTTACTGGAATATGTAGCTGCAGAAGAGTGGCCGACAGCATTGTTAAAAATACAGACTATGCTATATAAAAATATATAGAAGGCAAAAGATTATCATCTTGTTGGATAGTCGAGCAGCCATGAAAGCACTGAGCTCTTGTGTAATCTGTTCTAAAATGGGATGGGAATGCCTAGGGAAACTCAATGAACTAGGCCATAAGTGTGGGTTCCAGGACACACTGGAATATAAAGAAATGAAATAGCAGATGAACTAGCAACAGTATTTTGTGGACCGGAACCCTTTTGCAGTATCAGCTCCAATTGGAAGAAATAGGCAACTTACCATTGGAAAGATCTAGTAGGGATCAGGCAAAGATACTCCTGAAAAAACTGCACTAAGAATTTTAACAGATGTCCATTTAAAAAGCTCAAACTAGTGGAGCAAAAATAATGTAGTTTGTGTGGGAATGTGGGATGGAAGAAGAGACATACTTACAATACAGAATCAGTACCCAGCATCCACACTACTGGATACGAGAGGGACACTGACCTATACTAAAATCTGAGGATAATACTTTTAATATGTGCCGTCTATATACGTTCACATTATGTTGCATATTGCATACCATTATCTGCCGATCGCTTGCCTATTACTACCAAAACATTGAAATAAAAATAAAAAATTGTGGTATAATTTCCTAAAAATAATCAATATATCACAAGAAATATACATAAGATAGTGCTTATAATAATAAGGTTTATTTACAAAACTATAATTTTTGTTAAATTTCTGGAAAATATCTTACTTTTGTATAAATGTTTTTTGTAAAGATTGTTGAAAAAATTGTTTTCATTGAATTTTCGAAAGTATAAAGTATATTTTCATAAAAAACATAATGGAACAAACATCCCTATATTGTAAACAACGCGTTTTGCCACAATTTTGAAGGACGGAAGTAACAACGACGGGTTGTAAGTCAACTTGGATGATAATAATTTATTTTTTCTACTTTCGTCTCTAAGACCGGACCTAAAACACGGGTTTGGCATTCGCAAAATGTCACATCTCGTTTATCTTTTGTTTCTCAAACGTCACATCAAGACTGTATCTTCTGTAATTTATATTCCGTGATAATTT
The DNA here is from genome assembly GCA_949126875.1 of Lochmaea capreae. Taxonomy (NCBI): domain Eukaryota; kingdom Metazoa; phylum Arthropoda; class Insecta; order Coleoptera; family Chrysomelidae; genus Lochmaea; species Lochmaea capreae. The sequence goes on from OX421397.1 coordinate 7,143,700, forward strand.
TGTAGTTCTGTGTCATTGTCAGCATTACCATTGTCAGTTATTGTCTGTCATATTGTGAATATAATTAAAATATAAAATAATTAAGATCATGTGGGCTTAGAAAAAGTGTAATAAGCACCTAGTGTCAAAAACATCTTCAGTCACTGGATAAATATCATCGGGGGCTTTAAACAGGAATTTATTTGCATCTTTCCTGTCAAACACATTAGATTTCTTTGGATTACATCCGTCATTTTTTCTTTTTAAAAATGGTCGAAGTATAGGATACTTGGAAATATTTATGTTTCTCTATGAAAATGGTGGACTTTAGCATGGAATATCCATACCATAAGCTTGATGGAGACTTTTATACAGAAGATTTTTCGTGAAACTACACCAAAACCACGGTTTCTAAAACTGCAGTAGCAGTCTTTGTTTGTCACCATCCCTTGAAGTATTGATACGTTGCTTCATACCTCTTTCTTGATTTTTCTGGCAGCAGCGATTTTTGTTGATTCTTCTATATCCATTTGGCTGTTATACAAATCAATTTGTCTCAATTTTTGATAATAAACTGTCAGCTTTATAAAATAACAATGCTTATGACTCTATAGAAACCGGTCATAGTTGTCCATAATATCATGCGAAAAGTATCGAATTAAATTAATAAAAATCCAAAATTTTGCGGGGAGGAGAAAAAATCTAATATACTTCACGGGATGTAAGTATATTTACCTTATACTATTAATAACAATTTGTTCGTTTAGACTCATAACCATTAATCTAATATAACGTGCACTCCAGACTTTAAAATATTTAAATATATTCACGATTTGTTTTGCAATAAGTAGAATTTGGGTGTCTAAAGCCAGACGTTTACACGTGTAATATTTAGATACTGTATCAGTTGAACTTTGAGATCGGAACCAATTGAAAGTGGGTTATCTAAGCAATTAATTATTAAAATTGTTACATTTTATGTTAAATCAACGAAAATTAATAACTGCCTCCAAAATGTTTATTATTAGTTATAAGAAGTCAAAATTAGTGGAGACTAGAAGACATAGTTAAGATTATTCAAAATGTCTTTTGAGTAAGGTAAAAGTAAGATTTTATTTTAAATTGATGTTGATTTGTATTAAATTATATCCCGATACTTTTCGAATTTTTTAATTTTTTAACCGTAAATTATCCATAATTAAAAGGGTGCTAAAAGTTGTAGCTTACTGGACTATCAGCAATTCGAAACTATGAGTGGTATTAATAAACTGAATCATAAGCTCCAACTCAAAGTATTTGGAGTAGATGCTCCAATCGATACTTATAATTAAAACGAAGCTTTTGCTCAAATTCGCTTGACTTTCAATTTTGAGCATGTGCTCCAGTGTGTATTAATAAGCAAAAGTATTTGCTCAACCACTGGAGAATTTCATACATTTTGTTGGAGTCTAGTCAGTAGCAAACTCACTGCCGGAGAAAGTGGAACCATGGCGGAGTTTTAAAAAAATGTTCGCAATCATAAGGTGTATATAGTGCGCAGAGAAGTAGACGAAGTAAGTTTATACGTGGGTGCATCTGAAAATTTTATTTAAATGGTCGAAAATCTGGATGATAGTAATTAAAAAGTTAGGATAGGGCCTCCAAAACCGTGGAAACATTTCGTTTGCTTAAAAATTGCGACTTTGAAATAAAACGTACATGAAAATTTGGGGGAGAACCTGTGAGATATAGGTATATTCTACTTTAAAGCTTGCCTTCTAATCGTTTTATAATTGGATTCAAATCTCCTTCAATTAGTTCGTGGAGAAGCTTCTGCCATTTGCTTAATACAATAGGTACATTTCCAGTTTACTTTTAGTCGGTCTTTTTTTACCGGGTTTTCATGCTGTTCAGTTTTTTTAGAATTCCCGTAGACAATCTTCCTTTTTTTGTTTTGCGATTGGCACCTGCGATTTATTTAATATAGCAGGGTGTTTTTTTAGTAACTGAACAAATGCCACATCACGTACCTACATCGTCGCTGTTACTGTAGTATACCAATTGCGGTACGCCACTGAGTTATTTTTGGTTTTGGTTTTGGTTTTTGGATGTTCGAAGTTAAAAACTAAGCGAACAGTTGAGAGGTAGCATCCCATCTGAACGCAACCTCTGAGTCAGCAACTCAACCGTTAAGCCCGTCTGAACGCGTCCATTGATATTAATGTTGACGGCTTGAAGTCATGGCAACCATGGGATGTCCGGACAAACGGCAACTGTATTATGAGGCAGTGTATGACAAGTAGAGGTTTTTCAGCACCAAGAGTTCTGTTCAATTTAATGTGGAGTGAATCTGAACATCATGGAATGTACTTAGTGTGAAATAATATGCAAACTTGTACAAACTCCACGCGCGGGACATTTATTTTTTTCAAAAAAATCAGGACGTCTGGCAACGGGTGAAATTTTTGCCAGCACACGCCTTGTCTATAAGCGACTACCTATATTATTTTTATAAAATCTGTAGTGAGAATGGGGTACGATAAAGCACAAACAATAATGTATTTTTAATCTATGCGTAAAAATTTCTTCATCCGCAACAAAAAATAGAAAAATCAAGTTCTACATTCAGGAAAGAATTTGATTTTGAGCTAAAAAGGTTTATCTACGCTACATAATATCAAAATATATGTAACACAATTATTAACCACATACTTCCTAAAATATTGTTATAACGTGTGTTCACTTTATTTTGTTACGTAAATGGTGTGTGGATTCGACATAATACCTATTGCAAGATTAACAACAACACGTAATCAAATATGCAAATTTTCCCAAATTATTGGATGAGAAAAAAAAAATTTTTAGTAGCAAAACAATATTATTGCAAAAACAGTTTAAAAGGATTTTCAATTTAATTCGCTGAAAGATGACTAATAACATGACACTTAATCCGTGATAATAATACTTTCTAGTTCAAAAATTTTTTGTTAATAAAAACTTTTTCTACATTAGAACGTCAGTTGTATTTATCATCAATGCTAAAAACGTCTGAAGAAGCTTGCATCCGTTTTCCAAGTATTCCAAGCGAAAATCTACGCTATCGACCAGTGTTGGCAAATGAACATCGAAAGGGGGTAGTAAGGCCAAAATATCCTAATACTTTTAGAGAGTCAGGAAGCACAAAACTTTTCATCATATCCCCAGATTAGATCTAAACTGGTCTGTGACTGCGTAGAAAAACTCTTAACCCTGGAAAACCATAAAAGAGCAACTGTTAAGCGGGTTCCGGGAGACAATGGTATTGTAGGCAATGAAAAGGCAGATACTCCAGTAAAGCTAGGGTCTGAAACTGCATTTACCGGTCCTGAACCCGTTTTTGTACATCTTGGTGGATTTGAACCAAGCCAAAGCAGAAACACAGCTAACTCTTGGTCAAAAAACCCTCGGGATTACCCACCGGCACTGTACATGCATACAATTGGCATTTATTGGGAGGAGCCTATCTGTCGTTTGTGTATGGAATAGGAGGAATCAGCTGTCTCATTGGATATATAGACTCTTAGGAATAAAACACTCAAGAGAGAATTCTCCAAGAAGTACCTAATGAAAAGACTGTTGAGTCTAATAAGGGCTACTGGTCTTTTCACATAAACGGCATAACCAAGAGCACAAAAAGCCAAAAGGCTGAGGTGCCGAGGACTCTAAGCCTCTGACTAATAGTGCTGAACCAATCAAACAATCAAAAACCTCAACTCTATTATTTTTGTATTTGCTGGTATTTATTTGTCGCAGGTGAGTAGTGAGTAGTGAGTATTTTATATTAATACTAACACTCATATTAATAAGGATTTTCATTTAGAATCAGATTTCATCAAAAGGAGATTTGATATTCGCTCTGACTGCAGTTGATATGTCAAAAATTATTGAAATTAATTAAAATATAATTTATTTGAGATTGTGTTTTTCATTAATCTACTAGTGGATTGAGTGGTAGTTTATATGCTTAGATAAAACTCCAATTATAATGTGATTGTGGGTAAAAAATATTAAAAATCATCTCAAGGACTTCTTCAATTGCCGCAATTCAATTTAAGCAATTGTGCTAATTCACAGCAACACATAACAAAATATTTAAACTTTGGAATGTAAATAATACAGCAAGAGCATACTCTGATGTTGAATGTCTTAATTTAGTAAGAAGAATGGTCGTTTTTTTTTAAATAAATTTGTCTAATTTGTAGGTTTCACCTGTATAAGCGGATTTTATTAAAAGTAAATAATTATAAGCAATTAAAGTAATTGTAAAATAATCAACCAGCTATCAAAAAATACTAAATAGTAAAATATTTTTGGTAATAACTAATCCAACTCACTTTCACAAACAAATTTTATAATTTCCAATTAGCATCTTCAGCGTTCCACATCTGCCAATATAACTAACTTAAATTCGTCCCAAAGAAGTTTAGTTGAAGATCTACACGACACTGACATAACTTTAAATCCTTTTCAACACATAACAAAAGATTGCTGGAATCTTTAATGAAAATTTTTGATTTTTACTACGCGTGGTATATTGACCGGTAGATCGTCTCCGAACTGAGATGTTTTATGTGTTACGCTACAGAGAAGCGTGTCGTTTGCACGTTACGTCTGGTTTTCACATTTCACATGAACTTTCTTCCGGCCTCCCAACAACACATCAGTTTGTTATAATGCACTATCTTCGTTAACGTTGGTTTGGTATTCATATAAACAACTTTTGAAACGGTGACGTACGTATAGTGTTAACAGCGTATGAGAACGCATGCGTTTGTAGAAAATAGGGAGGAGTTGCGTAAGAACATAATATGCAAATAAAAGTTTTGTTTAATTGTTCAATATTGGTAGGTACCTACTCTCGCAGTAAATATCAATACAGCGAGAATTAATAATTATATTTATCCTTGAACCTACTGATGTATATAGTAAGTATAATACTTGCGATATGTGTTGAATTAAAAATATTTTTAATGAAATATAGTGAGAATCGTACAGGTATGCATTTTCATCGAATTTCTCGAGATTTAATAGCTGACTTTGTTTTATAATTCAATTAAATATAGTCCAAAAGGAGCGTTTTTGTTGTGAAGTAATTTACATTTATATGTTGAATCCCATGTAATCAGAGAAAAATGTGGTTTATTTACGATAAAAAGATGATGACATAGTTTTTAGTTACTTTCCTGGTCGTCAGCATAAATATAAATTCACCAGACGTAATTACAATTTATACTTAACGGACAGGGCTTGACATGGTGCAATGGAATGCAAGACGCAAGATATCTTGATCGGAAGCATGCTCAGTTGTTTTCTCTGAGCTCCTCTCACTTTCGCTATCTTCATTTTAAACAATAATAAATTTTATATATTGTTTCAACAAATTATTATTTGAATTTTTTACACACTTTTTTCTTTCTACTAATGGTTGAAATGAAATGATGTCAAACAGCATGCAAGATTCAACATTTGCAAGATACTGACCTTGCCAATTCTTGCACGTTGTATTCCACCTTGTCAAGCGGCCTTTACAGTTTACGAGTTGTCAAAACTTTAAGCCGTCAGATCAATTCACAAAATTAGCAGCTTTGACACAATTTAGGTTAGGTTTAGCATGTAATTTATTGTTTATTGACATTAATAACTGTCTTAGTATTTACAGGGTTCTGAGGGAGTAAGAATTCCCGGAAGGATGGAAGGTGGAATGACTATCAGCCTGCTGTGTGGTAAGATTAATTGATGGAGGGGATAATAAAGGATAGGATTGAGGAGGAAGTTGGTAGGAATGGGGGTTTTAGGGAAAACCAGCACGGGTTTGCGAAGGGGAAATCATGTATCTCGGCTTCGAGCAGGGTGATGGGCTTGGTGGAAAGGGCTAGGGAAGGCAATTGGAGGAACAAGAAATTGGACCTACTCGTGTTCTTTGACGTAGGGAACGCGTTCAACAGTTTCAGCAAACAGGCGGTGTTGAGTGCGTTGCTGAGGCCTGGAGTAGGGGACAGTTGGTTAACTTCGTGGAAGGCCTGACGGGGCATGTGATAGTGGATTCTAGAGGGAGGAAGTTTGAGACGGAGGTTGGAGTGCCCTAGAACTCGGTTCTGGGACCGGCGCTCTGGAATTTTTTTTTGTGATGCTCCTGAATTCATTCTTTCTTCAATATTGAAAAAATATAGGTCTCCTACATTGTGGTCTAGCTATTTTAAGCTAAAAGCTTCCTTAATTATTAATGATACCGTGGATATATGTAAATTTCCAAATATTCACGATTTAAGTGAAGCTTTATCCATGAATCAAACAGAAATAGACGCTACTTGAACAAAAATTAAATCATGCATTCCTTAGTTGTAATTTTCTGAAGGAGTTTAATTAAAATATTCCAAATTACTATTTTGATTGTCTTATTTGTATAGGGATGTAGAAAAAAGACTTTGATAGAGTATCTTTTTTTCACTCATGGAATTCCAACTTTTCCATTCGTGATAAAAGTATCACTTTATGCGCTTACTGCATAAATTACTATTAAACATTTACGGCACAAAAAATAAATCATAATGTGATACCATTTTCATTTAGAAACGGCGCTAAAGGATTTTTTTGTTAACTAATTTTCGCAATTCTAAAAAATGTTTTAATGAAAATCATGCACGTTTGGAAGGTACTACTTATATTGCATACTTTTTTTTCCAACGCGTTTCCTTTGAACGATCCTTAACTCATTAGTCAGCATACATTATTAATAATTATTTTATTTAATGCAAATATTGTACAGCTAAGACAAGCATAATAAACCTATAAGGTTTTCACTACAATGACGACATTTTCAATAATATATCGATTTAAAGTCTATCAGCTTCCTGTAATGCTGGGATTAAATATATTATTATACGCTGAGGAATTGCCCAATCTGTAATCGGAAAGTACCAGTGGTACTTATGGTATTGACAAAAATACATATCTATATACTTTTTAAACAGTTTATTCACACATAACTAATTCGATTAAAAAAATAAAGTTATTAAGTAGTATGTAGACGTTAAATAGAATTACAACTCGAATTATTTATATAAAAATAACATTGTTATCTTACAGAGTTAGTACGATAAGTCATGGATATTTTGCATCAGTAACTTCAAATGCAACGGTATTTCCTTCAGCTTCCATCTATTTTTAGGGCAATATCAAAATTTCAGCGAGCTGCATCATTTGGTTTGTGTTTAACAGTTATTGGAAGCAGACAATATCATGAATTTCAACCAACTTGGAAAAGAAATTGGATTAAACATTATTTTTTGCGTAAAAAACCATCTCCGGAGGCAAAAGAATTTTTTACAGATATCACCAATTTCAATGATTGAGAAAGTGGTTTACTGAGTGCCGTTGTGTATTAACATGAGCGACGCTTTTGAATGTCCAGGTCACTCAAAAAAGGGGCAGCACGCTAGAAATCCATTCAATTATCGGGAGAAGAAAGTATGCGAGGCGGCTGAGACTAAGGATTGGCACTCTGTAACCAAATAGCGATAAAGATGTCCTTCTCTTCGCTACTATAACTGAGTCCGGTCATTTCCGAGCCTAGCTGAACAAGATCGAAGATGCGATAGAAAAGCGAATGATAGCGATAACTTCAAGGGTATTTCTATTTAAGAGACATATCGTTCTGTCTAATTCCATTCCATGTGTAAGATTTTTCATCACTGTTCGATGAAACAAGAAAAGAGATTGTGTTATTAATTTTAATTTTCTAGAGTTAGTTGTGTCAAACGCTGTGTTTTTAGGATAATATTATACCTGAAGAAACTATCATCTCGCAATACCCTGTTTCTCACTCTATTTTCATACATTTTTGCAATGTTTTCGACCTTATTTCCAAAAAACTTTGTACTGGCAACATTTTAAACAAAACCCGATAAATCAACAACGCAGTCCCTTTGCCACAGCTATTAAAAATCACTAAACAATATTATTGCACCAAGCAAATAGGTAAATATTTTAAACAGTGGCATAAATTAAAATGTGAGGTTAATAAAGCTTACAACCATGGAGACTAGATATAAAGAGCACAAATTCTGTATATAAAAAGTGTCCGACGAAAGGAGGAAAATTGGTGGCGCTAATATAGCTAAAGTGTCAAAAGTTTTTAAAGTGGTGACGAACTGGTAAATTATTATTATTTACTAATGTGACGGATGTTATGTTAGGTTAACTCGGTCGGCGTACTTTTTTAACCTCTAGCTACTCCCGCGCCATCTGCTATTTACTGCCTATTGCTGGACACTTTTTCGACCTTTTTCCCATACAAGTTTGTGCTCCTTATATCTAGTCTCCATGCTAACAGCTAACTTTTTATTTTCATCCTGAAATGATCAAATTTGCATAAAATTTTCTAAATTATTAGTAGATTATTCTCTATCCGATTAACGATCCCGAATCTTGTCGAACTATAGCCGAGGCCATAGAGATTTGCTAATAGAGTACCGCTAATCAAGTATGGCGATTCTTTTCGTTTGCTTATTCTTTGCCTCTTTCCTTAAAATACAATTACAGAGTGCCAGCCCAGGCATCTAAATTGAGCGAGTACATCACATGCAGTATTTGGGGATGTTAAGCTGCAATCCATATAAGTTATTACGCCGTTTTGGTGTCGTGGACGAATCATGGATCCATTACAAAAAATCAGAGACTAAGAGACAGTCAAAACGGTGGGTTTAAGGTCGCTGCCACAGTTTTTTGTGATGCACGCAGTGTCATTCACATCGATTATGTTTGAAAGAAAAAGTGCTGCATCATCAAGACCAGGAAGCACACGTGTGTAAGTTAGTAATTATGGCAAAAATCCATGAACATTGCTATAAATTGGGATCTCTGCGATTATTTCTCTGGATGGAACCTGAAGATATCGCTGAGCTGAACTGAACTATCGCAGTTGTCTCATCTTCCTGTTCTGTCTAGACTTAGGATGTGCTGATAGCCTCATTCTATGAACATGTTAAATTGTGCGGTCAGAGCCACTGTGCCACCCAAATTACTCTATGACTCACAGGATTGATCCGCTTTAGACGTGCGTCACCTTAAAATGTTCGTCTTTAGTTTGCCTATCGACCTTTGTTTCGGGATTTTTGATTTCGAACTTTATTTTTCCTTTGTTTGTGTCCAAAAATTTACTTTCATTGAAAAATGGCGATTTTGGGTGCAAAAGTCATCCTAGCGAACGCAACATTGCGTTTTTACAAAACTTTTTTGAAGGAAACTCTTCCTCTTGACAACCCCTGTCGGAAATGACGACCTTTATGAGAAACTTGTATTGAACGAAAAGTGTTCAGTATCACCTAAGGAATATGTCCGAATTTTTACAGAATTTTTGGAAATTTTCCGAGATTCTGGAATATCCTCAAACATTCTGAGAAAATTTGTACGTATTGCTGGATTGATTACAAACACTTTTTATTGAAACAAATTTAGATTTTTGTTCCAATAGATTTTTGAGGAACAATTTCCTTTCGCATCAATAGTTTTGGATCACTATGGTCGTTTTTAGGCATGACGGTTAATTTCTCTCGCAATTTGACGTACACAGGGTTGTAGGGGTTGTCAAGAGGAAGAGTTTTCTTCAAAAAAGTTTTGTGAAAACTCAATGTTGCGTTCGCTAGGATGACTTTTGCACCCAAAATCGCCATTTTTCCATAAAAGTAAATTTTTGGACACAAATTACAGAAAAATAAAATTCGAAATCAAAAATCCCGGAACAAGGGTCGATAGGCAAACACAAGACGAACATTTTAAGGTGACGCACGTCTAAAACGGATCAATCCTGTGAGTCGTAGAGTAATTTGGGTGGCACGGGTCATCGTCAGGAATATTTTCGCTGCAGCTCTGTCAGAATAGAGCAGTAATTCCTTGGCTCTTTTGCAATATATATTTTGTGGTTTAAGTTTTTCATTAGATTGTTTTTTTAAATTACGGTATACAGTATAATAATTACCCAACTTCACAATGTCCGTACCCATACACTCGATTCCTAATTATCTATTATTTCAATAGAAGGGTTATTATCATAGGGCAAGTCGTGTAATAAATTTTAATCGACAATGACGTCAATGAAAACAATATGTTTTTCTGTTTACCTAATTTCAATTTATAATGCTGTGGATATACTTAAAATGTCATTTTAAATAGTATTTTATGCAACGATCATGTAATGATAGCCATTAAGACACGAGCATGTTGTAGGATAAGAAACGAGCCTCAGGCGAGTTTCGTATATAATATGCGAGTGTATTAATGGCCATTACATGAAAGTTGCATACAATATTTTTTCTACTCCGATTAATAAGAATTATTTAATTAATAATTATCATTTATTATAAAAAACAAGAACAATGAAAGGAACTTCAACAAATAAATTTTACAAATTGTACAACAAATAAATTTAAAACTTTTGAACATAATAATATTAATTCTTTAATCTTCTTTGTCCATAAATTATTTATTGTACAATTTGTAAAATTTATTTGGGGGGCTGATCTTGTTCGGATGGTTGTTGAACTGGAGGGCATGTTAAAGTTTGCTTCATTCCTATTTTCAATTGAATTAAAAATTTTATTCGATACATTTATTTTATTTTGGATATTTTCTTCAATATAACCCTCTGCAACCGTAGTGGATTTCCAATCACCGTGTCTTTTTAAGGTGGTAATATCACTGCCGCCATCTACCAATACGGTTGCAGATGTTCTACGAAAGCAGTGTCCCGTATATAAATTGGGATTGGGAAGCCCTAAAAAGGTGGCAATTTGCTTGCCCAAGTTTCCAAATTTGTTTATTCCAATGTCAATGTCAACCAGGTATCCATGGCTATATTGAATATTGTGCGAATGTCGCATTCCTATTGGCTTAAAAATCTGTATCATAATGAAAATTTGTATCATAATGAATATCATTATGATACAGATTTTAGTCTTTTAATAAGTATATTATAAAACAGGAGTAGAAAAAAGAATTAATAGGGAGTTCATGATTCACTGGTAAACAATTTTGTGAACGAATCACACAACATAACCAAGAGATTATTAGTACTATAGAAATTTATTGTTATCTTATGATGAATCATCGTTCTTTAAATACCGGACGGGGGAGTATCGAAAACTAACTAGTATTGTATAATAATATACTTTTTTTCATGGTATTCTGTCCATCCAGCCAAATTCAAAGAAAGTTACAACTGGGATGTACCGTTAAAACACCAGAAGCCTTTTTAACGTAATCTAGGGATCAATAAAGTTTTTTAGTTTGTGGAATAGTATTAAGCAACATACCTGTAAGTATACAGGTTGTAGCAGAAAATGGAGTCGAACGAATTTATATGTTACACCATAAAACTCTATATAAAGTATTTTGTGTGTGATTGAACATACTTCTTTCTCCTCCCTATATTGTAAACAACGCTTGTTGACACTGTTTTGAAGAACGTGAGTAACAATTACCACCCTTGGGTAGTAATAATGTATGCCCTATATAACGTGTATTATGTGTTTTCTCGTATTTTCTCAATTTGTATTAAATGTTCTAACTCCGTAATTTTTCTTTCTCTAACGAAGTTTTCTGTTACTCTTAAAGTGCTGCAGGAGACTTCTGGCTTCGTTATATTGTATAAAATTTTATTTCCAACTTCCTTTCAATTGTTGAGGCTCTCCGCTACGTAACTTTCCGCAACTCTATAGTATTCGCTAATAAAGTGGCCGACGTTCTTCTAAGGGAGTGTCCACTATACTCCTTAAAGTTCTGAAAGTGCAGATATTCTGCAATTTTACTTGAAAATTAAGAAATCGAGTTTTTCCCGCCAGTCTGGTTTAAGCATTTTCCATTTTAATATCGCATAAAGACGCGAGGATAAAAATTCGTCAGGTCACGCACCAACAATTCCCATTATCATTACAACCTTCATCATTAAATAAATATCATGGGGGGCTTTAAGCATTAAATTATTTACAGTTTCTCTGTCTCTGTGGGTTTATATCCGTCATTTTTTCTTTTTAAAAATGCTCGAAGTTTATGATACTTGAAAAATATCTATGTTTTGTTTTCCTCTATGAAAAGGGTGGACTTCAGCATAAGTTTGATGGAGACTTTAATACCGAAGATTGTCCGTGAAACTACGCCAAAAGCACGGTTTCTGAAACTGCAGTAGCAGTCATTGTTTGGCACCATCTCTTGAAGTATATGTTGCTTCATACCTCTTCCTTGATTTTTCTGGCAGTAGCGACAGACAAGCGATATTTGCTGCTTCTTCTATATCTATTTCGCTGTTATACAAATCAATAAATTGAATTTCTCTCCAATTTTGATAATAAACTGTGAGCTTGACGTTGTTGATAACAATGTCGGAGAAGTATCGAATTAAATTAATAAAAATACAAAAATAAATTTGGCGGGGAGGAGAAAAGATCTTATATACTTTACGGCTACAACTTAATTTAATAGTCTCGAACTTTATTGCCAGCCCTCGCTATCGCTCGTGCGTAAAATCGTTCTCGACCAGTAATATAGGATAAATAATTATTTCCTTCAATGGTTTTAAACCTGCAAAGTAATTTGTATCATTATATCAACAAACAATATAATCAGGGTTCACCAACAATTTGCTAAATGTGACTTGATAATAAAATCTACAAACAAAATTACTAAGTTTTCTTTGTAACACAGAGAATCTTGAATATATTTCGGACCTAATTAAACTTGATTTAAATCCTTGTTCATCACTTTTACCTCTGAATTAAGATCAGATGTATCCTGAATTTAGGACGGCTAGAGTTTGATTTGATATGTGCCAAACTTTTTTGTTCTAATGTACTTATATTGCCAATGGTTTTTATTTTCTAAATCAACCCATCAACCTCACCACGTTTTCATTGAAATCTTACTACGGATTATACAATTAAACCTCAATATTTTTTATCTTTCATAGCCTGATGATGGTATTGATTGATTGGTTCAGCACCACCAGTCAGAGGCTTAGAGTCCTCGGGACCTCAGCCTTTAAGCTTTTTGTGCTCTAGGTTGTGCCATTTATGTGAAGAGACAGCCCTTATCAGACTCAACAGTATTTTCACTAGGTCCTTCTTGGAGAAACCCTCCCCTGGAGTGTTGTCAAAAGCTCCTTCTATGTCCATTAATGCACATACTACAGTTTCTTGGTTCCTAAGGCACCTCGGATATCCTCCGTCAGTTGTACCAATAGCAGTTGTTTGATTCTACTTAGGACAAATATATTAATATTGTGGTTTGACCTTTGATTTTTTTTGAACCTTTTGATTGGATTCTAATCACATTTGAGATATGGATAAACTCTTGGAGTTATATCTTTGTGTATCTAAGAACCAAATACTTAACATTTCAACTTTGCATAATAAACTGCTTAATGGGAAAAGTATGTTCATTTTGTTTTAATATCGGATATGCGGTTATTTACTTATCCGTAATTTTTTAAATCGAATTTAAAAACAGTTTATTTCAAGAGACAGATCAAAATGTTACATAAGAAAGTTGATTGGAATTAATTAACAAGAATGATTACTTTGTGTGTTTATGTATAAGTTATTGGACATATTTTTCAAGAAAAAGCGGCTGTTCTCATAATACCAGTTTTTCCCCAAGATGTAAAATAGCTATACCTTGTTTTTAAACTAAGAGGAGCGATCTGGATTTAAGTTGGCATTTCTGCTGGCTAGTGATTGGTCAGATTGCCGTCGATTTTACACAGCTTTTTTGATACAACTAACGACATCTGTTAATTCAGTTTTTATCTTACTTATTATATGAAAATGTTATTTTAAGTTAAATCGTTATTACCACTTTTTGCGTTTGTTTTTTATTGTTTTATTTTTAAAAAGTATTAAGTATATTGCAATCAAGTTAATTACCAGTTTTATTATTTATTCAGTTTTATAAACAAAAGCCATAGTCCATGCTAGTTTTTTCTTGTTAATTATACTTCAGATTCCAAATGAAACCTTATTTTTGTGAATATTTTAACATAAAATTTCAGATACATTACTGGACCATAGGTTTGTTCCTACAAGTCCTCTGATCAACAAACGGACGTCAGACACATGCGCAATGAAAATATTCCGTTCCAACAATGCCACGGATAATCCTATGAATTGTCAGAGAAACGTTCCAACAAATTTTTTGATTCGTACATGAATATTTCGAAGGATTGTTTATGAGTTATGACGTAACGAGAAACATTCGTGACTTTTACTGTAACTGCTGTCAAGTTTTGCTGCGGATAAACTCGGAAAAACTACTGACAGGTGCTGTCATTTGCAATTCAAAATTGCCTATTAGTGATTGGTGGAAATTAAAACGAGGGAAATAGTCGCCGTCAACTCCTCGCACCAGCAATATATGAATCTCAAAGCTGAACAAAATGGATTTCTGCTTCGCTCAAACCAGTTGTATTTTCTTGCTGATCACACTGTCTTAAATTACATATCCAAAACTTATGTTTACCAAAATAAAGTTTCATGTCCTTGAAATTGGTATATTTTCAACTTTTTTGGTAGAATATTTCGCTCCTGAAATGCATCGTATTCTGTCTTTGGCAAATCCCAAATACGCATGTTTGTAACACTAAAAAATGTCGTCAAATATCAGCAAACAATACGCAACAAGGAATCCTACTAAAATTTCTGCTGCGATGGCATTAATTCATTCTTTCGATTGGGTTGTGCTCAGCAGCCCAGGCACTTGAACTGAATCTTTGTACCATTTCCCTTGTTATCTACTTCCATTCCAGAAACTTTGTGTCTTCTATGTAGGCCATTAGTTTGACTGGAGGGTTTTTAGTAGTTGTAATGGTTGTATTATTTCCTTTCGAAAGTGCTTCCGTCTGAGTCCATGTAAGTTCTCGCAGAAGCAGAGTATGTGAGTAGGAATTTCATGATAGAGTTCACATTTCCTGCACATGGTTCACCAGCTTTGCCCATTTTGTGCAGATGTTTCCTCAGGGAGCAGTGTTCAGTCACCTGGTCGTTAACTGTCTTCAAATGTCTCTTACCCAGTTTCACTAGCATGGTTTAGAGTTCCTTGTCTACCTTTTTCAGTAAATTATTTGTATGGAGGTTCCCTTGTGTCGATCTCCATTTCAGTTGGTGTTCCCTATTTAGCCAGTTCCTGATTTCCCCTCTTATGCAATCTTTTGTGATTCCACAAAACGGTTCCGGACCTATGAAGTCTCCTTTAAAGCCTTCTTTAGCTAGCTGGTCAGCCATTTCATTACCTTTAATCCCCTCATGTGCCGGCACCCATATTAGAGACACTTTGTTGTCTCTTTAGACGTAGTTGCTGATAGCTTTAAGCAGAGCCTGGCTGTCAGTTTTTTGTCCGGTGTATCCTCTTCTGATGTTTTCATCAATTCAGGCTATAGTGGCAATCGTCAAAAATCAGCAAAAAATACGCAACAAGGAATCCAAACAACTAAAATTTCTGCTGCGATAACGTTAATACGTAAGTACCTGTTATTCTTTCGATAAACTAAAACATCAAAACAATTAAACATATAAATTACACCAACTTCTTAGCAAATTCCATAGGAAATTAAAAAAAAAAACTATTAATCCTTAAATAGTTACTTAATGCGTGTGAGTCTGGTTTCTGGGTGGCCATAAAATTCATAAAAAAAACCGTACAACCAACCAGATTTTCACAATTATTGTTAGTCTATCAAGTAGTGCATTACAGCTGTTACCTAATACTACTACCTTTTACAGAAGTCATCACATGCGGAAAGTAATTGTTATGGGATATAGTTACGTCGAAACGTCTATTTAGAGATCTTATAATGAAGTGTTTAACATGGAAGCAGGACTGGATTTCCCAATAGGCCCGGGCCTATGGGCGCAAGCTCCCTTGGGGCGCACGGTGGAGAGGGAAAAGGGGAAAAAGGAAAAAACATTTAAAAATAAAAAAAAACTATGAAACATTATTTTATTTAAAAAAAAAAATTAAATTATGCAAATAAAGAATTCTGATTTATACGTTCATTGGTACAAATAATTGTTGACAAAGATTAGCTATTTCTCAACATTACGCATCAACTTCGTTACAACATTGACCTCAAGAACGGGTGAACTGGCTCTAGGTATGTCGTCGAGCAGTATGCATCGTATTGCCACTAGACTAGACTGTCTCGGCGCTCTCGCTACTGCTCGGTACAATAGTACTACTAGTACAATTTAAAATTTGTACCTACAAAATATCTATTTTGACTTTGAAACACATTTTTTGTGTCATGTTACCAAAATATTTTTTGTAAGCTGTGTTTCTGAGATTAAACCTACCTATCATAATGTATTGCAGAGATTTTGTTTATTTGCCCAAATGACTAAATTGGACTAAACCAAAGTTATTAACCGATCTTCCGATTAGCTTACAACCTGCAGTAACAAGTTAAAATATTATAATAGGTTGTGTTAAAATGTTTGAGAGCGATGATTTCGTCTTTAAAAATAATGAAACAATTTATTAATTGAAGTTTGCAATTAGTCGAGGCAATGAAGCACTGCATTCGCTTGCAAAAAAGTATTTATATCATTCGTACCTACTTTGTACCTATTACAAACCGGAAGTTGCATTGCTGCAGCCAAAAATGCATGCAAAAAATGCCTCTTTTGAGAGGCATTTTGGCAAATTTAATAACTTCGTAAATAAGAGTCAGAATTGGTTCAAGTCGGGTACCCGGGGGTTTTCGAGGTCGCTGATTACGATTATGATATTCAAATTGACCCCCCGACACCTAGAGCTCAGGTACGCCGATGAACGTCATCTCCGAGGACTATCGCGAACTTTATGCGAGAGAAACCCGGGGGTTTTTTGGGTCGCTGAATTCGAATATACCATCGGCGAACACATTACGGACACCTGGTGGGCCCCAACCTGGACGCGGACGTCATCTTCGATCATTTTTCTGGAAATTATAATCATGATCAGCGACCTCGAAAACCCCCGGTAACTCGACTTGAGCCAATTCTGACTCTTATTTACGAGGTGAATTTGCCAAAATGCCTCTCAAAAGATGCATTTTTGGCTGCAGCAATGAAACTTCCGGTTTGTAATAGGTACAAAGTAGATACAAATGATATAAATAAATTTTCCAAGAGAATGCAAAAAACCGCATTCTGATACGTCCTATCCTAAAAGATTTCCTATCATAATGCTTCATTTCCTCGACGAAATAGGGTTTAGAAAAATTCAATGGTCTCCAGGCCGCTATTTTAATTCTGACACCCCTCAGGCCTGATGATGTGCGGAAAAAATTATTGTGCCTAGGGGCGCCAAAATGCTAAATCCGGCCCTGTATGGAAGTGCATATTACGATACCATTTATTTACCGAGGAACCCTTTGTTTTCCCTATAAAGATGATGTGCCTTCAGGGAGTTACTTTTCAACGTGTAATAATCGTGTATGTGTAGAAAATGCGAAGTTAAGCAGTTAAAGAATGCTTAGCTTAAACTTTGATAGACCATTAAAACATGGCAGCTTACAGATTAAAAGTTGTAAAATAAAAAATATGGAAATTTTTATTTACTCACTTACAGTTTCCTGTTACAATTGTCATATTTAAGTAAAGCGTGTTATCAATGGATGTCAAGATAACATTATCATAACGCCTTACAAATTTGAAAATTACTTTTCAAAGAGTAAAGTCCACTAGGAAGCAACATCTACTTCTCGTGCTATATGATATCTACCTTGTTCTAATCGACTTATGCAGATGGTCTGGATTATTTGAAAAAACTTTTATTCAACATTTTTGTTTGTAAACTTAACGGAAATCGAAATATTATCAAACTACGTTACTTTATGTGCACACTGTATATCATAATAGTTTGGTCACTTTAAATTCTTTTTTTCGGATATAATGAAAATATTGTGTGGGTATAGTATTCTTATAGGGCAATAATCATGAGAAAAAAGATTATAAACTCAAATTATTAACAGTTTTCTATGTAATTAGAATGACTTAGTAACAAATTGACAAATAAAACTGTCCCGGTTGAATGCACCCAAGAAAATTAGTAGTATAGAACCAAAACCCGACCAAATTGTGTAAATTATGTAAATATTCTCCAAGCAATGCAACTGACCAAAAAACAATGAAAGCGTTGAAGTGGATAAATTAATATTATTGAATTTATTCACTTTAATTTAGGAAAATTACATCATATATTGAAAAAAATGACAATAGTGAAAGTCTTACCACAGATGCAATAGACAATTTGGTAATCATTTCACTAACAAAAACTTTGAGAAAAATCGTATAAAAGTGGACGCCACCTCAACCAAAACAGTATCAGTCAATTTGTCCAAGTATTCAGAACATCATGAATACTTATAAAGGACTTTTCGTCCTCGCTCTAATAGCTCTCGTGAGTATAGCTTTAACCGAATCTCGTGAAATTAGTCGAGATAAACGTGAAGTTAGTGATTTAGAAGCAGCAGCTTCCGGCCATGGACACCACTGGGAAAAAGGAGGTGGTCACGAGCACCACGCCGACCACCACGGTAGTCATGGAGAGAAGGGCGATAAAGGCTACAAAGGTCACCACCACCACGAAAAAGGAGCCAAAGGACATCACGACAAAGAAGGCCACAAGAAACATTACGAAGAACACGGAGGACACAAAAAACATCATCACCACGACGACGGATACCACGCAAAACATCATAAAGGCGAAAAGGGCGAAAAAGGTCACAAGTACGGTGAAAAAGGATCCTACAAGAAAGGCCACAGCACCAAAGGAGGTCATGATGTCCACAAACTAGACGAATACAAGAAAGAAAAACACTTCTTCGATGAAGATCATGCTTCTGGCCACCATGAGAAACACGGAGGACACCACCACGAAGATGGGTACAAAAAGGGAGGTCACAAGAAAGGAGGTCACAAAAAAGGAGGACACCACGAAGACCACTACGGTAAAAAAGGAGGACATGAGAAAGGATCTCACTATCATGAATCTGCTGGACACAAGAAAGCTGATGGACACGATGACCATTATCATCATGAACACAAACATGGAAAGAAAGGAGGACATGAAGACCACAAAAAATGGGGATTCAAAAAAGGACATTAATTATTATATAAGAGCGAATGTGATTCAGTTAAATTTTGTTAAGAATAGTTGTGTTATCTTGATTGTTGTTTTGTTTTCTGTGAATAGTTTTAATAAATTTTAAAAACAATTTATACATGTTTATATTTATTACGTTTGTCCTCAAAAATATTTACATATAACAAGCTTCCTCTTACTTTGTGGAACTGTAGGTAAAAGAAAATACCACAATAATATGAAATATCAATCCATAAACAAGAATATGACAAAAAATATCTGGCGTTACAAACAATTTTATTATCAATCATGATAAAAACGAGAGAATTAATTTTCAACTGTCGTTTGGTATTCGATATTAGGACACTGAATGAAAGCACTATTTTATACCTATTATATTTGCATAGTAGGTATTCTTTTTTCGATTTATTTTTAGAATTTTCATGTGAATTTTATACAATAATCTTTAAGCGACAAAAAGTCTTCTCTAACACTCGGTTTGGCAAGAACACTCATCTCCACCCCATGAAGTGTGGTATCTTCAAAGTAAAAATGACATTATTAATAAGTTTTTGGACCTATTATCATTATTAAAGTATTAAGGTTACTTAGAAGTTAATATGTACAGGATAAGTACCTACTTTATTGTGAAACATCTAGGGAATACTTCTGGAAAATATTACGCTAATTCGGGAGTTTCTCAGGGATCTAACTTAGGTCTATTGTTGTTTGTTCTGTTTATGAACGATCTGTCATAATGTGTTTGTTATTTATTATACAAGGGAAAAAAGTATTACATTTTAGCTCGAGGTTATGTTGTTTCCCGACGCGAAGCGGAGGGAGACAAAAAACCGAGAGCTAAAATCTAATATTTTTCCCGTGTAGAATACACAATTTTTTTCTGTGACTAGAAAAATAACGATGTAATATTGAAAAAATTAAAAAATTTTGGTTGCTCTATATGGATTAAAAATGGCGTGAATTTGAATGTTTATGTTTGTCATTAATTATGACAAAACGCTGTAGAAAAATGTCAGATGAGTGCAATACTTTACAATAGTTAGAATAACAAGATTACATACAGAATTTAACGTAACATCTTTATAGTGTAGACGACAGCTATTAGCAATGATTTTCTTGTATAAGTTGGTAACCAGTATAACAAATTCTAGCGCTCTATTGTCTTTAATACTTTTTAGACAACGCCAAAGGGTAACTAGACATATAATTCCATTTGGAATACTAGTATCTTTCATCTCCTGCACACCTCTGAATTCCTTGCTACGTTTAGCTATACCTCATTTAAAAACCAGGAGGAGTCATTTGAATTTAAGTTGGCAATTCTGTAGACCTCTGATTGGTCAGATTCCGCCCAGTTTCACACAACACTTCGTAACGTTGACATCAGCCGATAATTTATTTCCATTTTTGACAATTCTGACAGATGAATATGCTTATTTTTGTCATTGCATCCGCTGTAGTTATTTTATCATTCTTACTTAGTTTCCACTCTATTTCTTTAAAACTGTTCCTTTAAAACCTTCAGTAAGCAATTGTATTGAATATCTGCAATTATGGATCCTTCTACGTCGAGTACAGCTGATCGCTCAGAAAAACAATGTACAATAAATGTGTGTAAACAAATATAATATATTGGAAGAAAAACCAAAAATATTCATGTTAAATCCAAAATGTCTCAAACAGTTGGTGGCGTGGCTGATTTCTTCGTCCATCAAGGCATATTTTATAGATTTGGAACACGACTGTGGACTACTTTCTCGGAACACGCCATTTAGTAACTAATCTGGTAACTTTTAGTGGTGTAGGTAATGCTTTTCAAATTACTCCTTCTGGTTTTTAAATGAACTATAACAATCAACAATTGATGGAAATTATTTTAACTCTTCCTTTGTCACAATTTAGGCGAGAAATATATAAATATTTAAAAAGTATCCAAGTATAAGACATTCAGTTTGATTCTATCAGTTTTGTATTTTGTATTTTTTGTATATTGTGTTTTGTATATTATGTTTTTGTATATTATATTTGTTAAATGAGCCACTGTACTTATAATTAAGCTGTAAAACCTGCTAGTACTCTGATAAAAAAATAATATCGTGGAGATTATAAAGCAAGCTATATAAAACAGTTTAAAAAATAAGCATACACTATAATTTTATTAATAAACTCATGAAGTCACACTTGCTACTAAAAAAATGTATCCACTTAGGTGCCAAGGTTATAAATAAAAACTATTTAAATGATTTTACTACATTCTATTTCTGAAAAGGTATTCAAATTACTGGCAATAAAAATTAAAAAACTATAGTTAATTATTGTCCGTACAACAAAAAAAAAAGCAATAAATAAAAAAATCATAGAAGAATTTGTGACCATAAAAAATTGTAGTGTTTCCGCTGGTTCTCAAACACAATATTGATTTATCGAAAATAAAAACAATCTATGAAATTCACATCTATTCAGTACTATCTGCTGATTTTCTCATACAACTGAAACGGTTATTGTGCTAGGCCAGTCTATTTGGATTGAAGCTTGGTACTTTTTCTACAACGTATACGAAAAGATTTGTTTTAAAGAAAAGTCGTCAGATACACTTTAGAATTCAACCACCTCGAAATAGTTGTGCGATTAACTAACTCATTAACTTTCGACTTAAATAGACTGAGTGAAACCAAAAGACATTTTATCAATTAATACCCCGTGATAAAATGTGAGATTGTAACTATAGTAAAATCGAAATCGGTGCGGGGTAATAAAACAGTCGGAACAGGTCATTTCAGGGGTGGGTACCTATTATTATTTTTGAAGTATAAAGAAATTCGGATTACTGAAATATTTATTTCGAATATTCTTGAATGCCTATAGTTCGGTGCGGGTAATAAAACTGTCGGAACAGGTCATTTCAGGGGTGGGTACCTATTATTATTGAATTTGTGTATTTTTGTTTCAAAGTTAGTTTATTATTTATTTAGTGAATTTAGAAAGTACTTGCTCACTTGATTACTTTTATAAAGTAATTAAAATTTCGGATGAAATGAATAAAGATCCATATTTCCCTAAAATGGACCGAACGGAACTACGGGAAACGCTACAGGAATTAAAATTTAAATTAGCAAAACATGATAGAAAAGCGATTCTAATTGATACTGACGAAATTATTTGTTGGAGACGGAGATATCTAAGAACAATCTTCAATACCTAAATTAATGGACAAATTAGTTACCTGTGAACTTACATGGACATGTAAAAATATAATAATTCCAGAAAAACATGGTTTTAGCTTGGGAAAATCTACTCTCCTACAAGCAATATTTGTTAGATGCTTTGGAGAACGGTATCCAGATAGATTCTGTCTATACAGATTTCTCCAAAGCGTTTGATAGAGTTAACCATTCGATACTTCTAACTCATCGTTATCAATGTGTCAGAATAAACAATTATATTTAAAACACAATTCCTGTTGCCTCTGGTGTACCACAGGGCTCACATTGTGGTCCATTATTATTCAACCTGTTTGTGAACGATATTGGTGACCATCTTCAACATGCTGAATTTTTAATGTTTGCTGATGATCTTAAATTATTTTTTCCAATTACTGATATATTAGATAGTCAAATCCTCCAGAACGACTTAGATACATTATTTGATTGGTCCAGAACAAACAACTTACAACTCAATATAGAGAAATGCCACGTTATCACTTTTTCGAGATCAAAACATCTTCTTAACTATGATTATAACATCAATGGTATGGTTATTGATAGGGTCACCGAAATAAAAGACCTTGGGGTTACAATTGACCAGCAATTATCATTCAAAAGTCGCATGAATAATGTCTCTGCAAAGAGTAGTAGAATGTTGGGGTTTCTGATGAGGAATGGCAAACAATTCTCTTGTAATACTCTCAAAACATTGTACTGTTCTTTGATACGACCTCACTTAGAGTATCCCTCTGTAGTGTGGTCTCCTTATTATAAATGTGACATTGTGAGAACTGATAATGTTGAAATCAGATTTCTGAAATATATTTCATTCAAAATGGGTACGTATCTACAATTTAATTACCATAATATTTTAAACACTCTAAACCTAACTGATATCACAACACGTCGTTTTCACTCTGATTTGATATTAGTTTATAAAATCTTATCTGGTGGAGCTGATTGTCCAAATCTTTTGCATCAAATTAACCTTCTTGTTACTTCTCATAGAACTAGAAACCCTTCATTATTTTCAATAAAAAATCATAACACAAATTACGGTTACAACTCACCTGTTTCTAGAGGTTTGAAATGGTTTAATAAATATAATATTGATCCATTTGTTAACTCTTTAAGTATGTTTAAGAACTCAATTAGAAATGTATGCTTAGATTATTAGATTCTTAGATTAGTTCACTGTAATATTATAATAATTGTAATTACTTGTAATTGGTGAATCCGTTAAATAAATGAATAAATAAATTTCTAAATTACGTGCAGAAGGAAAACCAATATTTTACTTGGGTAACCTGGGTGAATGAAGGTTACACTGTCAGTAAAATGTGGCAGGATACCAACATTCAATCTTCATGACGTCTAATCATAACTCAAATTAGCAGTGATAATGGGTTTTTAGATAGTGGCTCTTTAATATTCCAATCTAAAAAAACTGGAGACATGAAGATATGAACGCCGACGTTTTTGAGGAATATTTTGAGCAGTTGATTGACCTAATACCAAAAGGTTCAGTCATAGTATTAGATAACGGTGTTTCGGAATTCGGTCCGGGTACCTAGCAAAAGGGCTACCTGCTCACAGGGACCTTGTCCAAATCCGAAAGGGCGATTTCGTAATTCGGTCCGCTGTCGAAGCAGGTAGATTTCATGTGGGTATTAAAAGATTTTTTTAGTAAATGTTCTTCTGAAGTGCCGAGTGTAAGACGTGTTATTTGTGTCCGTTATTGCGAATTTGTTTGTTTGTTTGACATGGAAAATATTAATTTCACCTCTATGACGAGTGAAAAGGGTAAGCGTTTATTAATAATAGATGGGTTTAAATTTTGTTTTAAAAAATCATTATCTCAAAAATACGAAGGTGGTATGGTAGGGGTAGGTTTGGTTGGGTTATTATTGAAAATTATTATAATTTATTCTTCAAAAATTGACTAGAAATACGAAGGTGGTTTGGTAGGGGTAGGTTTGGTTGGGTTATTATTTCACGTACTGTTTTTATTTTTGACGAGTACAACAACAATAAGTGTGTACTGTTGGTCCTAAGCCCAAAAAAATGTGAAGGAAAATAAAAGTCAAATTAAACAAATAGTAGGTACATGGGACCCAATTCCGAAATCGCATTTTCGCTGGTGTGACCACACTTCGAATTTAATCCGTTACAGGTAGTCCCTTCCGCAGGTAGCGGGACCGAATTCCGGTGCGTCCTTAGATAACGCTAGTTATTATTCTCGACACATTGGGAAGGTGCCAAACACATAATGGAGAAAACAAGAGATCATTGAATGGCTAACAGACAAAAACATTAATTTTCCTCAAAAATCAGTCAAACCAGAACTTCTACAAATTGTAAAATTGAATAAGCCTCCTGCTCGATATGTAGTGGACTCCTAATGAAATATACTATTAAATTTTTACTTGTAAATGTGTTTTAATATTGAATCAAGTGGAATATAATTTATTAGTATTAATTGTGAGATCAGTTTTATAATTTATGAATAGAGAGAAACTAAATCAGTGGAATACCACTTTGGTTAATTCTATGACGCATGTTTTGAATTATAATTTAAAAGGTTCCATGAAACTTGCATCATATTGTAATTCTCGTGGATACTTTCATTACAGAATATTATAGTTTCCTATAAAATTGTCGTATCTAGTAGAGCGCGTTACCAATAGATATCGAATAATAGTTTTATCTAATTCCGCTATTAAATGTGACACTTTAAGTCACTCCTGGACATTAGAAAGCGTCACAATTTTCATTACCTTCATATTATCAGTTATGAAAAGTAGTAAGTGAAAACGTAACTGTTCAAGTTTCAAAGAATAATTTATTAATTACTGTAAAAACTGACAATTACTTCATTATTTAAACTGAAATTTTTTTGACAGTTCCAAGAACCAATCAAATATCCTCTTTTTTTATCTCATGAACAATTTCACACATATTGATTTATTTCGATTTTGAAGTTTCAAATATCTAATATTTCGAGATGTCACCTTTAAATATATTGTTTTAGCTCTGTATTTATTTATTTTAAAACAAATAATACATTAAAAATAATTAATAAATAATAAAATATCAATGAACAAATAATAAATTTCAAACAATCAATAAATAATTTTTTCTACGCCCATGTCCGTAAACGTCAAAAATCGCACTGACAACATTCCTTGTAAGTGACATTTAACAATAACATGCACGTAATGAAAATCTCATAACATACATGTGCGTTTAGATAGAAAAACTTAGATTTCTTTGTTGAATCAAATTGCAATCAAATTTTCATTTACGTAATACTTTATTCGGTTTATTTACATACTTTTAATCAATTGAAAAACATAAAAGCTCTTAGCATTAGTGAAATACATTTTAGATTAAAAGAGTGATGCTCCTAAATGTCGGCAACACATTTTACAATTTCAAAAAAAAATAATTCGGTGTTTCTTGATATGGGAAAAAACGTCATCTCATTTATGCTGTCAATTTTTGTAACAAATTATAGTATCCGAACATTTTTTCAACTTTACCTATGAATATGACTGTTAGTAATGAAAACGATGAAATTATGAGCACTCAGAAGAAAATAGATGGGCGTAGGAAAAGAATAGTACGTTACACGAGTTGTAATCCCATTACGCACTCGTGAAATTTACGCACTCGCCGCTTTTCCACTTCGTGCGTAATGGGTTACTTACAACTCTTGTTACGTAATATACTATCATTCAGCAACATCATTTTTTAAAATTCTTTATTTATGTATTATCGAAAACTTCAAGTAACAAATAATTGTCTTCAGATTCTGACATTTTAAAATCATACATATTGACATAAAAATCCCTACAAATATGGCACCCCTTAAAAAACCCCATCCCACTTTTTTCCTCCTATATTTGGGGGGAAAACCCCAAGTTCGGAACACGGGTATTAGATTTATAATAATATGGATATTGTTTTTTTTACCTGGTTATAGTTTATTCAACTTAATAGTATTTAATAATCTCTCATTAGGGAGGAAAAAGAAAAAAAGTTTAGAGAAATGGTCTTCACGTATTAAAAAAAAAACAAAGGATGTATGATAAAAAGACAAAAAGATAGATACCTACTTATTTGTGCATTTGATACTTTTTAAAATAATTTTAAATAGTCCGCCACTGGCGATCTCTTCTACAGCAGCTATTGGCCATATGATTTATACAAATAGGGTCCGCAAGTCATTCATAAAAGTATCCGAAAAGACGGCTAACATTCTATCGCCATACATATGTTTTCATCAATTAATTTCAAGGAATGGGGAGAAACTCTCGGACTAGTCGGACAGTGCCACTGGCTAATAAAACTATTTACTTACAGGTGAAAAGATCAGTTAGGAAATTCTATCGCCATACAGGAGTGGGGAGAAACTGTCGGACTAGTCCGACTGTTTTTTTGCAAATTTGGCACTGACAAACCATGATTCTCACAAAAAAATATTGTTTTTAATTATATCTGTACGCGCACACACAAATATCAGTTGAGAAGACGAAAACAAGAGCTAGAATAGACTAAGAACGTTGAAACTTCGTAGTAAAATCAGGTAAAATTGATAGTAAAATGGTTTCCGCCCTTTTCTCGGTATTTCAGACAGACAAAATTATTTACACGCATTTGTTTCGTTAAAACCTGAAAAGTTTCAAACAAAAACGTATTTTTATTACATAAACTACTTAGGATAATCGTTTTTATGTATTTTCTTAAAAGTACATTTTTATTTTGTACGTTTCTATTGTGTCCTAAAATTGAGTTGTCGCAATTCAAAGGAAAAGTAAGACATCTGGCAAAGGGTCGGCAAGTTACCTTAGAATGTGATGTAATGTTGGGTTGGTTCACTTTTAAATGTAAACAAATGTATCTTTTTAATGTATTCATCTGAGGCCCATTAATTTTATAATTGCCGGCAAAAGCCAAGACGATATACTTTGAGACAAACTGTACCTTTTATTTAATAATATTCAGGCATTTATTGTGGCAATTTTTGTTACACCATATTTTTTCTAAAGTTACTGTTCGTCATTCTTGAGTACAGTCTGTATATTATTATGAAAATAAATACCTTGCAAAACAATGTTATTAAATGGTATACTTATGTATTACCAACTGTAAAATCTTTGGTATGCTAGTTGAACCGCAACGATAATTAACTTTTAGTATCACCGGTTTTTATTGTACAAGCAATGTTGTTTTTCGTAAAATACTTTGGGATAAATGAGATTTATTTAGAAATTATTCATAACTGGAAGAGCAGAATGAGAAACCAATGGGTAACATTTTTAGATAAATCCATTGAAACTAATTGAAAAAAATTAAATGTTTAAAAATACAGGAAATTTTTATATTTTTTTTATCATGTAGAAACATTTCAGTGTTGTAGAATTATTCCATTTTCAGAAATCATAAGTGACAAGAGAAGAATATATGTTGGTGATTTTCTAGCATGTATTGTAGGTATAGTTGTGAGTAAAATTAGTTTGCACCGTTTCACAATTTGTCGGCGAGACAAAGAAATCTGTGAGCATAAGCAGAACCGGTTTCAGACAAATTTTTCATTATTGCAGAATCCCAATGCACTAGCGATTTATGTACACTCTTTATCCGATGAATAGCAGTTTTACCGATAGCTGTAATAATGGATTTTTTTGAAACTTTTGTCAATTATGTATTCTTTCAGCAGCTCCATGCTTTGACCCATTATTTTCTTGTTTCAGTTGCCTGTACATATTTTGTATCATTTTTTGCGTAGATAGCGACTAGAACAAACCCAATTTCTTTCGGACGTTTGTCTCAAATCCCTACACTCCACTTTCAGAAATTTCAAAACCTTTGGTAATAGTATATTACGTAACAAGAGTTGTAAGTAACCCATTACGCACGAAGTGAAAAAGTTTACGCACGAAGCCGCACAGCGGCGAGTGCGTAAATTTAACTAGTGCGTAATGGGATTACAACTCGTGTAACGTACTATACTTTTTCTACGCCCACCTATTTTCTTCTGAGTGCTCATAATTTCATCTTTTTCACTACTAACAGACATATTCGTAGTTAAAGTTGAGAAAATGTTCGTATACTATAGTTTGTTACCAAAATTGACAGCATAAATGAGATAACGTTTATTCCCCTATCCCAAAAATATGAATTACTTTTTTTGAGATTGTAAAATGTGTTGCCGACATTTAGGGGCATAACTCTTTTAATCTAAAATGTATTTCACTAATACTAAGAGCTTTTATGTTTTTCAATTGATTAAAAGTATGTAAATAAACCAAATAAAGTATTACGTAACTAAAAATTTGATTGCAATTTGATTTAACAAAGAAATTTAAGGTTTTCTATCTAAACGCACATGTATGTTATGAGATTCACATTACGTGCATGTTATTGTTAAATGTCACTTACAAGGAAAGTTGTCAGTGCGATTTTTGACGTTTACAGACATGGGCGTAGAAAAAATATTTTAACAACAAAATATTCATGTTTTATACATACAACAATCAAACAACTTATATTCACTAGTTATATTCACTTCTACATGTAATCAAGCAGAATAAATAAATAAACTTTGACATTGTTTATGTTGGCCTAAAATAATACGTCTTTTTACCCTTCTAGTATATTCATTGCCTATAACAATATCTTCCTCTTCGAATGATCGTCAAAAGTCATAATTTCAATTATTACCAACAAAATAGTTTTAGTCAATAAAACAAAATCTCAATAACAGCAACATCTAAGAACATAATATCTCGTAAATAACATTAATGAACTACACCCACCCTGGGACGTTAACACTCCATGTGGACTAACAGTACGAGTACATTTTTCATAGACCAATCTAAAGCGACGTTGCGCCAATGAGAATCAATTGTTCGCTTGTGGGTAGGTCAAGACTAGAAATGATTTATGTCTTTTTTTATCTTTTCGGCTTTTTAATCCACAAAGAGACCTTGCCGCATACTGTTATTTCATTGTGAAACAGTGCAAACTAATTCTACTCACAACTATACCTAAACTTTTGGAACATTAGACTTATTTTTCCAGCTTATCAATAACAAACACACATTAGAAATAGAAGAAAATGAATCAAACTTTTTGGAATCAACAGATCACTATAGTAAAAATCACGAATGTTTCTCGTTACGTCATAATTCCCTGAATGTATCAAATATACTCTAATTTTATGTGGATATTACTGACCGCGTATATCCAATTGAATCAAATGGAAAGGTACATAATATATGTCTTTTGTGCCTGAATTAAGCTACGTCTTTATCGGTTTGTCACTCTGTCTTGTGTTGTGACGATTGTACTCCACTTTATGCGGAAATCATTCTGTCACCATTGAAGTTCGTCATCATTGTCATGACTTTAAACAGGTGAAATTAATTTACAAACGTTTGGACGAAAGTAAACGTGACTGTATTAGAAAATTAGGTAAATGAATATTTCCAAAAGGAATTGCCGTTAAATGCCATTGAAGAGGTGAGTTTTGTAACTATTTATTTGTAGAATTTCAAATTGTAGTCAAACTGTGATATATTAAATTTTCTTTTTATTTATTCCCTGTCATAATTAGATCACCAGAAATACATGCCAAACCCTCTAACAATGATGCGCCGCTGGTGAAAACTGTCTTATTGATTTGATTCGGGTGTTTATGAGTTATGACGTAACAAGAAACATTGGTGACTTTTACTAGAGAATGGAAAGTGAACTTCAATATTTAACTTATTGAAAACCGCCACACACATTACAATACCACCCTGTCACACAAATTGGCAGTATATCACTTTACAGTATAGAGAGCTTTTCCAATTTATGTTTTGGAAAAAAACATCAAAATAAACAAATTTCAATATCAAATGCATTTATGACCACGTTAAAGAAATATAAACTTTTTAACAACAATCGGATGTTCTCATTGTAGTACAGTTTATATTGGTGAAACACAAGGAAATCTGGAAACAAGATATAGTGAACATCTTAGTAGCTTTAAAAATAACATCCAGTTGAATTGTCCTAATTTAATCAAATCATAGCTCCATATTCAATAATACCACTGATATTTTACACAGTTGTCAAAATTATAAGAGTTCATTCCTTAAAATCCACAAGGAAGAGGGTGGTACAGAAATCTCCAGAATGGTGGGTAATTTCGCCAAGACAGAGGCAAGCGAAACAGTTCATTACAGGACTTTTGCCAACTTTTACGGCAGACCTGTCAAAGACGTAGTAGGTATGTTAACAGGCTTAACAGACGCAAAGCTAATGGGGTTAACAGAAGAAGCCATGTGCAGGTTGTCACCTAGAGGAGGAAACTCCTCATGATGGATCACAATAGATCTGAAAAGGTCGCAAAGGAATAAGCCGATTAGCCACCTCATCAAATCTAATCTAATCTAATCTTTAAAACCATCAGACATTTGGAAACAATGTTCAAATTACTCCTATAAATAGATACAATAGACAAACAGATACTCTCCATTCCCCATTATCCGTAACGCAGCACATAAATCTATACTTATGCTCAACTTTAAAGAAAAAAGTTCAAAATTCAAGAAGAAATCGGAACTACCCCTTTATTTATTACGAGATTCCTTGAAATGAATTTTTACTCATTTAATCGGTCCAAAAAAATTTTAGATAATATAAATGGTACACATGGTAACAATAAATTTTATGAAGCAGAAAAAGAAATAGCGTGATGAGCAATATTGGTAATCAGATGTTACTATGGTCAAAGTTAACAGTTTAACATCATTACATTATAATATAAAAATATTCAATAGTGAAAGGCTCACCGCAAATGCAATAAACAATTTGTTAATCATTTCACTAACGCTATAAACAAAAATCATATAAAAGCGATTATCACCTCAACCAAAACAGTATCAATCAATTCGTCCAAGTATTCATAACATCATGAATACTTATAAAGGACTTTTCGTCCTAGCTTTAGTAGCTGTCGTGGGTGTAGCTTTAACTGAATCTCGTGAAATTAGTCGAGATAAACGTGAAGTTAGTGATTTAGAAGTAGCAGCTTCCGGCCATGGACACCACTGGGAAAAGGGAGGCGGGCACGAGCACCACGGCGACCACCACGGTAGTCATGGCGAAAAGGGCGATAAAGGCTACAAAGGTCACCACCACCACGAAAAGGGATCCAAAGGACATCACGATAAAGAAGGTCATAAGAAACATTACGAAGAACATGGAGGACACAAAAAAGATCATCACCACGACGACGGATATCACGCCCACCATCACAAAGGTGAAAAGGGCGAAAAGGGTCACAAATATGGTGAAAAAGGATCCTACAAGAAGGGCCACCACACCAAAGGAGGTCATGATGTCCATAAATTAGACGAATTCAAGAAAGAAAAGCATTTCTTCGATGAAGACCATGATTCTGGCCACCATGAGAAACACGGAGGACACCACCACGAAGATGGGTACAAAAAGGGAGGTCACAAGAAAGGAGATCACAAAAAAGGAGGACACCACGAAGACCACTACGGTAAAAAAGGAGGACATGAGAAAGGATCTCATTATCATGAATCTGCTGGACACAAGAAAGCTGGTGGACACGATGACCATTATCATCATGAACACAAACATGGAAAGAAAGGAGGACATGATGACCACAAAGAATGGGGATTCAAAAAAGGACATTAATCGTTATATAAGAGAAAATATGATTGATGTTAATTTTGTTAAGACTAGTTGTGTTGGTTTGTTTATATTGTTGTATGCGAATTGTTTAATAAAAATTTTTTAATAAATATTTTCTAATATTTTATTTCCGATAGACTCAGGGGAATCTACCATTGAAACTTCAACTGTTACTTTTATATAATTTTGGTAGTAGTTAATTGAATAGAATATTTAATCCTGGTTTTTTACTTTCAAATAAAAACGGGACTAATTAAATCAGAGATTTTAAATAACACCAAAACAAAAAAAAAATTTCTTTTATGTCACAAACAAAAATGAAGTTTTAAAGCTACCAGTGGAGTTTAACTGATGAGACTTCACTCAGAAACTAACTAAAAACTAATGGCACAATAGATTCTTTAGTTCTTAGTGAATGACATCCTAATTAATACTTTCTTACCGATCATAAGAGTTGAAATGCATCGGCACCGCTAAGCCAATCTAACAAACTCCCATCTATAACTTACTTCAAGGCATATCGACGCGAACGGAGCGACACGAAGCAACGGAATGGGTGCAATACAGTGTTGCCAAAGGTACTTGCATTTTCTATTTTCAAAAATTAGAAACAATAACAAAACAGCGCAAGCTTTATAGAACATACTCTTCCTTCTTGTTATTATTTTTTGGATTTGGGCGTGATCTTCAATAATGGACCAAACTAATCTCCGCCATCCATACCAAGGTAACAAAACTAAATTTAAATTAACTATGATTTACAGAATAGGCCGTGGATTCTGTGTTCGGTTTCTGTGATTCTGGTTTTAGATTTAGCGAGTGAGATTTTGGTCAACCTCTGGATCGCTATTCTTGAAATTTCCTGGAGTTTCTACTCCCTATTATTGAAATTAGGGAATAGAAATGAGTGAGGGAAAAAGGAAACAGTGTTGTCCAGGTTCTCAAAAATGTACTACCAATCAAAACGTTCGTAATTTTGACAGTATAAGTAAATTTGCAATGAATTTTAACCAAATACGAAGAAGATGTTTTCAACTTCAGCCTAACCTTTTTTGCTTCGCGGTATTTTTAGTTGTGTTTTTGGTTTTGTCGTTTGTCCATTGTGTCCATTAAAAAATGAATAGTCAAAAAAAACTAACTAGTGAACAAAAGAATGTTATGATAGGGTTTGTCAAAGAGAAACCGTACATAGGGAGGTTTACTGTAATATTATGGTGTCACCAGTTCAATAGCGTCCTCAACAAGAGATTTTGTTAATCTATACATTTGTATCAACGTTCTAGGAGAAAGTTAAAACGGATTTGTCTGTGGAAGAACATCTCTTCCAATATTCATCTCTTCCCAAGCCTCCTCAAAATCATAAATCATGGCATCATGCTAATGCAAAAGTTGGTTGAGTTAATCTTTATTGCACTTTACCGAAAAACACTGGAACAAGCCTACAAAAACCAAGAGTAAAAGTTTTGAGGTTAAATCTAAATAATTTCACATTATTTTCGCTATTCCCACAAATTCAAGAATAGCAGCCATGATCAACCGACCAAGCTGTGCCAAAAACCGCTATGTAGAGTAAGGAACCTATCTGGGGCTGTATTCTTGACTGAGGGAGGGAAGATTCCC
Source organism: Lochmaea capreae (assembly GCA_949126875.1). Classification (NCBI taxonomy): domain Eukaryota; kingdom Metazoa; phylum Arthropoda; class Insecta; order Coleoptera; family Chrysomelidae; genus Lochmaea; species Lochmaea capreae. Next base: position 7,177,365 of record OX421397.1, read on the forward strand.
GAGAGAAGGTAGCAAAATAAAGACAAAATATGTGTTCTCTCGGAAAGCTCTATTCCTTCATTCAAGACTACACCCATGGACGGTATAAAAGTGATCAGATCTGTGTATACTTATCAAACTTACACAATTCAAAGAAGCACATCTCAATAACACTGTTTATTGAGCTGCTACTAAGCTGCTTAACTGGTTTAATAAATACTAAAGAGAGTGGTGCAACGCAAACTAGTCATTTTGTGATCGCTTTATTTCGAGACTATTTGAAAGTAAACGGTTCAATCGGGCATTAGTTTGTAACGTGCTCTTTTTTTCTTTTACAGTTCCATTATAACTATATGTTTGATAATTTTCTATTTCTCAAGTACTCGTAAATAAAGTCGCATACCTTAAGTTACAAGTCTATTATTCGTTGTAAATAGTGTCGCATACCTTATTTTGGCAAGATTCGTTTGTTAATGTCTAAGGCATTTTTGTTGATGACTGGAGATTGAGTAAGGTGAGGTTAACTATCAACACGGACGAACGCGATTTTTAGTGTTGAATATAGACTCGCGAATATTCTTGGAGGAAGTCAGTTCCGTGTCATTTGTGATTTCCGGCGTTGGAAGTCTTGTTGGGTTTTGGAATTTTGGTCGAGGTGATGTTAACAAGTGTGCCGAACCTCTACGGTTTTCCTTTCATATCTGGCTATATTTTGGCCATCTTAATTGGATTTTGAAGCAAAACCATTCTATCTTACCTCAGTTGTTGATATTTTTGGATTCTGGTGTCGAGTTAAAAGTACCGCTTGCGGGATTTATTTGAGGGAAGCCATTGTTGATTAGCATAACCAAACCAGCTACAGTTATCCTCGCTGAAGTGTTTGACTTAAAACCCTAAAACATCTAGGGTTTTTTTTCCCTGTACTTATCTGGATGATCTCCCTTTTCTTGTTGTTACTGGAGGTTCCCAACTCTAGCAGTTTCGTCTGGAGGTTCTGGAGGTTTGCTCCATGAATTGGGCCACCAAGTAACCTCAGTAACAGATAAACTTATCTAACTTTTGTTTATGTTTATTTTATGCTAATCTCAATTTGGTGTGATAATAGTATTATCTTTCTTTGTACGTAATTTTGTATTTATGTTGTCTTAATTTTGCTTTAATTGTTATACAAAGTTCAACTTCAATTTGATTCACCTTTTTTTTTGTTAAGTAAAGTAATTTAACATATTTCGGTAACAGTTTTATTTATTTAGTTCACCATATTTTCAGAGACTTAACTTGTGGCTCTGCTAGTGCATACAAGACCTAGGGGTTTCTGGCTTGAGCCGTCTAAGCCGGTGGCCTATACGGCTGAGCTCGGGTATAATTTGCCAGTAGAGAGACCGCTAGTGGAGTCCGAATAGTACGATTACTGAACTAAAAGAAACGTGGCAAGTTCCAAAATTGTTTGATAGCTTCAAGTACGAGTATAATATATTAAAAGAGAAGTAATTTGCACGTACCTTACAGTCTACATCTAACAGAAAACATTGACAGTTAGTCAAATGTAATAAGCAAAAAGATAACCGAAGACAATTGTTATAATATTCTTCTATTGATTTAAATAAGGCCATCACTTCACAAAAAAACTAAATTATCTATGATGATTGCATCATTACTTTCCGCTGCCATCCTCACGGATACTGAAGCAAACTATTATGGTAGTCTCATGGGATGCCGAGCTATGTTAAAGACAATTACATATTGAATATTTCTCGATAATAGACGGCGAGTTTTTTTGAATTACTTTGTTAAAGTGATTTTAAAAAATACAACTAATTGATTTTCATGACTGGGAAAAACATGTACGTTCTATTTAATAATTACTACAAATGTGATAGTAATTAGTGCTGATTTGTAAACTTGCTTCGTGAATCTAATGGTATTGTTTTACACCGTTAGTTCACTGAAATTGTTCCAGCACAATAAGAAGAAAAGCAAAAAGTACTGGACAGAAAAAAATATGTTAATTTTTCTTCCTTACTTCTTAGAAATCGGAAAACCTGGTTGAGCAACAAGAAGGAATGGGATCTAAATAACTACAACACGTTGAATGCATAACTCAAAGTCAAACTGCACTAAGAGTTTTAACAGGGTTCCTAACGAGACATTGCCGCCTGAACGGGTACCTGATAAAGCTCAAAATAGTGGAGGAAGAAAAATGTAGATTCTATGGCATAGAAGAAGAAACCTCCATCCACACATTTGCAAATTGCACAGCAATTCAGAATCCTAGGAGATTATTGGATAAAAGAGGGACATTTACCTAAGTTGAAGCCTGCAGATATCCTAAATTTCCTCAGGGAAATAGGACTAAAGGAGCTACTAGTCTCTGCGACTTTCCTCAGGAAAAAAGTAAGGAGCTCAATAGATCTTTTAGGTCTCAGTGAATGTCACCCCATCATACATACATTCCTATGAAATAATAAAAAGAAACTTTCTTCGTTAAAAAAACAATAACTCCTTTTTAATTTGTTTAAATCTTCATTATATATTTGAACTATGTTCAATATACATTCGTGACGCGTTTCGCTAACACAGTAGCTTTCTCAAACGAGTTTAGTATGGATCTTCATCAAGTAAAAGCCTCATCTATTCAATAACTCCTTTGATTATATTACAATAGAGAACGTAACAGAAGTCAATCCAATTCATAATTTTTGATTCGCAAAAAAAGGTATTTATATGGGATTCGGTGTAGTTTTTCCATCATAAGTGCGAGGTAGGTGTTTCTCGTACAGTGCTTATCGAAGAAAAAACTAGACCTCAGACTCTTTACGCATTTATGCTTCGGTATGGATCAAGTTTAACTTCATGTGATTGAATATTTTCTATGCAAAACATTGATTATATCAAAAAAATATGTTCCTACTACATATTCACCAACAATACCTCCCCACACGTTCAACAACCATCTAGCTAGTTTGACTGTGTGTCACTATGTGATATGGATTAGTTATTGAATAATAGTGAAAGTTGTGCCTATTAACACAACCATTTTTATAAAACGTGGCTCCTTACACTTGTGTGTGGGTTTTCAGTAACTGCCAACAAAACAGTAGGTTACCGGCTTTCAGGAAAACGTTCATGGTATTCTCTTGCTGATAGTAAGGCGTTTTTATTGCATTCTCCCAATATCCAGATCATAACAATCATTTCATCACTGGTGAAATTCATTTTTGCCCTAGTTCAAATTCTTCAAAACACCAAAAAATGTACCGAACCGCTAAATCAAAAAACACTAATGTACCTACTGCCATGTCATGTTATTGTCAAATATCAGTTTTTAACAAATCAAACACACCCAACTCACAATTTTTAATTATTAAATAATTAGATATAATCAATGTTTTGCATAGAAAAATCAAAATATCTCAAACTAACAATTTAAGAAATAGGGAATGCTTTATAAAAAAACAAGTATGTTGATAGTACTTTTCGATACTCTCATAAAATACAGGGTGATCTATTTGAAAAAACGGAGAAAATAATGTATCTTTGCTTCACCCTGTATCAGATTCAATGAATATTAACGAAATGAATAATTTTCCAGAATTTGTTCTACTATTCGAACACTTTGGCCGCAACAGATATTCATTCTTGAATTTCTCTTACAATGTACAGGGTATTGAACTTGTTACGATTTTTATGGAAAATTGGTTATAACTTTTTAAATACTCCGTAGAACACATCACAACCCTATATTATTGTAATGGGGAGGTCAAGCTGATTCCAAATATCCAATAAAATATAGGGTGTTTCATTTAAAAAAATATAACTTTGATATGGCGCAGCATTGTGGAACACCGTCTAAGATTGTACATAATTTAAAAATGTGAAGTCTGATGATGGCCATAAACCCCTCAAATTTTCAAATTGATATTTCAAAGGACAAAGGAGGCACTGATTTTTATCACACTAATCAATCACCCTGTATTGTTTTTTGCGCCGTAATGCCTGCGCGGGCTATAATGTGTACTTTATGCCCGTGCTTTATGTAGATGCTATCTAAGGTATCTAATAGTATATTGTGTCACAAGGGCAGAAAATGAGTCTTAGCAGCTGATAATTAATGGATGCTTAAACGTTTCCTGCATGTGTGAAACACAACTGTTTTTCGCCTATCGAATAAACCAGAAAATGTATGTACGTATGTAAAATAGGGTGACATTCACTAAGACAAGAAATATCTATTGTGGCCTCTAACTTCTACTTAGTTCCTGAGGAAACTTTCAGAGACTACCTAGTAGCTCCTTTAGTCCTATTTCCCTGAGGAATTTTAGGATATCTGCAGGCTTCAACTTAGGTAAATGTCCCTTTTATATTTCTGTGCTATTCGCAAACTAGAAACTAGGAAAATACAACAAAACACTTCGACATACACTACCGTTTAATTTAAAAATTCACGTGAAACGTCAAAGTAATCTAGTGACAGAAGGTAAAAAGCTTCAAAAATCGTGGCGTTATGAATTTTCCGCCCTTGGGCTGCTAAACAATGCTTTCCGCCTTCTTTTTGGTGTTTATATGATGGGTTTTCCGGGAAGGTTGGCGAAAAAGGCTATAATGTTCATTATAAATTTCAAGTGAACACTAACAGTTAGCATACAAACGTTAATTCAATTATTATCCTTCACTGTTTCTCTCTCTCTGTCTCTTTTGATCTTAAGGTCATGTAAGCTATAAATAACGTTCGATAAAAAACAATGTGCCACTAATAGTATATTAATGCAACGTAAATAATCAGTACGGACGTCATTCAAGAATTGCTCAAATATTAATCATCAAATAAAAACAATATTGACAAGAACATCTGTCTCTTACAAAACCTGCGTAGATATAACAAGATAATCACGTTTTTCATTTGAGACTATCATTTTTAAAGATATCCGAGTTCGTTACATAAGTTTGATGAAATTGTTAATATTTAATAAAATATATTTGAGAATGAGGAAGATCAGAATTTTCAAAAACAGCATAATCGTGATCTCTATTCCTAGAAACTACTATATGATGTAATTATATATTTTTACCTACGACCCCCCCTGTAATCAGTCAATAACACACAGTCGGCATCAATGTAATGACGTCTATTACGCACGGTAAAAAAAACGCACAGCTGTAAAGTAAATCGCACGGCTTCCCTAGCAACTGTCAATAGACGTCGCCATTTTATTCAAAAATATGGCATAAGCAAACTTTAGTAGGCCTGTCAAGAAACTGTCAAAAAACTTTTTTATTATCCTTATAACTTATAACTGGTTTGTGTATTTGTGCAAAGTTTTATTCAATTAAAAAATATAGCAAGTGCAAGTAATAGAGATGAAAGTTTACCAAGCTCCTCTAATGTAAATGTTGTTTCTTATGCTTCAACAAGCAAAGGAAGCGATTTACCATTTGTGTTCAATAACTGCAATGTTACTATAAACAATTATTATAATAATTAATAGGTATTAAAGAATTAAATGTAATACAATAAAATTATTAAAAATGTTGATGTTGTTCAAGTATTATTAATAATAAGAGTATGAATACAAGTACAAGTAGGTCGTAGGTAAAGTATAGTACGTAACTCGTGTTGTACAGCATTTTACGCACTCACAGAATTACTTTTCCATTCGTGCGTAAAATGCTTCTTACCACACACGTTACGTAATATACTATTATTTGTTTAATTTTAAAGGCTGCTTTCAATTTAGTAATGCAGTATGACGTACTAGCCCCAACACGAATATCGACCTTAAGCTGCCCAATCATATAACCGCAGTGAATAAAAACCCTTCACAGAGGGGCTCTGCGCTTGAGTCATCCATTTTCCAACTAATCTTAATCGTCCTAATGTTTGGGATTAGTACGTCATAGCACCGATCATTTGTTTCAAACATTTATCAATTTTGAATTAATATGTTGAATTCAAAACGCCAGGAAATCTGTTCAATACGATTTTGACACGTGATATTGTCTGGACACTGAATAAACATCATTATAAATTGATTGAAGTATGCATGTATGATAAGGTGACATTCACTAAGACCTAAAAGATCTATTGTGTCCCCGTACTTCTACTTAGTTCCTGAGGAACGTCTCAGAGACTAGTAGCTCCTTTAGTCCTATTTCCATGAGGAATTTTAGGATATCTGCAGGCTTCAACTTGGGTAAATATCCCTCTTCTATCCAAAAATCTCCTAGGTGCTGTGCCCTAGGATTCTGAATTGCGCAAGTATGTGGATGGAGGTTTCTTCTTCCTTGCCACAGAAGCTACATTTCCAAAGAATGAATAATAAGGGGCCTGTCAAGGAAGTGTGGGAATCCAAGGTTCAAAGAGATAGGAAAAGAGGAAGACCGAAGAAAACATGGGATGTAGTAATATGAGAAATAATGAAGAAACGAGAGACATGTTTAGCGGACAAGGCGCAAGCAAATAACAAAAAACAAAAAAGTAAGGGCAAAATTTGTGTACAGCCATTAAAAATATTGTAAACAATACAGACATTAACATATATCCTACGGCCTACCTAACACATAATGTATATAGTAGGTACCTACTATGTCCATCTAGCGAAAGAATTAAAAAGCACAACCATAAAAATATTCCTATATTTATAAATTACAATTCAACTAACATGTATATTGTATCTTCATAAATTGTAAAAAGAAGCCAGGAAAATTGTTCCTTATCTTTTTATCTCCTTAACTAAGCGCATTCTCTGAATAATGATTTAAAATGCAGGAATCTAACTTTCAATAGTCTCACTCGACACGTGCTGACATAAACGGTGAACCATAGTACTAATCCCAGTGAGTTTCATTCATAAATATATCGGTGCTTTGCAGATACCTATTTATTATTTATTCTGTAATGTTAGGATTGCAACTTATACTGTTGTTACCAAATTATATCAAGGAAGCTAGAAATACAATAAAAATTTAATTTTCGTTGTCAACAAACTGAATCTTATTTCATTTTGCACTTATGTCATACTGTTTATTTACAACTAAATATTATTATTTGTTAACTTTCGGCCTTGAAGCTGCTATTCTGGGCTAGAAGTATGGACCGGACTAAAAATGTTGTCTTAATTGTACAGGTATGTACTCGGTTCCTTATTATTAACTAAAATGTTAATCTTACAAAAAAATGTAATCCTCAACTGAGTCAAAAAAGAGCAAAGATAATATTTATTTTACGCAGTTATTTCAACAAAAATGTGACAGAAACGGCTTAAGCTATCAGTAGTTGATAATGAAACATTATTCCTAAAAATTATAAATTCAAATAGGCACTAGATTTATAAACTCTGTTATTGACAGCTGTTCACTAATTCATATTGGTGTTTTGTTGCTGGTGATGTTGAAATTTGATTGGTCACAAAGGTGAAGTTTGTCATAAGACAGAAAAATTTCCATGGCAGATTATTCATGTTTAGCTATTGTTTTTCGTTTTTATATCATTATGTCAAAAAAGTAAAATAGTAATGAGTTATTTAACAGCAAATCTATTATCAAAATCGGTGGAGTTTGACACGATTGGCAGATATTAAGTCACGTGGTGACGAATAACAAGATATAAAATTTGGTTATTTGAGAGCAACGACGAAATACAGGGACACGACGAACAACAAGACAACAACGGTTTATAAACGAATGTATGTGAAATCATTGTTTCATTTTCGAGCAGCGGGAATCACTAATAACGAACAGCAGAGATTATAAATCCTGCGTGAATCTGCGCGAAACATTTCCTACCACTGTTGATTATTTTATGCTTTGGCCAAAGTGCCATGTTGTGCTACTTGTCATGAAGATATATCACTGTCGAACATTCAGTTATAAACTGCACAAAATATGCAATAGACAGATACAAAATAGTGTATTTTGTCACAAGGGCAGAATATGAGCTTTAGCAGCCCGAGACTAGTAGATGCACGAGCGAGCGTAGCGAAACGAGGGCAGCTGATAGTTAAGGGATGCTAAAGCATTTCCTGCATGTGTGGACATATGCTGAAACACTTCAAAAATCGTGGCGTAATGAATTTTCCGCCCTTGGACTGCTAATAGTATATTACATACCTAGCGGGGAAGTAGATCATTACAGCCCAGGCGTTCGCTAAAAGCCGTGGATGGAATGATCCTTCTCGCGTGGTATGTACACTATTTTATTCACAATCGCTTAATTACAAGCTTTTAAAAAAATATATTTCAAGTTAATTTGTTATCACAATTTAATATTTCTTCTACAAAGAACTTCATAAATCTGTTGCTAGGCAATATTACTAATTTATTGGTTTTGACAATTATGTCATAAAATATTGTTTCTGTCACGAAATTTTAATTTTTTTGCTCAAACAAGTACATAATAACTTATTTTGAATTAACCTGTACTCCTCCGGAAGTCCAAGAAGCTGCGGTTGAGGGAATAATTCCGTAGAAAAGCAAAGAAAGGTATTAACTTTTTTTTAAAACCAGCTTAACACAATATTGTCATACTTCAGAAAAGTGACACATGCTTCCAGCCGGAAAAGTACTTTCCCGGCTATAGCGTGGAAGTGAAAGTAATGAGTCACTTCTTTACCGTTTTAAAGGTAAGAAATGTCTACTGAACGATTGTGAATAAACAATACTTTCCACCCTATTTATGAAGTTCATATGATTGGTTTTCCGGTAAGGTAGGTGAAAAAAGAGCTCAGCAGCCATAATCCGTGAAAATATGGATCTGAAAATCTTATCAATTAAGTATTTGAAAGGCATTAGCTTGTAACAACCGACCACGCCGGTAAAAAAATTATTTTCGAATGTACTTTGCCAGCAACGCAATTTATTCCAGTAATTATGAAAAAAGATTGATTATTATTATAGATTTCAATGCATGAATCGAACAGAAAGAAATGTACGTACACACGTGCAACCGGATACAAAGCCTTATGTTATTTATTGAATAATAATTCCACCTAACCTATATTTACTGATGTCTGTTACCATTTATGACTACAGTTACGTATTTCGAAACAAACAATTGCAGCTGTAACTTCTTTTCAATGACTTCAGGATACGCCACTTTTGACCGATAATGAAATTGCAATTTGCAATTCTCGTCGTGGGTTGTTAACAAGATTTACTGGTAAGGATTTATAAAAGTAGAATCGCGTATACCTACACGCCTTACGCAATGAATTGAGCTCAGAGGACATGGTTTCCCAATCATGTCTTCCTATATAATAACGGCATTCGATATACGTATGTTAAGTCGACACATGGAAATATATTGTTTGTGAATAATTATTTAGAATCTGAATCTATAAGAACAATGTACGATTACTCAGTAGGTTTATTCCAACAAGCTTGAGAATTAGTTTTGAATTGGACGGAGTTTGCGTAGATTGAAAGTAGTCATCCAACAAGTCAAAAATTAGTTCTGAACTCATCCGTATATCCCTCAACAAATGAAAGAACTATATAAGAATTAATTCAAGAACGATGAGTGTAATTTTGTTAAGTACGATTGTAGGGACTATTAAGCGCATGCGTAGAAACGGATAGAGTTGGAACATAGGAGGTTTGTTCCAACACACAAATTGTAATCGTTCCTGAATCGTTATCGATATCGTTCTTAGAGATTTGTTACGCAGTCGCCAAGTGTTTACCGTTCTAATAACGATTCCAAAATAAATCATGCTTGGAACGGTTTTGTTACTGACTCGAATCATAAATCTGGAACGTGTCAAACATAACCATACTTTAATGTTTATATGGTACATGTTGTTAAGAAAACAACTTTTTATTTATATTATCGTTCGCTAAACGGTTCTCTCGTGGTTGGAACGCATTTTTGCTATTTCACATGCTCGTCACCGTTCCAGGAACGGTTTTTTTATGTGTTGGAACAAACCTATAATCCAGCATTGAACTAGTATAGGTATTGCTAACGTCTGCGCATAAAATAATTTGAAGCCAATTCAGGAACTATCGGTAGATACCTTGTTGGAACAAACCTAGTATTAACAGTACAAATTTTTTCGCCGAATGTTTCCAGCAGTGGCCGATTTAGGCTTCTTGTCGCCCTATGCACGGTTTGATGCGCCGCCCTTGTAATGGAAGCTTCTTACTAGCAGTATCGGAAGGATCTAAAATTACATTCCAAACAATTACTAGAATTGCTGTTTCTAAACGCTGTAATCCTGTAATGTAACCGTCGTCACCTCGTAGGCGATAGCGGCAGATGAACATGGGAGCAAATTTTTTGTAAAGCGGCTTTTCGCTATAGAAAAATGCGGATTGTAACGTTGGTATGGTGGTACCTATCGAAAGCAGGCATTAAGAAAATAATTGTTGTGAAATTCAGTTACAATTATATGTTAAATTTCAACTAGGTCCAAAATAAAACTCGAACAAAACGTAGCCTGTTTGATGAAGTTGTAGCTTCGTTCCAGTTTTGTTTACGACTTGAAAACTTCTCGAGATTTTCGGTAGCGGCAAAACCTATGAGCTGGTCATCATGGACGTAAGATTCAAGGTTTAAACTACGTTCCTAGTTTATTGAAGCTATTGTTTTCGTCTTTTCAAGTGATATTTGTGAGTGTGCGTACAGATATAATTAAAAAAATTTTTTTTTTGAAAATCATGGTTCGTCAGTGCCAAATTTGCAAAAAAAACAGTTGGAATTTTCCTAACCTCTTTTTTCACCTGTAAGTAAATAGTTCTATTGGCCAGTGGCACTGTCCGACTAGTTCGACAGTTTCTTCCTACTCCAATGAGTTTTTATATGTTGCTCCTTGTCTTCCTGACACGTTTTGAGAATTTTTAGAAAAGAATACTCGCCAACCTTATGTTGACAAGTAAAGATGGAATCTCCTTTTGAAATAAAGGTAAAATGAAAATACGGAACACTAATAACCCTTCTATTAGAAATCACAGATAACATACTTGTCTCGGCGAGTACCTACGCGGAAAACATACAATAAGTTAATTTTAATTACAAATACAGGTATTGATACATTAACATTACCGATAGACATCGGTTGAATACTTCACACTATATGCACATTTTATTTATTATAGTTTGGAGTAATTTATTTATAAGATTAAGTATGTTTGAATTGAAATAAAAGAGGAACCTTCAGAGATCATATCGCTACAAGGGTTGAGCTTACACTACCGGCTTTCGTTGGCGCTATTTTAGCGACAAGTGAGTCGGATGGTACCGATTGGTTCCGCGAGCATTCACAAAAGGCGCGTAGTTCTAAATTTTGAACTTATGCCTTAATAAAGAATTAAGGTACAGTGTAGGAATTTATAGGAAATTCCTACAAATGGTTTGAGGAAGAAGATCTTGATTTGAATTTCGTAAATATTCCAGTAGAGAGCGATGAAAATGCTGAGTCAAACTTATTGCCTGTAACTGATAACTTACATGATTGGCTTGATTCATCATTTGTACTGAACGATATCTTCGAGCAATAAAAATGATATTGAAAGTCTACAATTATTTTTTTAAATGTAATATAATAAATTTGATTTCGAAGTGCTACGTAGTTTCTTAGAGGAGGGGGTTGACCGAAAGGTACGGTAAGCTACATGGGGGGAGGGTGGTTAAAAATGGGCAAAAATGGAGCTACGTGATATATGGACAGTCCCTAAGGAATGTTTTAATCTATTCACATTCAAGATTCGGATTTAAATTTATGGTGTTCAATTAAGCGTATTATGGAGTTAGCAGATTATCTCATTTTTAAACACGCGCTAAAATTTAACATTTGCTCTCTATTCAAATTTGTATAACAATCGTGTCACCAATATATAGATAGTGTCAGCTTATCTTGATAACCTAACCTGTATATATAAAACTAAAATTAGCAGCATACTAAAGTTTTTCCGAAAGCAGTTCGCTTACATTCACTACCAAATAAATTCAGTTATTTTGAAATAAATACCTCGGACAGTGGGTAACACTTTTGCAATTCAATGATGACCACCCACAGACGCATTGTAGAACTGTAATTAAATCCGTAAAAAAGTTAAACGATGACCACCGAAATCGTGTTATTATGTGCTAGCTGTTGTTAATTGGACACAGGACATTAATTTAGGAAGTGTGATTATACGATGTAAAATCGTTTTTATAGTTATTTAACGAACAAGAGTATTAATAAGGGTTATTAACAAACTAGATATTTTAACGCGCGAGCAAAGCGAGCGCGTTAATGATTGAGATTGTTAAAATCGCCCTTATTAATACTCTTGTTAGTTGCACTGTACATCTTGATTCATTTTTTTCAATATTTAAAAACTAAGAATATTATTTATTTAATTCTTTTTTGAATGTTTTAACATTAATAATAATTTTATATTTTTGAAAATAATATAATAAAAACAATAGGCAACTTAAAAACTAGAAGTATTCTATACCAAAAGTCAGTTGTATACCTTTTTATGTTAATATTATTGTATGTTCGGTTGTCTATACCACAATCGGCTATTGTTGGAAAATCGGTCATCAACAGGGGTCATTAATGACCTATTTTGTTATAGCTCAATAACGTACGGTCGGCGGAAATAGTATATTTTGTAGTAAGTATATTATATAACAGTGTGCATCAAAAATTTGACTGTACATTTTTTCATTCAAAGTTAGGTTTGTTTTCTATTAGGATTTTAGTCAAAAATTACAATCAATTGATTGGCCTGTATCTGTAATGTTAATAATATACAAAATAAGTGTAATTATAAAAAAAAATCATAAATACGCATTTATTTTAAAGCGTAGTTATATTTTATAGCTTTGTAATAAAAATGCCACAGAGTTATTAAAAATGACTTGTTTTATGTAGAAGACGAAGTGAGAAAATCCAGTTAATTTCTATATCCCACAGAGGCAATTAAAATAAATGTATAGGGTATACATGGTGCTTGGAATGTATAGGTAAAGACCAACTGAATGTGAGTAAGACTTTTTAAATTCTATAATTTTTTTTATTTGCTCTGATTGGCATCTTTTTCAGAAATGGAATTCTATAAAAAATACAACAATAAATACTCGCGAAAGATTTTTGTTAAATTAAAAAAATAAAAATTCTGTAAAAACTGTTGGATACACAAATATTTGGCCCCACCACTCGTCTATTTGTTTTACTTTTGTATTCTTCACTTCCATATATTTTCCGGAGAAAACTAGAATTCAAAAAAAAATAGCGCCCTCTAATAAGGGGCTGTACATAAATCACGTAGCTCCATTTTTGACAATTTAACCCACCCCTCCACATGTATCTTACCGTACCTTTCGATCAACCCCCCCTCTAAGAAACTACGTATCACTTCAAAATCAAATTTATTATATTACATTTAAAAAAATAATTGTATACTTTCAATATCATCTTTATTGCTCGAAGATATCGTTCAGTACAAATGGTGAAACAAGCCAATCCTGTAAGTTATCAATTACCTACAGGCAAGTTTTTGACTCAGCATTCTCATCTCTCTCTACTGTAATATTTACGAAATTCAAATCAAGATCTTCTTCCTCAAACCATTCTATAATAGGCACCATCGTATCGAGCTCGCACAAAAATTCACTGTTACGTTTTTTTAGTACTTTTTTTACTTTTATTTTTTCATTGATTACTTTAAAATTAAAAAAGCTACGTACCACGGTTTATGACCCCCCCCCCCAACGTGACCCAGCGTAGTCTTAGATCGAACCCCCCCAAATTGGCTACGTGATTTACGGACAACCCCTAAGCACAACTTTCTAACCTCTAACTGGTTGTGCTCAATAAGCACGTTACTCATTGAGTTGCGTTAAGTAAACATGTACATTGGTGGTAAAGAGCTCTTTTCAACATCGATTAAGCAGTCCTTTTTCCATATCAAGGTTTTCACTTTGTCTCACCTTTTATTTGAGTAGATAGACATAAACGTGTAATATCAAATTTCTTAAGGAATACGATGATTGTTTACGTTATGCTTTTTAATTGTGCAGATTTTTTTATTCAATCAATTCCTATGGCAGTGAACCTACAACCCTGTAGAAAATTTCCAGGTTTTTTTCGATGCCACGGTTGATTTTATTTGCCCACTCGGTTGAAGCCTGCAGATATCCTAAAATTCCTCCGGGAAATAAGACTAAAGGAGCTACTAGTCTCTGAGACTCTCCTCAGAAACTAAGTAGAAGTCAGGGGGCACAATAGATCTTTTAGGTCTCAGTGAATGTTACCCCAAATTACATACATACATATTTGCCCACTCGGTACAATAATTCCTTGGAAACAAATGATGCTCTCATCTGAAATATACAGCGTGTCCATGGATGGGATATCCAATAGTGCAAAATGTCATTGTTGATCAAAAGTTTTGCCTGTTCTGAAACCCCATAAAATGAAATAAAATTCAAGTTTTTCATAACCCGTCTCATTTTATAGCCAGTTTTATGAAAACCGTATGAATTTTCGCACTAAGTTCGAAAATAATGTGTTAATCTAGTGAGTGACGTTTACGATGTACAAAGTACTTAACTGTCAACTTTTATAAATAATTTTCAAATTGTCATTCTTCAATATATATTTGACAACAATGTTAACTATTCAAGAATTATAATCACTATCAAAAATAACAATACAGAATAATAATGTAAGAAATACTAAGTCAACAAAAACATCTACTCAATCCTCCCCCCAGCTTCAAAACATCTCTCAATTCTCTTTCTAAATTATTCTTTGTAAGTATTTCGCAGCATTTCTGGGGTAATTTTGTTAACGGCATCAATGATAGCTCGTTTCAAGTCTCCAATATCCCTTATAATACCAAGCGGGGTGCAAATGCACCCCACTTGTACTTTTTTGTATATATCTAAGCCAATTATATTTTGTTTTATTTCCTCTTTTTAGTAGCTGCATTTTTTTAGGTTCCAGATGTAATTTACCTAAAATCTTACATGGATCTCAGTAATTATTTAGGTTTTTAGATGTTTGCAAGCAAGCATAAAAGAAAATATTCTTACAGTTGTTCCAGAATTGGAGTAAAATATCCCTTCAACAAGACCTATAGGAACTCAAGGTAGATGTTGTCTCTGTGAAAGAACCAAAGATAGAAAATCAAGACAACGTTGTGTAAGATGTGAGCGTTTTGTTTGTGTAAATCACTCTGAAAAAGAAATTTTTTGTATCCCATGTAAAGCATAAAATGAAAATTAATTTCGAATACCTAATTAAGGTTTGTTTATTTTTTAGTAACTAAATTGAAATAAAAATAGATACAAAATAAATTATTTGCGTTTTTCTTTTCATTTTACTTAAAAAAAGTGTAAAAATTACAAAGATAGACAAAAAAAATGGGGTGCAAATGACCCCCGCTTGGTATCGCACGTTTGTAAAAAAGCTTGGTATTAAAAGGGATATTATGGTTTAAATCATTTACGTAAACTTTTTGTTTTAAGTAGCCCCATAAAGAAAATCTAAAATAGCCCGATTATTCGATCCGGTAAAATAACCGCACACCAAACATTAACTTTTTTAGCAAATTGACTATTACAGTAAATCCTGTAGCTCGGGTTTTCACTAGCCCAATCTCGACAATTTTGGGAAGAAAAACTCCGTTTGTTGTACACGTTGCTTCATCAGAAAACAAATTATTATTGTGAAAGAATCGGTCATACATAAGTTTTGCACCAATCATCGCCCAAAAGTCTATTCTTGTGGCATAATCATAATCTTGTAAGGTATGAATAAATTTCAGTTTGAATGGATGAATATTGTTTTGCTTAAATATTTTCTGTAAGTGACTCTTGCAAAAACCAACCTCCACTGTTCTTTTTCGTAGACTCAACTTGGGATTTTCCCTTAGCGAATGCATAGCTAGTGCACTAGCCGCATCACCCTTCAACGTACGCCTTTTTCAATTTCTTTTTGTCTTGAACAGATCCTGTCTCATCAAACTTCTTTATTAATTTTTTTATCCACACCCCGTAATGGTACGAAACTTCCCCAATACCATAACACAATAAGATATACTCTTTGTTGAATAGTTAACATCTCGGTTAACATTGTTGTCAAATATTTATTAAAGAATGACAGACGTCAAAATAATAGTGTGAAATAATTTATAACAGTTGACAGTTACTTGGTAAATCCTAAACGTCACTTACTAGATTAATACTTTACTTTCGAACTTAGTGCAAAAATGCATACGGTTTTCATAAAACTGGCTATAAAATGAGACGGATTTTGAAAAACTTGAATTTTATTGCATTTTATGGGGTTTCAGAACAAGCAAAACTTTTTATCCGGAATGACATTTTTCAGTAAAACTAATATTTAACATTTTTCACCTATAGGATACCCAATCCGTGGACACGCTATATATGATGAACAGTTTTCGGGGTCGAAACTTTTCTGGACACAGTGGACACTCTGTATACATATACATACATACATCTTTGGTGTGATACTCTCGTCTGTTTTAATTTTTCAATACTTAGCTGTAACTACTCAGCACTTGTAAGAAGTTTTATTTTTATAATAATTACTGTTCCAATACTAATTCGCCACAAAAAGTTAGACATTCGAAAATAATTTAAATTCACTTACGTATTCATGACACTAATTTTCAAGAAGGAAGAGAAGATCATCTTACCTGCAAAAATAATATAAATTAGTAATGTGAGTATTTATAATACATAATAATAATACGAAATTTTTTTGACAGCTCCAACCGCCAATCAAATTTTGTTACATAAAACAATTTCACCACATCATGTCAACATGACACTGATAATTATTGCATTCAGTGCAATTATCAATCACTATGACAACACTATTGAGTCCAAATAAATTTTTTGTATAACTGCCATTAAAATGACATTTTTAATGCCTGTCAAACGTGTTAAAAGAAACGTTTACAAAGTAGAGTGTTAAAAGTAAAATAGACGTCAAAATGTGATTTTCTTGAAATACCTTTATTTTATTATCAAAATAGGAGTTGTACAAAATACTATGTATGATATTTGTGTTAAAAGTAAATTTTATTTTGTTCTTGAAATTGCTCCACTGGCTTTGCTCCTTTCGCTAACTTTTTCACTCACAAAATAAAATGTTTCTTTTAACACTAATATCATAAATAGCTATTTTTTTATTGGTGAACCATTTTACCTATTTAAAGCACGCCTCAGCGTGTTTAAATCGAACTTTCAGAAACGCGCGTTTTTTAAAGTTACCATGGCAGCATCAACAACTGAAGAAACGAAGTCTAAATGACATTATTGATCTGACAGGAGTACTTTGTAACGTCAAAACCTTTATTCGAACAATATTTAACAATTTCAATTTTTTTTATACGCATCAGAAGATTTTTGCGGTATTAACCGCGATTCTGCTTTACTACTTAAAAAATCGATATTAGAATTCATTTTTATGCACTTCAGTGACAACAATAAATCTTAAAGACAAAATGCAAATTAGTTTATGTTTTTCTCATTTCCATGACAACGCAAGCATCACGAATTCAACCATTTTACATTATTAGTTCTTATTAACATTTCTTGTTGTTGTAGTAGTAATAGTTACTAGTATATATTTATAATTTCAAAGAGCTCCAATAAAAAAAATAGCGTAAAGTATTCGTGTCTAACTGGTCTCTAAAACACTTGCTCTATTTGGAGCACTCCGGCTTCGCCGTCGTGCTCGAAAAATCGCGCGTGTTTTAAAGACCTTAATATCCACTTATACTTTAATATACTATTATTCATTCCAAATAAAATTTAAACTCTCAAGTTTTGGCAATGCGAATGTTCAAAGTATAAATGCGCTAATCAAAGAAAAAAGTACCAGAAATAAAACCTACGGTTACAAATATATTTAGGGAATATATATGGAATTATGCTGCAAACAATATGAGTTAAATGTTTCGGTAGTATTGAAATAAAAAACATAAATAAGATTGTAGTTTCATTTACCAAAAAATTAACAAAAAGTAGAATGAATACACCACCTGAAACATACAAAAGATATGCATTGAAAAAACATGGATACAATCCGGTGTTCAGTAAAACGTGCCAAGATGGTTCCAAAAACAGAACAAGTACACCGAAAGAAAAATCTCAGTAATACTTATCGAATGTTTGTTAATGTCAACTTTGTTCATAATTACGTATTGATATTTATAATTGAAAAAGCTTATTTATTATAATCATTACTGATGATTTGTTTGATTGATAAATAATAGAAGATTTGTTTCTGCTATAATTGTTTATTTTGAATAAAATGTTTCAATAATAAACAAATCATCTAACACGCCAACTTCGCGATGATAATTACTAAGTTTAATTAATAATTATAACTTAATTGATAATTATTATAAATGGTACAGTGTCTGTTAATAAATCTTTTTGTATCATTATAACATTCAATAAGTTCATTTGTTTGTTATAAACCTACGTTATACAAATGAGCAAAATATTGTTTAATAGTTAATCTTGTTTGTTATAAATCAACAAACTGTCATGCGCGTGATCTTACGTCTGCACATGTGATGTAGCTACCCTTAGTTAGATTTGCACGTGTGCTGTGTATCGTCGTAAATAATAATCTTTCCCTCAGTTTCAGTGTGTGTTTTTGCCGGTAATTATATTATTTGGATATTAGCAATAGTGTGGGCAGCGTGGGGGTTGGTAAATAGTTTAGTGTTTACTGAGTATGTGCTTGAACTGGTGTATTTGGATATTACACCAAAATAATGGCGGACGGCGGTGTATGTGTCGACTTTAGTAGCACCCCCCATATATTACATCTATGAACCAAGAATAGGTTAGTAACCATAGTTCCTAGTAACTCTACTATTTTACCGTAATGTTATTAGATCATTCCTTTGTGATTGACATTTATCGTTTAGTCAGGGTTCAAAATATAAATTTGATAAAATGTAAGTTCCCTTTTTGAATAAATCGCTTGATTAAAAGTTTTGTTGTTTCATTCCCCAGCATCTAGGTATAAGTCATTTTGAAAAAAAGCACAACAATTTATCATTTATATATAACAAAAACTGTAATGGTGTAGAAAACGAATAATAGGTATAGCTATAAACACTAAAAAAAAACAAGAAATTTCCAAAAATGTCTCAACACTTATTTCATCAACAGCAATAAGTTGCTATCTCCAGTAAGATCCTCTAAAAGTAATCAATGTATTAGCAGAAATCACCAAAGGCTGATATGGTTTCACTATCTGCTAATATCATGATAACTTTTCGGGTCTTTTCGGGTCTAGTTGCCGAAATAAGTATTTTGACATCAATCTATAAATATTGGTAACAAAATGTAAAAAATATTTGTTTATTATCAATAAAGGGGCTTTGGTCATGTTGTCATTGTGAACAAATATATGGGTATAATAATTCAATCCGGAATAACAGTGACAGAATATGTAATAACCATATACAATGACTTTGTAATAATAAATAACATACGGTGTGGTGGAAAAACATATATTCTTAGTGATTAATCATTTTTTCATAAAAACAAAATATACATTTATTGTTAATAACTAATTATTATAAGAAAACATTCTCAAGTAATAGTAAATAATTCTTTATTTATAGAGTGAAAACAAATAATTTGTTTTTCACTAACAAACGTTTAATAAGCCATATTTCAATAACGGATTTGGTGATAGTTAATTAGTCTTAGTGATTGTAACCAAACTGTTCTTTCAGTGTAGTAAATGGTTAACTTCCAATAGTGAAAGACAAAACTGCCACTGTACCGACTTTTTCATAAAGTGGTATCAAAACGAGGCGACAATATTACCTAACCAAATCGACTAAATTTGCTGCTGAAGCAATATATAGATATTATTATACGCTTGAAGAAAAAGATATTAATTTACAGTTGTTACGTCACGTACAAAAGCAATTCTTAATTATTCAGTAAATTTTTTTAACACTGAATACATTAATTTTTGATTGCCTTTCTGCTGCATCTTTTACGGCGTTTCGGTTAACGATGTTTTCAAGTCTTTAGAATGATTGTGTTGCAAATCACTTCCGAGAAATTGATGTATTCACACCCATGCAAATTTAACACTACTTCCCACGTTCACTGACAACTTTCAAGCCCTCCGTAATTATCGACTTCCAAAAAAAAAATGAACGTTCTTAGGTCCTTAAATGATTATTTTAGAAGGTAAAGTTCAAGTACTATGCCTATTAAACGGATCGGCACCAACCATCAACATCGTGATTTCCATGCTCCAGATAAATACATAAAAATCATTGCCAGTGTATGCAGAATCATTGATATTTTTTTTTATAAAGAGAGGAAATACTTACATGAAATAAATGAAATATATTCCAAAAAACATCAGTTAGTGATGTCAGTAAATGATAGGCAAACATTTCTAGTCAATTGAAATAATCACGCAACAATCAGAGCTTTATTTGCACTTGTTTATGGGATTGCACAAATTGCTTATGGCAGATAAATGCAATAAGTTATTCCTGTTTTTAATATGGAATTAAATAAGACATGACAGCAGAAACATCCAATTGAATCTGACATTATTAAGTATAGGTATTTGAAGATGTTTTATGTTACACTTGATTTGCGCGTTACAAAGTATTGGATATTATTCAAGAAGGGGAAGGGGTCCAAAGCCATGCGCCTCCTTAATATTACTTGGGATACTACATGCAACTGGTAAAGAACGATAGAAAAAAAATTGGAGCTGTTTTAACGTGGAATCGTGATTCGACAATTTTACTAAATATTTTTTGCCATAACTTGTTCTCCATGTATGTCAGTTTTTATAAAAATCACGTGAGTAGACTCTAATATATACGAGGATGTATTCCATGCATAAACAAAATATTGCGTTACCATAGCAACGAACAAAAACTTATTAGAAGTGTCAGTGTGAAGTTTGACGTCACAAAAGTAAACCAATAAATTAAAAGAAAAAAGATGTCCACCGAAATTGTGAAAATCGAAAAATTGGAGTATCGAGCCATCATCAAGTACCTGTATTTAAAAGGGTTAAGAGGTAAGCAGATTTACGAAGGCATGCTTAATACCCTTGGTGATCAATGTCCTTCGTATGCGACCGTGAAAGATTGGACTGCAAGCTTCAAAAGAGGTGAATTTTCCATTGAAGATGATGACCAATCGGGAAGGCCAGTTTCCGTGTCAGTCCCCGAAAATATCGATGCAGTTCATGACCTGATTTTATCAGACCGTCAAATTGGGCTAAAACGGATATCTGAAGCACTGAATATTTCATTCAAACGCGTTCATCATATAGTTCACATTAATTTGGACATGAGAAAAATTGCTGCAAAATGGATCCCCAAATGTTTGAATGTTGACCAAAAGCATGCAAGGGTAGAAGCATCGCGTTCGATCTGTGCTCGATTTGAAAACGATGTAGACTTCTTAAACCGAATTGTTACTATGGATGAGACTTGGGTACATTTCTACGATCCAAAAACAAAGCAACAATCGATGGAATGGCGACACTCTGGTTCTCCAAGACCTAAGAAGTTTCGTGTCCAGAAATATGCTGGAAAAGTTCTTGCTTCAGTTTTTTGGGATTGCCATGGAGTAATCATGATTGATTTTTTGGATAAGGGTAGAACAATAACTGGAGATTACTATTCGACATTACTGACCACTCTACGGGACAAAATTAAAGAGAAAAGACGCGGAAAGCTATCCAAAGGTGTATTGTTTTTGCAGGACAACGCCCCAGCACACAAATCTCATGTTGCCATGCAAAACATTCGTGATTTAGGGTTTGAATTACTAGAACACCCCCTTATTTGCCAGATTTGGCTCCGTCCGACTATCATCTCTTTTCTCAACTAAAAAAAAGTTGAAAAGGTCGTAAATTTTCTTCCAACGAGGAGGTAATAAAAGCTGTGGAGGTCTGGTTTGCAAAGCAAGATGAAACATTTTTTTTGAAAGGTATAGAGACGTTGCAGGTTCGCTGTAATAAATGTATCCAATTAAGAGGAGAATATGTTGAGTAAAAAAATATTTTGACATTGAACTTTTGATTGGTTCTATAGTAGGCTAAGAATTTTTCAATATATCCTCGTAGACAGTGTAAGCTCGTCGTGAAACAGCCTGTATATAATAATAGTCATAAATATATAAAAGGCAATCAGAATATGACGCTGGAACACTTCTATAGAGAGCGGCACGAAAGGTAAAGATAATTTCCTATGCTTTGTATGCATATCCAGCCATTTGCTTTTAAAATGTCTAACCGATAGATAACAACGAATACTTTTACATTCTTCTTTTAAAAATCAACCGGACGTCAACGCATACAATTTATGTTGATTTATTAGAGCATGCTATTACTCATTGACAAGATTATAATAAAAAACAGTTACGATGGCAGCATTAATGGCAGGCTTATCGGTGACTCCTTTAAAATAAGATTAAATATCTACCAGTACTTATAAGTTCCTTTCTTATAAATTTTTGTCACTGCTCGGATTAAAAATTGAATATGACGTTAATTAATGTTCGTACAATTTAGGAAAAATCTAATTGGACATGTGATCATGAAATAATCCGGATAGAATGAACGGGTTATTGTATTATAACAAATAAATTAGTGTCGTTTGACGTATGTATCGAAGGCGTTTTCAATAATAATGTTGTATTGGGTCTGAAAAGATGTGGTCGTTTAAATAAATCATGTACGCAACGCAAGCGAAACGATTTTTGCAATTTGAAATGAAAAAAAATAAATTCAAATCGCTACCGCAATGTTATGTGCCAAGCGAAATCGCAAGGGTGAAAAATAGAGAGACGAGGCGAGCTGCCAAAGTGCTGTTTGTGCCAGGCTGGCCGGTGCGGCGGCGCCGAGTTATCCTGAACGAGAACGAACTAACAAGCGGCAGTGAGTACTCAATATTCAATCAAACAAAACAATAACAATTATTTTTTTCTTAACTTCCGGTGGGTTAAGACCAGAACCAACAACATTTCAAAAAATTTATTTTTCACGATAAATGGTTGACCACCATATCTATAAATATTTTAATCTAATTGTGTAAATATAAAAAGAGGTTTGATTGCTTGTTTTCCTTTGTTTGTCCTGTACTGCACCTATCTACTTTATTTTTGTTTATAATAAACATTTCACTCTGAAAGTAATCTTTTGTTTAAAACTGAGTATGTGGCGCACTAGGGTAAAAAAAGTGCGAAACGAATTTTGAAATAAAGTGTTTGAATCATTGAAACATCAAGGTTATAATATGACCGATGCAACAAAAGAAACATGTAAGTTGACCAAAACCCCAATATTCACAGTAAAAGACATTATCAACAATCAACACATAAACGAAAAAAGCGAAGTCACGCTAAATGGTAAAAGACATGTGAAGAATATTTTTCAGGGAAATTAAGGGTTAAGGGATGGGACATGTGAAAAAAATTTCTGCTTTTACAAGTATTCGAAAATTTTATTGTGCTTATTCAGTGAATTTATACCCTTTTTCACACAGCACCGCACTGTTATTGGAATCTGTGACCATTGCTGTGTGTAGAGCTATCCTTGTTTTGGAATGGAAGAATCGATTTAGATGTTGGTTACAAACAAAGTGCGTTGTCAGTACAGCAGGGTATTCATCTAGTCTATTTAATGATCAAAGAGTGAAATCATTAATTTGTTGAATACAATGGTGACAATTGAATCATTAATTATTTTGATTGGATACTGAACGCTCCAAGTATATTCAGTAAAGACTATTTTACTGAATTGGAGGACACACAGCCATAATATCATTTATAACAGTTAATTTTTTTACTAAGATCACTTTAGTTTAAATAATTCGAAGAATATGATAATTCTTGAAAAAACAATTCGTTCTAGAAGGTATAATGATAATTATTACTTAGTGCAATTTTCCATAACGTTAATATAAATATTTATTCTGATTCGTATATTACCTAATAACAATTAGAAAATGGTTTTGCTTATGACGATAATATCAGCATTCATAATTTGTTGACTTAACTCTCTATGGATCCTTTGCAATTAACATAAATTGTTTATAATGTCCTGCGGCGTTAAGCATCTGATTAGAATTCGAATTGTGTTCTAGGTGAATAGATTCTCTCATACAATGATTGACTTTAGCAGTTCATCTGATTGTATTGTTTCATCTAGTTAAGGAATTCGGTGGAAACAAATAATATGGTTCAGAACCCAGAAATATAATAGCAATAAAAACAGAGAGGAATAAAAATCTGAGTTCGGATATAAAGGGGAAGGGCACAAGGAGAGAATCGAGATATTATGTGTATTGTTTTGTGGGGGACTACCGATTTGTACCACGATTACCTGAGTTAATCCATTTCCGCCTTTTTTGGGGATTATACTGACCATCCCCCACCTACCCCCACCAAACCACTTTCGTATTTTTAGTCAATTTTTGAAGAATAAATTTTAATAATTTTCAATAATAACCCAACCAAACCTGCCCCTACCAAACCACCTTCGTATTTTTAGTCAATTTTTGTAGAATAAATTATAATAATTTTCAAGAATAACCTAACCAAACCTACCCCTACCAAACCACCGTATTTTTAGTCAATTTTTGAAGAATAAATTATAATAATTTTCAATAATAACTCAACCAAACCTACCCCTACCAAACCACCTTCGTATTTTTCCCAGGAAATTCGGTGGTACAACTCGACGGTAGGATTATACCTACCTGATATCTTGTGGTACAACTCGGCGATCCCGGTTTTGTGTATGGTACCTTCAGACTGGTTCACTGATGGTTCCAAAACAAACCATAGCACTGTGGCTGGTATAAAATGACCTAGAAAGAGAATTATCTTTAGCCTTGGCCGATATATATACGACTGTGTTACAAACAGAGACGATTGCCGCTATAGCTTGTATTGATGAAAACATCAGAAGAGGATATACCGGACAAAAAATAAAAATATTTATTGACAGCCAGCTTAAAGCTATCAGTAATCCAACAACTAGGTCTAGGCTGGTAAAAAAACTGTAAAGAATCCCTCAACAGGCTGGCAAGAGACCACAAAATGTCTCTATTATGGGGATTGCAGGTAATGAAATGGCTGTCCAGTAAGCTGAAGAAGATTTTAAAGGAGACTTCATAGGTCCGGAACCGTGATGTGGAATTACAAAAGATTGCAGGCTATTGAAACTAAGTAAAAGGCATTTGATAACAGTTTTCGACCTAGCGACTGGATACTGCACCCTGAGGAAACATCTGCACAAAATGGGCAAAGTTAGTGAACCTATGTGCAGGAAATGTGGACTCTATGATGAAAAACCTTACTCACATACTCTGCTTCTGCGAGAACCCTTTGGAGAGGAAATAATACAACCATTACAACAAACTACTGAAAATTCCTCCAGTCAAACTAGTGGCCTACTTAGAAAACACAAAGCTTCTGGAATGGAAGTAGATCACATGGGAAATGGTACAAAGATTCAGTTCAAGTGCCTGAGCAACCCAATCGCATGAATGAATGGTACCTTCGGACACATTTGTGGCTGTTAATAAAATACGTTTGTAATTATAAAAGGAAGAGGGTTTGCTATAAATGGAATAGAAAATGTTTTCGAAATTCTCACCATAAATC
The DNA here is from genome assembly GCA_949126875.1 of Lochmaea capreae. Classification (NCBI taxonomy): domain Eukaryota; kingdom Metazoa; phylum Arthropoda; class Insecta; order Coleoptera; family Chrysomelidae; genus Lochmaea; species Lochmaea capreae. The sequence continues at coordinate 7,202,998 of OX421397.1, forward strand.
AGTAACTACTCATCTAAAAATATTTATTACCTTTTTCGTTTCCATCTAACACACACCCTTTTTCGACATACCGAAAAATGTTGAATGTTGCTCAATTCGTTCAAGACTTTTGTATGTAATTATGGTCGCGTTCATCCCAACGTAGTGCTACCGGAGCGATCAGCAATTTCCTGCTGAACACGTGTTTTGTCAACTGATCAGGTGTGAGCGCTGTGGTAGCAGTTGCCATTTGTTTTGATCAGAATTGAAATACGCTACGCTACCGACCAATGATGCATTAACTGTCATTTATGCCAAATATTATGTCAATAAATATATTTTGATTTGAAGATATTTTAGAAATTTCTATCTTTAAATTGAATGAACACCAATGGTGTTAGATCAAGATGAACACCTTTAGAAGAATTAAGAAATCGATACCTGATCAACTTTGTTGGGATGAACGCGACCAATGATTTGGGAGAAAAAAATAAATGAGATGTCGATGATGATGGGTTATGACAATAACGAAAGTTTGTCAGATCATCAAATTAATTTATTCAATTATTAAAATAGTTTCAGCTAAACATCAAGTGCTACTAACCTTTTTCTTTTTTCCTTCAGAGCTATCCTGTTGCCAATAATCACCAATTCCCAACAAACAATCATCGCATCTGCACACGTCTCCTGTTGTTTGAGAATTGACAGAACCAAAGGAACTAACAGAATCAGCACTGTCAGTCCTCACCAACTGTCTACCGGGATGACCAAGTGCTGCTTGTTCCATTTTTGTCACCAGTAAACTCTCCATCAAATTCTTTGGATTTTTACACGCTGAAGGAGAAATTATTGGTATAACATGGGATTTAAATTTGGAGCAGCAGTTGGAAGATTCCAAAGTGACAGTTTGAGTGGAATTTTGATTGCCATCCAAAAAATAAGAATTTTCCTCCATTATGGTTTTAACATCCTCTTCCGATGATTCAGATGGACGATCATATTTTTCTGACGGTTGTGTTGCGGGCATTGAAGGATCATCTATTTCCAGGCTGGTTGATTTTAAAGTGAGATCCAAATTTGAAGGTCTTTTTGTAGCTTGAGAGGTTACTATTGGAGATGCAACATCCTGTATCGATGAATTGTTATTTGAAGTCATCTTCAGAAGATCGTAAAAATGGTCATAGTACAGTAATTACCGCGTAGTTTATATATTATCACTGTCCACTAAAACATTTATGAATGCTAAGTTTGTCAAAAATTAATTGCAATAGCTTAAGCACGTGTTCGTTCCCTTACCGATTTTTTTGGTCCATCTGCATATGCCTCATCGAACAAAATAATCGGCATGTGAGACGAACATGTGCATAAACTTCGGCAATTAATTTTGGAGAAACTTTTTACCAACTCAATACATAGTGTATGATATTTTTGATGGCAGATTTGATAGGAAAATTTTTTATTGGCATATATTTCAATAGAATGTTGATTTTATGGAAAGGAGGAGAAAAAATCTTATATACTTTACGAGTAAGTATATTGAATAGTCCCGAACTTTACAGCCAGCCCTCGCTATCACTCGAGCGCAAAATCGTTCTCGACTAGTACAGGTTGGCAAATTAATTTTGGCAGTTGACGATGCGTGAGAAAGCCATACAACTTAACAACGTTGTAAACGCAGTTACCGGGAAGAGCAGGCGACGTACATTCCGCATGCAAAGTTTTAAATGTTGTGAGGCTTACGAATTCTGCCAGCGAAGTGAGCTCTTGCAATCCGCATACGTCCTTGCTACGACGCATCGGACGTTGCCAAACTTAATTTGCCAGCCTGTAAATGATACTTACATCCCTTATAGTATAAATAACTATTTTCTAATGTTATAGGTAATAATTAAATCGTATTTATCAATTATTATTGTTAATTAGACCTTCAATTTTATACATAATAATATATACCGAAAGATAATAAATATAATGTTAAAAATTGACAATAATAGTGTGCACAGTGAAGTTAACCTATGTATGTGTGACGTGGAAGTGATTGTTTGAGTCCATGGGCCTGCTTAAATCACATTATCGGATATATTATATATATGATGACTTTTTAATGCCTAAAGCATTAATAGTTATTTACATTACAAGCTGCAAAAGCTTACTTTTAGGTGCCAGGCTATTTGAATACCTCCGAGCACCTAAAAGGGCTTTTGCAGCGTGTAGTGTATTAAACTTTTCATTCTTAACACACATTTTGAAGATGCAAAAAATTCTCTGTAGACTGCAATAAAATGGGTAGAAGGCGTGGGTTAACGTTACTTTGGTAACATTCGTGTCAACAAAAACTAATATTTTGACAGTTGTCATTCTCCCATAACGTCTACATCTTTTAAGTTTAATATTTGGCTAGAATCTAGTTAAAAATGAATTCCATTGGAAAAGCAGCAATTATTGCGTGCAGAATTGTTACCGTTACAATCAAGCCTATGAAAATTTCATCAAATGGTGTACAACGAAAGATGTGTCCACAATAACTGAAGATGTATTATTGGTATTTTTCTTAGAAAAATCAAAGACATTGTCCCCTGCTATATTATGGTCAGAATACTCAATGTTGAAATTGACTATTTCAATATATAAGAACCAGGATATCAACCTCGAAAATCTCACGTATTTACAAAAGGTGATACATCAAAGTTTTTGTTAGAAGCTCCTGATGAAATATATTTAATGAAAAAAGTGGTAGCGATTTTTGGAGTAGCTGGGGCATGCCGAACTGACGAGTTATATAATTTAAAAGTAAAGGTCGTGGAGCATAAAAATTGTGTTATTTTAGTGCAGATTCTTACTACAAAAAATAATGTGCAAAGAAGATTTGTAGTAACAAAAGATTGAGTAGCATTTGTTAATCGTTATGTGCAACTCCGACCAAAAAAGGCGCAAGATGAACGCTTTTTTCATCGTTATGAGCGAGGCAGATGTGTCAATCAGGTGGTTGGAAAGTATACAATTTCGAAAATTCCTTACGACATTGATAAATTTCTTAAAATTACAAACCCAAATCAGTACACCGGCCACTCGTTTCGAAGAACGTCCTCTACATTACTAGCAAATGCCCCAGGTGTGGACATTTTAGATATGAAAAGGCACGGGGGGTGGAAGTCGTCAGTGGTTAGCGGAAGGATATATAGCAGATTCAGTGACTCATAAAATAGAAGTTGCTAATAAAATCATGCCCACAAAATTTATATCTATTCAGGAAAACAAACATTCAGAAGAAGAATTTAATGATCATGTTGCGTAAATCGACAAGGAAGAAATCATGCCGACAAAATCGATATCTATTCAGGAAAGCCAAAATTCAGAAATATAACACAAGCAAGTCAAAATTTCCAGTGACGTTGCTTTCAAACAAGATTTCAATCAATCAATTTTACATTTAATTTCCAATCTAAATAAATATTTGACAAGTAATTTGACATTTCATTTGTTGTTTGTTCGTCCAGGGCACGAAAGTTTTTCATTTTTTCATACTTAGCTACCGATAACCTAGCATGTTTAACTTTCGCTTTCGCTTGCCTATTTAAAATAAAAATATATATTTTCGTAGGGGGGGAGAATGAAATAGTATATTCTTCAACGAGTGTAGGCAAGTACACAAGTAAAAGACTATACTTTCTCCACGACTATGTTAAAAAAAAAGTTTCCAGAATAGAAAAAGTGGAACAAATCGAATATGTGGGAGTTACTATAACAAATTAAGGAGACGAAGAAAGGGAAATAGAAAAAAAGTTAACAAAAGGCAGTAAAGCAGCAGGAATGGTATCAAAGATGTTAAACTCAAAAGACATATCACGAACAGCTAAAATTAGAATGTACCAAACAATAATAAGACCGTCAGTTACTTACGCTTGTGAAACCTTGAAACCTTGTGGAATTGAAGAAGAGGGAATGTACAGAAGAAGAACAAATAGAGAATTATCAGAATTGTAAAAGCACACAAGTATAACCCATATAATTAAAGCACAGAGAGCGAGAAGGTTGGGATATAGGTATATAGGTAGAATGACAGAAGGTAGATGGGTAAAACGAGTACTAAAAGGTGAAGAAGGTGGTGAAAAGAGAAGAGGAAGACCAATAAAAAAATGGTAAGAGGAGGTTAGGAGAGACCTGAGAACAGTGGGAGTAATTGACTAGCAAAACGAGGTGAGAAACAGAGAAAAATGGAAAGAAAGAGTGAAAGATCTCGAACCCGAGGACCAGATATTCTATTTATTATCTATACCATAGTAGTTACCAAAAGGCAGAGTTCAAGCTGTTGGTCTTCAGAAGACTTAGCTTGCTCTTCCACTCAACCCGAAAATAGAAACTAAAACTAACAAACTAAAACTAGAAACTAAATAGTAATTCTTGTAAGAAAAACAGCTTACATTAGTAAGGAAAAAAAACAAAAAAGAAAGAAAAAAGAGTGAAAAAAGAGAAAAATGAAAGAAAAAAGAGAAATCTATAAGAGAAACAACGAATGTAACAGAATAACATTTTCATGTATAATGTTATAATATGATGTTATTGTATGATTTTATTTTGCAATTATGAAAAGATTCACGTGAGGGTGAAAACAACTAATTCCTGATTGTAGTTGTTTCTTCTTAGTTAAACGGTCTTTGGATCCAAAATTAATTTCCAAACCCTGTGTGGTATTTAAGTATAAATTTAACCATTCTTTTGGTGAAATGAAGAAAAGTAATATTAAGTCTGTACCGTTAAAAAAATATGGAGGGCAATATAACTGTTTTACATTATCTCAAGATTGTTATATAATGTTATGCAAATCGCTTATTATGCAGGTGTCAGCGTAAACCATCTGTCCAAATATTGCTGCCGAATATTCAATGCAGATTACCATCTTTTAATTTTTTTAAATCAGCGGATGGATCAATCTCAACAGGGAAAATTGAAGGGTATCAATTTTAATGAATCGGCAATCTTGTTATGGAAATATATGCAATTATAGTATTTACCAGAACTTAACAATGTACGAGTACTATAATTTTACATTCACAAGTATCACCGTTATTCAAAAGTTCCCTATCTTGAAAATGAAACAACTTACTGAAAATCTGGTTGGACCACGGCTTGTTAAAAAAAAAATAAGTCATGAAATCTTAACCTTTCAGTGGTCGCGACGGGTCTGTTAGACCCAGTGTGATAGATTTCTAGCAATATAAAAACTTTGACAACTCTGTAAAATCTCCAACTCCCAGTATCTTCCTAGAATTCCGCATCGTTGTTGAATGTGTGTCCAGTTGTTCGTCCTGCATTGGTTAGTAGCCTTCTGATGATGAAGAAGACGAAGGCATAACTGACTGAAGTCAGAGTGGAAGATTCTGAGAGCGAACAGGAAGGAGAACGTGATAACTAGAGAGAAACAAATATTACACCCCAATTTATTGGTAAAAAGGGTGGTATATTATGGAATAAGCATCCACCTTCCCATCCACAAGAAACAATTTGATTATGCACTTTCCTTGAGTGAAAAGAGCTGCAAAAAATGCTAAATCACCACTGCAATGTTGGCAGCTTTTTGCAGACGAAATGTTATCTTCGATAGTCAAAAATACAAACAAATATATCGATAGTATTTCCGGTAAATATAATTTCGAACGAGATCCAAACAGACCAACTTGGCAGAAATAGAAGCACTTATAGGTTTACTGTATCTTGCAGGATCTCTTAGCGTGAATATAGTGTTTTTATGGGTACAGTGGTTTTCTTACATCTGGTCTATAAGATCCGCTGCTACTAATTTTGTTACAATCAAAGGCGCGACCACTTAAAGGTTAACAACTTTTCTTTTTCTTCAATTCACGAAATCAAATTCGGGACACTCTGTACGCTATTCTCCCACCGGGAGATGAGCACTTGGAAAAAACTCCTCAGGTGCGATGCGGTTATGTGTGTCGCTGCCCTCATCCAAGTCTTTCAAAAAAACTTATTAATTATTATTACTCCATCAGAATTGCAGTAGCATAAGCAAATATTCACACGTAGATAATTGTATGTGAAAAAAATCAATTTGCGAAATTGAGTTGGTGATAAATAGTCCGGGGAAGTTAGGCCGAAAGTGGTCGTGAAATTGAAAAGATTTCCACCACAGATTTGACTTTTTTAAACGAAAGTATATGTAGTATAGACTACTTTCCTAGATTTGTGTCGCTCGAGCTTGCGATGCAGCTTGCAAGCATAGCTTGGAGCACGTGAAGTGCAACAGTTTTTCGTACATAACTTTTTTAGATTTGATTGTACAAAAAAATTGTAGGCATCAAAACTGTAGTGAATTTTATACCCTATAAAATGACATAATGCAATATTTAAAAAAAAGTTTTTTCAACCCTTAATTTTTGAAAAATTGAAAAAAAATTTGCAAAATGTTTTTTTAAGCGACAAACATAATTAGAATAACAATAACGACTTCATAATATATGAAAATATAGTAGTCCGGCACCTGAAAACGTTGGTGTTTTTAGATTTCGAATATTCAAAATGGCGGCCCTACAAAATTTCAATATATATTTTGTTTCAATCTTGTCTCATTTCATGAACATTAACGCTATCGATACGCGGTTTGCTGCAATCGATAGATAATAAGTTGTAGTTCTATGAACAACAACAAGAAACTTTTTTTTAATCTTTTTACATTCCTTTTTACGAGTTTAAATGAAAAAAAAATTTTTCTCTCCGTTTTTCTTAAATTTGACGTTGGAAAATATTATTCATGGATTCATTAATATTCTGAAAACGTTTGTCTTCAAAAACCACGTATTTTGAAAAAAAAATTCAGATTCGATCATTAAAAGCGGAGAAAACAGTATTCAATAGCAGCTGAGACAAAAATATTAAAAATATCGAGTTTCTGATCGACTCGTTGAATGGTTTAATAAAAACTCTAAATACTCACATTTTTTCATTTACGTAGTGTCAATGAATGAGTGAATTCGAAATAGAATAGTACTTTAGCCCGTGCGACGCTAAGAGACTATAGCACGGCAGATGCCAGAAACTACAGATGTAGAACTGATTCCTACAGAATTAATGTCAATTATTTCATGTGCTTGCACCACTGGATGTTCTAATGCAAGGTGTGGATGTAAAAAAGTTGGGATTTATTGAACGATTTTATATGTAAAGGCTGCGAGGGTAAGAGTTGTAATAATGAAGAAATGGAAAGTATTTCATTGGATGATGATAATATCAGTTTAAGTAGTGAGCATAGCTTTGACATGAGTAACTTAGTCAAATCTCTGGTGGAAATCTTTTCCATTTTATATCCTCACTTCCCCGGACTAATAGTCCAGTCCAGATCTATTGATGCCGAATATGATACTGATTATTCGTCTTAACATACCTAGTAATTAATAAGAAAAAGTGGATAGCATTAATTACCAACTTAATGAACGGAACGTTAGCAGAGAAAGAAGTTTAAATATCACAAGATAGAGGCTAGTGATAGATGGAAACGATTTCAGCTTTCAGGTGATTCGATCACCAAGTTTTATTGGCAATTAAATTGAATAACATTCATATGCAAATGGAATAGTTAGCGCAACTGAAATATTTGTTCCGGGGAGATCTAACTGATCAAGATTACATAAACCGTTAATCGACATTTGTAATTTGAAGCGAATAAATGTATGACATTTAATAGTCGTGACTGTCGGTATAAGAATAGTTTCATGGTTTTCAGTACCTACACTGAAATCAGAATAAGCAATATTACACATGTACTTATAAATTTTGAAACACCAAGTTGATACAATAGTTATTAACATCACATGAACATAATTACAACTACGAGTTTGAGGTCTACGACCTCGTCACGAGTGTTGCAATCATCTTTAAATACGCACGTGTACCTAACACCCCAACACATTTTTTAAATTCTACCTGCGTAAAATTGTGCCGCTCCAGACTATGTGATTGCTGGACATGTTGTGCGTCGAATGCGAAGGACCACACCGTTTCAACAAGTTCCGACGAACAAGAGATAAACCCTGTGCGAACTTCCAGGAAGAACTAAAGATATCCACAAACAACAGGATAATAATGATATACTGAAGCCAACTTAAGAAGGAACGACGCCAGCAGGCAGCCACGACCAAGTGTCAAACAGGAAAACAACGACGACGAACACACCAAGGAAGCAGCAGATTCTCGATCAGGTAACAAGACTGTTAGCTCAGCTAATGGTCTGAAGTAACCAAAAAAGAAGAGGACCCAAATAGGTGAAAGCTTTTTATTCCCATGGAAAGGGAAGTGAAGACTACCTCGGCGAATCCTTAAAAATATAAGACGGGATTTTAACTAGTGGATAATGAAGGGATGCACACAGGGAGGAGTTCTATTCCCTTTGCTGTGGGACCTTGTCATAGACGATCTCCTGATGGAACTGAACAGGAAATGGATATACACCCTGGGGTATGCAGACGATCTGACAATACTTGTACTGGGGAAATACCCTAATGTTATATCAGGGCTGATGCAACAGGCTCTGCGAATGGTGCAGATATGGTGTAGGAAGGAATGCCAGAGGGTGAACCCTTCAAAAACTGCGCTCATTCCCTTCACTAGAAAAAGGAAGCTTGCGACTAAAACTGCCAAGCCTCTTCAACGTACAGCTGTGTCTAAGTCAGGAGGTTAAGTAACTGGGTTTAATTCTGGATGCAAAACTAACCTGGAACTCACACCTTCATGATAAAACCAATAAAGGGAAAAAGGCCCTAATGGCTGCCAAACGGGCGATAGGGAACACATGGGGACTAAATCCACGGATCGTACACTGGCTGTACACAACTGTGGGGAGACTCATGGTCAGCTATCGGGCCTTAGTTTGGTGGCCAAAACCAGATCAGAAGAAAGCTGAATTGGAGCTATCAAAACTTCAGAGGCTTGCCTGTCTGTGCATAACGGGTTCCATGAGAAGCAGCCCGACTGCGGCAATTCTCAATATTCCGTCTCTAGCTCTGCATGTTAAGGCGGAAGCGAGGATGGCTGCATACAGACTGGAGTGCAATGGGAACTGGCATGAAGGAACCAATCCCTCCCTCCCGTAGTATAGCAATTGCGAGACTTCGACATCTCATTCCGGCCTATTGCTCTGTTCAAAGACATGGCAACAAGGAAATTTTCAGTTTCACGCCAATTTAGCATGGGCACACATTACCTTTACACCCAACAATGCGACGAAGCAACGGAATATCGAAATGAACATGCAGAAAATAATTGGATAGATTCATTTCGTCGCGCACTGTATATGCTAGTGGTAAAAAGGTGCCTACTTTCTTGTTATTTCTTATAGCAATTTCCAACTAGCTTCTTTTTAAGACCTACGTAAAAATTACTCGTCGATCATTTTCTTTGATGACCAGACAGATTAAATACTGTCTTCTTTTTCTCGACAGGTAATATTTTCATAATTTATCTATATGATGTTTTCAACTAAGTACTACATCGTGATGTACAATATTCTACAATCTTAAATCAAGACATTCCACTTTGTACTTATTTATTTTCTGTTTCTCCCGCATGTGAGAATAACTAGCTATCAAATATGTCTCAGTAATATCTAGACGGATAATACCAATTTTATCATTACACAAGATCTCCTGAAAATTATTACTTTGGATGTCTTTACCTTTCGTTCGGTATTTCTGAAAATTACAGAAGCAAGTGCAAATGGCTATAATAACTTTGGGCTTAAGATTGGATTTATGATTACGATAAACTGCAGGAACATGTGAAACCGTTAAGGAAAGTTACGATGTCGGAAGAGACGCAATAACATTTGAATGTCTACCTTACATGGAAATCTATTAAATTTTGATTAAAAATAAGAAAAATTTAACGCAAAAACATTAAATTTAATAATTCTAATTTTAATAGTATCCATAGTAAATTTAATAAGTTATCAAGTTAGTTTTTCTGAATTTAATAACGCAGAAACGAGATTAAGTTGATTTGATGAACTTACGTAGACGTAAAAAAGGATTTTCCAGATTTCTGTAAATAAAGACCAAAACAGAAAAAGCCGGTAGCTGATATAGGTTGTATTTATTTGTAATTTGCGATACAGATACTTTTGAATCAAAACGAAGGTGACACTGTGTATTAGACCGTAAAAGTATTTAAAAATACAAAAATAATACCTGGGTTATTTGAAAAATAAGTGACTTTTCGAATTTCCCGCGCAGTAACATCAAATGCAACATTGTTTCCGTCAACTGTTATTTATTTATTTATAGACCATTGCAAACATTTTAGTTTTTATTTGACAGCCTTCATAAGCAGACAATCTCGTGTATCTCGGTTTAGAAGTGGTTTAGGGCCGGTATAAGCCAAACCACAACACAACCACCCCGAACACCCTCAAGACCGTAGAATTTTTTCTGCGACAATCGTCCAACGGATAATACTTCGGTTATTTCGTTATATTACGATGAATACTGCAGTTGATGACTGGTTGTTTCGAAGTCTTTACTGCACGTGCAACTACGTTGCCATCTCTTCCAAAATATAGTAACATATAAAAAGTGGTTTTAATTAATTTTTCTTTTTTCAGTAATTTCAAGCGACTTATTTTAATGTTTACTAATAAATTTACATTATGTATTTTTTTAAAAATATTTCCAAACTAGCTTGCTCATAACATCACGAACTAACAGTTTACTGAAGTAAGAGGAACATTTGTGTAGCGAGCCTAACAATTTTAGAAAATATATCTGACACCATTGCTTTATTTTATGGTCATCACACTGACAATACTTAGAGTATACCTACTTTACCAGCTAACTGCTTTCTTGTGTATAAAATTTGAGACCTTGTTCTAGGTATTGCAGATAAAAGTATGTTTTACCTTTAAATTTGAAGAGATTTTCAGTAGTGCATTATTAAAATCTTCCTACCTCAGTTGATCGAAAGTAAATTAAAACTATAACTAGCCTTCGAGAAAGGAATTCTGGCCATATGGAATTCAAACATGTGCCATAAAAGATAATGTGTTAGAATGAAACAATATATTTGGTGGAGACACGATTATACTCACGCTTGATTTAACAGAGGAACAAAACATGAAGAAGAGGTGATACAATTTTGAAATGATCCTGACAGCTTGACTTACACCCACCTCCCTTGGTTTCGTAGCTTCTACCGGAGTCTCGTACACCACCTGTTATTTATGCGCTCCTAATTAAACAATCTGTTATGGATAATAAATAATCATCAATCCCAAATTAATTATTTTAGGGATTGTTTTAAGATCATAAATCAATACTTCCAACTAAGTTTGCCTGTAGCCAAACCAAGTTGAACTGATATAGTAATTCTACAAATCGATTTGTTTTCCACTCTAGTTTTCAAATTAACTTTCAGATTAATTATAATTATACCACTTTTATCAGCTTATTGTATCTATTTAAAATACAAATCAACTGTTGTAAGTTATACAAAGTGATTCATGTAGGTATAGTTGTGACTAGAATTAGTTTGAACTGTTTCACAATAAAATAACATTATGCGGCAAGGTCTCTTTGAAGATTGAAAAGCCGAAAAGAAAAAAAAGTCATAAATCATTTCTAGTCCTGACCTACCCACAAGCGAACGATTCATTCTCATTGATGCAATGTAGTTTCCGATTGGTCTATGAAAAATGTTCTCGAATTTTTAGTCCACGGGTGGATTTAGTTCATTTTTGTTATTTACGAGATATTATGTTTTTAGATGTTACTGTGATTGAGATATTGTTTTATTGATTAAAACTATTTTGTTGGTAATAATTAAAAGTATGGCTTTTTGGCGACTATTCGAAGAAGATATTGTTATAGGCTCCGAACAATGAATATACTAGAAGAGTGAAGCAGGACGCGCACTGAATCCGCTCGACTCAGATCGACACGGCACACAATTGCCGAACGTTTTGCATTGTTCTTATCTCAATATATCACCGCGCACTCATTCGGACCGGCACGGCAGTGACCGTCCGACTCGACTCGACTACGGCGGAGATTCCTTGAGATGGCAACTTCTGCCTAATCGAACGCCCAGTTGATTATTTGCAATCCAACAGTGGTGTCAATTCTGTATTTATCATGGAGGAAAACTAGTTACTAGTCGAATCAGTGCGCGAGCAATAGTTATCCGATCCGTTCCGTGCCGATCCGAGTCGAGCGGATTCAGTGCGTGTCCTGCTTTAAGCATCGCGCGCACTGAATCGACGGCACGGCAGGGTATTCCCCATACCGAATCGGCACGTTCGGTTTTGAATCGGGACATTCTGTTTTTTCCGCAGCTCATTTAGTGTAGCATTGATGCGTTTTGATGTTAAAAATTTTATATCTATAATTTTAAAAGAACGAGTTCAAGTTCATCAGATTCTGACGAAGATGTTATGATAGCCAGAGAATCCTGTTTTTTTGCGATTTCACTCCATGCGTTTTTCTTGCGCATATTGTCATGGTAGTATCTGTTTTGGGGATCGTACAGAATGATATACTCCCTGAAAACGTACTGAAGATCAAAGATTATATACACGGATAGATCAACCACTCTGTACAAAAATTGTGTCGACAAATTTGATACCTAACGCCATCGAAGAAATGGTCCGAATACTAATAATTCAATTGTAGAAAGGTTCAGATCCAGACTAACGTAGTGAATGCGCGGGAAATTTAAAATAGACTTATGGTTACGCGGGAAATTTAAAAATAAAATTACCCGCGAAACTTAAATTATCCAGGCTAGTCGTTAGCTCAAATTATAAATGAAACAAAAGTATTTTGCAAAATACTTCTTTTTTCCCAGCATTCCATTATTCTATGCCAACATAAAAAATGTCAAAGTTTATTAATTTATTCTGCTTGACTCCATGTCGTTGTGAATATAATGTAAAGTTGTTTGATTGTTGTATGTATAAACCATGAATATTTTATTGTTAGATTTTTTTACCAAAGGTTTTGTAATTTCTGAAAGTGGAGAGTAGGGATTTGAGACAATAGACAGAAGGAAATTTGGTATGTTCTAGTCGCTATCTATGCAAAAAATGATACAAAATATGTACAGGCAACTGAAAAAAGAAAATAATGGGTCAAAGCATGGAGCAGATGAAAGAATACATAATTAACAAAAGTTTCAAAAAAATCCATTGTTACAGTTATCGGTAAAACTGCTATTCATTGGAAAAAGAGAGTACATAAATCGCTAGTGCGTTGGGATCCTGCAATAATGAAAAATTTGTCAGAAACCGGTTCTGCTTCTGCTTACAGATTTCTTTATCTCGCCGACAAATTGTGAAACGGTACAAACTAATTTTACTCACAACTATATATTAATCGATGTTTGAGACACTTTTAAATTAAAGAAAATACCCAAAGAACCAAAACTCATAATAATTTGAAATCGTTAACAGTTGAAAAAAAAATAGTATTTTTAGTTCGAGGTAGAAGCTCTGGCCACATGCTATTGAAGAAAATAAGTTATAAAAAAAAAGTATTTGGTAGCGATACTAGCACACTAACGCTTGATTTAACAGGGGTACATAACATATGGAAGACATGAAAACATTTTGACAATTTGACTAACACCCACTTCCACTTCTCAGCTTCTAACAGAGTTTCGTACACCCCCTGTCATTTATGCGCTCCTATTTGAACAATATGTTATGGATTGTTATAAATAGTTGATAAAATTCCACTGATCTAAAAGATTACTAAACATTGCTGTGAATCTTCTTGTATATATTATTGATCACCTGTCAACGATTTTAACGGTAATTCAATGGGTAATTCTAAATTATTAATGTTTTGTTTGGATCATTTTGTAATACAGCAGAGATATTTATCAACAGTGGAATGTATAACACACATAATATTTGCTTGACCAACCTGCTCGTTATTATATACGTTCTTGTCAATTTTATTCTGAATTTATTGATGAGAAGTGCTGGTTTCGTGTCAATGTCATTTTGGAATGCCAATATTTATGCTGTGGAATGAAATAAAGTGTATCGGAATTATTTTAAAAATGAACAAAATTCTCATGAAGTGATATGTTTTAGTGTTAGTCAATTAATTCCGAATGATTGAAAAAAATCTTAAAATTGCAGCAGTTTGTAGAGTCCGACTACAATAACTTTGGGACACCACGTGGTCGCGGATGTGGCGTATCAGCCAGTGGCGTCACCGACTTTCATACTAAATTTATTGTTAGGAATTCATTTCAAATATAATATATCAAAGTTTATGGTTTTGGATATCTGTAGAAAATTACATAATGGTATCACTCGCTTTATGCAGGTGGGCGACGGGATTAAAGCTGGTCCTTTTTTGAATTTATTAAATAATTAACAAAGAAGAAAAGAATTTACCTAATCTAAAGTTAATATATTCCAAACCTAAACACATTCACAAATATATCTAACATGTTGAAATGGGAAAGACTTCAAGATTCAATTTTTTTTAAATAGGCCACAAGAGGATGACACTTAACATTGTATAAGAATAGAAATAAGATTGCTATAAAGAACGAAATAAGATATATCAATTGCCTATAGTTTTTAAGAGGAATTAGAACACCTTCCTCAGCTTTTTTTTGCATAAATGCAGCAACCCGATCTATAATTTCCTCTGTTCAACTATGCAAATATTTTCCTTATTTCATTCTTTTGGGAGACATAACACAAACAGTTCCAAGACATGAAAAATTAAATATTCGCAACAATAAAATCGCACAAGAAGCGCCCGCTGCTCCGCCGCTGGCTTGAAGTCGCAGCCGGTCAAAGATCGGCATCGCATTCGAGGCGGCCCTGCGTTGAATCACGTGGTGTCCCAAAGTTATTGTGGTCGGGCTTCTACTATAGTCGTTGACTTTCCTAATTCACAGTAGGTATTATATTATGCAGCTTCATGTTTAACTTAAAATATCTCGAGAAATATTGACTTTATCGTTATGAGAAAAGAGTACTTTATTTACGTAAAAAGTATTGGAGAATCGAAAAATTGTGCTACAATTTCTATTCCACCAGTGGCGTAGAATTTGGGAACGATTAACCTGTCACTTGCCCCTGTCGTACGCCTCTGGTGGTAGCCAGAAACGTTTGTTTAACATAATTTAGTAGGGTGTACACTGTCTACACTTTCTGCCAAATATAAAATGAATACGTGAAACAGTTTTAAAGTACTGGACACAAATAGTTTTTAAATTTTTAAATAAAACACCCTGTAACTAAGTAATCAGCTATATTTTATTTAGATGTTTTGGGTTAAATCTTCATAATTTGAAGTCAGGATTCTACTGTTGAATTATTTCCAATTAGTAATGAATCACCCTGTATATTAGCCAAATTTTTAGTAAAACTAAAGATAAAGTGAAAACTAATGAACAAACTAGTAAAATATATGAAATACGAAGTAATAATTGTGATAATAAGTATTTAGGTTCGAGAAGACTAAAAGATTGCATTATTTTATCTCATAAAAGTGATACAAGACTAGGAAAAGATTCATGTGAATTAGCAAATCATTGCATAAGGAAGGGACATATTGCAGATTTCTAAAACACAAAAATCTTGAACCGTGAAAAAAATCAATACAAACGCTGCTTTTTGACATTGAGACAGCAGAGAGTAAAGCCTGCCTGTGTCCAAAAATAATTTTATTTGGCGTAGTTGCAAACGCGGCCAGGTAAAAACAACTCTATATAATATCGGGTCGCTCAAAGTTTGTTATTAAGTATGATTAGTATGAAATTAATGTTTTAGATGGCAGATAGCGAAGAACAAAATATTAACAAAAAGAGAACTTACAGATCTGGCGCAAATAAGCGTCCAGAGAAGCGACAGAAACTATTAGAAAAAGCAGGCGCTTCGAAAAATCAGTCTAGATTAAATATTTTCCTAAAACCTAGTACATCATGTGAAATGTCTCATCAAAAGAACACGCAAGAAGGAAAAGATGCCTGGAGAACTAGCTAATGACTTTGTTCATCCTGATCACTACAAGAAATTTTGAAACTGAAGTATACAAAACGATAATCAATCAAATTGTTACTAGTCTTCAAGAAAGGTTTGGCGCAAACGAACAAATTTATAATGATTTTTCATTTCTTGACCCAAGAAATTTCGCTAAGGTGCCTGGACTTCTTCACAATAAGGAAAAATTGCTGAATATATCAAATAAAATCAACATGGGTCCAGATGGCCTTTATACAGAACTTAGGACATTTTCAGAAATTTTTCAAAGTTTAGAAAAAATTAAAACAAAGAATTGTATCTAAAGCAACAATAATAATTCTGAGTGTAACGAGTGCGTTCACTGTTGCTTTCAGTTGATTAGACAGTTTAATATGCACATTTCAACGTATACAAACCTGTATATTGCATATAAATGTATAATTACCTTATCTTGTACCCAAGTTGCTTGTCAGCGCGTTTTCTCAAAATTAAAAATTGTCAAAACGCGTGTACGGTCTAGTTTGTCTGAAAATGTATTAGAAAGTTTTATTCTTATGAGTGTAGAAACGGAAACGCTGCGTTCTATAGACCCAGAAAAAATTATTTTGCGTCTGGCTGTAGGAAGCTCACTGTATAAAAAAAAGTTAATTGGTTAAAGTAAAGTAATTATTATATATTTGCGGTTCTTCACCCCTATTTTTATTTACTTTGTTCCTTTTTGATGCCAAAAGTTTATTTATTAGGTCTTCAGTTCCTCGTTTTAGAGTTTATTTTTGTATTTATTTTTATAAGAATATTTATTTGGTTTGATTTATTAAAAAATGTCTTTATTTTTATAATTTGTTTATTTTGTCTTTCTGTGTTTATTTCATTTTTTACTCTAAGACAAGTGTAGAGCTAATCTTGCACCTTAATCATTAATAGTACGAAAACCAATAATTTGTTGAAATTTCCGTATGCGACTCATGAAATAGAATGAACCTGGTAATTGGGGGCCCCAATTTTTCAAAATCTCACTTGGCAAAGATAGGCCAGTCCGGCACTGTATGTACCTATATAATCAAGGCTAGGAATTAGATAGTATTTCTAAAGATTGAAGGTGATGAGAACATGGACCTATAGATGAGAATAAGCCACCATGCTAAAATAACAAAATTGAAACTTGATTTACAGCGTAAAACTTCAAACTAAATTTTAGATAACTACTGCCTTCGGCAACGAATTTATTATATTCTTGATAATTCTTGAATGGACTACCTACATATTTTTGGAAAATGCAATTTATCCAATTGTCCTTTATTTTCGCCGTAATTCTATACTTGTTAAACATAATTTTGTTTATCGGTGTAACAATTTTTTACTGATGGTTGTCAAATAATAAGTATATACCTAAACAGGTGTACAATTTCCACTTACCATAACAACAAATGTATATAATCAAACTGTATACAGAGGTTTTATGTTCTCTTTATATAATTCCCATTTGTGCTTATGTTTTCGATTGACGTAAATGTATTAAAAAAAATATCCAAAACATTTTATGAAACATCTGTTCCAGTATTTTAATTGCGATATTATTATAGTGCGCTATAAATAATAAACATACTTTTCAAGAGCCCATACATCAACTAAAATTTCATTGTTAAAATGTTATTAGTTGAATAAAATTCGAGTATAAGTTAGTTTATTTTATAAATTCGTTCCAAATCCTAAAAATGATAAGCAATCACCACTATAACCTATTACTATTATATTATACTGATAAATGGAAAGGTACATACACTGTGTCTGTAAAGTATGGAACACATTAATTTTTAGCTAAACAGACCATTTTAAGAAATAATCCTGAAACAGGTCGATTTTTTATTTTAATTTACCGTATTTTAAAATAATAATCTAATATACAGGGTGAATTACTTTCGAGTAATGACGTCACCGTCATTTTTTTAAATGGAACTCCCCCATTTTATCTCAATTTTCAGATTACTCTAGCTGAGCTGATTCCAAAAATGTATCACATATTGATTCCAATTGGTATAGGATGGACAAAAATACAATAGTTTTGTGTGTGCTCATAATATAATCCTGGAGGTTTTGATGAAAATTTATGGTTCCAACAGGATGGTGCACCTCCAATTATGCTATAGTGTTAGAAGGTACCTGGATGAAATTTTTCCGAACAGGTGGATTGGTAGACGTGGACCTATTGAATGGCCAGCGAGGTCACCAGATTTCAATCCTTTGGATTATTTTATGTGGGGCCATCTAAAGAATGTTGTGTATCAAACGAAACCAGCAAATATTCAAGAATTAAAAGAGAGAATTTGGACAGCAATAAACAATATTTCTCAAGACATAAAAAGTCATAAAAAATTTAAACATTTTTAAGAATGTCTTGTTGTCTCATTTTCGAGTTATAACGTTTCCAAGCTGTTAAAATGTGATAATTTACGTTTGGTAGTTATTGACATGGTTTCATAAAAAATTAAATCTTTCCCTAAAAACTTGAGTATATGCCGATAATGTATACATTTTTGGAAAGAGGAAGAAAGGGACTTTCAGATGGTATTAAAAAATATAGGGTGTTGTATTTAAAATAAACCGATAATTTCGTTTCAAAAATGGTCATTTTTTTTCGGCGCTTTCGGGAAAAAATATACATTTGACACTATGTCAATAAAAATATGAAGGAAATATAAGAAGTTTATCTTTTTCCATTCTCGAGTAATAAGCCGTCAAAATGTGTTACTTTATAGTGGGACACCCTGTACTATAAAGCCAACTATCAGAATCACAAATCGAGAAAACCTGTCACTCTTTTTAACCCCCATACCTTCTCAACTGCATGCATTTTTCTACCCTCACCAACTGTTGGAGTTATTCCATCCTTTGGCTATTTTTTGAGATAAATTTGACTGGCCTAATGATAATTTAAGATATTTCCAAGTGACATGCCAACTAAATAGTAGTTGATTAACTAGTACCTTTAATTTAAATAATAGACAACCTCCTACTACTTTTATATACAAAATATGGGGTACTATTAATTTGTGACCGACATCGGTGCAAACGTCAGTTAGATTAAATTATAATCATGGGGCACATGTTCTCCTAGTTAGCTCTACATCTCTGTACACTCAAGAATTTAACAATTCAATGAACCACTTAAAGCATCGAACATTTCCTTCGTTTGAACACTCCACAGTTTCTTGACTTTATTACGTTTCTCTATATGTGCACTTCTTTTCTCATCTGATGCAACGGCATGCGCAGTTTTGTCATTAGTAAAGGTAACTATTGATAGTATACAGCATGCGATAGGTAATCATACAACATTGCCAATAATAAAATAATAACTTATTTGTATACAGGTTTATTTCTCCTTGTGAGCTATTAGTGGCTAATTTTACATCTTTTATCATGAGGTTTTTATGTGCAAAATGTGGAAAATGTGCACATTTGAACTGTAGCAAAATTCTTAACTAGGTATAGTCGACGCAAAACATATAGTGCCAGCTATCTAATCGTATATCCCCTTTAAGTTATGTTGCGGAGCTAGACTCTGAAAGGTATTATTATTATTTTCTACTTACCAAACACAATTGGCCGGTTTTCTTCTCTATATTTAGTTACTTGTTCCAAGTATGTATACCGCATATCCACTATTCTTCTGCTTTCCATGACTGTCAGTTAATCCAGTTTTCAATGGTTTTCTGACAGCAATTTACATTACTGCCGGCATTTGTTAATTTATTTCTTATTATTTCAATTGTAGGTAACTCATTTCTTTTGTAACAGTCATAAATAGTGGTTTTTAATAATTTTATCAAAGCCGCATCTAAAGGTTTGACCGATCCCTTATCACATCGCTTCTTGCGTTCATAAGGCCCATTCTTGGCTATTTTACGTATAGTTAACTTCTGTTAAATCAGATACTGCTTGCATTAATTCTGTTTTTTCATGGAAACCAAACTTTTCCCGTAGATTCTTATACACATTGAAACATATTTTCTGTGCTTCCAAATTTAAATGTCGTCGAATCCTGTTTTCATTACTTCCACTATCACTAAAATCATCACTTTCATCACTATTATTTAAATTTTCGTCGTTGTTACACACAATATTTTGGACCGAACTCGATATTTCCCAAGGACGCCATAAATATATTATGTTTAACTAAAAATGTAATTTCTAATAAATATTAATAGTTAGGTACCTACAATTTCTACACAAAACACACTACACTTTCTTGATGTCACACCACCGACTATCACCAACTGAACTGAACACCTGCAAAGAAGTGTGAGTTTTCCCTTGCAAATAAATAAACCCTCTCTCAAAAATAGTTATAGTTCAGTCAAAGATGTAAAAAATAATGAACTTTTTTGAAATTTACTTTTTAATAAAACGTGATAAGGTAGTGTTGATTGTTAATTGTCTGGTATTGTGCTAAAGATGTTTTTAAATATAAATAGCAATAGCAAACGTGATTTTTACGTGAAATTGAAAATGTATGTCCACGACTTTCTAAATCATTGGTATGGAGTTGACATTATTGTCTCCTAATAGTCTTTGTGGAAAAGTGATTTTTGTCACAAAAAAAGAGTTTACGGTCAACGAAAAAATATTGTAATCAGCTCATTTTTATTGGGCGATTAATAAACTCAACTATTAAAGGCTCTCACTTGCTATCGCTCGTTCGTGCTTTAACCAGTTCCGTTTATTAATCGTCTTCATTAACAAACTAGTTTATTAAATATCTATTAACGATTATTACTTGAAATTATAACATTAAATCAATTTATCGTCAACTAAGTAAGCATTTTAAATAATTATAATATTAACTGGGCTATGACGGTATTCTCTTAGTCTTAGGATCAAACAAAAAGTCGGCAACTTTAAGAAGGCACTATACCGTTTACGTCGACTATAACCAAACTAGAAAGATTGTGAGCACGTCAGTTAAAAGAAGGTTACCAACTTTTTATGAAATTACTTTTTTCTCTAGGAAAAAAGTAAGTACTTTTTTACCGCATATATACATATTATATATAATATATTATTGCACTCATCTGTAATTTTTCTAAAGCGTTTTGTCATCATGACAAACATAAAATTCAAATCGACGCCATTTTTAATCCATTTAGAGCAACCTAAATAATACATTTTTTATTATACTTAACAGAAAATACTACATTTTCAACTGTTTATAAAATACAGTAAATATGACATTTTCGGAACAGCGCACGGAAATTTTTTCCCGATCCCTATTTCCGTGCGCTTAATAATAAACATAGATATCCATAATACTAGATATCCTATGGCAACCCGAAGAAAAAAAAGAAACGAGTAATGTGTCTATGGCAACGATTTATTTATTAATGACAAATTTTATTTTCTGTCAGTGAAAATTAAGTATTTATGTATTTATTACATTTTGCAAAAATGAATTCAGATTGTGAAGAAAATCGGGATATTCCCGAAAATATCTTACAACGAGCGGCAGAAGTGAGTGCAGATTTATTACCAGTGAAATCCAGGTTGAGATATGAACAAGAATATAACAGTTTTACCGAATGGCGGACTCAGAAACGAATTAAAATTGTGAGTGACGATATTCTTTTAGTATATTTTTCTGAAAAAGCCAACACTATGAAATCCTCCACTTTATGGAGTCGATTCTCTATGTTAAAGAGTTGTTTGGCAATAAAAGAAAATACTCACCATCAATATCCAAAAACGATTGCTTTTTTGAAACGACAAGCTGTAGGATATATACCAAAGAAATCCAAGATTCTTACAGCAGAACAAGTAACCAAATTTTTATGTGAAGCTTCAGATGGAGAATATCTACTAGCAAAAGTAATTTTAGTGTTTGGCATCTTCGGTGCATGCCGCAGAGATGATTTAATACGTTTGAGTTTAGATGATGTGGAAGATAATGGGCGTTTCCTTGTCGTGTTCTTACGAGATGGAAAAACTCACAGGTCAAGAAGTTTTACCATTACCAATGAAAATTGCAAATTCGATCCCTGTACAATTTACCGTAAATACGCAGATCTCCGCCCTAAACATATGGAGAGTAGAAGATTATTTGTTGCATACCGAAACCAAAGATGTTACGCTCAACATGTTGGGTGCCATACTATCAGTGGTATTCCAAAACTTGTTGCAAAATACCTAAAACTAAAAAATCCCGAAGAATATACCGGACATGGGCTAAGGCGCTCTTCGGCAACCATGTTGGTGGAAAGCGGCGGTGATTTGCTCACTTTGAAAAGACACGGACGATGGCTTTCTTCCAATGTAGCAGAAGGATATATAGAAGAGTCCATACAAAGAAAAATTGAAGTATCACGGAAGTTGTTTAGCCCTTGTAACTTGGAAACTACAACATCTGTAACAGTCAATCAAGAGAACCAAAGCACACACGAACACTCCGCTTCAACATCTTTAGCAGAGTCTTTAGTTCAACAAAAATAAATGCAAAAGGGATTAAGCTTCAACAATAATACGAATTGTACAATAAATATTACTATTAATAATAACGGTTCTGTCCAAAATTAATTTTCTTAGAATTACCTACTTGTATTTTTTTTGTTAATTTGAGTTGTATGTACTTACATTTTTACTGTTTTAAAAATAAAAATAAATATTCCCGATTTTCTTAATAATTTTTTGCGATATTTTTTGTTTATGTTGATTTCAGGTACCTAAGTATAATAAAAAATATCGTTCATTACTCGTCCAGAAATGGATTTTCCGTTCTTGCATGACTTCCCGTGTTCGGCTGCGCCTCACACGAGAATTTGTCACGCGCGCACGGAAAAATCCTCATTTCTGTACTGGTAATGAAATATACTATTTCAATATTAGATCGTCATTTTTCCCGTCACAGAAAAAAATAGTGTATTATACACGGGAAAAATATTAGATTTTTGCTCTCGAGCTAAAATCTAATACTTTTTTTCCTTGTATAATAAACAACTATTTTCAACACCGCCAAAAAAATACCCAAAATTCGTACTGACAATATTATAGGACATTTATGTTGTGATGTCCAATACCAATAAATAGAACAAGAATGTCATCAAATTTAATTTTTGTTTACTTTAGGCAAAGGCGCGTTAAATTTCTGTCATCATTGAATTGAAAGAGAATAGTTCACCTAGCAAAAGGGCATATCAGTACAAACGTATCTAAGACTGGTTCCTTTTGCAACAGCTGAAATGCATCTTTAATGAAAACAATATAAGTCTGGTCCTGTACATCAATTTCTTATCATTTATTAGCGACTTATTGAAGATAATGTCGAGTTAGTATTTCCATGAAAAGGAAATAATTCGACCTAAAAACAAAAATGTAATACTGAATTAAGAAATGTATTGTTTTATATTAGTTCTCATTTTATATAAATAGGTTCGGCAATCTCACATAGGAACAACAGCGAGGAGCGTTCTGTTAATGTCTACATTATCCACCATTCACTAGATGTCACTACTAGCTTACTTTGCATCATTTCATATAAATCTATCATAAGGAAACAGTTGAAAAGTTATTGTTGTCTATATCTTCATGAATATTTATTTACGAATGAATGGACCCCCTTAAAGCTTCTGTTTGTCGTAAATACGATACGGCAAACACAAGTTGGGACACCTAACCATTTAAAAGCAGCAGTGCTTATGGATGGGTTTTTTTGGCATTGCGTCCTTTTCTTTACCCTAAAAGAAAATAATTGAATCCAAACATAAATATTTGTTATAAGTAGCACGATCTGTGGATGACTAGATGCGACAAGTAAATTTTTAAACAAACGTTGCAGGGTTGCCATGCCATAATCGTGTATAGCGAAATTTTGTATTAAATATCAATTTATTAAATTCAATATTTCCTTAACGAAAAGTATTTTTAATAACAATCTGATACACTCCTATCTATTATTTTAATGTGCTACATTTTACATCAAAATTTTATCATACAGGGTGATACTGGGAATGCGATCTCGAGGCGAGATCGCAAGCTCAGGATTTCGCGAGAATTATAAATAACAATCTAGCGAGATCTCTGAATGAAAACAGCCTAGTTGTGATTATGAGGAGGGTAAGGTACAACATTAGTTGGACAATAAAACCTTTAGTTTTTGTAATTATTTACTATTATTCACTAATTATGAACACACAAATCACAATTACCCTATTTTTAACGTTGTTTTAGAAATTAAAATTAACACAGACTTTGTTTTATAATAAGTATTTAGTGTAGACAGTGGCGGATCAGCGTACTGGTTAGGGGGGGTTATGAATATAAAAATTCTCATATAAGAAAAGTAAAATACAAATATATTTCCAATAGACATTATGGAATAATAAAAACAAACAATAAAGTTCTATATGTCATAAAAATGAGATGATAATATATTTTCAGTCATCATATCACTAATAAATAAAACAAAGAACATTCTTCAGATGCAAAAAATCAAATATAGCATTGCCAAAAGGTAAAATTTATAGTAAAAACGTACCCTACATCACAAAAATAAAAGGAAATCAGTCTATATTTCTGTAATAAGTAATCAAAACAGAAAACATTCTGTTTATTGAAAAGAAAAGTAAATAAAAATGTTTGGCAGTCTCACAGCTCAAAAATCTATTTTATATAATGAATTCCAGTTTTCTTTCTTTCACTTTTTCGAATCTATCTATAACTTTGTCTACACTGACAGGGGTATCTCTGAGAATATGTAATAAAGCAAGCCCAGATAATCTCTCCTGTGACATGGTAGACCTTACTTCGTTCCGCTGATGAGACCGTTACTGGAATGGGTGTTGGCCACTTGGTCGCCGCGGTCAGTTTTGTCAGCGGGGGTTCCATAATGTCATCGACCACATGGTTCCAGTTTTAAAATCAGGTAGGCCTCTTGGTCGCCGTAGTTATCAATCATTAAAGGTATTTAATTTCGTTAGGTATATGTGTACTGTTTAATTTTACATAAGTATTTAACTGAATATCCAGAATTACATCCACAAATTTGAATATATCGGTATGCGCTGAATAAAAAGCAGAATTAAAATGTTTGTGGTTAGGTTAGAGAATCACTGTTCAAATAAAAAAATTAATATTTTCAGTAAGAATGCAGACAACTAACTGATGAAAAATATTTTTATTTTGGTTGTCGAGAGGTCACAAACCCATATTAGTATTGGGGTAATTAAATATGCCCATAATTTTCTTGGAACCCTTAATCCAGCTTTGGCGACAAAGTGGTCTGTACCTTTCCAGTAGTGAAAGGATTAAATTTGGGTAAAACTGACCGCGGCGACCAAAAGGTATATTCCCACTGGAATTGTACATAGTATCTCTCTCTCGCGAATTATGAATATTTCGGATATAGCTTCAAAAATGAATACATAATATTAATTCCAGAGAGGAGGGACTGGGAAGCAGGGCCTCCTATAACAGCGAATCTCAACTGGTACACTGATGGCTCTAAAACAGACTTTGGAATAGGATTGGATTTTTTTCGTAGAGATAGTGGAATGTGATTTAAATGGTAAATTATCAGTAGTAATAACCCAAAAACATTGATAACATTTTTGAGCATTTATCAATGTCCGAGAGTTATTCGGATAGAAAATTTTTTGCTAATTATAGAAAAAATACAGAGCTAAAACAATTTATTTAAAGGTGACATATCGAAATATTAAATATTTGAAACTTCAAAATCGAAATAAATCAATATGTGTCCATAGCAACGTGAAAATAGCCCATGGTTATCAGTGTAATGTTGATATGATTGGGTGAAATTGGTCGTATGATAAAAAATGAGAAAATTTGATTGATTCTTGGAACTGTCAAAAAATTTTCCCTACAGCAAACGTATACTACGTTATGATATTTTGATGATTATAAAGTTTTTCAGAACTACAATGACATCGGGACGTTTAAATCAATTCCTATTAGGAAGCAGTTATCACCGGAGGATTTTCATATAATAATATATACAGATTCGGCAAATAATTATGTTCCGTCTAGCCATTCTGTGAGTAAAAGAGAGAAAGCTATACAACAGCAAAGGTACAATGTCCTATGCTCTCCGGTTTCGTTTTTTCCATAATTTCTCATTGTAACAATTGTGTATAGTTATTTGTATTTTTAAATTCTTCGGTATTTAACAAGTTGATTTTTAACCACACCTTCCTGGACTTCGTGATGTTTGTAATTCTTGTTGATCTTTGACCATTACAATTATTATATTATTAGCATATTGTGGATAATTATTTGTATGACCTATAAATATAATTAGGAATCACTTTTAATTAGGTACACTTAATTTATATACGTAAAACTATTTTTATCAGGCCTGATTGACGCGGATAAAAAATTCTTAGTAAAATACCGAGGGCACATTATGAATTTAATGGGTTGATATATTTTTCATCACAAAAATGGGAATATCAAACAAAGTAACGCATGGGCTGAAAATTTCCGGACCTAAAAAAGAAAACACGTTTTTTCTGTTCAAAATTAGTTTTATTCATCAATGCAATTTCCTTTTGTGGTATTGAATACGAACTAATGAATAGAATATCATGAAATTTTGACAGCTGTCTTTTCAAGGCTAGTACTAACTGAAAAAGGTGATTGCAAGAAAACTAGCGCCATCTATATGTCAGGCCCGGAACTTTTCGGCCCATGTAATATGTATTTGGAACTTAACTTTTGGCTCTTGGTTATGCACTGACTATCATACTCAAAGTATGTTAGTTATAACTGAAAATTGCACCTATATTATGTTGCTTCAAGATGTTCTTGAAATAGTTATTACACCAGAAATCGGTAAAATACGTTGCTGACACATTTCACGTATTGTAATTTAAATTTTAAAATGCAAAAATATACAATCCATATATATTATGATATTTAACACACTGTTATAATAGATAGTACTCGCCAGGAACTATACGGTCATCATCGGATCCAAGTAAACCTACGGTGCCGTGATTTGGAGTCCAAAACCAGAGCTATACTAATTAGAACAAATTCAAGGAATACCATGTCTCAACTTAACAGGTGCCACGAGAACCACACCCACTCTCCAGTGCTAACTCCCCTGGATATTCAAATCAAATAGATCTGTGATGTGCGTATATCGCTTCCATATTCTTAGCATCACTGGGTGCGGAGTGACGAGACATAACTGTGGCGGGAATCCGTCACTTTGGTTTCAATGCTTTTGGCCAACACCAGGCTTGCTTAGAGAATTTCCTATTGGGGACGTTATCGATTATGATGAAACCATAGGCTGATTGGCGTAGTTCAAACAAAGGGCCTAATGAGGCCTAGGTGCTGTGGGGATGCCCTACCTTCCCAACTTATCAGATCAGATCAAAAAGGGTTTGTTACAAATACCTAGGTATTCTCTTGTTTTATTGGAAGGTACATGTTCTTAATACCATTTCATAGAACTTACAGAATTTGACAAACATGAAGAGGCATGAACTTTTGAAATAAAATAGCAAGAAAAGTCAACATGTTATGGGTTATTCACTTAGGTACTCTTAATAGAGTGAGGATTTTTTTAGAAGCCAATTTTTTTTGATAACTGGTTGAATTTTTCAGCAATTTAATATAGAAATAAACTAATTTTGAATTTTTACAAGATGCTGGTTAATTATTTAAAATATTCCTACGAATTATAACTATGGGAAATAATGGAATAAATGTACTGTTTTTTTTTCAAAGCCAATAAGCCAATATTTGTCATCAGTCACTGATATAGCGATAATCTTAATCCCGTCATCTTGTGTCGGCCACACTACATATACCCGTTATATTGGATTTGTAGATAAGTGAATCGAATTTATTATTATCCAAAAATATTGGAAACAAGATTTAATCCAAAACAAACTTAACGTATATTTATTGATGATGTGTTATCTTCTGAAAGCGTGTGCTGTGGTGACTCTTTAACAGATCAGTAAATAAAATGAGAGTAACATTTATATAAGACAAAAAATAGGCAAAAAATGTCTCTCAAATAACACTGGACATAATATTTTCAACATAATGTAAAAGATGTAGATGTTTAAAGAACATTTCACAATATTTTGTTTACTCGGCATTTGGTCTTGGGATTTAATAATAAAAGTTTATAAATCCCTCATTGTACACAGTAAACAGTAACAGATCCGTAGTCGTTAAAATTTTGATAGTAAACTAAACGAAATTTAATTTGTAAGAAAAATCAATCATTACTTGGAATCAAATAAATTAAATTGTTGAACATACATCGTATACGCTTTAATAGTTTAATAATGGCCACATTTCAAAAGTATACAGGGTTTCTCCTAAAAAGTGGAATTTATCAAAAATACATTTTTTAAATAATTAGTATGAAATTGGAATAGAATCTAAAGGGAGTAAATTGAGTATATAGTACAAGTTTCGTCTTTGATTAACCATACAATCTAGGGTTGGTACCATCTGCTCTGGCGACCGGCGAGTTGCATCCCAAAAGGTAAAATTTTACCTGAACGCAAACGGCATAGGTGAGTTGCGCGCAATGGTTACAATTTTACCTTTTTTTTTACCTCAGGTAGTAACCGTCAAGGGATTATCAGCATTCCCGGAATACGTAATTTTGACGATAATGCAAAGGGGTGCTTATGCTAATAAAATGGGGAAAATACCAAAATACCGTGATTAGGATATTTGTTGTAATAGAATTTCAAGACAATAACAAGCCAATAAATGTTCTGCTATCGGGACTGCCCTAATAGTTTACCCTGACGCGGGTAGGGAGTAGGCAGAGGTTTTATTACAATTCTATCTTAACAAATATTTTACGGGTTGTATTTTATATGTCTTCGAACTGTTGTACAAGTTTAACCTCCTTAATTAAAACCACTTTATGGATGTTACTATATTTAAGAAAATTTTGAAGAGATGCAGGTGCACTAAACACTTTCGAACAATCCAATCATCAACTACAGTATTTATCGTAATATAACGAAATAACCGAAGTATAGTCCCTTTGACTACTTTCTCAGAAAAAATTCTACGGTCTTGAGGGTGTTTGGGTGGTTGTGTAGTGGTTCGGCTTATAATCTAGTAGTTCCATTCAGTGTCGGGTGTGAATTTTGTTTTAAAGAAATATTTAATATAATATATATTTCTTGGTTGAGTGAGTTTAGTGAATAAGTGTTATAGGTATTTATAGGAAAATGTAGGTGATCTAGTATAGAAAAGTATCATTAATATAATACCTATTTGACGGTGTAGTGGTTAAGTGGCGTAAGTGAATTGATATTAATATAATATTTATTTGTTAGGGTAAGTTTTATAATATAATTAATTAGAATGCCATTTTGAAGACCATTTGAAACGACAATCCAAGATGATGGGCGGGATTATTGAATTGTGGATTTAAATATAAGAAGTTAGATAGTCGAATGTTAATAATGGAATCTCGGCGAATCGCTGAGCTTAGACAGGAGTATTTGCGCAAAATAAAAGGGTACCGTGATTCAAATAGAACTATAAGTTATTTAGACGAAACTTAGTTTGATACGCATGATGTTGTCAAGTATGGTTGGGTTGACAATACAAAAAACTGTTCTTTAGATACTCCGTGTTCTAGAGGAAAACGCGTTATTATTGTATTACAAATTTTATGAATTTTGCATGCAGTTAATTTTTTTCATTCAAATTAATATAGTAGATTAACATTATTTCGCAATATTCGAATTTATAAAAAATTTATATGCACGCCATTGGGCGGCTTTTTCCTTCAAAGGGTTTAAAAATATGGGTCATTACATTAACTTTGGAAGAACTATATCAGTTACGATATCAGCATAAACATGACAATTATCTACCAGTTTTATATTTTTATTAATTATTCTTACCCATTTAATACAAAATCTCAAATGAGCAATATTTCCAATAAAGTGATACTGTTAAATATTTAATATTGGCAATTTTTATACCTCAGAGATAAAAGGAAATTAAAAGTGTATTTTCAATACGATTTACATCTTAATAATGAGAAAGTTATTAAAAGTATCTATGTAGTTTAAGGATTGTGTGCATTTATATGAATGGCAAAGAAATTTGCGATATTGCAACGTCGCTTGATCGTCTACCGCAAGCTACCGCTTAGATGGTGGTGTTAAGGTAGGCAAGAGCAAGATTTTTTGCAGCGGAAGACCATGACTTTCATCAATTCTTGGAAATGCATTTGCATTATGTCATGGCTGAGATTTACAACGGTGTTTATAGCAAAAAAAGATGAAAAAAAAGAAAATTGACAACTTCATTTTATTACCCTATAGTCGCTAGTAAAACTAGATGCTCAATTTAATTGAGTTTCAAATCATTCTATTCAGTTTATAAATACAATGTGACCAGAGGTCCACCGGCGGAACTATTAATTTATAATTATAATTTCGCCTTGGTGATTATGACTTTGTAGATAAACGCAAAAATTTAATAACATAATTAGATCAAAATGGTCTACCGCTTGTACTAATTATCAATACTGTAAATTAAACTTCCTACGCTACATTCCTCTGATTATGATAAATCCAATACCAAATACATCTGACTGCAGAACTATAACAGCTAATCATGGTTGGTTGCCTAGAACATTTCTTTACTAATTTATTTATCTTTGAATATTTTTAATAGCCTTTGGTAACTAAAAACACTTCAGTTTTCTTAAATTTAATTATTATTCATTATGTCCCTTGTTGATAAATGGACCAGATAGATAGAGTGAGTTTATTTAGCCTTAATATTCCTACTGAATTTCCTCTTGTTAATATTTCCTTTCTAACCGTTGCTTATTTTGTCTGTCTCAATAGAGTATGTAGCTAAAATCTTATATGTATAGGACATTTCAAGAAGTACGTAGACCATTAAATTTACGCATTTCTTCATTCATTCATTCGATTGGGTTGTGCTCAACAGCCCAGGCACTTGAACTGCATCTTTGTACCATTTCCCATGTTATCTACTTCCATTCCAGAAGCTTTGTGTCTTCTATGTAGGACACTAGTTTGACTGGAGGGATTTTCAGTAGTTGTAATGGTTGTATTATTTCCTGTCCAAAGTGCTTCCGTCTGAGTCTATGTAAGTTCTCGCAGAAGCAGAGTATGTGAGTAAGTGTTTCATCATAGAGTTCACATTTCCTGCACATAGGTTCACGAACTTTGCCCATTTTGTGCAGATGTTTCTTCAGGGTGCAGTGTCCAGTCATCAAATCGGTGACTGTTTTCAAATGTCTCTTACTCAGTTTCAATAGCCTGGTTGAGAGTTTCTTGTCTACCTTGTTCAGTAAACTCTTTGTATGGAGATGCCCTTGTGTCGACCTCCATTTGCAGGCCCGTGAATAGGGGGGTACGGCTGTTACAAAATACCGGGGCCCGGCAACTATGGCGCCTCGTCATGAGGCAAGTATTTCCGTCTTGTCTCTGTTTAAAAATCGGCGGTTTCATGCTTGATGTAACGGCGCATGAACATGCCGAGGTAGTGAGAGGCGAGGCGCACAACGTACTGTGTGATGTAAGAACAAGGATAGTGTTGTTCGGAGCACAGAGAAGTAACTACGCAACTGACAATAAGTATCTCTTAGGCTCCTCGTAATAATAACGATAGGTGACATTTTATATTTATATTAGGTATATAAAAAGCCTAAA
Source organism: Lochmaea capreae (assembly GCA_949126875.1). Taxonomy (NCBI): domain Eukaryota; kingdom Metazoa; phylum Arthropoda; class Insecta; order Coleoptera; family Chrysomelidae; genus Lochmaea; species Lochmaea capreae. Next base: position 7,234,666 of record OX421397.1, read on the forward strand.
ATTTTGACTAACAGGAATAAGAATGTGAAATGTGTTAATGTGAATACATATATAATACAAAAAAAACTATTATAAACTAGGAACTAGGAACTCAATTAAAGCGAAAGGAGCATATTATATAAAAACCAGAAAAACGGTAAGAATTTTTGTTAAGTAGATGGGTTACCATTCCGGTAACAGTTGCACAAACAGAACGGTCATTTAGTACCTTAGCCCGAATAAAAAATGTTCTTAGGTCCACTATGTATCAACAACGGTTGACAAGTCTAGGGACTCTGGCATTGGAATCTTCTTTAGCTCGAAAAAGTAATTTTGATCAAATCATAGACAATTTCGCCAATATGAAGGTTAGAAAAGTCGCTTTAAATATGTAATGGACCTTAATATTTAAAAGAGAGACCAAAGATTGTTTCATAGTTTTTAGAATTTAGTTTTTTTGTTATACTGTGGTGAGGCAGAAAAAACTATTAGTGATTATACATTTAAGTTCATGTTTTACTTTATTCGTTCCTACTATTTTTAGTGTTTTTGTAACTTTTTTTGCTTGCTGTATTTTATGTTTGAAATATGTACCTATTATTTTTCATGTATTGTGCAATATAAAAATGTTTAATCCTAGATTGCTTTGTGTATAAAACTAAGTATATAGTTTGGTGATAGAGGGGCCCGTCGGGAGGGCAGTACTGGGACCCGCCTGCGCTCGGCACGACTCTGTCCGTTTGACTTGGTGTTCCCTATCTAGCTAGTTCCCGATTTCCCCTCCTACGCAATCTTTTGTGATTCCACAAAGCGGTTCCGGACCTATGAAGTCTCCTTTAAAACCTTCTTTAGCTAATTGGTCAGCCATTTCATTACCTGCAAATCCCCTCATGTGCCAGCACCCATATTAGAGACACTTCGTTGTCTTTGCCAGCCTGTTGAGGAGTTCCTTACAGTTTTTTACCAGTCTAGACCTAGTTACACAATACTTATTAACATTAGGATAAAAGCTGAATTCAGAGAATATGTCTCCACATGTTTACTTGATACTATTCGTGACTAAATGTACAAAGGGACCAAATAAAAATATTTAGACTTTTCAAAATTAAGACATTATAATGTAAAAAAAGATGTAATGTATGTGTGTAATTTTTTGACCCAACCATACCATACCATACCATAGATGGGTTGAAAGCATGCAGTCAGGAAGGACCGTTAGTGTGGTACACAGACGGATCTAAGACTGACATTGGAACAGGTGCTGGAGTCCATGGTGCTAGACCCAGGTGCAACATCCACGCATCGTTGGGAATCTTGCTACTGTATTCAAGGCAGAAATCTATGCTATCGACATGTGTTTGCAACTGAACATCGAAAGGGGGTATAGAGGCCAAAACATCCTTATTTTCTCCAATAGTCAGGCAGCACTAAAATCTTTAGCATGTCCTCAGATCAGATCTAGACTGGTCTGGGAATGTCTACAAAAACTATTAACCCTGGCTAACCATAAAAGAGTTACTCTTAAGTGGGTCCCGGGACAAAAAGCCATTGTAGGAAATGAAAAGGCATCAGACATCCTAGCAAAGCTAGGGTCTGAGACTGCATTCACAGGGCCTGAACAAGTATTCGGGATATCTAAAATTGCTGCACGTGGTTGTACATCTCGGTGGACTCAAACTAAACATCAGTCGTACTGGAGACACGTGCCAATACAGGAACACAGCAAACTCCTGGTCCAAAAACCTTCGAAGACGCTGACTAACGAAATACTAAACCTTAGCAGGGGCAAGATAGGGAAAGTGACGGGTTTACTCACCGGTCACTGTGCCCTAAGGAAGCACATGCATACAATCGGCATATATATGGAGGAACCTATCTGTCGGTTGTGGATGTAAGAGGAGGAAACAGCCTCTCACATTATCTTATATCGTGAAGCATTATCTCATTGGAGATATATACTCCCAGGATTAGAACATCCAAGAGAAGATTTCTCCAAGAAGGACCTAGTGAAAAGGCTGCTGAGCCTGATAAGGGCTACTACTGGTCTCTTCACATAAACGGCACAACCAAGAGCACAAAAAGCCTAAAGGCTGAGGTGCCGAGGACTCTAAGCCTTTGACTGGTGTGCTGAGCCAACTAACCAACCAAATAATCAATCAATGTGTGTAATTTAATGCAAAAATGTGTAGTTGGGGCATTATTGGAATTATATAAAAGTCATATTTTACATATTCGAATAAATCAATGCAAATGGGCAAAGTTCAAGTATTTCTAAATTTCATTAATAAAGTGGCAGACGTATACGGTTAATCATTAACCACAGTTCAAAAGTACAAAATTATAATGTCATTCCTCCTGATTTATGGTGTTAACAAATTCTATCGTAATCGCTGCCATTACTTTACTATGTATAACTTGTTACGTTATGCAAATCTTAGAACTTTAAACTATTATATTCCAATCACACAGGTTTGCATAAAATTTATTTCACACAATAAAATATAGTAAATCTGTATATTTGAATTAGAGTTAAAGGACTTCCTACACACCTTTAATATCTGCTGTTATTTTTTACGCAATTTGGACCGTAAATTGACGCTGAAACTAAGAGCCGGACTCAATAGTCGTTACATTTTGAATTAGAGATCTGGGAGCAATTATTTTCCACAAACAAACTTTCTATACGTATCATTGTTTAAAAATAACGGAATATTAAATTTCACAAAAAGTATTTTAGATTCTATATACACTGTGTCCGTAAAGTATGGGACAAATTTTAGCTAAACTGGCCATTTTAAGAAATAATCCTGAAAAATGTCGATTTTTGATTTTAATTTGTCGTATTTTAAAATAATATTCTAATATACAGGGTGAATTACTTTCAAGTAATGACGTCACCTTCATTTTTTTTAAATGGAACACCCCCATTTTGTCTTAATTTTCGGATTACTCTAGCTGAGTTGATTCCAAAAATGTATCACATGTTGATTCCAATTGGTACAGGGTAGACAAAAATACAATAGTTTTGTGTGTGCTCATAAAAGTAACGCGTAACATTCTTTATTAGTTATATTAACAATATTATCAAAAATACATATTGTCTAGCGGACAGAGTATGATGAAATACATGACTTTATAAATGTTCGAACTGCAGCCCTTGCTGTATTTGACAGTAATCCAAACGGTGTACAAATTCTTGTTGAACCTTGTTTATTGTGTCTTAAGAAATATTGTTTATTGCTGTCCGAATTCTCTCTTTTAATTCTTGAATATTTGCTGGTTTTGTTTGATACACAACATTATTCAGATGGCCCCACATAAAATAATCCAAAGGATTGAAATCTGGTGACCTCGCTGGCCATTCAATAGGTCCACGTCTACCAATCCACCTGTTCGGAAAAATTTCATCTAGGTACCTTTTAACATCTACAGCATAATGTGGAGGTGCACTATCCTGTTCAAACCATAAACTTTCATCAAAACCTCCAGGATTACCTCATGAGCCCACACAAAACTATTGTATTTTTGTCCATCCTGTACCAAATGGAATCAACATGTGATACATTTTTGGAATCAGCTCAGCTGGAGTAATCCGAAAATTGGGACAAAATGGTGGTGTTCCATTTAAAAAAATTGACGGTGACGTCATTACTCGAAAGTAATTCACCCTGTACATTAGAATATCATTTTAAAATGCGGTAAATTAAAATAAAAAATCGACGTGTTTCAGGATTATTTCTTAAAATGGCCTGTTTAGCTAAAAATGAATTTGTTCCATACTTTACGGACACAGTGTATACTTACACATCATAGAAATTTGATAAAAAATGTTTCTGAATACTTCGATAATCAATCCCAAGATTCACTACCAACTGCCGCTGAAACTATCGCCATTTACACTGTTAAGAAAATTAACAATAAATATATTAAATTTGACTAAAAATGTTGAAAACTCTATACGCATTGAAGAATTTTGATAAAACGGTTTTCTGAGAACTTTAATAATGAAAACCAACATTCAGCCGAGCATTCAGCATCAACGGCCGCTGAAACTGCCGCCATTTACATTGTTAAAAAAATTAACAAAATATTAACTTTCACAAAAAATGTTGTAGGTTCTATACACATTGAAGAAATTTGATAAAACTATTTCTGAGTACTTTAATAATCAAAACCAACATTCAATATCAACGACCGCTGAAACTATCGTGATTTACAATGTTAAAAAAATTTAGAAAATATTAAACTCCTCTTAAAATGTAAATTTTATAGACAATAAAGAATTTTGATAAAACTAGTTAAAGATTCAACAGTGTTAATGGCGGCGGATAATACTAAAAGATTGTTTTGATTATTAGAGTTCTCAGATTTCTACGAGGATTTCTATAACAGTGCAGATTTTTAGCAGGCGGTAATATTGAATGTTTGTGTTTATTATTAGAGTACTTAAATGAGGATTAATCAAATTTCCACTGATGCGTATAGAACTATTTTTGTTAAATTTGATGTTTCTTTTTAACAGTGTAGGCGGCGACAGCTCCAGCATTCGTTAATACTGGAAGTTTGTTTCGATTATCAGATTATCATGCATACGGTGCATAGAATATGTTTGGTAGAAAATCATTGCTCAACTCAAAACTAATCAAATTTTAACTTATTATTATATTAAACCCGAGTAAATTCAAAAAATTCGTTATTTTGCCCTATTTTAAAAAGTTGAGGTGATTACCAAATTGAGATATTTATTTGTTAATAACATCCGATCTTAGTACCATACGTGAAATAATTGGTTGGAATCAGTATATTGAGAAAAAACCCACATTTAGCCTAGTCAAAGTACACTTAAAACCTCACAAAAAATACAAAAAATTTGAAAATTCAAAATTGGGTATTTAAAAGGGTTGTGTTTAACATGAGAAAAACTTTACGTTGTTAGGCATGCGATTTACCGGAAAATTGTCGAGTGAAAGTTTTTGTTTTTTTGCTCTAATTGTTTAAATAATAAATATATAGAAAAACTTCCGAATCAAAATTTGTAGCTGATGCATGTATCTACAAATTCTGTCTGAGAAGTTTTTCTGTAAATTAAAACGTTTACGAGATGAAATTAATTTCAGTGGTATTCAATTCGTGGTTACGCGCGAACGGCCCGTGAGCCAAATTTATTAACCGCTCGACTTAAAAGTTAATAATTTTGGGCTTTCATTCTGAAAAAATAGATAAACCGATGTAAAATGTATAAAAAGATCTCAACTTTTAGATAGAAATACTTTCAAATTTGAAAATGTAGATTTTCTGACTGTAATATCAATTTATTATAATTCCTATTTAATTAATACTTATCTTAGCGAAAATTCCTTTTGGATTTAGCCTTACAAATGAGCATAAAACATTATTATTATGGAAGCAAAGCCATCAATATTTAGAATTTTAAACGAATGCTCCTTAAAAATCTGTTTTTTTGCATGCTTAATTTTACTTGTTTTTTTTAGACTTCATTCAATTATCTTTTTTCGAAATTAATATAATTCAATTAAACTTCACTACTAAACACTTTGAAGCATCTACTTTCGAAACTACTATACAGTTTTTCTATATATATATATAAATTTTTTTAAATAATGGACAATTATTTAAAATAAATACGTAAATCAGAGGTCTGTCAGCAAACCTTCTACAACTTTTTATACCGTTTATGATATTATCTAAAAATTTGTGAACTTTATAATGAACCTATTTAGAAGTGATCGCGATACAAAAGAACACACTTATGGCTCAGGTAAGAAAGAGAAGGGAGCATAAATAAAGGTGAGAACGCAGGTGAGAGAGCGTGGAAAATCGATGATAATACATTAAAAAATTTTAGAATTTTAGAACACATTTCATATGAAAAATTTCATTTTTTATTTACTAATGCAGATACAAAAAAAAATGTTTAAACAAATTTTGTAGATAAATGTATTAGCTACAATGTTTGATTTAAACATTTTTCTGTTTTTTTTCATTATTTAAACAATTAGAGTGAAAAAACAAAAAAAATTTCTCGACGATTTTCCGGAAAATCGCATGCCTAGCATCGTAAAGTTTTTCTCATGTTGATCACAACCCTTTTAAATACTCAATTTGAAATTTTCAAGTTTTTTGTGTTTTTTTGCGGCATTTTACGTATATTTTGCGTAGTTTGACTACGCTAATTGGACATTTAATTTAAAACGTCTGAAATCTTTAACGCAACTACGTGCAGTGCTTTTTGGCACGTTTGGATGAAACATGTTATATTTTACGTCAAAAAACATAAAGAATTCATCTAATATTAGTTTAAGATTTGATTTGCGTTTTAATAACCTACTACAATACTTAAATTATTTTAATTACTGCATAATACGTGACATAAATTAATTGGGGTACCTAACCAAAACTATTGAATATTTATTTGTAATTCAATGCCAATCAAGAGAGAAATAAGTACCTCTTTTATAAGATACTGCCATCAAATATATCAAATTTTCACTAAATACTAACATCAAAACACAACACTTAACATAGTTCACACACGAAAATGATCTAATTATATATGTTTAAGAACAAAACAAACCAATCCGCTAGGCGCGCGATGTTATAACTTAACCAATGGAATATTAAAGCACGCGACTTAGCCAATCCGTCGGGAGTTCTGAACTACACTTCGCGGCTTTTGTGTAAATACTAAAAGAGAACCCGTGAGCTTATACTGAGCGTTGAATGAACCCTTTCCTGTTCCAACACAGCATACGTACATAGACTATATACATGATACCGCCAGTTTTACTACTGTTTGATTTCGTTCATCTCAAACTTCGACTACAGTAGATGACGTTTTTTTTAAACAATTTTTTTAGTACCAGTTTACCATAAATTTAATGTGTTATTATGATAATCAATATTCGCAACACATCGGTTTGTTTATGAATGTTGCATAATAGTACAGTTGTGCACTCTCTCAGATCTTGAATATAGAGTGAGTAGAAAAGTGTTTGTTATAATTATTATGGCCACAAACTACTTGATAATTTTGTGGAATGTATTGTAAATAACCTATCAGTGGCGGATCATCGCACAGGAGATGTTTGTGCCTGCGGCATCAGAAAGGGAAAAGTTGATCCTTAAACTTTTGCTGTATAATATAGGCATTTTTTCTTGACGAAACAGTTTCAAAGACCGTTTTGAAACGGTTTCGTCGTGACGTAATGGTTAGTGGCGATCGCAAAAATAAGACGTTTTAAAACGTCACGTGATCAGTATCTATTATGCCATCTGCCAAGCCAGTTTCGCTTTGTTGACGTTTGTCTTTGGGCATAGCTTCGATATTACAATGTTATTGTTTTCTAGAACTTGTTGAAGTTGAGCATAACATTTTTGAGCAAAATCAGGATCTAAAATCAGCAATAATATTTAATTTAACAATGAAAAAATTAGAATGTCTAGTTTAATCTTACAATTCTCTAAATGAACAGCGGTGGATTTATCCAGTGTTATTTCATATTCACCCAAAGTGACTATCACCATTTATTCCATTGCAAAACACAAACAATTAAACAAACCGGTGCTATAAAAGTGAATAAATTACAAACGGAAATTCCGTTTGTTTTGAATAAAAACATCAACAATTTCAAAAATGACAGTAGTGACACTGCTGACAGCTTAAAACGGACTTGGAAAACGTTTTCAAACGTTGACAAACAGTTTTATTCCTGACGTCATTAACCGACCAAGAAAACAGTTTTTCAAGAAAAAATGCCTTATGTAGATTTGAAGCGAAGTAAGAACAGTTGTCTCAGGGCAGAGCCGTGCCGGGGGTGCAAAGGGTGCATGGCACCCGGGCGGCATAACACGGGGCGGCAAAAGGCAAAGTGTCTCTAAAAAAAAATAACAGAACCCCATCATGCAAAAAATATTTAGTCGCAAAGCGCAAAGTACCTTACTTTGATAGTGGCATTTTTCCGAAATATTGTATTCTTATTATTACAACAGTACCAAAATAGTGCGTTGAGCGTTCGGGCGAATCGAGCGGCGTAAAAAAGATAATAAATAGGTAATAATAAAGAATAAGCCGCTTGCCGCAAAAACGACAGAATATATTAATAGATTACTTGAATAAAGGGATCGCGGCTTTTCTTTTGGCTTTTGGCTTTAGACTCTTTACCGATTTTGAGAATGTGGGATTTTTTATTTTTCTAATGCCGACAATGTCGTGTTTTCGTGTTTATCTAAGTTTGCGTAGCCTTTTTTTAACTTTTTTAATTTAAGTTGATCAGTTGAAAACCAAAGAGCAAAGAGTAAAGATTGCGATATTACGAATTAGGGAACGAGATCAGTGTCTATTTGATTTATTTTTATTTAGTGATTGTGAACGGACTGAACGGTAGATTAATTATTTTATATTAGTTCAATTCTTATGCATTTTCTTAATGAAAAAAAATAATGTTCTAAATTTTTACCTCATATCTCGCCTCACTAATCAAATTTCGACTACGTACGGTAATAGGGCGGCATATTTTGTTCTTGCACCCGGGCGGCGGATACCCTAGGCTCGGCCCTGAGTAGGCGACTAAAAAACGTGAAATCATATTGATTATCTATTCTTCGCGAAATAATGGCAGCAAGATGACGGGGAAAACAAATTTTTTATCTTGATGAAACTTGGGTTTTTGCAAAATAATATAGTTTCAAACAGTTTCTATTAAATTGTTGTAAAATATTTCGTCAATTTTGAGTACAACTCTGCCATATCCAATAAACACCCGTTAGTTAGGGGATTATTGCATTCCAATACGCTCTACTTGAACAATACTTTGTGTACTTGTTGAAATAAACATAGACAAACATTATTCTTATCTGGTTATCAGGTAACGAATAAATAACTATTCAATAATAGCATTGTATAAAGTTATACAATGTCAATAGTAACGAGACTGAGCCTAAAATACATAACATTACGGAAGCTTAACGGTATCGAGTTCCAATAATAAAATCTTGATGATCTGATAAGTAAGAAAATAAGAAGATTAAATAAAGCGGGCAGGTACCCGAATACCAGATTGAACTTCACAACCGGTCACTTAAGATGTATACGTCATTGAACATTTCATATTAAAGTACCTTTCACAATAGTTCGTTAGCACCACTTCCTACGAAATACTGATAAAAACCAAAATATGCCACATAAGAATTAACAAATATTTGAATCTTCTCACCGCCTGTCGCCGCGCTTTGAGGCGAAGCGTGAAGAGAAACGACTCCTAGTTGGTCCGAAGAGAATTCGCGCGTCCACCGACGCGTCACTTCGCTCCGGGTGGGCTGCCATATAACTTAATGTAAATTACTCGGGCGAAAAATCTACAATTAGTCCAGTATATTTAGACATAAAAATAGTGGTCAAATAACAAAAATTACCGGAGAGCCTAATATTACAAATAAAGTTTTAAAAATCCCCATCGATCTTATGTGTGCCACAAAAGTTATTCGAGATCAAAGGTCTAAATTCAAGGTTTTTTGGATTTTTCTCGAAAACGGTAAGTTTTATCAAAAAAAACCTCAAGCCGAAGCTGTAGATCTTGAAATTCTGTACAAAAATCGTTTTTTTAATGTTTTTCCTACGAGTTACCATTCCTGAGATATCGCGTTTCTAACAGCCAGTTTCACAATATTAGGTTACCTTAAGAAGTAACCATCGGTTACGACAAAATTTGGGTTTCACAATATGTGGTCAGGGGATAAGTGTAGTTTAACTATTAAAATATTCAACTACAACCCAAAGTATGGGTAAGTGTGCTAACCAAGGAAATCTAACCTAATTTATGGTTGTCAATTGCATCAACTGTCAAATTTTAAGACTATATATTGTTATTTTTAATTACAAATAATTAGAAATATGAACGATTACGGCCAAAAATTATTCGTCCAAGACGTGATTTTTTCTGCAGATTTCGTTTGTCCAGGAGGACAGAAAGTCTGTTGGAAGAAATTGAGGAGGCTATTTCCCATTCAACAGTGAGGTAAGTTTAATCAATTTATCAAGAGTTAAAAAAATATTTTTTCCATTGTAATTCTCCATTAGTTTAATGTGATTGTGAAACAAGTTCTATTGGTTAGTGTCTCGGTTAAGGTCACTTAACCCTGAAAGTTTACCACCGATTGTGAAACTGGCTATTAGTGTCACATTATACAATATGATATGCACATATAAGCCACGTATATACATAATCTTTAAGACTGACTGCGTATTAAGTATTTACAGAAATTAATTTCACACTTCTAACAATAATTACAGAAGGAATTCGCTTTCTTCTTATGGTTTATGGTGCTCCAAAAAAAATTACTTGTATTGATAAATACCGATACTTAACTTTTGTAAAAAATACGCGAAACAAGAAACAAATACAATTATCATGTCTTCCTCCAACATCGGCATCTGCTATTCAACACTTGTATCGAGTATACTATCAAGTTCAAACATGGCTAGGCAATCGACTGAACTCAGAAGACTGGGGTTGGAAATTGATAGATAATACTCTGAATCCGATTCAAACTTTACTCCCACCTGCTCCAGAAAAACTCCTCAACACTATTTTTTGCAAATTGCAAAAAAAAGGTTGTAGTACCAAATGTGGCTGTAAAAAAGTCAGGTTGCTGTGTTCTCCAGCGTGTACCAATTGCTAAGGTCAGTCTTGCTCAAATTTCCAATTGAGTACAATAGAGGAATATTTCTGTGATTGTAAAGAAGAGACCAATGACTTAGCCACATTTGAACAATTTATGAATATCCAGCAAGAGGAAGAAAAAGAAATCGAAGAAGACGCGACTGTTGCAGTAGACTTTCAAGAGTATGAATCTGATTAAAATATCTAAAGAAATCAAAACAATAGTTAACCCAATAATTAATAGCAATAATATTGGAATCGTGATATCTCAGGAATGGTAACTCTTAGGAAAAAATCATGAAGACCCTTTTTAAGATCTAGAACTTTGGTCTGAAGTTTTTTTTGATCAACCGTTTTCGATAAAAATCCAAAAAACCTCAAATTTTCAACTTTGACCCCGAATAACTTTTGTAGCACACATAAGATCGATGGGGATTTTACAAACTTTATTTGTTATGGTAAACCCCAGCTCTACACCAACATTTGGCTCTCCGGGAGTTTTTGTTATTTCAAATGTCTATATTGACCGGAGTAAATTTTTTTCGCGACGCTTCGGCAAAGTGCGCGTGAACTTTCACACGGTTTATTGCTCATGTGCGTTCACGTGAACTCACGTGAAATGAAAATAATGTGTTTCCGCCTTTACTAACCGAACCAAACAAAATGTATTTAATTGCTTGATTAGTCCCATAATTCCATTATTATCAGTCCACTGTTTAATTTCTACTAGTGTTTAGTTGCTTCTTTCTTTCTATCATAGAACCAGCCGTTACTAACTTACACTACGAAACTTACAAAAAAACAGGAAATAAGAAAGGCACTTCTTTAAATACCTTCTTAGTTTTGTCACGTAAGTCTGATTTGCAAGATAAGAAAAATTCTAGTAAGACAAGATTTCTTGTCGTGATAATACTTTACTTTTAAATAGTCGTTCTTGGCATTGTTCAAGTTAGCAGCTCGCATAATAAAATAATTAGAAAAGAGTAAACAAGAGATAACGTGCATTTTCTGTTATAAAAGATACGTTTTGTGGTAATTTTAATTGGTTAGTTTGGAAGAAATATTACAGTTTACTTGTAACAGTTCAGTTTTTGTCCGATTAATTAATTATGTCGTGTTTTTTTCAAAATTAAATAGAATTTTCAATCACTAGTTCATTTCAATTGTTAGGAGTTCAATAATTAACACAAGGGCTGAAAAGTCCCAGGCCTAACAAAGAAAACACGTTTTTTTGTTCAAAATTAGTTTTATCCATCAACGTAATTTCCATCAAGAACAACGCAATAATTCCAGCGCTGCTCTAACATTTCAATACCTCTTTTGTAGAACGATATATCTTTTGCCTCAAAATAACCTCTTCATTTGAGCAAAATTTCTCACCGGCGAGCATTTTTTTTAGGTCTGCGATTAGCCAGTAGTCGCTGGGAGCCAAATCTGGCGAATACGGTGGATGTGGGAGCAATTCGAAGTTCAATTCATGTAGTTTTGCCATTGTTTTGATTGACTTGTGACACGGTACGTTGTCTTGATGAAACCAAATTTTTTTCTTTGCCATATGCGGACGTTTCTTTGAGATTTCGGCCTTCAATAGCTCCAATAACGCTATAAAATATTCACTGTTGATGGTATTTCCCTTTTCAAGATAGTCGATGAACATTTCACCACGTACATCCCAAAATACCGAGTCTATAACCATTCCAGCTAATTGTTGTGTTTTCAAGCGCTTTGGACGAGATTCTACAGTTGCTGTCCACTCAGATGACGATTGTTTTGATTCCGGAGGGGAGTGAAGGATCCATTTTTCAACCATTGTCACATATTGGCTCCAAAATTCCGGTTTCTTATGTTTAAACATGGTCAAACACTGCTCAGAAGCATCAATACGTTCTTGTTTTTGGTCAACAGTGTGTAAACACGGCACCAACTTTGAACAGAGCTTTCTCATAGTTAAAAAGAAAACCACCTCTTCACTTCTTAGAAATCAGACAACCTGGGACATGCCACAAGATGGTATGATGAAAAAGTATAACTTTTCAAAGAAATTCGTTACGGAATTAAGCAACAAGAAGGAATGGGATCCAAATACCATTACCAGACTTGGAAAGAATGCCATTCAATGGTACACAGACGGCTCAAAAGCAATAGAAGGAACTGGGATAGGAGTGTACGGGCCAGGAACCAAACACTCTGAAAGCTTGGGAAAAACCCCAAGTATCTTTCAAGCGGAAATTCACGCAATAAGAAAGTGTGCCCAGTTCAATATTGACAAAGGATATAGAAGGCAAAGGATTATCATAATGTCTGATAGTCAAGCAGCCATTAAAGCGCTGAGTTCCTGTGTAATCAGTTCCAAAATGGTGTGGGAATGCCTAGGCAAACTTAATGAACTAGGCGAGAACAATATAGTCACCTTACTGTGGATTCCAGGACACACTGGAATAGAAGGAAACGAAATAGCAGATGAACTAGCAAAGAGGGGGAGTGAAATACCCTTTTGGGGGCCGGAACCTTTTTGCGGAATCAGCTCCAATGTAATATTGGAAGAAATAGGTAAAGCCGAAGAAAAGAGAAGATCTGACAATTGGAAAGATCTAGTAGGGCTTAGGCAATCAAAGATTCTTCTGGGTGACTACAACCTGTTGAGATCAAATGAATGCATAAGTCAAAGCAAAACTGCACTAAGAGTTTTAACAGGAATCCTAACGGGACATTGTCGCCTGAATGGACACCTTAAAAAGCTCAAAATAGTGGAGGAAGAAGATTGTAGATTTTGTGGAATGGAAGAAGAAACCTCCATCCACATACTTGCGAACTGCACAGTATTTCAGAATCCTAGGGCACAGTACCTGGGAGACTACTGGATAGAAGAGGGACAGTTACCTAAGTTGAGGCCTGCAGATATCCTAAAATTCCTCCGGGAAATAGGACTAAAGGAGCTACTAGTATCTGAGACTCTCCTCAGAAACTAAGTAGAAGTAAGGGGGCACAATAGATCTTTTAGGTCTCAGTGAATGTTACCCCAAAATACATACATACATACATACATAGTCAATTGCTCATGTAATATAAAGCCTACACGTTCTTTTGTCAGCTAACTCACGCAATTCCAATTTTCGATCATTCAAAACGATGTTTGTGGTTGTTTAAAATTGATGGAATTGTGTAAAATAAACTGTGATATACTCAAATATGATATATTTTTAGAACAATATAATTTTGTATTTTGTTGTCAAAAACAACACCATAATTATGTCTGTCACAGTGTTCACCGGACTCTCCCTTTAATTTTTTCTGTCCCAAAATTTAAAGATACCTATGAAAGGACGGAGGTTTGCATTTAAGGAGGTAAATACCACATTGCTGGAAAAGCTGAAGGGGATACCAATCATACATTACAAATTTTTCATAACTTTAGTTAAATTTTATTCACAGTCTTCAGTTACCACCTCCGATAAAGAAGGGAGCTTACTATTTTTGAGTGCTTGGTTGAATAGTTCTGTTATGTTTACGACTGGTGAAACGGAGAAACCTTACCTCGGTCAGCGACCACTTGGGTCCTGTACCCATGCTCACCCAGTGTAGATGGTAGGAAACATAACCAATTCCAGATTTACCTGGTTTAACGTTTGAATAACTGAAACTGGCAGAGCCGTAGTCTTTCTGAGCACAAACAGTTTCGGTTGGATTTCTATCTTCCTATGTGTGTATATTGGGATGAACTTCAGTGAGACATAAAAGATCTATTGCTCCTGTAATGCATATACAGGCTGTTCTTTGAATTTCGAAGATGTTTTCTCTCGTCGTCAATAGGCTAGTTCTACTACTCCATCCAGCCAAAAATTTTTGGGCGACAATTCCAATTTTTCCCTGCCAGGTTTCTGCACACCATTACACCTATATTTTTGTTTTGCCCCAGAACTGGTACTTCAACGAAAAAGGAAGTCCTATGCTAATTGCTTATGCGTACCAATTTTAATGTAGACAGACTAGTAAGGACATAGTCTCCTGGTTAGAACAGTACCTTGGAGTATTATGAGCATTGAGCGATTTCGTCTTTATCGTGCCTGATGGCAAGTCTGACCAAAAACAACTTGTGAATAGATTTAGAGAATTCGTCAGACATTTTCCAATATAACGCTGCCTATAGTTACTGCTTCACCTACTGATATTCATCCTACCTAAGGCACTGATATCCCTGCACTAAAAATGGGGCACCAAATTTGTTTTTTGATAGTCTCTGTTTTAAGTCGAAAACTTTCACTTTCCACTTTTTGGTAAATTTAGGAACCTTGTTCATTCTTAGTTATTTATATTTTTGAATAATACATTTCCTCATATGACAAATTCGTTCTGAAATTCCCTTCCCCAGTGGTGGAATAATATTAATTTTTTGGGTTGGCAGCTTGGACCGAAGTCCCTCATTGATTTTTGTGCCAAAACTAGTCAGATATATATGATATTACTTTATTTGGGTCACCTATATTACGAAACTATTTAGATGTATGTATTTTGGGGTACCTTACACTGAGACCTAAAAGATCTATTTCTAGCCCCCTACTTCTACTTGTGCGATTGGAAATATTTATAGAGATAGTAGAGGAAGAGGAATCAATTTCCAGATTCAGGTTATTATTATTTGAAGTAGTGGAGGTATTATTTGCGATGTTTTCAGACCTCGGATTTAAAGGTGAAGGTTCAATTGAATTCATAATTTGTTGTGCCGTATCCATCTTGTTTTTCAAGGAATCGTGGATGTATCCTTCTGCAACTGATGATGATTTCCATTCTCCGTGCCGTTTTAATGATGTTAAATCACCTCCTGCTGCGTCAACTAAAATTGTAGCAGAGGATCTTCGAAATGTATTATAATTCTGGGTTCGGAAGTTTCAGAAAAACTGCTATCTGCTTTCCCATTTGTTCCGAATTTATTGATTCCAATTTTTTGACTAGTACATTTACCATTCTGGTGGTTGGGGAAGAATGGATTGGTTGAAACATTATTCGGTCAGAGCTCTATATACTTTGACAAAGTGAATGGAAACATGCATCCATGAATATCTGATAAAACTTTTCATACCTTTTTTTAGATTTTTCAACCAAAGATTGACTGTACTTAAACTGACAGCTTTTAGAGGTTCTGGTGTACTGCAGTTAAGTTCATTTTTGCTTTCTGAATTCATTTTAACAAACACTCAGTTCTAAATCACCTCAGGTAGGTAGGTATATTGTCAAATTATGATATTTCATGGCGAGTCTGATTCAAACATTGCACCCCATATTCCATTTCAATTTTGTACAACTGGTATTAATTGTTTTGTAGGTAATTAATCTACTTTGACGCTGATTGGCCATAGTCGTTGAGTAATTGCTCTTTACATAACGGGGCGTGGCTTGTTTAGTGTAATGCATCCGGTTACTCAACAAAAATGTTACATAAAAAGTGTCCATTTTTCAAGAATCATAAAAAAAATTTTTAAATTTAAGATTGTAATTTTAATTACTCCACTAGGAGATAAAGTGGTACTTTATATGTTTCAT
This sequence comes from Lochmaea capreae, assembly GCA_949126875.1. Lineage (NCBI taxonomy): Eukaryota > Metazoa > Arthropoda > Insecta > Coleoptera > Chrysomelidae > Lochmaea > Lochmaea capreae. The sequence continues at coordinate 7,250,862 of OX421397.1, forward strand.
ATGTCTGTGTGGATAAAAGAGTTGCCTATTATTGATTACTCATTAGTCCTGGTATGATATTTTTATCAATTTTACTACTTGTAGAACTTGTTGATATCAAAATGAGTACTAACCACACTAGCGGTATCGAATGGTACGCAACCAGCATTGCATTCCGCTTATTTCTCGTAGATGCAAGTTTTTTTGTGGTGTTTCAGAATAAACAAGTGGGATCATTTTATTATTACATGAGATGGAACAAAAAAATTAGGACTGAAAAAGTACAGATATAAGGTTCTGAAAATATACAAGCCCAGTACTGTTTAGAACTTTTAATTTATTTTAATAGAATATTACATAACGAGACTTGTAAAAAGCTAATTACATTACTCGCCGCTACGCGGTTGGCGCAGTAATTTTACAAGCCTGTAATAATAAGCTGACAACTCAAATTGTGTATACCCAATCCATAAATTTCTGGTTTTCTCCGTAGTAATCGCAGCTAACTGCATATTATTGGGTGGTGTGCTACTTAAGTCATCTTCACTATACGATTAACTCATTATTTTTTTGTATTGAAATTCACCATATTTATACTGAAAGATTATTAATTTAAATTTGTCAAAATAACGTCTATTAATTCGTTTCCAAGGTAACTCATCGACCAACTGACTTACAAGGTTATATGAATGATATATCACACGTTTTATATAGAACTGAGCCCTTATTCTCGAATCTTGATCGAAAATGTCGCGATTGACATTTGTCGAACAAAAATGTAGCACCACAGTATACACCAGCAAACAAGAAGAGAAGCTTCCTATCCTTTTTTTGTATGCACATGTCTGAAAATGGAAAGGAAAATGAGAATATTGTTCAAGGCAAATAGAATGACGTATTGAACTGACAAAACCGCAAACATATCTTGCCAGCCCAGATATTAGCATTTTTTGGTGAGTGTTGAGGATTGTTGGCTCACCCAGTAAGTTGTAAGAGAAATTATGTTGCTAGAATTGTTTTGAAAATGGAATAACACGTGAAAACGTATAACAAACATATTTATTAACATCACATAATATGCTCTTGACCCCCGATAGAAATTTATGAAAAACGCACCTAATCATTTAAATACACAAAATGCTTGCCATCACTTGCTAGGCACAAATCCAGCAAACCAACTTCAAATGCAATTCCTTCTATCTTCTGCCAAATTTCGTTCGTAATCAAGTTTGTGTTTGACGGCCATTGAAAACAGACAACCTCGTGAATGTTGAAGACAATGGAAAGAAAAAGAAAACTTCGAACCAAATCTTCATACGTCCAGCCATTTTTTTAGGTTTGGAAACGGAAAATATTCGCAGTAGCTAAAAACGGAGAATATACTAGATGCGGTAGCAGTTCGTAGCCTAATTTATGGTGTGTATTGTATTTTTTTCGCCAATGCTTTCGTTTCTGCTTCAAATTAACATCGAATCTGTCCAAAAGATCCAAATAATTTTTGACGGTGATAGTTTACCGTTTTCGACAGCGCGTATATCTTGATTATTCTTTGGTCTCTGTTATGTTCGCTTGGATCCATGTTTCGTCCACGTACATGGCAAGATTTTGCCACGGTGAAAGATTCTACCAGGTCATTTTTCCAGTGGAAATACGTTACCAGGATAAGAGTTACGTGAGCTGTCAAAGAACTGTTCAAAAAGCCGTATTTTCGAAGAAAAAAACTTCTCACATCAATTATATCAGAATAATAAATTTATTAATGTGGCAATAAAAATTTAGATATAAAAACAACTATCATCAAATAAAAGTCAGATTCGTTTGAAAAGAAAGATACATTTCCCGTCGTTAGACTTCAAAACAGCGGGAAACCTATTAAATATTATTAATAATAACAACACCAGTATACAACATTAGAAGATTGGAAGATTTAATTACTCCATTTATTATTACACAAGGCAAATAAATCTTTTATACTTTTGAAAAGCGGTGATTTGAAAAAAGTGATTGATCTATTAGGAATCAGTGGGAGGTAACGTTAAACATACTAAATGAAACCAGAAATATTATTTTTCCACGGTCGGGAGTAGAAATCAGTTTCTATGACATCAAAATTAAAACAGAAGTAGTCGATTATTCCCAAGGGAGTATAATGAAAAACGTTCTCCATAATGTTAACTCCCTTGGGAATAATCGACTACTTCTGTTTTAATTTTGATGTCATTGAAACTGATTTCTACTCCCGACCGTGGAAAAATAGTATATACCATTCGGGAGAGATGCTATTTTGTCCTCGGTGCATTGTAGCCATCGGGCTTCAAATTGCACCTCTGCCAAAATAACGTATTTCTCTCCCTTATAGTATAATGTACTATTTAATACAGATGTCGAAAGGAATAATTATAAATATTCCACACTCTATGAATTTTTTGAAAAATGATATTTTTCAAAAACAGTGGCCGTTCAACTAAGGAGCAACAACTACTTCCCGTGCTATATGCACCGCCGGATATTGAATTACACCCAAAAAGTCAAACGGGGTTGGTATATCTACAAGATATTTTAAAACGAACCTTTCTGGTTTGCAATTAGAAGGGACAAGACAACTTGTAGACTGGTTTCGGCGTATTTGCGCCTCATCAGTACAAGGTATGTGGTGTCCGTCCGAGAATCTCCAATCCCGGACTGAAGAGTACACTTCAATCACAATCAATACATGTCTTCCAGTAACGGAAATGTAAAGATTGTGACGGTAGCGACCTCTACGACAATATTACAGGAAACTGTAATAAGATTTACTATTTAATACTTTTTAATGTCGATAAAGAAATAATAAGTATAGTATTATCTCGATCCTTTTTTCCCATTTCACTTATTCGATGGTTTTGTCGAATCTCGCTCGTTTCTAAATGTAGAACCAGAATCACAAAACCAAAACACAAAACAAAATACATAATCAACTGCCTTTTTTTGTGGGCCATACTAAATTCTCTATTTTATTCAATTTTTATCTTGGTAGGTACATATGGTGGATATTATTTTGGCCTACTAAGTTTACGCCCAAATCCAGAAAAGAAGAAAGAGTCCTGGTGAGATTAACCACCTTTCTGGAGATTTCTGTGTCACCCACTTGTGGCCAAATTTATTGTCGCCATGCGCCACGCCGCAGGAAGATTCCGGTACAATAAATGGCGTTGATGAGCCTTGCCTGGCCTTTTTACAAGCCAATTCGTTGCCCTTATAACCCTCGGGCCCTGGTGCGTTTAAGACACCCATGAAATCCCATACTAGCTTAGAATTGACCTCTATGGAATCAAGTGCTTTAAGTGCAGCTTGGTTGTCTGTGAAGATAGTAACTGAAACACAGCAAACTCCTGGTCAAAAAACCCTCGAAGACGCTGACTAATGAAATATTAAATCTTAGCAGGTATATTGACGGGTTTACTCACCGGTCACTGTACCCTAAGGAAGCACATGCATACAATCGGCATATATAGGGAGGAACCTATCTGTCGGTTGTGCATGGAAGAGGAGGAAACAGCCTCTCACATTATCTTCGAATGTGAAGCATTACCTCATTGGAGATACATACTCCTAGAACTAGAACATCCAAGGATTAATCCAAGAAGGACCTAGTGAAAGACTGTTGAGCCTAGTAAGGGCTACTGATCTCTTCACATAAACGGCACAACCAAGAGCACAAAAAGTTTAAAGGCTGAGGTGCCGAGGACTCTAAGCCTCTGACTGGTGGTGCTTAACCAATCAATCAATCAAGGTATGTCTTTTCCTGCCTTTCTAGATAGGCTTATTTTAATAGCTATATATTGTCTTAACTCTACAATTTCATAGCCCCATAGTAACATCAGTAAATGATGAATTTCTGTAAGTTGAGCTGGCTTATGGTGGAATTCTGAGAACATCTGTAAGATTTATAAGCCGAAATCTGTAAGAGTTACAGGAAATGCGATTCTAACCTTACCTGTTGCTTACAGATTCGTAAATATTTACGGGCTAGACATCTGTCACTGTAAGCAGTACAGGGTGTGATACAGAGCGTTGTATTATTATTATTATCATCATTTTTCGTGTATTATTAGTCAAAAAGTTGTAGAGTTTTTAGTTTTTTTGTGATTTCTAAGTGATTATTGAGTTTTTAAGTGAACATCATTGACTTTAATATGAACGGACAATTAAATATTTTCGCTGGTATTCTGTTGGAAGAGGATGAGAATCGGTTTGTACATATTTTTTATGGTATTATTATAAAATACACTTTCCATTTTTCCAGAAATCATATGAGAATCCAACGAAGACATTTAAGGGATCAATTAAATCCGTTTGATATGCCAGACAGGCATTTTAGACAAATGTTTCGGTTGGACAAAAAGTATTATTATAGAATTTGAGTTGTAATTTATGAAATATTTCATAATATTTTATGGCAAGGTCTATTATCTCATTTTTAACGTGTAGTTTATATATTTAGGGTCTATTTTATTTACAGAACTGACTTCCTTTTTATCAACATTTAAGAAATGTATTCATCGGATCATTAATTCAATACTTTCAATAAAACATTTCGCACTAAATGTGTCGAGAGTGTCTATTTTAATATGTATGAATCAATAAATATTTTATACGCATTAGCATAAAGTTTTGGAGAAAAGACCTTTATTTATTTTTTTATCTGGATATTCTAAAAAGTAAAAAATAATTTGAAAAAATCTCAAAATTTTATTACTAATTTATTTTTAAACTTGAATAACTTTGAAAGGAGTGAAAATATCAAAAAATTATAGTTGTCCTTTTTTGTAGAGCGTCAAATTCCCTACAAGAATGTTTCTGTCATTCCGGAGTATTGATCCCTACGTGAGTTACGCAGAAAAAATATCTTGCCTGATATCAATGTCTTGCGATAATAAATTGAAAAATCATTATGACAATGCCCTTTTTAAAGTATTGTTAAGAGATAAGGTATCTTTTTTCGATTTCCGGCTGTTTTAACCAATCAAGGTGACTTTTTGATTGATCCATCTGTACATCTGAAGCTCTGGATTTGTGAAGGTCCGCGCAAGGAACTTCTGTTGCAACTGGATCAACACAAACTTTTGAAATTATTGAATTTTTTTTCAAATTTTCGTGAAGACAAGTCGAAACATTATGTAATGTGGCCATACTATTACTTTTATAAAATAAAATGATTCACTGGCAAAACAAAATTATTTTTTTATGTCTCTGACTACCCCTACTCTCTTAATATAAATATAAAGAGTTCAAAAAAGAATTATTACAGTTTCCTGTAATATTCTCGTATCGAATAAAGCGATTTAACAACAGATGTCGAAGAATAATAATGTTTATCCTAAACGCTTTATGAAGTTTTGAAAAATATTTTCCAAAAACAGTAACCGTTTAACTAAGAAGCAACAACTACTTCCCGTGCTATGCACCGACGGATATTGAATTACACTTCAAAATCAAACGGAGTAGGTATATCTACAAGATATTTTAAAACCAACTATTCTGGTTTGCAATTAGAAGGGACAACACAACTTATAGACCGGTTTCGGCGTATTTGCGCCTCATCAGTATAAGGTATGTGTTATCCGTCCGAGAAACTCTAATCCCGGACTGAAGAATACACTTCAATCACAATCAATAAATGTCTTCCAGTAACAGAAATGTAAAGATTGTGAGAGTAGCGACATTTTCACCTCCAATCGCAAACCGAAATTCGAAAAAATTTCAACAACAAATTACTTCTATCCCGGGTAGGGTGCTGCACGCGCATTTTTTAATTATTTCCAGAAATTACCTTCCCTGCTAAAAATTATTGAACATTTTGCAGGACTCAAAATATATTAAAGATAAAATATGGATGTTTCTTGTTTTTATACACTTTAAAGTGGAGGAGGCCATCAACTAACTAACGATGGTAATAGAAGTTGTAAAAAATGTTAGAAACCAATTAACAGTTGTACGACCTGATGGTTATAAACAAAAGAGGAATATCTTCACATCTTAATCGCCCATTAAAACGATAAATAACCATTCGATCAGAATTAACTTGAAGTATAACAACACCATTCAAGAAATAAATCAACATCATAAACGACGGCCGACCATTTGTGGAAAAGTAGGTACTCATAAATTTTCGACGAACTAATATTGTAAATTGTTACTCGAATCGAACCACTTGAAGCATTGTGTAACTTGCTATATATTTGTATACTGGGTGATGCAAAATGTTTGATCTCCAGGGCGAAAGTGTCCATTTAGTCCAATCAATAGGGAAATTTTCAAGAATGAATTGTAAACAGCAAAAAAAATATGGGCACATAGGTCGTGAATATGTGCAAACAAATTCGCAAAAGTGCAAAAAACGGTTTTTTGCGTTTAAAAAAAAACTACAACTCAGAAAGTTAAATAATAAAGTTGTAGATATTAAAAATACCCATTTAATCTTTGGTTTATGAAAATCGATTCATAATTTTCCGAGAAAGACGGGAAAATCCACCGAAAATAGCATATTAGTATAATAGAGTTCATATAATAGCCTTTTTGGTGTGCGTCGTTCATTGTTAATGTCCTTCTAACACGTTACGTTGGAAGAAATGGGAAAAGGCAGGTCTGTGATTAATCCTAATCAGAATATCACAATAGTGAACTGTTTAAACATATTACAAACGTTAATCCTAATCTATGATAGCAAAATTTTATTGGTTGATGTTTAGTTTACGTGCAGGCGCGACCTACCAATCGGGCGAATTTATATCGTTCAAAATACGATGCAGACGTTCCCTTCGTAGCGGTAATGTGTCTTACGTCTTTTTCTAATGTCCCACTGACAATTCTCGTCAGGTCTGTACTTTGTTGTTTACGATCAATTATTATTTATGTAAAGTAAATATTAATCTTTTTGTTAGCATTTTATTTATTTAAATAATACAAAAATAAGCGTAGATACACGGAAAAAGAGCAGCATTTTATTTTGAAAGTTATCAAATATTTTCAGTTAGAAAAAGAAGCTGGTAAACCATTGATACCTTTAACTTCAGTGAACCAAGTAAGTATTTTTTATATTAACAATAAGTGAAATTAATATAAATTAAGTTAATCCTATTTCATTAGGATTGTTTAAATATTTTATTATTATCTATTGTGTTTCAGCGCGTTTCGGATGCATTGGGAATATCCTTGCCGACTGTAGAAAATTTGGCAAAAAATGGCAGTCACAGTGATTCAGAATATACCACTAAAATAAGTAAGTCTGTCAAAATGTCCAAGGGTCCCACAATCCGAGAGAAACACGAGCATACCATTAGGACGAGTAAATACAGAATGTTTAGTGAAGGTATGTAGAAAAATGTTTTTTATGCATCGGACATTTTGAGTTAGTCCGATGAGTGAACCATTTTTACACACTTTTATTTAACTTCACTTCTCTGTTTGTCTAGATCAAATCTTGCAATCCACTTTTTACCCTCTTTTACCTAACCGATTTCATTCAAATTTTGCACACGATCACATTTTCGTTGACAATACATGTTTTTGAAAGTTTTGGATTAAAAAATTTAATGGAATTAAGAGCCTACCACTTAACAGTATAACACAGAGAATATAATTCTTTTGCAGGACTATATTTACTAATGTAAAATTATTTCAATATGTAAATTGAATATACAATTTGTTTTATTTTGCAGTGTTTTCACATCCCAAGTATTATTAATTTCATAGCCTTTTCGAATTTGGCTGAATACGATCCTGATCATTTTATTTATCAAATTTAAGGTTAGCTATACGTCAAAATAGCAAATAAAATATACGACATACCCAAAACCCGGATATACCTCACAATATTATGAAAAAAAACATTAAAACTCGTAAACAAAAGGTATTAGAAATGTTTTATAATTTTGGGGGAAAAATAAATTTTTTTCACATATCACATAATAGTTAATACCTCAAAGAATTGTACTATACATTGAACATTTTCATTTTTTCTGAAACAAAAGGTCGTGCAATATGTTTTTATTTCTTTTTTTTTTGGACACTGTGAACTCCTTCGTTGCTAATTGTATATGAACAGCTATGTACAATCAGTAAAAATCACACAACAATGGTTAACTTACAGAAGAACACTAAACAGGAAGATACTATAAGGGCCGCGCATGAATATCCGATTAAACTTATTAGTAGGGGAAACGATGCAAAGTCCTTCAGAGTCTGATAGACTCCACCTCAGTAGTTAAGGGTTAAAGCGGGATTTATAGTTTGACGTACTGTAAACGTAGACGCATTGTGAAAAGATCAACTATCAGAATTTACGTCCCTTGTTTATAAAGGAACGTAAGTGCATGACGTAACGTAAGGGGAACGGACTGGAACCACAGAGTACACCATCTAACAAGAGACGAAAGCTTTGTCGGTTCCTTTGAAGTCGGACTTACACGATATTGAGCGGAAATACGTCGAGGAATTGAAACGTAAACTACCTGATACACTGAGAAAAGTAATACGAGTATTGATTCGAAGTAAAACCATAACTACACTAAGAAAAATAGTAGTGTTGATGAATATCTCTCCCAGCTACGCCTATAGAATATTTTTTTAACCACCAACACGAGAATACCTTATTATTCATCTCATATCTGTCTAATGAGAAGTAGCTCATTATTCACCTAGGTTAATAATGAAATTCTTTATTTTTCTACAGAAATTACCTGAAAATTTATTCATTTCATGAAATGAATATCAAAAATGAACTCTAGAAAATGCCCTAGACAGAATAGATAGATAGAATTGATCAAAAATATGAAAATCGTTCAAAATAATATTAGAAATGACGTTTATTGAAGTCCGTCATTTAGATGGTGTCTACTCTGTGACGGAAGTGACGACTTGACATTGAAAGATAAACTAATTAATTCACGCATGTGCACACAAATTTGCGATCATGAAAACTACTTTCTTTCGCCTCTTGTTAGATGGTGTACTCTGTGCTGGAACAGAAGAGTTGGCCAACTTTTATCTTTTTACAGTGCGTTCTTACGTCCGGCAAATCAAAGGAAAGAATTTTGTGTGATGTCAGCGTGGCTATCAGCTGTCATTTAATGTTGTGTTTTTGAATGTATAATATGAAATTTTAACACAGGCTGTAGATGATTTGTATAATTTCTAGGTTAGTTTGAATGTCGCGAGTACTGCCCATTCGCAAAATTTCCGTTCCGTTTATTTATAACTGCAACAATTTTTACATACCGTTCGTTACGTATCCAGTGCGTCTACGTGTGGTTGTCTCTCAAATACGTATTTATAAAAGTGATGATTTGAATGATGTTATGAGGAATCTAACTAAATTTTTTTCATAGTTACCGAGAATACATATTGTTGATCATTTTCTTGTACAGTTCGATATATTTAAACTGTTGTTTGTGTAAAATATCTAGCCCAAAAGTGATGGTTCAAGTGGCGAAAAAAAAATCTACAGCGATATCCACATAAAATTAGAGTGTCTTTGATACATTCAGGGAAGTATAACGTAACGAGAAACTTTCGTGATTTTTACTGTAGACATTGCGCTTGGAGGAGCTTAGGGGTGAAATTCATAGTCGACACTTGAGGGTCACTCATACTTCACTCATCCTGATTGTATGCAGAGACAGGTTCCAGCTCCCTTGAGTGAAGATTTATAACCTAAAAACCACGTTTGTACCTTACACTGTCATTTTACGATATCGAAATTTTGTTTGGTTATTATTTGTCAGAGGTTATAGTTTCAAATTTTTCAAGAAAATTAGTATGATGGATGATTTTATGGATTTTGTAGACTATATAGATGATGATAATGCTTACGTTTATCGTTTACCTAGGTTAGTAATCACATTGGTGTAGTAGACACACAAATTCGAATTCGAATATGAATGCAATGCAACATATGTCAGATAAACGTTAAAGGACATTCGTAAATCACAATTGTTAACCAAACGCAACCAAAAGTTCCTAAAAATAACATTGATGCCTAACTTTCTTCACTCAAATTGAAGTATTACTTGAGTAATCACTGTGGATATGAAAACTCGGCTCGAGCTAAACTCAAACTAAGTTGAGTTTGAGTAAGAGTGACCTTCAAGTGTCGACTATGAATTTCACCATTAGAGTGAACTTAATATTCATTATTTATGTACGGTGACTGTAATGATAATTTTCATTCGTAATTTTTATTTCACTATTTGGTGCCTACTTACCTATGTCGAAGCAAAATGATAATCAAAGGTACTCACCTCTTTTGTCTTATGTGGTTGCAGCAACGTATCTCCACCGGCACTCTCCTCGTCATCGCTCAAAGTAGAGCAGGTCGAACAATTCGAAGATTTTCTGTACGGTTCACATATCACGTAGTCACCATCCAAACCACTTAACGTTGATCCGCAATAGTTCAAATTACTGCAAGAACTTTGTAAACTCGAGTCCGGAGATATTGAATTACCCCTACGACTACGGATATATTCAATATCTTCAAGGGTTAGACCCATTATATCGTCCGAATAATCACTAACCACGACGGACGGAGTACGCCAGTAACGATAGCGCGGTTGTTCTTCTCCTTCACTGAAAGGATAAAGATAAACATAATAATTATTGGACAAACATAGAAAATAGCCCATTGGCTATTAAGTTATTTAAACAAGAATAAAAAACTACTTTTTTTTAAACGCGCGAGAACACGAAAACTCGCAAGTGCAAAAAAGAAGCTTTATATTTAAGTTGTACAAATGGTTTTTTCAACGCTTTGTTTTTAAATATTGAAATGAAAATACCTTTTTTGATGCAAACGTCAAATTCTTATTGTTTTGGCAGTGACAGTGACATTAAGCAAAATTATTTCATCCATCATTATATCTGACAACTGACAATCGATACCACTATAGTTCTTTTTTCTTATTTTTTTGGGAATCAAACCACAATAATGTTTTTTTATTTTTTATTTCGACGTTTCGGTAGCGTTCCAGCTACCGTTGTCAAGATTAACTATTTATGGTATAAAAATAATTTTTTGGTCCCTATCTGACACAACGAAAAAATTTGACAACTAGACAATCAATAATATTTTGAAGTTTAAGACTACAAAACTTTGTTGTCAAATTTTATTAAGGTCCATTCATAGTAGATCACACCTCTGGTAAAATTTGAAATAAAATATTTTATTTTATGACATAAAATAAAATATTACTATACTATTACAGTAGGATATGATTGAAAAATCAAGTTTCACCGCTAAGCATCAACCTTCCTTTACAACAAACAATATCAGAATATAAGGAACGGAAAACAAGTAAGAGCAACAATCAATATTTTTCATCATACTTCAACACATATCGCTTCCCGACCAACTGACACAGATCAAACTGTAAACAACTACTTGTCAGTGTCATATCTATTTAAAGTCTAAAAAAATGCAATTTCACGTTGCTTGTCATTTCGGTAATTATATCCTTCGTGGAATAATGTAGCACCTCTTTTCTGAGACTTGCCAAATTGCATTTTTTTAGACTTTAAATAAATATGACACTGACAAGTAGTTGTTTACACTTTGATCTGTGTCAGTTGGTCGGGAAGCGATATGTGTTGAAGTATGATAAAAAATATTGATTGTTGTACTTACTTGTTTTCCGTTCCTTATATTCTGATATTGTTATAGACAGTTACCAACACTTTGATCACTGTCAGCTGGTCGGGAAGCGATGTTGAATTGACGAATTGAATGAGGAAAACTATTATTATGACTGAAATTTATGAAAAATATGTTATTCCCAATTATGCTAATTCGGTACTATAGTCTATTTTTATGTATGTGATAGTAGTAAAATAAAGAAGCATAATTATCTTTTGCGGCGCTATTTTATGTAGCGCTGTTTTTGTCCAGCGCTATTTTGACCAGCGCTGTTTTGTCCAGCGCTATTTATGTCCAGCGCTATTTTGTCCAGCGCTTTTTTTGACCAGCGCGATTTTGACCAGCGCTATTCTGCTACAGAGCCCCATAAAACATACATACATACTTATTACTCGAGGAATGAATTCTAGTTGACGTCCATATACAAATATGATTGAATGGTCAGAGCAAGAATGGCAGAATGGATAGAAAGCGATTAGGTCTATAATGGAGAATAAAGAAAAGGAAGAGAGAGAAAAGCAGACTTAGTTAAAAGACCACCGTAGCGTGCTGAAGTAATGCGAAGGCGGTAGAGTATAGAGTGTGGAAGTTTTTTAGTCGGTAGGCGAACCTGAAAGGGGTTGAATCCGATACATGGTCGGTCGCTATTGCATCAGACCGGTATCGCCTTGTAGAAGATTTTTGATACCACACAAAAAAAAAGGTACTACGAAAAAATATTAACTGACTACCTGAAGCAACTATGACGGCGACTCTCATCAAAGGTATCATAGGTATCTGAAGTGTGTTCGCTAGCTATATCAACGCTAAATTTTCTGTCTAGCGGCAATGGAACATACTGAGCTTCTATCAATGTTTTGCTAGGAACATTCGAATGGTCCACAGAGCATCGTGGACTGTAAGGACTTCTTGGTTTGTAGCCTGAAAATAAAACAAAATACAGTTTATAAAGATTTTTCGAAAGATTCTCAGTTTAAATTAAATTAGTAGTACGTCGATTAATCGTTACAAGAATTCGACTCTAAAATCGACTTTTTAAAACCTCTATATCTATTACCCGTGGTTAGAAGATATTAATTTAGTAAACATTTAATATATTTATTAATTTGTTTATAACAGTCGATTTATTTATTATTTGCACATTTTATTTAAGCAATGCACACACAAGTTTTATTTTTAATATTTATATAAAAGATATGTAGAAATTTTTGTGTACAAAAATTACCTTTGATAACGATTACCTAAGATTACCCCAGATTACCCGAGATTACCTGATACTACCTCAGAATACCCTAGATTACCTAATACTACCTCAGATTACCCGATATTACCTAATACTACACTTCAGATTACCAGAGATTGCCTAATACTACCTTAGATTATTTAAAACTACCTTATATTACCCAAGAGATTACCTTAAATTATTGAAAATTTTCTCAGATTCACTAGAATTACCAGAGATTTGAATAACTCAAGATTATTTTCAATATTTTCTCAAAGATATTCCACACAGAAATTGCACGGGATATGACACCAACGATTAGTACAAAATTAAGAATTAAAATGAAACATTAATTAAGAATTCGACATATCTTTATCAACTGATCGTGGAAATATTAATTCATCTAAGTGCTGCGGTGATAAGCGGCTCCTTAACTGGTTAGCAATGGGATTAGCATGCAAAAATAATCTTTCACATGGTACCGAGGTTGATACAATAGATATAAACTTCTCCGCTACTGTCCATAAATGGAGCTACATAAAATAAAGCGCCCGTTGCTACGCCGCTGGCTCACAGAGATCAGCATCGCATTCGAGGCGGCCCTACGTTGAATCACGTGGTGTCCCAAAGTTATTGTGGTGGGACTGTATCCTCATCCATATTTAGATTTACTCTTAACCTTTCAATCTTAATTTTTTCCAAAAATTACGTCGAAATTTATAGAAACTATTTCAACAATAAACAATATTATTAATGATAGTATAAACAGAATTCCTATCAACGCCAACTTAAAGACAAAACAATTCTCATATTTACTGTCTATTTCAGAAAGGTGTAGACCCCAGCCCGGGTGGTACTATCTGCACTTGATAATAAGAAAGAATTTTACAATGAAATCAATGCCAAACTATGAAAGTGGCTTAAATATTCGTTGGGTCTCTCTGTGCTCCCTTTGCATATCTAATGAGGTTTTATTACCCTATACCTTTCTGAAATAAACTATAGTGACTTGGTATCAGTGCTCGCATCACCCCCAAAGCCAATAGTTCAACGATAACCTCTTTTGAATAAAAGAACATATTTAAGAACTTCTTCTGTGGTCTGCTTGATACGTTAAATACCTGCAGTTGTGGTTTTATATCCTTGTTATTCACGTCGGAAAACCCTTATTTATATATTATCATCAGGTATAAATAAATACATATTTTTGTTACTCATATTTCTTAGAGTTGAAATAGAAATTCGTTATTTCCAGATTTATTGTCAATTTCAAATAAACTATTACTCTTATATCAGACCAAATTATTGTATCTAACGATTCATTAATAAACATTAATAAGGTTAGGAAGTCTCGAAACGATGATGTCTTAATAGATCTTGGGTTTAAAAAATGCAACATCGAAACCGATATAACACCAGACGTTCTAACCAAGAAGATAGAACATTTTTTTCAACTATTAAAGGTACGGGTTCCGGTCCGATGAATACAGACTCTGATCCCTTTTTTGCCAGACCGTCGGCCTTCTCGTTGCCCTCCACTCCTCGATGCCCAGGCACCCAAGTCCAAATGACTCTGTTCTCCTTGCCTAGTATTTCAAGGGATTGTAGACAGTTAATCACCAGGTTAGATTTTATCATGTTCGAGCTCAGTGCTTTAAGAGCAGCCTGGCTATCTGACAGGATGTGTATGTTCTTTTTTACAACAGGTTGATTCATCAGCTCTCTTGCAGCCAGTTCAATGGCGTATACTTCTGAAAGACGGTAGCGTACTTACCCAGGTTGGCTGTGATTTCAACTCTGGGTTTCCTGCTGAAGACCACCGCTCCAGCCCCGCTTCCAGTTTTGGATCCGTCAGTGTAAATCACGTAGTCCGTTTCTAGGAAGGAGATTTCTTCGCTATCCCATTGGTCTCTCGTGGGAATGACGAGCTTAAAGGGCTTGTCCACGTGAAGTTTTGTGACAGAGAGATCCGAGGGCATCCCAAGAATGTGGTGATTTTGTATATCCCTCAGTATTCCCGAGTATTCCCTCAGAATCTCTCCAATTATTTGCCTCTCCACTGATAGCATTCTATGAGCTGCTTTCCTGGCTTCCTTCTCCAACTGAATGTGGAGAGGAGTTAGTTGCAGGAGAGCTTCCATAGCTTCCGTTGGTGTGGATGATATTGCTCCGGTAATGGCTAGGCATGCTGTTCGCTGCAAGTCTTGCAGCTTTGCTCTAGCTGACTTTTGCAGACTTTGGGTCCACCAGATAGCTGAGCCATACGTGACCATTCTTTGGTAAATCCAATAAATCTGTTAGGGGTTCATACCACAAGATTTCCCTATATCCTTCTGAGATTCCAGAGGGATAATCTGGCTTTGTTTATCATTCTTTCCAAGTGGGCGTTCCAGGTGAGTTGTTTATATAAAATTCACTGTTCACTTTTGAATGAATTAAAATGTGTAATTATTTGATTGTAAGATTCTTATACCTTTAATATTTATGAAAAATATAATGAATTACACATACCAATTCATTTACAAAACATAATTAGTAGTGTCCCTGAAAATACGAACACACTATTATTCATTCCGTTTCAGCATATTGATAAAGTAAACATAACAATAACCCAAGACAAATTTCACTACGCAATGACGTCACTATTGTACATTAACCTGCTTATTGTGATAAAGTCTGCATAACATTATCACTTATAATCTCCCTAGCAGCAGAATTTAAACCGATTATTTTTTTCAGGGTCACGAATGTTTTTGTTGATAGAAAATTATCGCGAGTCAAAGACGAGGGAAATTTTCTATCAACAAAAACATGATTGAAACCGAGAAAAATATTATCGGGAATTAAATCCATTTCTAACTCTTATGGACTGCCTGAGCTCTGACGTCACAACTTTTCCAAACAAATCGATAACGCGTGTAAAACGTCATAAGAGATTTTTAATTTGCCGTTTGCAGTTGATTTAGTTATAAACAAGAGTGATCGTTGTTAGATTTAAGTAAAAAGAGATCAGTTGGAGACTTTTTTAAACGAAAATCTGCAAGGTTAGGTTAAAAATTTCTTGATAATTTACACGAGCTTTCGGTTTGTTTTGAAAAGTTTTTATGACCACGCCTCTTATGACGTCAGACTTAGGCAGTCTAATATACTCGATAGGAGCACAGGAAAGGGTCGACACCCATAAAACGGCAAGAATGGTTTCATTTGTCGGGTTTATTTAATAGTGCAAAATTCGTTTGCCACCTCATCATTGCGAATTAAATCCCATAGAATTAGTGTGGGCTCAAGTAAAAGCTAGACATAATATTAAAGATGTTAGAGAACTTTTGAAAGCGGCGGTGGGCAACGGTACCAAAGAAAACTGAAGCAATGCTGTAAACCACGTTATTAAAGAAGAGCAAAAAATGTGGGACCTTGATAATCTTGTTAAAGAAACCATAGAACCTTTAGTAATTACAATGTCTGATTCGGATGAAATTTTTTTTTTAATCTAGTGTTTTATTTCCTGCTTTTAACAAACTACTTAAACCCTTAAACTGACTGCACGACACTGGCCACCGTCTTATCATATTAATGAATCCCCATCCATTGTTGTGGAATTTACGACCCCATTGTATTTGAGGCGATACAGGACGTATCGATATAATTTTGGTAAAACCAACCTGTTTTATCATTTTATTCCACATAGAAAAAAGAAAGACTCATCCTATACGGCACTTGCTCCTACGGAAAAGGAAATACAGTATAATTACAATTAACTAATGTTTTTATAGCATTTCAGGAAAAAAATTACTATAAGAAAAAATTATGTATTACGTCCAGCAATGTATATTTCAGAAGAAAAGCTGGAAAGAAAAGCTAAAAATATTCATAATATAATTGGTTGAATAGTAGCAATAAAAATGAAGTTAGCTTCAAATTGTATTTTGACTGACTTTACTCTGAGTGACTTTTGCTAATAAGGCACTTCATTTTTGACAGAAAAAATTGTCGCTCAACTCCATTAAGTTAATAGTTAATCTCGCGTTGCTAAAAGCACCGTAAACAAAAATGAGCGTTCTAATTGGTTGAAAATAAATGTATGAAAAGTGATTAGCGAATATTATATTATTTGTCAGCTGGTGGATAAAATTATATTATAAGCAGTCTATATCATTTTCAAAGCAATAAAAATAAAAGTTAACACGTTTAATCTGTAATTTGTGGCTATGGGTGTTCCTTTATAATTTATAGTGGGAATTTTGGAGCAGCTACTTTCGATTTGAAACAGTAAGTTTGGAAAACCCACACACAAAACTATGAGTGTATGGGAAATTGCACTACAGGTAGAATGACCATGGACATTTATAAGGATTTGACCTCGAAAAATTCCTACAAAAAACAATCTTGCGTCATGAAATTGGCTATAAATTGGTAACCGGGGGTTTTTTGAAACGAAAAATCGACTGGCACAGTCTGTTTTTCAATAAAATCATTCTTTGGCCTTCAAATGACGTAATGCAATTCTCAAAAATCCACTATCTAAACCTAAAAATTCTCATAACTCGACTAATTGAAGAGTTAGAACGTTCTAGTCTTCGCCAGTCGATTCAAGGGAACATTTTACATATAGATATGAATTTTCAGTTCATATTTCCAAGCATTAAGGGAGATACCAATTAGCAAATTAACTTGTAAAAATATGCGAAAATCCACTTTCTGAAATTTCATGTATGCATAACTCGACTAATTGAAGAGATAGAACGTTCTAGTCTTCGCCAATCGATTCAGAAGAGCATTTTACATATAGATATAAATTTTGAGTTGATATTTACGAGTATTAAGGGAGATAGCAGAGATAAATTAAAATCGCGAAATATTTCCATACCTACCCCTTGCTCCAAAATTTCCTACAAAAAAAAAATTTTGCGTCATGAAATTGGCTATAAATTGGTAACCGGGGGTTTTTCGAAACGAAAAATCGACTGGCACAGTCTGTTTTTCAATAAAATCATTCTTTGGCCTTCAAATGACGTAATGCAATTCTCAAAAATCCACTATCTAAACCTAAAAATTCTCATAACTCGACTAATTGAAGAGTTAGAACGTTCTAGTCTTCGCCAGTCGATTCAAGGGAACATTTTACATATAGATATGAATTTTCAGTTCATATTTCCAAGCATTAAGGGAGATACCAATTAGCAAATTAACTTGTAAAAATATGCGAAAATCCACTTTCTGAAATTTCATGTATGCATAACTCGACTAATTGAAGAGATAGAACGTTCTAGTCTTCGCCAATCGATTCAGAAGAGCATTTTACATATAGATATAAATTTTGAGTTGATATTTACGAGTATTAAGGGAGATAGCAGAGATACATTGAAATCGAGAAATATTTCCATACCTACCCCTTGCTCCAAAATTTCCTACAAAAAAAAATTTTGCGTCATGAAATTGGCTATAAATTGGTGACCGGGGGTTTTTTGAAACGAAAAATCGACTGGCACAGTCTGTTTTTCAATAAAATCATTCTTTGGCCTTCAAATGACGTAATGCAATTCTCAAAAATCCACTATCTAAACCTAAAAATTCTCATAACTCGACTAATTGAAGAGTTAGAACGTTCTAGTATTCGCCAGTCGTTTCAAGGGAACATTTTACATATAGATATAAATTTTCAATTTATATTTCCAAGCATTAAGGGAGATACCAATTAGCAAATTAACTTGTAAAAATATGCGAAAATCCACTTTCTGAAATTTCATGTATTCATAATTCGACTAATTGAAGAGATAGAACGTTCTAGTCTTCGCCAATCGATTCAGAAGAGCATTTTACATATAGATATAAATTTTAAGTTCATATTTACAAGTATTGAGGGAGATAGCAGAGATACATTGAAATCGAGAAATATTTCCATACCTACCCCTTGCTCCAAAATTTCCTACAAAAAAAAATTTTGCGTCATGAAATTGGCTATAAATTGGTAACCGGGGGTTTTTTGAAACGAAAAATCGACTGGCACAGTCTGTTTTTCAATAAAATCATTCTTTGGCCTTCAAATGACGTAATGCAATTCTCAAAAATCCACTATCTAAACCTAAAAATTCTCATAACTCGACTAATTGAAGAAATAGGACGTTCTAGTCTTCGCAAATCGATTCAGAAGAGCATTTTACATATATATATGGATTTTGAGTTTATATTTCCAAGTATTAAGGGAGATACCAATTAGCAAATTATCTTGTTAGAACGTTCTAGTCTTCGCCAGTCGTTTCAAGGGAACATTTTACATATAGATATAAATTTTCAATTTATATTTCCAAGCATTAAGGGAGATACCAATTAGCAAATTAACTTGTAAAAATATGCGAAAATCCACTTTCTGAAATTTCATGTATTCATAATTCGACTAATTGAAGAGATAGAACGTTCTAGTCTTCGCCAATCGATTCAGAAGAGCATTTTACACATAGATATAAATTTTGAGTTCATATTTACAAGTATTGAGGGAGATAGCAGAGATACATTAAAATCGAGAAATATTTCCATAAATACTCCTTGCTCCAAAATTTCCTACAAAAAAAAATTTTGCGTCATGAAATTGGCTATAAATTGGTAACCGGGGTTTTTTGAAACGAAAAATCGACTGGCACAGTCTGTTTTTCAATAAAATCATTCTTTGGCCTTCAAATGACGTAATGCAATTCTCAAAAATCCACTATCTAAACCTAAAAATTCTCATAACTCGACTAATTGAAGAGTTAGAACGTTCTAGTATTCGCCAGTCGTTTCAAGGGAACATTTTACATATAGATATGAATTTTCAGTTCATATTTCCAAGCATTAAGGGAGATACCAATTAGCAAATTAACTTGTAAAAATATGCGAAAATCCACTTTCTGAAATTTCATGTATGCATAACTCGACTAATTGAAGAGATAGAACGTTCTAGTCTTCGCCAATCGATTCAGAAGAGCATTTTACATATAGATATAAATTTTGAGTTGATATTTACGAGTATTAAGGGAGATAGCAGAGATAAATTAAAATCGCGAAATATTTCCATACCTACCCCTTGCTCCAAAATTTCCTACAAAAAAAAAATTTTGCGTCATGAAATTGGCTATAAATTGGTAACCGGGGGTTTTTCGAAACGAAAAATCGACTGGCACAGTCTGTTTTTCAATAAAATCATTCTTTGGCCTTCAAATGACGTAATGCAATTCTCAAAAATCCACTATCTAAACCTAAAAATTCTCACAACTCGACTAATTGAAGAGTTAGAACGTTCTAGTCTTCGCCAGTCGATTCAGGGGAACATTTTACATATAGATATAAATTTTCAGTACATATTTCCAAGCATCAAGGGAGATACCAATTAGCAAATCAACTTGTGAAAATATGCGAAAATCCACTTTCTGAAACTTCATGTTTCCATAACTCGACTAATTGGAGAGATAGAACGTTATAGTCTTCGCCAATCGATTCAGAAGAGCATTTTACATACAGAAATAAGTTTTGAGTTTATATTTCCAAGTATTAAGTAAGATAACGGAGAGCAAATTAAATCGTGAAAATATTCTCTATGTATTCATAATTCGACTAATTGAAGAGATAGAACGTTCTAGTCTTCGCCAATCGATTCAGAAGAGCATTTTACATATAGATATGGATTTTGAGTTGATATTTACAAGTATTAAGGGAGATAGCAGAGATAAATTAAAATCGCGAAATATTTCCATACCTACCCCTTGCTCCAAAATTTCCTACAAAAAAAAAATTTTGCGTCATGAAATTGGCTAAAAATTGGTAACCGGGGGTTTTTCGAAACGAAAAATCGACTGGCACAGTCTGTTTTTCAATAAAATCATTCTTTGGCCTTCAAATGACGTAATGCAATTCTCAAAAATCCACTATCTAAACCTAAAAATTCTCATAACTCGACTAATTGAAGAGATAGAACGTTCTAGTCTTCGCCAATCGATTCAGAAGAGCATTTTACATATAGATATAAATTTTCAGTTCATATTTCCAAGCATTAAGGGAGATACCAATTAGCAAATTAACTTGTGAAAATATGCGAAAATCCACTTTCTGAAATTTCATGTTTCCATAACTCGACTAATTGGAGAGATAGAACGTTCTAGTCTCCGCCAATCGATTCAGAAGAGCATTTTACATACAGAAATAAGTTTTGAGTTTATATTTCCAAGTATTAAGTAAGATAACGGAGAGCAAATTAAATCGTGAAAATATTCTCTATGTATTCATAACTCCACTAATTGAAGAGATAGAACGTTCTAGTCTTCGCCAATCGATTCAGAAGAGCATTTTACATATAGATATGAATTTTGAAATCATATTTACAAGTATTGAGGGAGATAGCAGAGATACATTGAAATCGAGAAATATTTCCATACCTACCCCTTGCTCCAAAATTTCCTACAAAAAAAAATTTTGCGTCATGAAATTGGCTATAAATTGGTAACCGGGGGTTTTTTGAAACGAAAAATCGACTGGCACAGTCTGTTTTTCAATAAAATCATTCTTTGGCCTTCAAATGACGTAATGCAATTCTCAAAAATCCACTATCTAAACCTAAAAATTCTCATAACTCGACTAATTGAAGAGTTAGAACGTTCTAGTCTTCGCCAGTCGATTCAGGGGAACATTTTACATATAGATATAAATTTTCAGTTCATATTTCCAAGCATTAAGGGAGATACCAATTAGCAAATTATCTTGTGAAAATATGCGAAAATCCACTTTCTGAAATTTCATGTTTCCATAATTCGACTAATTGAAGAGATAGAACGTTCTAGTCTTCGCCAATCGATTCAGAAGAGCATTTTACATATAGATATGGATTTTGAGTTGATATTTACAAGTATTAAGGGAGATAGCAGAGATAAATTAAAATCGCGAAATATTTCCATACCTACCCCCTTGCTCCAAAATTTCCTACAAAAAAAAATTTTGCGTCATGAAATTGGCTATAAATTGGTAACCGGGGGTTTTTCGAAACGAAAAATCGACTGGCACAATCTGTTTTTCAATAAAATCATTCTTTGGCCTTCAAATGACGTAATGCAATTCTCAAAAATCCACTATCTAAACCTAAAAATTCTCATAACTCGACTAATTGAAGAGTTAGAACGTTCTAGTATTCGCCAGTCGTTTCAAGGGAACATTTCACATATAGATATGAATTTTCAGTTCATATTTCCAAGCATTAAGGGAGATACCAATTAGCAAATTAACTTGTAAAAATATGCGAAAATCCACTTTCTGAAATTTCATGTATCCATAACTCGACTAATTGAAGAGATAGAACGTTCTAGTCTTCGCCAATCGATTCAGAAGAGCATTTTACATATAGATAAAAATTTTGAGTTCATATTTACAAGTATTGAGGGAGATAGCAGAGATACATTAAAATCGAGAAATATTTCCATAAATACCCCTTGCTCCAAAAATTCCTACAAAAAAAAATTTTGCGTCATGAAATTGGCTATAAATTGGTAACCGGGGGTTTTTTGAAACGAAAAATCGACTGGCACAGTCTGTTTTTCAATAAAATCATTCTTTGGCCTTCAAATGACGTAATGCAATTCTCAAAAATCCACTATCTAAACCTAAAAATTCTCATAACTCGACTAATTGAAGAGTTAGAACGTTCTAGTATTCGCCAGTCGTTTCAAGGGAACATTTTACATATAGATATGAATTTTCAGTTCATATTTCCAAGCATTAAGGGAGATACCAATTAGCAAATTAACTTGTAAAAATATGCGAAAATCCACTTTCTGAAATTTCATGTTTCCATAATTCGACTAATTGAAGAGATAGAACGTTCTAGTCTTCGCCAATCGATTCAGAAGAACATTTTACATATAGATATAAATTTTGAGTTCATATTTACAAGTATTGAGGGAGATAGCAGAGATACATTAAAATCGAGAAATATTTCCATAAATACCCCTTGCTCCAAAATTTCCTACAAAAAAAAATTTTGCGTCATGAAATTGGCTATAAATTGGTAACCGGGGGTTTTTTGAAACGAAAAATCGACTGGCACAGTCTGTTTTTCAATAAAATCATTCTTTGGCCTTCAAATGACGTGATGCAATTCTCAAAAATCCACTATCTAAACCTAACAATTCTCATAACTCGACTAATTGAAGAGATAGAACGTTCTAGTCTTCGCCAGTCGATTCAGGGAAACATTTTACATATAGATATAAATTTTCAGTTCATATTTCCAAGCATTAAGGGAGATACCAATTAACAAATTAACTTGTGAAAATATGCGAAAATCCACTTTCTGAAATTTCATGTTTCCATAACTCGACTAATTGGAGAGATAGAACATTATAATCTTCGCCAATCGATTCAGAAGAGCATTTTACAAACGAAAAATCGACTGGCACAGTCTGTTTTTCAATAAAATCATTCTTTGGCCTTCAAATGACGTGATGCAATTCTCAAAAATCCACTATCTAAACCTAACAATTCTCATAACTCGACTAATTGAAGAGATAGAACGTTCTAGTCTTCGCCAGTCGATTCAGGGAAACATTTTACATATAGATATAAATTTTCAGTTCATATTTCCAAGCATTAAGGGAGATACCAATTAACAAATTAACTTGTGAAAATATGCGAAAATCCACTTTCTGAAATTTCATGTTTCCATAACTCGACTAATTGGAGATATAGAACATTATAATCTTCGCCAATCGATTCAGAAGAGCATTTTACATACAGAAATAAGTTTTGAGTTTATATTTCCAAGTATTAAGTAAGATAACGGAGAGCAAATTAAATCGTGAAAATATTCTCTATGTATTCATAACTCCACTAATTGGAGAGATAGAACGTTCTTGTCTCCGCCATCCGATTCAGGGGAACATTTTACACATAGATATGATTTTTGAGTTCATATTTACAAGTATTGAGGGAGATAGCAGAGATACATTGAAATCGAGAAATATTTCCATACCTACAAAAAAAAATTTTGCGTCATGAAATTGGCTATAAATTGGTAACCGGGGGTTTTTTGAAACGAAAAATCGACTGGCACAGTCTGTTTTTCAATAAAATCATTCTTTGGCCTTCAAATGACGTAATGCAATTCTCAAAAATCCACTATCTAAACCTAAAAATTCTTATAACTCGACTAATTGAAGAGATACAACGTTCTAGTCTTCGCCAGTCGATTCAAGGGAACATTTTACATATAGATATGAATTTTAAGTTCATATTTCCAAGCATTAAGGGAGATACCAATTAGCAAATTAACTTGTGAAAATATGCGAAAATCCACTTTCTGAAATTTCATGTATCCATAACTCGACTAATTGAAGAGATAAAACGTTCTAGTCTTCGCCAATCGATTCAGAAGAGCATTTTACATACAGAAATAAGTTTTGAGTTTATATTTCCAAGTATTAAGTAAGATAACGGAGAGCAAATTAAATCGTGAAAATATTCTCTATGTATTCATAATTCGACTAATTGAAGAGATAGAACGTTCTAGTCTTCGCCAATCGATTCAGAAGAGCATTTTACATATAGATAAAAATTTTGAGTTCATATTTACAAGTATTGAGGGAGATAGCAGAGATACATTAAAATCGAGAAATATTTCCATAAATACCCCTTGCTCCAAAATTTCCTACAAAAAAAAAATTTTGCGTCATGAAATTGGCTATAAATTGGTAACCGGGGTTTTTTGAAACGAAAAATCGACTGGCACAGTCTGTTTTTCAATAAAATCATTCTTTGGCCTTCAAATGACGTAATGCAATTCTCAAAAATCCACTATCTAAACCTAAAAATTCTTATAACTCGACTAATTGGAGAGATAGAACGTTCTAGTCTTCGCCAATCGATTCAGAAGAGCATTTTACATATAGATATGGATTTTGAGTTCATATTTACAAGTATTAAGGGAGATAGCAGAGATACATTAAAATCGAGAAATATTTCCATACCTACCCCTTGCTCCAAAATTTCCTACAAAAAAAAATTTTGCGTCATGAAATTGGCTATAAATTGGTAACCGGCGGTTTTTTGAAACGAAAAATCGACTGGCACAGTCTGTTTTTCAATAAAATCATTCTTTGGCCTTCAAATGACGTAATGCAATTCTCAAAAATCCACTATCTAAACCTAAAAATTCTCATAACTCGACTAATTGGAGAGTTAGAACGTTCTAGTATTCGCCAGTCGTTTCAAGGGAACATTTTACATATAGATATGAATTTTCAGTTCATATTTCCAAGCATTAAGGGAGATACCAATTAGCAAATTAACTTGTAAAAATATGCGAAAATCCACTTTCTGAAATTTCATGTTTCCATAATTCGACTAATTGAAGAGATAGAACGTTCTAGTCTTCGCCAATCGATTCAGAAGAGCATTTTACATATAGATATAAATTTTGAGTTCATATTTACAAGTATTGAGGGAGATAGCAGAGATACATTGAAATCGAGAAATATTTCCATACCTACCCCTTGCTCCAAAATTTCCTACAAAAAAAAATTTTGCGTCATGAAATTGGCTATAAATTGGTAACCGGGGGTTTTTTGAAACGAAAAATCGACTGGCACAGTCTGTTTTTCAATAAAATCATTCTTTGGCCTTCAAATGACGTAATGCAATTCTCAAAAATCCACTATCTAAACCTAAAAATTCTCATAACTCGACTAATTGAAGAGTTAGAACGTTCTAGTCTTCGCCAGTCGTTTCAAGGGAACATTTTACACATAGATATGATTTTTGAGTCCATATTTACAAGTATTAAGGGAGATAGCAGAGATAAATTAAAATCGAGAAATATTCCCATACCTACCCCTTGCTCCAAAATTTCCTACAAAAAAGAAATTTTGCGTCATGAAATTGGCTATAAATTGGTAACCGGGGGTTTTTCGAAACGAAAAATCGACTGGCACAGTCTGTTTTTCAATAAAATCATTCTTTGGCCTTCAAATGACGTAATGCAATTTTCAATAATATAATATCTAGAACTAAAAATTCTCATAACTCGACTAATTGAAGAGTTAGAATGTTCTAGTCTTCGCCAGTCCATCCACCGGAACATTTTACATATAGATATGAATTTTCAGTTCATATTCCCAAGCATTAAGGGAGATACCAATTAGCAAATTAACTTGTGAAAATATGCGAAAATCCACTTTCTCAAATTTCATGTATCCATAACTCGACTAATTGAAGAGATAGAACGTTCTAGTCTCCGCCAATCGATTCAGAAGAGCATTTTACATACAGAAATAAGTTTTGAGTTTATATTTCCAAGTATTAAGTAAGATAACGGAGAGCAAATTAAATCGTGAAAATATTCTCTATGTATTCATAACTCCACTAATTGAAGAGATAGAACGTTCTAGTCTTCGCCAATCGATTCAGAAGAGCATTTTACATATAGATATGAATTTTGAAATCATATTTACAAGTATTGAGGGAGATAGCAGAGATACATTGAAATCGAGAAATATTTCCATACCTACCCCTTGCTCCAAAATTTCCTACAAAAAAAAATTTTGCGTCATGAAATTGGCTATAAATTGGTAACCGGGGGTTTTTTGAAACGAAAAATCGACTGGCACAGTCTGTTTTTCAATAAAATCATTCTTTGGCCTTCAAATGACGTAATGCAATTCTCAAAAATCCACTATCTAAACCTAAAAATTCTCATAACTCGACTAATTGAAGAGTTAGAACGTTCTAGTACTCGCCAGTCGTTTCAAGGGAACATTTTACATATAGATATAAATTTTCAGTTCATATTTCCAAGCATTAAGGGAGATACCAATTAGCAAATTAACTTGTGAAAATATGCGAAAATCCACTTTCTGAAATTTCATGTTTCCATAACTCGACTAACTGGAGAGATAGAACGTTATAGTCTTCGCCAATCGATTCAGAAGAGCATTTTACATACAGAAATAAGTTTTGAGTTTATATTTCCAAGTATTAAGTAAGATAACGGAGAGCAAATTAAATCGTGAAAATATTCTCTATGTATTCATAACTCCACTAATTGGAGAGATAGAACGTTCTAGTCTCCGCCATCCGATTCAGGGGAACATTTTACACATAGATATGATTTTTGAGTTCATATTTACAAGTATTGAGGGAGATAGCAGAGATACATTGAAATCGAGAAATATTTCCATACCTACCCCTTGCTCCAAAATTTCCTACAAAAAAGAAATTTTGCGTCATGAAATTGGCTATAAATTGGTAACCGGGGGTTTTTTGAAACGAAAAATCGACTGGCACAGTCTGTTTTTCAATAAAATCATTCTTTGGCCTTCAAATGACGTAATGCAATTCTCAAAAATCCACTATCTAAACCTAAAAATTCTCATAACTCGACTAATTGAAGAGTTAGAACGTTCTAGTACTCGCCAGTCGTTTCAAGGGAACATTTTACATATAGATATGAATTTTCAGTTCATATTTCCAAGCATTAAGGGAGATACCAATTAGCAAATTAACTTGTGAAAATATGCGAAAATCCACTTTCTGAAATTTCATGTTTCCATAACTCGACTAACTGGAGAGATAGAACGTTATAGTCTTCGCCAATCGACTCAGAAGAGCATTTTACATACAGAAATAAGTTTTGAGTTTATATTTCCAAGTATTAAGTAAGATAACGGAGAGCAAATTAAATCGTGAAAATATTCTCTATGTATTCATAACTCCACTAATTGGAGAGATAGAACGTTCTAGTCTCCGCCATCCGATTCAGGGGAACATTTTACACATAGATATGATTTTTGAGTTCATATTTACAAGTATTGGGGGAGATAGCAGAGATACATTGAAATCGAGAAATATTTCCATACCTACCCCTTGCTCCAAAATTTCCTACAAAAAAGAAATTTTGCGTCATGAAATTGGCTATAAATTGGTAACCGGAGGTTTTTCGAAACGAAAAATCGACTGACACAGTCTGTTTTTCAATAAAATCATTCTTTGGCCTTCAAATGACGTAATGCAATTTTCAATAATATAATATCTAGAACTAAAAATTCTCATAACTCGACTAATTGAAGAGTTAGAATGTTCTAGTCTTCGCCAGTCCATCCACCGGAACATTTTACATATAGATATGAATTTTCAGTTCATATTCCCAAGCATTAAGGGAGATACCAATTAGCAAATTAACTTGTGAAAATATGCGAAAATCCACTTTCTCAAATTTCATGTATCCATAACTCGACTAATTGAAGAGATAGAACGTTCTAGTCTCCGCCAATCGATTCAGAAGAGCATTTTACATACAGAAATAAGTTTTGAGTTTATATTTCCAAGTATTAAGTAAGATAACGGAGAGCAAATTAAATCGTGAAAATATTCTCTATGTATTCATAACTCCACTAATTGAAGAGATAGAACGTTCTAGTCTTCGCCAATCGATTCAGAAGAGCATTTTACATATAGATATGAATTTTGAAATCATATTTACAAGTATTGAGGGAGATAGCAGAGATACATTGAAATCGAGAAATATTTCCATACCTACCCCTTGCTCCAAAATTTTGCGTCATGAAATTGGCTATAAATTGGTAACCGGGGGTTTTTTGAAACGAAAAATCGACTGGCACAGTCTGTTTTTCAATAAAATCATTCTTTGGCCTTCAAATGACGTAATGCAATTCTCAAAAATCCACTATCTAAACCTAAAAATTCTCATAACTCGACTAATTAAAGAGTTAGAACGTTCTAGTACTCGCCAGTCGTTTCAAGGGAACATTTTACATATAGATATGAATTTTCAGTTCATATTTCCAAGCATTAAGGGAGATACCAATTAGCAAATTATCTTGTGAAAATATGCGAAAATCCACTTTCTGAAATTTCATGTATCCATAACTCGACTAATTGAAGAGATAGAACGTTCTAGTTTTCACCAATCGATTCAGAAGAGCATTTTACATACAGAAATAAGTTTTGAGTTTATATTTCCAAGTATTAAGTAAGATAACGGAGAGCAAATTAAATCGTGAAAATATTCTCTATGTATTCATAATTCGACGAATTGAAGAGATAGAACGTTCTAGTCTTCGCCAATCGATTCAGAAGAGCATTTTACACATAGATATGATTTTTGAGTTCATATTTACAAGTATTGGGGGAGATAGCAGAGATACATTGAAATCGAGAAATATTTCCATACCTACCCCTTGCTCCAAAATTTCCTACAAAAAAGAAATTTTGCGTCATGAAATTGGCTATAAATTGGTAACCGGAGGTTTTTCGAAACGAAAAATCGACTGACACAGTCTGTTTTTCAATAAAATCATTCTTTGGCCTTCAAATGACGTAATGCAATTTTCAATAATATAATATCTAGAACTAAAAATTCTCATAACTCGACTAATTGAAGAGTTAGAATGTTCTAGTCTTCGCCAGTCCATCCACCGGAACATTTTACATATAGATATGAATTTTCAGTTCATATTCCCAAGCATTAAGGGAGATACCAATTAGCAAATTAACTTGTGAAAATATGCGAAAATCCACTTTCTCAAATTTCATGTATCCATAACTCGACTAATTGAAGAGATAGAACGTTCTAGTCTCCGCCAATCGATTCAGAAGAGCATTTTACATACAGAAATAAGTTTTGAGTTTATATTTCCAAGTATTAAGTAAGATAACGGAGAGCAAATTAAATCGTGAAAATATTCTCTATGTATTCATAACTCCACTAATTGAAGAGATAGAACGTTCTAGTCTTCGCCAATCGATTCAGAAGAGCATTTTACATATAGATATGAATTTTGAAATCATATTTACAAGTATTGAGGGAGATAGCAGAGATACATTGAAATCGAGAAATATTTCCATACCTACCCCTTGCTCCAAAATTTTGCGTCATGAAATTGGCTATAAATTGGTAACCGGGGGTTTTTTGAAACGAAAAATCGACTGGCACAGTCTGTTTTTCAATAAAATCATTCTTTGGCCTTCAAATGACGTAATGCAATTCTCAAAAATCCACTATCTAAACCTAAAAATTCTCATAACTCGACTAATTGAAGAGTTAGAACGTTCTAGTACTCGCCAGTCGTTTCAAGGGAACATTTTACATATAGATATGAATTTTCAGTTCATATTTCCAAGCATTAAGGGAGATACCAATTAGCAAATTAACTTGTGAAAATATGCGAAAATCCACTTTCTGAAATTTCATGTTTCCATAACTCGACTAACTGGAGAGATAGAACGTTATAGTCTTCGCCAATCGATTCAGAAGAGCATTTTACATACAGAAATAAGTTTTGAGTTTATATTTCCAAGTATTAAGTAAGATAACGGAGAGCAAATTAAATCGTGAAAATATTCTCTATGTATTCATAACTCCACTAATTGGAGAGATAGAACGTTCTAGTCTCCGCCATCCGATTCAGAGGAACATTTTACACATAGATATGATTTTTGAGTTCATATTTACAAGTATTGAGGGAGATAGCAGAGATACATTGAAATCGAGAAATATTTCCATACCTACCCCTTGCTCCAAAATTTCCTACAAAAAAGAAATTTTGCGTCATGAAATTGGCTATAAATTGGTAACCGGGGGTTTTTTGAAACGAAAAATCGACTGGCACAGTCTGTTTTTCAATAAAATCATTCTTTGGCCTTCAAATGACGTAATGCAATTCTCAAAAATCCACTATCTAAACCTAAAAATTCTCATAACTCGACTAATTGAAGAGTTAGAACGTTCTAGTACTCGCCAGTCGTTTCAAGGGAACATTTTACATATAGATATAAATTTTCAGTTTATATTTCCAAGCATTAAGGGAGATACCAATTAGCAAATTAACTTGTGAAAATATGCGAAAATCCACTTTCTGAAATTTCATGTTTCCATAACTCGACTAACTGGAGAGATAGAACGTTATAGTCTTCGCCAATCGATTCAGAAGAGCATTTTACATACAGAAATAAGTTTTGAGTTTATATTTCCAAGTATTAAGTAAGATAACGGAGAGCAAATTAAATCGTGAAAATATTCTCTATGTATTCATAACTCCACTAATTGGAGAGATAGAACGTTCTAGTCTCCGCCATCCGTTTCAGGGGAACATTTTACACATAGATATGATTTTTGAGTTCATATTTACAAGTATTGAGGGAGATAGCAGAGATACATTGAAATCGAGAAATATTTCCATACCTACCCCTTGCTCCAAAATTTCCTACAAAAAAGAAATTTTGCGTCATGAAATTGGCTATAAATTGGTAACCGGGGGTTTTTTGAAACGAAAAATCGACTGGCACAGTCTGTTTTTCAATAAAATCATTCTTTGGCCTTCAAATGACGTAATGCAATTCTCAAAAATCCACTATCTAAACCTAAAAATTCTCATAACTCGACTAATTGAAGAGTTAGAACGTTCTAGTACTCGCCAGTCGTTTCAAGGGAACATTTTACATATAGATATGAATTTTCAGTTCATATTTCCAAGCATTAAGGGAGATACCAATTAGCAAATTAACTTGTGAAAATATGCGAAAATCCACTTTCTGAAATTTCATGTTTCCATAACTCGACTAACTGGAGAGATAGAACGTTATAGTCTTCGCCAATCGATTCAGAAGAGCATTTTACATACAGAAATAAGTTTTGAGTTTATATTTCCAAGTATTAAGTAAGATAACGGAGAGCAAATTAAATCGTGAAAATATTCTCTATGTATTCATAACTCCACTAATTGGAGAGATAGAACGTTCTAGTCTCCGCCATCCGTTTCAGGGGAACATTTTACACATAGATATGATTTTTGAGTTCATATTTACAAGTATTGAGGGAGATAGCAGAGATACATTGAAATCGAGAAATATTTCCATACCTACCCCTTGCTCCAAAATTTCCTACAAAAAAGAAATTTTGCGTCATGAAATTGGCTATAAATTGGTAACCGGGGGTTTTTTGAAACGAAAAATCGACTGGCACAGTCTGTTTTTCAATAAAATCATTCTTTGGCCTTCAAATGACGTAATGCAATTCTCAAAAATCCACTATCTAAACCTAAAAATTCTCATAACTCGACTAATTGAAGAGTTAGAACGTTCTAGTACTCGCCAGTCGTTTCAAGGGAACATTTTACATATAGATATGAATTTTCAGTTCATATTTCCAAGCATTAAGGGAGATACCAATTAGCAAATTAACTTGTGAAAATATGCGAAAATCCACTTTCTGAAATTTCATGTTTCCATAACTCGACTAACTGGAGAGATAGAACGTTATAGTCTTCGCCAATCGACTCAGAAGAGCATTTTACATACAGAAATAAGTTTTGAGTTTATATTTCCAAGTATTAAGTAAGATAACGGAGAGCAAATTAAATCGTGAAAATATTCTCTATGTATTCATAACTCCACTAATTGAAGAGATAGAACGTTCTAGTCTTCGCCAATCGATTCAGAAGAGCATTTTACATATAGATATGAATTTTGAAATCATATTTACAAGTATTGAGGGAGATAGCAGAGATACATTGAAATCGAGAAATATTTCCATACCTACCCCTTGCTCCAAAATTTCCTACAAAAAAAAATTTTGCGTCATGAAATTGGCTATAAATTGGTAACCGGGGGTTTTTTGAAACGAAAAATCGACTGGCACAGTCTGTTTTTCAATAAAATCATTCTTTGGCCTTCAAATGACGTAATGCAATTCTCAAAAATCCACTATCTAAACCTAAAAATTCTCATAACTCGACTAATTGAAGAGTTAGAACGTTCTAGTACTCGCCAGTCGTTTCAAGGGAACATTTTACATATAGATATGAATTTTCAGTTCATATTTCCAAGCATTAAGGGAGATACCAATTAGCAAATTAACTTGTGAAAATATGCGAAAATCCACTTTCTGAAATTTCATGTTTCCATAACTCGACTAACTGGAGAGATAGAACGTTATAGTCTTCGCCAATCGATTCAGAAGAGCATTTTACATACAGAAATAAGTTTTGAGTTTATATTTCCAAGTATTAAGTAAGATAACGGAGAGCAAATTAAATCGTGAAAATATTCTCTATGTATTCATAACTCCACTAATTGGAGAGATAGAACGTTCTAGTCTCCGCCATCCGATTCAGGGGAACATTTTACACATAGATATGATTTTTGAGTTCATATCTACAAGTATTGAGGGAGATAGCAGAGATACATTGAAATCGAGAAATATTTCCATACCTACCCCTTGCTCCAAAATTTCCTACAAAAAAGAAATTTTGCGTCATGAAATTGGCTATAAATTGGTAACCGGGGGTTTTTTGAAACGAAAAATCGACTGGCACAGTCTGTTTTTCAATAAAATCATTCTTTGGCCTTCAAATGACGTAATGCAATTCTCAAAAATCCACTATCTAAACCTAAAAATTCTCATAACTCGACTAATTGAAGAGTTAGAACGTTCTAGTACTCGCCAGTCGTTTCAAGGGAACATTTTACATATAGATATGAATTTTCAGTTCATATTTCCAAGCATTAAGGGAGATACCAATTAGCAAATTAACTTGTGAAAATATGCGAAAATCCACTTTCTGAAATTTCATGTTTCCATAACTCGACTAACTGGAGAGATAGAACGTTATAGTCTTCGCCAATCGACTCAGAAGAGCATTTTACATACAGAAATAAGTTTTGAGTTTATATTTCCAAGTATTAAGTAAGATAACGGAGAGCAAATTAAATCGTGAAAATATTCTCTATGTATTCATAACTCCACTAATTGAAGAGATAGAACGTTCTAGTCTTCGCCAATCGATTCAGAAGAGCATTTTACATATAGATATGAATTTTGAAATCATATTTACAAGTATTGAGGGAGATAGCAGAGATACATTGAAATCGAGAAATATTTCCATACCTACCCCTTGCTCCAAAATTTCCTACAAAAAAAAATTTTGCGTCATGAAATTGGCTATAAATTGGTAACCGGGGGTTTTTTGAAACGAAAAATCGACTGGCACAGTCTGTTTTTCAATAAAATCATTCTTTGGCCTTCAAATGACGTAATGCAATTCTCAAAAATCCACTATCTAAACCTAAAAATTCTCATAACTCGACTAATTGAAGAGTTAGAACGTTCTAGTACTTGCCAGTCGTTTCAAGGGAACATTTTACATATAGATATGAATTTTCAGTTCATATTTCCAAGCATTAAGGGAGATACCAATTAGCAAATTAACTTGTGAAAATATGCGAAAATCCACTTTCTGAAATTTCATGTTTCCATAACTCGACTAACTGGAGAGATAGAACGTTATAGTCTTCGCCAATCGATTCAGAAGAGCATTTTACATACAGAAATAAGTTTTGAGTTTATATTTCCAAGTATTAAGTAAGATAACGGAGAGCAAATTAAATCGTGAAAATATTCTCTATGTATTCATAACTCCACTAATTGGAGAGATAGAACGTTCTAGTCTCCGCCATCCGATTCAGGGGAACATTTTACACATAGATATGATTTTTGAGTTCATATTTACAAGTATTGAGGGAGATAGCAGAGATACATTGAAATCGAGAAATATTTCCATACCTACCCCTTGCTCCAAAATTTCCTACAAAAAAAAATTTTGCGTCATGAAATTGGCTATAAATTGGTAACCGGGGGTTTTTTGAAACGAAAAATCGACTGGCACAGTCTGTTTTTCAATAAAATCATTCTTTGGCCTTCAAATGACGTAATGCAATTCTCAAAAATCCACTATCTAAACCTAAAAATTCTCATAACTCGACTAATTAAAGAGTTAGAACGTTCTAGTACTCGCCAGTCGTTTCAAGGGAACATTTTACATATAGATATGAATTTTCAGTTCATATTTCCAAGCATTAAGGGAGATACCAATTAGCAAATTATCTTGTGAAAATATGCGAAAATCCACTTTCTGAAATTTCATGTATCCATAACTCGACTAATTGAAGAGATAGAACGTTCTAGTTTTCACCAATCGATTCAGAAGAGCATTTTACATACAGAAATAAGTTTTGAGTTTATATTTCCAAGTATTAAGTAAGATAACGGAGAGCAAATTAAATCGTGAAAATATTCTCTATGTATTCATAACTCCACTAATTGGAGAGATAGAACGTTCTAGTCTCCGCCATCCGATTCAGGGGAACATTTTACACATAGATATGATTTTTGAGTTCATATTTACAAGTATTGAGGGAGATAGCAGAGATACATTGAAATCGAGAAATATTTCCATACCTACCCCTTGCTCCAAAATTTCCTACAAAAAAGAAATTTTGCGTCATGAAATTGGCTATAAATTGGTAACCGGAGGTTTTTCGAAACGAAAAATCGACTGACACAGTCTGTTTTTCAATAAAATCATTCTTTGGCCTTCAAATGACGTAATGCAATTTTCAATAATATAATATCTAGAACTAAAAATTCTCATAACTCGACTAATTGAAGAGTTAGAATGTTCTAGTCTTCGCCAGTCCATCCACCGGAACATTTTACATATAGATATGAATTTTCAGTTCATATTCCCAAGCATTAAGGGAGATACCAATTAGCAAATTAACTTGTGAAAATATGCGAAAATCCACTTTCTCAAATTTCATGTATCCATAACTCGACTAATTGAAGAGATAGAACGTTCTAGTCTCCGCCAATCGATTCAGGAGAGCATTTTACATACAGAAATAAGTTTTGAGTTTATATTTCCAAGTATTAAGTAAGATAACGGAGAGCAAATTAAATCGTGAAAATATTCTCTATGTATTCATAATTCGACGAATTGAAGAGATAGAACGTTCTAGTCTTCGCCAATCGATTCAGAAGAGCATTTTACACATAGATATGATTTTTGAGTTCATATTTACAAGTATTGAGGGAGATAGCAGAGATACATTGAAATCGAGAAATATTTCCATACCTACCCCTTGCTCCAAAATTTCCTACAAAAAAGAAATTTTGCGTCATGAAATTGGCTATAAATTGGTAACCGGGGGTTTTTTGAAACGAAAAATCGACTGGCACAGTCTGTTTTTCAATAAAATCATTCTTTGGCCTTCAAATGACGTAATGCAATTCTCAAAAATCCACTATCTAAACCTAAAAATTCTCATAACTCGACTAATTGAAGAGTTAGAACGTTCTAGTACTCGCCAGTCGTTTCAAGGGAACATTTTACATATAGATATAAATTTTCAGTTCATATTTCCAAGCATTAAGGGAGATACCAATTAGCAAATTAACTTGTGAAAATATGCGAAAATCCACTTTCTGAAATTTCATGTTTCCATAACTCGACTAATTGGAGAGATAGAACGTTATAGTCTTCGCCAATCGATTCAGAAGAGCATTTTACATACAGAAATAAGTTTTGAGTTTATATTTCCAAGTATTAAGTAAGATAACGGAGAGCAAATTAAATCGTGAAAATATTCTCTATGTATTCATAACTCCACTAATTGGAGAGATAGAACGTTCTAGTCTCCGCCATCCGATTCAGGGGAACATTTTACACATAGATATGATTTTTGAGTTCATATTTACAAGTATTGAGGGAGATAGCAGAGATACATTGAAATCGAGAAATATTTCCATACCTACCCCTTGCTCCAAAATTTCCTACAAAAAAAAATTTTGCGTCATGAAATTGGCTATAAATTGGTAACCGGGGGTTTTTTGAAACGAAAAATCGACTGGCACAGTCTGTTTTTCAATAAAATCATTCTTTGGCCTTCAAATGACGTAATGCAATTCTCAAAAATCCACTATCTAAACCTAAAAATTCTCATAACTCGACTAATTAAAGAGTTAGAACGTTCTAGTACTCGCCAGTCGTTTCAAGGGAACATTTTACATATAGATATGAATTTTCAGTTCATATTTCCAAGCATTAAGGGAGATACCAATTAGCAAATTATCTTGTGAAAATATGCGAAAATCCACTTTCTGAAATTTCATGTATCCATAACTCGACTAATTGAAGAGATAGAACGTTCTTGTTTTCACCAATCGATTCAGAAGAGCATTTTACATACAGAAATAAGTTTTGAGTTTATATTTCCAAGTATTAAGTAAGATAACGGAGAGCAAATTAAATCGTGAAAATATTCTCTATGTATTCATAACTCCACTAATTGGAGAGATAGAACGTTCTAGTCTCCGCCATCCGATTCAGGGGAACATTTTACACATAGATATGATTTTTGAGTTCATATTTACAAGTATTGAGGGAGATAGCAGAGATACATTGAAATCGAGAAATATTTCCATACCTACCCCTTGCTCCAAAATTTCCTACAAAAAAGAAATTTTGCGTCATGAAATTGGCTATAAATTGGTAACCGGAGGTTTTTCGAAACGAAAAATCGACTGACACAGTCTGTTTTTCAATAAAATCATTCTTTGGCCTTCAAATGACGTAATGCAATTTTCAATAATATAATATCTAGAACTAAAAATTCTCATAACTCGACTAATTGAAGAGTTAGAATGTTCTAGTCTTCGCCAGTCCATCCACCGGAACATTTTACATATAGATATGAATTTTCAGTTCATATTCCCAAGCATTAAGGGAGATACCAATTAGCAAATTAACTTGTGAAAATATGCGAAAATCCACTTTCTCAAATTTCATGTATCCATAACTCGACTAATTGAAGAGATAGAACGTTCTAGTCTCCGCCAATCGATTCAGGAGAGCATTTTACATACAGAAATAAGTTTTGAGTTTATATTTCCAAGTATTAAGTAAGATAACGGAGAGCAAATTAAATCGTGAAAATATTCTCTATGTATTCATAATTCGACGAATTGGAGAGATAGAACGTTCTAGTCTTCGCCAATCGATTCAGAAGAGCATTTTACATATAGATATGAATTTTGAAATCATATTTACAAGTATTGAGGGAGATAGCAGAGATACATTGAAATCGAGAAATATTTCCTTGCTCCAAAATTTCCTACAAAAAAAAATTTTGCGTCATGAAATTGGCTATAAATTGGTAACCGGGGGTTTTTTGAAACGAAAAATCGACTGGCACAGTCTGTTTTTCAATAAAATCATTCTTTGACCTTCAAATGACGTAATGCAATTCTCAAAAATCCACTATCTAAACCTAAAAATTCTCACAACTCGACTAATTGAAGAGTTAGAACGTTCTTGTCTTCGCCAGTCGATTCAGGGGAACATTTTAAATATAGATATAAATTTTCAGTTCATATTTCCAAGCATTAAGGGAGATACCAATTAGCAAATTAACTTGTGAAAATATGCGAAAATCCACTTTCTGAAATTTCATGTATCCATAACTCGACTAATTGAAGAGATAGAACGTTCTAGTCTTCGCCAATCGATTCAGAAGAGCATTTTACATATAGATATGAATTTTGAAATCATATTTACAAGTATTGAGGGAGATAGCAGAGATACATTGAAATCGAGAAATATTTCCTTGCTCCAAAATTTCCTACAAAAAAAAATTTTGCGTCATGAAATTGGCTATAAATTGGTAACCGGGGGTTTTTTGAAACGAAAAATCGACTGGCACAGTCTGTTTTTCAATAAAATCATTCTTTGACCTTCAAATGACGTAATGCAATTCTCAAAAATCCACTATCTAAACCTAAAAATTCTCACAACTCGACTAATTGAAGAGTTAGAACGTTCTTGTCTTCGCCAGTCGATTCAGGGGAACATTTTAAATATAGATATAAATTTTCAGTTCATATTTCCAAGCATTAAGGGAGATACCAATTAGCAAATTAACTTGTGAAAATATGCGAAAATCCACTTTCTGAAATTTCATGTTTCCATAACTCGACTAATTGGAGAGATAGAACGTTATAGTCTTCGCCAATCGATTCAGAAGAGCATTTTACATACAGAAATAAGTTTTGAGTTCATATTTACAAGTATTGAGGGAGATAGCAGAGATACATTAAAATCGAGAAATATTTCCATACCTACCCCTTGCTCCAAAATTTCCTACAAAAAAGAAATTTTGCGTCATGAAATTGGCTATAAATTGGTAACCGGGGGTTTTTTGAAACGAAAAATCGACTGGCACAGTCTGTTTTTCAATAAAATCATTCTTTGGCATTCAAATGACGTAATGCAATTCTCAAAAATCCACTATCTAAACCTAAAAATTCTCATAACTCGACTAATTGAAGAGTTAGAACGTTCTAGTATTCACCAGTCGTTTCAAGGGAACATTTTACATATAGATATGAATTTTCAGTTCATATTTCCAAGCATTAAGGGAGATACCAATTAGCAAATTATCTTGTGAAAATATGCGAAAATCCACTTTCTGAAATTTCATGTATCCATAACTCGACTAATTGAAGAGATAGAACGTTCTAGTTTTCACCAATCGATTCAGAAGAGCATTTTACATACAGAAATAAGTTTTGAGTTTTTATTTCCAAGTTTTAAGTAAGATAACGGAGAGCAAATTAAATCGTGAAAATATTCTCTATGTATTCATAATTCGACTAATTGAAGAGATAGAACGTTCTAGTCTTCGCCAGTCGTTTCAAGGGAACATTTTACATATAGATATGAATTTTCAGTTCATATTTCCAAGCATTAAGGGAGATACCAATTAGCAAATTATCTTGTGAAAATATGCGAAAATCCACTTTCTGAAATTTCATGTATCCATAACTCGACTAATTGAAGAGATAGAACGTTCTAGTTTTCACCAATCGATTCAGAAGAGCATTTTACATACAGAAATAAGTTTTGAGTTCATATTTCCAAGTTTTAAGTAAGATAACGGAGAGCAAATTAAATCGTGAAAATATTCTCTATGTATTCATAACTCCACTAATTGGAGAGATAGAACGTTCTAGTCTCCGCCATCCGATTCAGGGGAACATTTTACACATAGATATGATTTTTGAGTTCATATTTACAAGTATTGAGGGAGATAGCAGAGATACATTGAAATCGAGAAATATTTCCATACCTACCCCTTGCTCCAAAATTTCCTACAAAAAAGAAATTTTGCGTCATGAAATTGGCTATAAATTGGTAACCGGGGGTTTTTTGAAACGAAAAATCGACTGGCACAGTCTGTTTTTCAATAAAATCATTCTTTGGCCTTCAAATGACGTAATGCAATTCTCAAAAATCCACTATCTAAACCTAAAAATTCTCATAACTCGACTAATTGAAGAGTTAGAACGTTCTAGTACTCGCCAGTCGTTTCAAGGGAACATTTTACATATAGATATAAATTTTCAGTTCATATTTCCAAGCATTAAGGGAGATACCAATTAGCAAATTAACTTGTGAAAATATGCGAAAATCCACTTTCTGAAATTTCATGTTTCCATAACTCGACTAATTGGAGAGATAGAACGTTATAGTCTTCGCCAATCGATTCAGAAGAGCATTTTACATACAGAAATAAGTTTTGAGTTTATATTTCCAAGTATTAAGTAAGATAACGGAGAGCAAATTAAATCGTGAAAATATTCTCTATGTATTCATAACTCCACTAATTGGAGAGATAGAACGTTCTAGTCTCCGCCATCCGATTCAGGGGAACATTTTACACATAGATATGATTTTTGAGTTGATATTTACAAGTATTAAGGGAGATAGCAGAGATAAATTAAAATCGCGAAATATTTCCATACCTACCCCTTGCTCCAAAATTTCCTACAAAAAAAAATTTTGCGTCATGAAATTGGCTATAAATTGGTAACCGGGGGTTTTTTGAAACGAAAAATCGACTGGCACAGTCTGTTTTTCAATAAAATCATTCTTTGGCCTTCAAATGACGTAATGCAATTTTCAATAATATAATATCTAGAACTAAAAATTCTCATAACTCGACTAATTGAAGAGTTAGAATGTTCTAGTCTTCGCCAGTCCATCCACGGGAACATTTTACATATAGATATGAATTTTCAGTTCATATTTCCAAGCATTAAGGGAGATACCAATTAGCAAATTAACTTGTGAAAATATGCGAAAATCCACTTTCTCAAATTTCATCTATCCATAACTCGACTAATTGAAGAGATAGAACGTTCTAGTCTTCGCCAATCGATTCAGAAGAGCATTTTACATACAGAAATAAGTTTTGAGTTCATATTTCCAAGTTTTAAGTAAGATAACGGAGAGCAAATTAAATCGTGAAAATATTCTCTATGTATTCATAATTCGACTAATTGAAGAGATAGAACGTTCTAGTCTTCGCCAATCGATTCAGAAGAGCATTTTACATATAGATATGAATTTTGAGTTCATATTCACAAGTATTGAGGGAGATAGCAGAGATACATTAAAATCGAGAAATATTTCCATACCTACCCCTTGCTCCAAAAAAAAATTCCGAGGATTTGACTTCGGTATATACGTTTCTCAAAATTGGGGATTGGAATTATTATTATTACATATAGATAAGGACAGAGGGACAAGTCCCTATATTACCCAAAAACTGAAGATAATATGCAAATAAATTACCTACTAGCAGTACTAGCAAATTAATACATAAATTGAAATGAACAAAATTACTAGTGTACCAACCAGAAATACTGTACATCCAACTGTTATAATATGTCTGTACAATTGTCACAAACTATGTTTGTCCACTGTACTTACACATAATTTTTTTCTTTCTAATTTACCACTAACCAGTTATTTTAAAGTGTAGCCTGAGAAAATGATTAAATAACTAGCAAAAAGATAATTGTAACGGGTTGATATATTTATTAATATAAATGATGAACGAATTACAGCAAAAAAATATCAATCAGAGACCTAGAAGCAGTAAGACAGTAGACAAATAACAATTACATTTGAGCGTGTAATTCTTGCGTTTTAAGTACTGTTGCCTGAAGGTATAGGATCCAGTCAGCTCTCTGTCGGTGTAGTCTTCGCGTCCTTATAGTGCGCCATCTATGCACGGGGCTATTCATACTATTTCCTGCTCTGCATCCTTAGACTCTGTACATACACGTATACAATGTACGTTAAAATAAGTTTGTCTTGAGTACGTACTTACTGCTTATCGTATAGTACGTACAACCAATATCCCTTTCTGTACGTACTTATTTTATACATATTTCGTTTACTAAGGGACAAGGACGTAACGACTTAAAAAGAGTCTTGAATATACGTACTGGGAATAAATCAAGACAAAAAAACAAAAAGGAAAGAATGCAGAGAAATTTTT
This sequence comes from Lochmaea capreae, assembly GCA_949126875.1. Taxonomy (NCBI): domain Eukaryota; kingdom Metazoa; phylum Arthropoda; class Insecta; order Coleoptera; family Chrysomelidae; genus Lochmaea; species Lochmaea capreae. The sequence continues at coordinate 7,292,945 of OX421397.1, forward strand.
AGCTGACATTTCATTAAAATGTAGTCAAATTTGTTTACCAATGTTAAAAGTAGAAAATTCCAATAATCAATTACCTTCGTTGTCAGGAATGTATCATACATTTTTATTCAGATTTCCTGATGATTAATGGTTGGAATTGTCGCTAACCAATACACGCTTAATACAAAAACCACAAAAACTGATAACACTTATTTGAATACAAAAATAATCGTATATAACGAATAAATAGCCACAAACGAGTTTTATTAACGATAATTTAATTCATGTATAAAAAATCCCATAAGCTGCGTAATTTTGTCATTATGACAGCTAAAAAAGTTTGCCATAACTTTTCCAGCGACAATAACGGAACCTAACTTTTGAAAGCATGACAACCATCAGCATTGTAAACAAAATTTTTGATGACGTTATGTCAATTTTTCTCAAACTTGCGTTGTCAGAAAAGTTTTCATTTGTGGAAATGTCGCGATTTAAAGAGTCTTCGAGTGGAGAAATTGAAAAAGCCATCAATGATAATGTGCCTCGCAATACTGTGAATTCAACTACATTAATTTGGCGACAATTTGCGATGTTTTGTTTGGAAAAAAAATATGAACTCATTGCAGAAACTTCCACTGAAGAGTTAGCTTCTATTTTATGTGACTGGGCATTCAACATGAAGAAGAACAATGGAGAAGATTATAGAGTGCAGTCAAGACGATTTGCAATACTTCAGCAAAAATGTGACAAGAGAAGTACTTTAACGATTATAAAAGAATCTTAATCCGTTCACGGACATACTGTTTAAGAAAGCGAGAAATGCACGCGACATAAAACGCAAAATTTTACAAGCAATCCCAGAAAAAAGGAAGGTGAGTTCTAATGCTCTCCGTTCTTGGAACCGTGCAATTTATGGGATCTAATTGCTAAGAGACAATAGATATCAGAATGTTATTTCGTCAATAAAATGACACGACCAAAAATTCTGGCGAAAATTTCCGGAGTAATAATATTCAACATGTTCAATATTCTCCAGACAAAATTTTATAAAGTGCGCGAGAATCAGCGCAGAACCGCATAATCGGTTTGTGAGAACACAATATCTCGTAAATAACATAAATGAACTAAACCCACCCTGGGACGTTAACAGTCCATGTGGACTAACAATTCAAGTACATTTTGGATAGACCAATCGGAAGCTACATTGCTCCAATAAGATTCAATGGTTCGCTTGTGGGTAGGTCAAGACTCGATATGATTTATGGCTTTTTTATCTTTTCGGCTTTTTAATCCTCAAAGAGACCTTGCCGCATACTGTTATTTTATTGTGAAACAGTGCAAACTAATTTTACTCACAACTTTACAGCTTTTTCGTTCAGACATTATGTCTACATGTAAGATATATTTGAAAAGTATTTACTTACCATTCTGTAATATTTCTTCATTTTTTTCTCCCCAGTTGGATTGAATAGGTCCCTCATCGTCACTGTGCACTGCCGAATCGGAGCTGCCGCTTCTTCCTTTTAATTTTCTCCAATGTTTTTCGCGCTCATCATCACTAGCACCCGAAGCGGTGGAACTGCAGTAACCGCTTGAAGGTGGTACAAGCAATTCAGATTTTTCGTTCAGTAACTCTAATTTTTCATGTACAATTTCTTGTTTTTTCTCTAAATTCTCGGATTTTTTATCGATACCGAAATTTTCCGAACTCATCGAAAGTTGTTTCGACGTTTTTTCTAGCATTGAAATATAATTATCGCGTAAAAGCTTAACGCTTTTAAATTCAACCGCTTCCGAAAACATTCCATCGATCTCGTAAACACCCCGTCTTCTTTGCCTCGATTTTGAATTGATCGAACCCGTACTACTCGATTCTGGTACTTGCGACGCGGTAGTCACGTTCAAGTCCGGTACTACGTTTGCCATCTTTTCATTAACCGGCGAACTATCAATGTCGGTAATATCGGTAACCAGCATGGAATTGTAATAACCGCGATGCTTTTCAGCTTTCTCGCGAAGTGTTTCACGTAGATCGCTATCCATATTATTTGATATTATATGTTGGAAATAATCTGTGTCTTCAAACGACGTGGTCGGGGGTATTGTTGACTGCACCCCGCCGAAAATCCAAGGTGTGGGTAAATCACCTTCTCGAAATCGGCGGGACCAAAAACCACTAAAGCTGAAAAAAAAAGAAGTGTATTAGTGTCTTCAATTATTGAAGTTCAATAAGAACCAATTGCATCGAATATTTCAAGTCAAGCTGAAAGTTAAGGGCCGATTAGATACCATAGCAAATGAATCCAGTATTGGCACTCTGTAACAAAACGGCGATAAAGATTCTCTTCTCCTTGCTGTTTCGTACTCTGTAACTGAGTTCTGACGTTTCCGAGACTAGCTGAACATGACCGAAGATGCGATAGCGAAGCGAATGATAGCGACAACTCCAAGGGTATTTCTATTTAAGAGACATATCGTTCTGTCTTATTCTACTCAATGTGTAAGATTTTTCATCTCTGTTAGATGAAAAAAGAAAAGAGGTTATGCTGTTGTGATTAATTTCAATTTTCGAGGGTTCGTTTTGTTAAAGGTTGTGTTTGTGGAATACCTACACAGCAATTATAAAAAATCACTAAACAATAGAATTAATTATGCACCAAGCAAATAGGTAAATACTTTAGCAGTGTCATAAATGGAAATGTGAGGTTACTAAAGCTAACAGCTAACAGATATATGTCAAATTTCTTGTTCTTTTTCATTTTTATCCTGAAATAGTCAAATTTGCATAAAGTTTTCTGAACTATTAGTAGAGATTAGCTTATAGAGTACCACTGACCAAGTACAGCGATTCTTTTCGTTTGCTTATTCTTTATCTCTTTCCTTGAAATACAAATTACAGAGTGCCAGCCAATTTCATTCTCTTTCGTTTCTAGGAACTGAAGACCTCTACGCTACTTTTTCGATACGATCGGCCAGTACAAAAAAAAGTTTAGCAACTATTTTACAGGCTTCAAAAAATTCACTTGACATAGTGCGCACTATGAAAAACACTTTAACAATAAAAATGAACAGTAGTGTTAACCTTTACTGGCATGCAAAAAGATCTGGCGCGACTGACGCCACTAAATCCACAGATAACATACTAAATCCATGCATGTGTAAGCGCACCATATGACTGAAGTTTGTCCAAAATCAATTGCAGAAGCTAAAACATCTGTTCGTCGCCTATGTCGACTTTTTTGGGAAAAACTGTGGGGAGACGTATTTTTGAGATGTTTTTATGAGCACTTTGCTCAGAAACTAGTAGGTACCTCCCCCCTTCAGACATATTTCGTAGAGGAACTTCAAGATATCTTAAGATTTATTCAGTTAAGGTCCTAAGTCCTACTAGACCTCTCCAATGGACAGATCTTCCCTTTTCTTCGGCTTTGCCAATTTCTTCCAATATTACATTAGAGCTGGTACCGCAAAAGCGTTCCGGTCCTCAAAAGATAGTGTCTCAATCCCTCTCTTTGCTACTTCATATTCTATTTCATTTCCTGGAATCCACAGTAAGTTTACTATATTGTTCTCGCCTAGTTCATTGAGTATGCCTAGGCATTCCTATACCATTTTGGAACTGAACGCAAAAACTTGTAACAGCGATGTAGAAATTATACAAAGAAGGTCATGTCCCGTTGAATAATTGTTAAATGAATTTATTATCGGTATAATGTTATTATTTATAATTTATTAATAAACATGTTATTGGTGTTGTAAAAATGAATTTAAATTTTTAATTCACATTTTATAAAAAATTTCAATATTAAAAATGAATGACAAAAAAACTTTAACAATGGATAAAGATAAATAATAAAAAATAATTATCTAGCTACAAGCTACGATAGATATTGTATCTACTTCAACAAATAACATGATGAAAATTTCGACAAGGTTTACACAATCAACGACTTTTAGTTTTCAATTGAAAGAGAGTTTCATCACTGGCTTTATCTCTACAAAACCTGTATGTTTTGGCATAGCTATGATATAGTCAGTGAATACAACATATTCAATTGAAATCGAGCTCAAATCTAACCTTACTTCTCAGCTACATCATTTACCTAGGGTTTCGTGTGAAAAATATGCAATACCTACTTTATGATGCACTTGAAGTTATTCAGAAAGGAGAAGAAAAAATAATCATAATAATAACTAGATTCACCCTTTATTTTCTTGAAAAATATCCAATACTGCACTGATAAAAATGGGTGTCTTGAACCAAAGTAGTCAACTCTCTTGACAAGAAATTATTAGCGACAAGAGAAATTATTTCAGCATAAAAGAATATCTCTTGCCTATAGAAAAAAGTTCTTAGCTAAAGTAAGATGGTTCTCTAGAAGAAATGTCTTGAATCTCTTGAATATTTTTCCCTTCAACCAAGTATAGTTTGTTTTGCTCCAAGAGCTACGAAAATTATAAATATCACGGCATTCATTCAAGAGACATTTCAATTCTCCCAAGTACCTGGTGGAAATCCTCTCAATGTCTATGTCTATGTCTAATGTATTTGCTCTTGGACCAAGAAAGATTTCCTTTCAAAGCAAGTTCTAAAGTTCTCATGTCAAGAGAGTTGTTTTTTTTTGTTAAAAATCTAGGCCTTGCCCCTAGAAAGATTTGCTTTCAAAGCAAGTTCTAAGGTTCTTATGTCAAGAGAGTTGTTTTTTGTTATAGTTCTACGGCATTGTCCCAAGAAGTGGATTCCTTGAAACAAAATATTGAAGTTTTGTATCAAGAAATATCTTACATACTAGTTTGAAGCTAAGACTGTAAGGACTTTGAACAAATAGATTAAGTTCTTCCGTGAAGGAATTTTAAAAACTTATGAAAAGACAATTAATCCTTTGGCTGAAGAAACCTCGCTCTTGGACCCATTCAAAAGCGCCAATTCTTTCGGCCAAATGTATAATCTTTTCTTCCAAGAGTTTCTTTTTTTCAGTGTGGATGACTACATTTCAAACCCCCTGCCAAAAATGATGTGCATGATCTGGATATTTCCAAATAACTTCACTTGTAGCCTCTTTTTTGTGATGGCGAATAAAAATATTCAGACACGAATAAAATTTCATACAGTACCTATTTACACACGACTTGCATATCCTTCTGAAAGTGCACAAACTCATAAAAAATCACTAAATGAACGATGTGGTTAAGTTAAAATGCCGCCTGAATCCATCACTGACTGTACAGATACTGGATGTGGCGGGTGGGTGGAAAAATAAATGTAAAGCACAAAAACACTGATTTGTGCACATAATTTGCACAAAATAATCGACAACTATCGAATTGATTGTGCTTAAATGCTTGTGCCAACTTTATCCATCTTCTGACATTGGTATTCTTGCAGAATCCGATGAGGAAGAGATTGGACTACCTACATCAGTTCGCGAGTTTGGAATCTATCTATGAGATTTAAAAATTACAAAAAAATTCGATGGTTTGGAAAATAATTTCACTGGATAATTCAACAATCCCAATAATAGACGTCAAAGATAATACTTTTATTAGTACTAATAAAATGCCTTACAAATTTGAAAATTACTTTTCAAAGAACAGACCGTTCACTAAGTAGCAACAACTACCGGAAACTGTAATTAAGTAAATAACTACTAAACCGATATGGTTTTTTGTCAATATAGAATGTGTTGATTTGTGGTTAGATGTGGGAATGGCGCTGTTATCGCATTCTTTACATCTCTTTTACTGAGGATAATGTATTGATATGATTTCAGCATTGTCTCCAGTCCAGATTAAGGCTCTCAGAGCTTTCTGGACGGATAATATAGTACTAATGAGGCGCAAATATGCATTAAAGCGCAGAATTTGCTTTCGCTGTAGTAGGTACTTTGGTGAAGTGTGTTTTTGTTACACTGTATCAGAACTATAAACAATAAACTTTTAATGAAAATAAATATTTCACATTCTCTGTAGCTGTAGCATGATACAAGAAAACATGGTATGCTGACTTGTCGACTCAAATTGTGCACGCTCTGCGCATGACGACACCTCGGAAACAAAATTTTAATGCTGTAATGTATTATGATGAATGCGGTAGAGTTTTTTTGTTTATTTGGAAATTTATTCAGTTTATCAGTTAAATATCACGTTCTTAAGTCTGCGAGCCGTCTAAAAGGAATAATAACACAACTCTACAAAAAAATGTCGTTCTTTGTCCTAACGTTTATATATAATACCTTTTTTGATATAGTTTGCTTTTGTGATAGTTATAGTAATAATACTCATTTTTCAATTTTTTTATCAATTTTAATTAATTTTAATACTTTCAAAAAAACCGCGCTATGAGAGTGGAAAAAGAAGCTAAACACGTAAAACTCTATGCAAGGTGACGTCACATCGAGCGAGAGAGATGGCGCGAGAGATGCGCACTGGCATACCATGTTTTCTTGTATCATACTCTGTAGTATGAAATCTTTAAATTTCTTTTATGAAGTTTATTCTACTTACTATATTTAGCACTTAAAATTTTATTATTATTTGCGATGGACAAATTTCACAATTTACCGGTTCAATGAAAAATACACCAATGCAAACAAAGTGATTAAACCTACCGTTTACACACTCACAGTTCATATGTTCATCCGAATAATTTAAAGCATGTCTGCAATAGTTGAATTTTTTTCACTCACTGTCGGTGTTTCCTGTTCGAACAATACGAAAGCTCTTACATTTTTTTACGGTTGTATAACCATTAATGAAAAAATGAGTTCATTGTTAAATCAAACAATAACATACACGTCAACGAACTAAATGCAATTAGCCAAATTTCAGAGACTGGCATACGCTCATTTCAATATTCGGATAATTTCACATCGATATTTTTTTTATAAAAGATGACAAAATAATCGTTCTGTCATCCTTGACAGTGCTGAGTAAACAAAGCGCAAATAATTGCCGCTGCGTTTGATGCTCAACAGTTGAGAGGCAGCGTACCGTCTCAACCCAACCACTGAGTCAGCAGCTCGTCTGAACGCGCCAAATAGCATTGGATATTTTTTACTTTATTTAATTATGGCTTGGAATCTCCCTAAGGCCCGGTTGTACAAATGTAGCTTAGTGGAGGCTCAATTGTGAACTCAGTTTCAGCGTCAGATTGCTGTTGTACAAAGTAAGCTTACCATTGAGCTTGATTTAAACCTTAAGCTTAGTAAATCCTTCAAGAGGGCAGGTTTAATGTAAGCTTAAGCACGGAACATAAATTGTTATCATGTTCCGTGGCTTAAATGCAAATAAATTGTATGCAAACATAACCTGTAATTAATTTATTTTCAAATTAAAAGTTTATCAAAGTTAAATATGGATACTTTAACCGATGATGAGGATTTTTTTGGAACTTATTGAAATCGTACAACATCTTGGGTGTATAGAGAGCGTATAAATCAATTTGAATGTTGGAGGGATCATGAGTTTATGCAAAGATTTCGTCTTTCTAAAGAAACCGTTCGCTTTGTGACAGATTGTATATCAGAGGAAATTTCTTGCAAAACTAATAGGTACGAACAATAACCCAAATGCCAAATTAGGTAGGTGACACCTTCATTTGACAAACATATTTCGACCAATAGTAGAGGTGCCACTGAACCATGTTTGTACAACAGGTTTAGGATTGAGCTAAGCTTATTATTATTAGAGCGCTGTAGACATAGGTATTCTCGTCCGCCATTTTGGTTCCTTGTTGTACGTTGACGTGGTTGTTGTGTTGGTCAAGTATTTGGCATGATATTCGGTATTTCTACTCAGAGACGTGGCCAGCATCCATTCGTTGCGACTCCTTAGCTGGTCACACTCTGTATGGGTAAGAAATAATTAGGGCGATACTTTATCGACTCTCATGCATGAAAATTCAAAACTTTGCTAGCTGGGACTTAAGTAATGAAATAATGAAATAAATAAAAATATTATACCAAAGCAGTATCCAAATTACTATAAAAACCTACATAAAAGCATTCTGTGGAACATGTTTGGTAGTTATTATTAAGTTTTTTCCGAACATATTTACAAAAACGTATTTTTTTAAATTTAGCCTATTTTAGAAATTACGAATGAACTTAATCAATTAGTTGCAATCGAGTAGCTTTATATTTTTCGTTCACGAGTATTTAGCTATCATTTTATGGAATAATCGAAGTATATAGAGTACCTATTTACATTAATGATTCATTCAACGGATATAAACGAGTTCTTCAGATCGTATTCTCTCGGTGTTCGGTTTATAATTTTTGTTCATAGTGTTTTATGTTTACATTCTAACTGAAAATAAAAAATACCGTTTCGTAAGAGTAGAGGAAGGCTAAACATATTATATCTACACCTCATTTTTGGAAGAGACTAGACAATTATATTAATTGGCAAAAATAAATAAAATTAATAAGAGCAGAACTGGTAAATGTGATTAAAATTCTCCACACAAAAAATGCAAGTGTCACACAGCTCAAAAAACAATTGAGTTGTTGAAGTAAGAAAACAGTGAATTGTCAAACTGTTAACGCATCAAAGACTTCTGTGGCATTGCGGTGTCAAAACGCAGTGCGCCAGTGTTATCTAACGGACTTGGTATGGTTGCATTCGAACCATCGCTCAAATTCTATTTAATTTTTGGTTTTGTTTAAAAAAAGATATATTTGACAGTAATTTTGACACTTAAAAAATGAAAAAATCGTTGAGTACAATTTTATCAAAGAAACGTTAATATTGTTTTATCTACGGCAATAAAAGGTGTTATGGAAGAAAATTTACTGGTTTATATTACTTCTTAAGTTAAATAATAACACAAACGTTATTCCAGTTTCCAGAAGATGCAGTCAACTCCTTCGAAATCTTTAGTTTGAATGTACCACAAGCGATTAGAATAACTGATTCCAGAGGATACAAAATTTTTTTTAGTGGAAAATACTTTGAACAACAATAGTGTTTAAATGTTATCTAATGTTTTTTTCCAACTCTAAATGAAAATATAAAATACAACCCTCGTAACCCTGAAAAATCATTGGAGTGGAAGCAATACAACCTATTGTACCATCGTCCAAGATGCAAATCATGAATAGGAAAAAGATGTCGTTCATAAGAAGACTACGAATAGGACACCCTCTTTTTTCTCATTGGCACATCATGGTCTCAGTAAATCCAAATTGTGACTATTTCAACACCCAGCTAACCTTTCAGCCTGTTCCTGTCAAATGTAACCACTATGGATTATCCTGAGGATTACATGACCTGAATGAAGACCTCAGAATGACGACACCGTATAAATATATAAGAAATATTGTGGTTCAATTTTCCAACAAATTAACGAAAAACAATAATAAATACACCACAAGAAATATATGTCGGCCATATTTTTCTGGGTCCTCATGTCATATTCTATTTAGTTTTCTTTGTTTACTTGTAAACAATTATACAATTATATTACAATTATATACAGTTAGACTTTAATTAGTAAAAAGTTCTTGAAATTATCTAAAATGCCATCGATTTGTAGTGTTGTTGAGTGTGGAATGAGCATGTGGCATGAGATAAGGTTACTTTTTTTTTATATCCAGCGGTTTTAATCAAGCAAGGTGATAATTGATCTCACTGTGTACCTCAATCTGTTGCTCTTGAATCACGTAACTCCTCTGTTTATTGCTTTTTTCGTCATTTTACATTTTAACTATTATTTTTTAATCGAATACAGAGACAGTTTACTGACTGCGCCATGTGTTATTGAGAGAAAAAGGCTGAAAATACTTTTCCAAGCTTGTGATTTTATTAACAAAAGGATTAATGACAATAAAAAATAAAATAATTACAAAGTTAAATAATATCTCATTCAAACATAATTATTCACTAAGCAGATTTACATGAAGTCCCTTCTCTACGATACAATGGTAGAAACGGAGGAGGAACTGATAGCAAGAATCTATGCAGCTACAGAAATTATTTTCGGCAATCGCCAGTCTTTCCAAGGTATGCGATTTGGAATGAAAAAACGCTGCAGATTATGTATAAATGTAAATGGACAAAGTTTTGAACATCTCTTGTAATTTATTAGCAGTTTAGTGAGAAATTATGTTTGAATGGGATATTATTTAACTTTGTAATTTTGTATTTTCAACAATCTTTTCTAAATGTTTCAGATGCATTGCTGTTTCACAAATTAGTTCCTGTTACCTATTCCAACTGATAGTTAGTTTAGTAGTTATTAAAAAAATTGGAGAAATATATATTTCTTTATTTCATTATTAAAAAGTGATTTTGCAGACTTCATAAAAACATCGAATATCTTGAAAACTGCAAGTTTTTTAATATGTGAAGGTTATGCGTTTTTCACGTGAAAACCATTGAGGAATACAAAATAAAATAAAAATAGCTTCAAATGTCAGTGGCGTAAGAAGTGGGAAGGAAAAGGTGACATATTCTTCCAAATGTACACCACTGGGTCAAGAATTGAAACATGTTTTTCCATCAAAATATGCTCTTTTTACATTGAAAAACAGCCTACCAAATTTCAAATCAATATATTCATCCATTTTATTAATCAAATTAAAACATTCAATTTTTCATAACTTCAACACCCTGTATTCCGAAATACAGTAAATAGGCTGGACCCCCTCAATCCTTATATAATTTTGTCCAATTTTACGAGAGATATCTACATACAAACGTTGTAAGTGTCATTTGAAAACATCCTGTATTTATTATGGTGCCAAAAAGTAATGGTTGTTGTGTTGAAAAAATCCCTTTTTTCATTTTTCTTTGAAAATTCTGAATTTACAACAAATTTTTCAACGGGTTATCTTCAAAATAGTTCATTTTTTGCAATATCAGTCAAAAAAACGTTATTCACCGGACTCAAATTATTTAATATTTCTCCCGTTATAAATAACAACTGCTAAAAAAAAGGCAGGAAAATTATTGTGTAACATGATTTCAACAGTCAAGACGTGTTAATTTGACCATTTCACAGTGGTAATGATCTCGTTTCTGTATATCTCGAATTACGTTCAGATAACATTAAAAAACTGACCTTTACATTTCCCCACACCACATAAACTAGCACCAGATATATCCATTAACTATTTATAAACACATTTTTTCAATACACAGCACAATTTACATTTTTATTGGAGGTCACTACATAAAACATCAAAAATTACAAAAAAAACGTCACCGGATAATAAAAATAATAATTCTAAACCCAACACTCACATCGCATCCATATAAACTGTTATCATTTTATTTACCATCCGAACACCAACGTTTATTTAAACACGGGCACTGTATTTACGAATGTGAATGACTCTACCGCTAACCATGATTCTTGCAGTGAATAGCATTTTCTAAGCGATAAAAGTTATGTTAGGGGGACAGCAAGCGGTAAATACATTTGAAGTGCGTGTGGTTTTGATTCAATACACGGTATTACGTTGATTAAAACAAAAATGAATTGTCCGAAGTCCGTTTTTAGAATGGAATGTCTTTACGTTTCACAGTATCATAATTTTGTAATTAATGATTTTTACTACGGAACATAACAGTGATGTAGGTAATTTTTTTTCCATACTACTATTATTTTTAAAATGGTTTTCGTTTTGAGTATAAGGCATGCGAGACGGAGTCCCGGTGAGTGGTTGCTTATAATGTCGAACAGAACATATTAGGTTTGTTCCAATTGGCAAATAATACACAACAACAAGAAGTGAAGCCCGGCGAACATTATTTGATGTTCAAGGGCCAAAAATAAATATAACCTAGAAGGTGACAGCTAACTCTGGCATACACATAATTTGGTTCTGGAAAGATCATAAGAAAGAGGCCCAGATGTGATCGTATGATATACAGATTGCGTAAATTACTTTGGAACCCGGGCCTCGGATTACACAAGTACGACAAGGATATATGAAAGAGAGAGAAAGAATAATTGTGCGCGGTCATCACTTTGTTTCATCTTAGGGGTGTATACTTATTTCCCGAGACTGGCCGGAATTCACTAGTTGCCAGTTGGTGGTAGGTATTCAGTATGATCCCAACATGGAAGGACTGAGGGTGTTGAAGAAATAAAAAAATACAATCGTTATTACGTAACCTGTACATCTTGAAATTCATTTTTGTCAACATGATCATTTCAGACCAAGTTGACAATTTATAACTACAATAGGATATTATTTTAGCCATTGTAACTTGAAAATAAAACAAGCATTTCTTGAGAGAACCATTATTAATAAACTAAAAATCTCTTCCATTAATAAATTAAATTGAAAAAATAAATTCTAAACATAAAATATAAACTTCCTGAAAAAATAAAAATGAAAATCCATTCTAAAGGTAAACATAATTTTAATGAATTAAGTGCTCAAATAAACCACCTTCCTGTGCCAGACAATAACCAAATCTGTGATAAAGATTTGATCTCATATCTCTAAGATTATTTGGCGTAATGCTGGCACAAACGTGCTGTATTTTCGCCCTCGAAAAAAAGTCAACGATAACGAGACAAAAATATCATTTGTACAAATTAATCTGCGCTTCTGGCAACAGCGGTTAAAATAGGGGGGCAATGAGCATTCGGCCAGTCTCGGGAAATAAGTATACGCCCCTAAGGTGAAACAAAGTACACGCCTTAATAACCACGCATAATTATTCTTTCTCTCTCTTTCAGCTGTTTTTCTGTCGTACTTGTGTAATCTGGACGGTTCGGATGTACTTTACGCAATCTGTATGACGATTAATTTAAAAGATGGCTTCAGCAGATTCGTTTTTTTTCCGGAGCTTCGTTTCTTGTTGGTGTATTCTTTGCAACTGGCGATAGAACCGTTGTTGGTATCGTTGGCGCAAGTGTATCTTCTAGAAGGGGTGATAAAGTTGATATGTCCGACCTAAATTCGAGTTGACGCACTATACAGTATTTGGAACGATTCCAGAACGGTTTATAAATGCCAGTTGGAACAAACGTAGTGGCCTACATAGAAGACACAAAGCTTCTGGAAAGGAAGCAGACAACGCGGGAAATGGTACAAAGATCCAGTTCAAGTGACTGTGCGAATGAATGAAAAAAAACTTTTTGATAGTTAGGAACCATCCGTAGCAGGCAGGGGTTACGTAAGGGTTTCGTAGCTGAGGGATTCCGGGTGCGAGTCCCAACAGTGGCGTAGCTATCGATTGTGGATGAAATTCGCGAAGAAGCAATATTGTGGAGACAAGCTCTTTGGAGATTCTTCGATAATATAATTAATCTTGTGAAAAGTTCTTTGTCTTCAAGAGGACATCGAGAGGATCTGAGTGAGGAAGGAAACCACGGAAATTTTCTCTCACGAAATGTGATCAGTTTCAGATGAAATATTCCGATATAATTAGAACCAATTTGTCGCTCCAATTTCTTAATATCATCTGGTCCTTTCTCAATTGACGGAGACGAGATTCGCTCGCCAACTTTGCAGATATTATAACGAAATTTGGCGTGCTCGAATGTGACATACGCGAGTGTATACAGCAATGCTACTGTTTCAAACAATTCATGTTACTTGCGCGCCAGCAGGAAGATCTTTCAGTAATCCGAATATTAATAAAAATCATTTAAGAGCATTGGATGAGATTTGTCGGCAATTGCGATAGAAAGTAAGGCGCCATTAAACTTGGATTTGAGTGAAATTATAAACGAATTAGCATAAATAAAAGTGCGCAAGAGATTGTGAATTGGACGGGGAATTCTGTTACAAATCTTTTTTTCTCTTTTTTTGATATCATCTATATAATAAATATTTTATGTTGCGATTTTCTTTCAGTAAGTTCAGTTCGCTGTATCTGTATCCTATCGTATTCCTATTTATAATATTGAAGGCCAAAATAAGTTCAAGCTACGTCAAAAGAGGAGGTGAGGGCCCGATTATTTCTCTATGCACCGGGGCCCGCAATTGACTTATTATTTATATCCATATATCTTAAAATGTGGGTTAAGGCTATCTATGAAAAATACAGTAAAAGTCACGAATGTTTCTTGTTACGTCATACTTCCCTGAATGTATCAATGACACTTTCATTTTATGTGGATATCACTGACCGCGTATGTCCAATAATTAAAACAAATGGAAAGGAGCATATGTCTTTTGTGCCTGAATTAATCTACGCCATTACGTCTTTATCGGTTTGTTACTCTGTCTTGTGTTGTAACAACGATTGTACTTAAAAAGCGAAACGTCACTTTATGCGGAAATCATTCTGTCACCATTGAAGTTCGTCGTCATTGTCATTACTTTAAACAGGTGAAGTTCATTTACATTTATTGTGATATTTCTCGATAAAATGACCGATAAACGTTTGGACGAAAGTAAACGTGAGTGTATTTAGAAAATTACATGAATATTTCCAAAAGGAATGGCGGACCACTTCTGCCGTTAAATGCCATTCAAGAGGTACTTAAGTTTTGTAACAATTTATTTTAGAATTTCAAATTGTAGTGTGATATGTTAAATTTGGTTTGTATTTATTTCCTCTCATAATTAGATCACCAAAAATGCATGCCGAACCCTCTAACAATGATGCGCCGCTGGTGAAAACTGTTTTATTGATTTGATTGGGTTGTTTATGAGTTATGACGTAACGAGAAATATTCGTACTGTATTATTATTTTTTCTATGGGGTATATTACACAAACGAATATTGTATTGTTTGGATAAATCCTAAAATTATTTCAAATACAAGACAAGTTCTAACTTGAACTGGTTAATATCCCTTACTATTTTACACTTCTTAATTTATAATCTCTGAATCTAAAAGTTTTGTTATTCGTTTGGTACGTAAATACAAATTAATTGATTCGATTATATTGGTGGTTAAACATGAATTAATTACAGAAAAATTATTGTACAACATGTAACCGTACTTAACAGCGACACGCAAAAATATATCATTAACATTTTGCTTTTAAATTCCAACATTTTGTCCATAAACAATAATTACAAACGTCAAATACAGAACTATTATGTAATTAGAGATTAAATTTTATATTTGCTATGCTGTGATTTATTCAAACAGGAGCTCAGTCTATTTGTACAATGTTATAGCCCAGTGAAACTGAAGACAAACATACCTACAGGTGAAGAATTCACGAATAATTGGAATTTGAAAAGTTGTATTGAAACATATTAAAGTGGGCAAAATTTTCTACGAAACAGACTGAGAGAGAAGCTTCATTGTCATGAATAATTTTACTGTTCTATACTAATAGTACAATATAATATACCTACAGAGCATTTCAATAAAAACTATCCACCCCACATAATTCTGAAGGCATCACTTTTATGAAAAAAGGGAAAAACACCTCAAAAATCATATAAAGGGGACTAATTTTTGCTTATATTTACAGCTTTAACCCCCTACACCATATGGTCACCCCTCCCAATTTTTTAAATGGAACCTAGGTATATAGCTCAGTGAAAATTCACAACTTCCCTGTTCATTATTAAAATATCGGAGCAGACTCTTTTTAATTGCCATTTGACATTTCCTATAGGGGTTTCCATACGAGGTAGGAGTATGTACAGTTCTCCATGACTCACCTTGTATGTATAAATCTTTAATTTGACGAAAAGAATCAATTTGTTCCAACTGTCCTCCGGCTAAATAATGAATAAGATACTTTAGATTTAACCGAAATTTATCAATCTCAGAAGCAAAAGTGCATGTACCTGACCATTATAATAATAAACGATGTTCGCAAACTCTACTTCGATTATTTAACTGGCAAACAATAAACCAAGTTCCATATATGCCCAGTTGTGCATGTATTGAGGCCAATGATATTTAAGCAAGGTTGCCACAGTACGACCCAGGAGATTTTTTCCTATTACGTGAAAGAAAGATACGACGTAAGTACTTTTATTAAAAATGGACTGATACAACTTTATCAATGCATGTTTAACATGATCGCGCATTGTAATTAACTGGTTATATCTGTCTAATTTATTTTTTCTACGTTCATGCAAAAAACTGAACTTTATTGAACTCTATTTAATGGAAAAACTAGTTCTTTATCGCCCTAGTACAATAATAGTAGTTTGTGCAACTATGATGGCCATATCCCAAGACGACGAATGTAATATGGACAATCCACACGAGACGAACAGTATATTTTTTCTAGGACCCACTTAAAAAAAATCTAGAAAATGAACATTTTATTAAACTACAATATATAACTTTAAATTGAAAATAGCTGGCCTGTAGTTGGTACCCATAGAAACATAATATTGTTTTTAAATAATATGGTACTGTCAGCGATTGTCATTATCCGATTTTCACGAAATGGTTCGAGATCAATTCATTCCTGAGGACATTTTGCGCAAATCTCATGAAGCCGCGGAGCATCTGATACTCAACAAATCGTTCTGTTTATTGTTTTGCTGTTGAATTTCAATAAATGTATATCCATAATTTTGAAGCATAATTGAGTTTTTATTAGTTTTTAATATGTGAAAGCCTATAAAATTTCATTACGGGATAGTAGCACGTAATATATCATTACGAGCTACTATCCCGTAAAAGTCTATTTTCCGGATTGAAATCAAGTACGTAAAGGTATGTTTTAGGGAACAGTATGAAATACAATTTTATTAAATATTCATTTTATTCTGTTTTTATTATTTGTTGTTAATTTGTATGGATTATTTTATTTCAATTTAATTTTGTTAATAAATATTGATCCGGTGCTTCTAGGAAAACCTAAGAAGTTAAAATTTTAGATTTTTCAGTTTTATATCCGGTAGATTGTAATTTAAGAAAGCAACGCAATTTAGGGTGACTTGAAATGTCAATGTTACTTTTAATATTATTTTATCATTGTTCTTAACATTGAATATGTTGTCCAAAGAGTTGAGGGCTTGTTTTTACTCGATATTTGTTTCATATAAGCAGTGATGAAATTTTAGTTATTATTTAATTTCATACCAAATGCATGCAGGCTTAATTTGACGTCTACTCTTGATTTGAGGTTATGTTTTGAGAATTTCAATTTGTTTATTTAATTTTTCGATTTGCGAGTTACTAAAAAACTGCAAAGAACTGTGAATAATATTTCAGAGGCCGTGATGAATTATCAAAGTTAAGGGTGCCTCCAAAAAAACGTATAAATAAAACTGTTAAGAATACTGCAATAGTTGATGCATTTGCTATTCATTATACTATTTACAACAGGCATGAAGCAAGTACGTATACGAATAATTTAAATTTTATTATCCACTTTGTTACACCTATTCAACAACTTTTATTATATCCTGTTATATTGTTATGATGCTTAGAAATTATATCTGAAAATGTATTTACAGATAATCATGTTACTTCAGCTCAAGGAAAAACAATTATTAAATGTAAAATGTTTCTGAGTAGTGAGTAGTGAGTAGTTTAATAAAATAAGATTTTTTTATAGATATATTGTACCTAATTCAAGCTGGAAATGAGGATGGTATTTTCAATAGAGCAGAAAGTGTGTTACAAAACTTATTGCTAGCTGAAATAAAGTTTGCTTCTATCACACATAACCTATTCTTAAGTTATATGAGGTTTCTTCTTCTTCCTCATTTTTTTGAAATTATAGGTGGTATAACCATAAAGATAATAAACATAGAGTAGGCAACCTATAGTCGGAAGCGTCCCCGCAATAAAAAGAGATGGCGAATGAAATTGGTGATGCTGTCTCTCTCTAACATCACGTGATGCACATGAAGAATATTGTTCCAAGCACTGCGCGAAAATTTATGGGAGAACAATAGTCAACAGTTGTATATTAGCCAACTTTTAAACCAGTCAAAAATTACATCTTCACATATGGTTGTGAGGAAAGCGTTTTTTCCTCCAACTTCTATAGAAAGTACTCCGCGGGTCCTAGGGTCTTCTGATCAGAAGTCCAATTTATGCTGTTAAACTCATCCAGTTTGTCACATGTCAAGGCTTTCTTTAGAACCTATCTTTACATTATTCAATATTAATACTATCTTACCATTCCATGGTTTCCAAAAATTAATTATTAATAGCTCCTGAAAATAAAAAAAATAATACTTACAAAAATATCAAATGAATGAAGGCTCTAGAATTATTTTCAATGATCCCTTGTTAGTCACAATCAATGTTCATATACACCAAACATATCTGTTACTAATGGAATAATATGAAATGTATCACAATAACTGGAGAAGTATTAGTCTTTACAATCCTCATAAATCCCTCAAACAATGTTATCTTACTACGTAAGTGTTGGAAATAAAGATCATATTATTAAAACGTGCCATGCTGGGAATAACGCAAGTATTTTGTATTTTCGTTTAAAGTATTTTGTGCAGCAGGTGAGAATATCGTAGAGCTGCAGCTCAAAACTGGTCCAACTTTTTCCGTAGCTTTATTCGGGTTCATGCATTTGCTGTTCTAAGACTGTCCGGAGTTTGCGCAGTCGAGCTAGGACGATTTTCGGATTATTTTTTACGCATGTTCAAATCATTTGCAAAGGAGGAGGGTGGAAGATAATATATTTTGAAAATTCGCAGAGGAAAGAGGTTAGAGGAAGAGGTTGGTAATTGTGTGTTGATATAGGATACATAACAACAGTGATGATGATAAGTTATCTTCAATTGTCAGTTTAGTTAGATTTCAGTTCAATAGACCATGCGCAATGTTCGGGGTTTTTCAAACTGTGTTCAATTTTAAACGGTTCAAAAATAGTTCTTAGGACTGAATAAAGTACGCAACTAGTTCTGCGCAATTCCAGATTGGTTTACGGACTGTCCAAAAACAAAAACCCGAATAAAGCTAGTAGTTGTTTCACATAAGAAGAAGCCACGTGAAGGATCCCAACTGTCTTGCGTAGAAATCGGTCTTATTTATCTTTGTCGCCAGGTAACGACCGTTTCATGCCATTGGCGGTACAAACGATGTTTCATGTCTTATTGGCATTTGAGATTGTGTTTGAAGCAATCCTTCACCGTGGAATATTTTTGATTTTTGAATATTTTAAGACGTTTATCTGTGAGTGTTTTATTTTATCTAAAACCATGCCTCCTGAAAAACTTGTTGGTTTTAAAGGTAAAATTATCCACAATCAAGGCCGACAGATTCGTAAAAACGTTGAAACTTTTATGGATTCAAATTCCTTTAAAAAATCATCGGTAAGTCAAATAAAAAAGTATAATAATCTAATATATTACTTCTGGCGTTCAGATGTCACCACTATTTTTTACAAATAAAAATGTTTGAAGTTCTTATTTTGTGTTTTTTTACCTTTAATAATATAAGAACGTAATAGAGTCTTAATTTTTGGCCGGTTTCATCGAACATCGTTAATTGAAAGAATAAATATTTTAACGATACCAAATATTTTCATATACCAGTGTCTATATATTGTATGTAAAAATATCTCGGAAAGCTTCAAAGAATCGCCAAATATGTCTCACTTAAACTATACAATGATAATATATACATTTTTAATATTCTTCAAAATGTGAAATCGTCGAATGTCAATTTCACAATATGGCGCGGGTTTTGACAACAAGTTCGCGCATACGAAAGTAGCTTCAAGCGGCTTCTTCTTATTCTCATTTTAATTTTCATGTTGCAGCTTAAAATGCATGATAATGTTGTTAGATGTAATATTATAGGGGAAAATGCTTTTGCGAACGACCCATCCGTTATCAGGGAATTCCTCCGGGACTACCTTGCGGTATAACCGTAGAGATACTACAGATAGTGGCAATAAGCCATAGGCCGTTGTGTAAGTGAGAATGTCCCACCGAACTCCGGTGAGAGAGAAAAAGATAGACGATCAGAGGTTTTTCTGTCTTTGTTTTTGTATATAGCATGCGTGCTATTAGAGAAAGTCAGCCTAAACCTCCGACTTTCTATATCTCTCTTACTTGCTGACGGGTTCCGAGCTGGCTTGATGCCTCTATCTGTAGTATCTCTATGGGTATAACATCAGAGAAGACCGACATTTCTAGATCCTTATTTAATTTATTCTTTGTTCTCTCTCATAAATCTCTTTTTGCTCAATGACTTCTATAATGTACCGGTATAATTGCCGCCAATTTACTACTGACGATGCAAATGTCATTTGTGAAACCGGTCGAGTGATATGTTATACTTCTGTTGTGGAATAAGATGGAAGCTAAAAATGGGACTGAACGTAAACAGAATAGATCTTGTAAAATACAAAGGGAAAAGCTATAAACAAGAAAGTAAAGTCGCTAATGTATGGAATAAATTCATTATTTCCAAAATAAACGACTTTTGAAAAACATCCAAAAATACGACAATTTTGATTTTAATTTTTGAATCGTCATCACATGATGTAGATGTTGCGTTACCAGATTAACGTGGTGACGTAATGGGCAATTTTTTTAAATGCAACCATGTGTCTCAAGACACCTCATTGGAAAGGTCTTCTAATCGTCTTTACAACGATGTAATTATTTGAATATATATTTCTACAGGGTCGACCAAAACTGCCCTTTTTTTTCTGCGTCGAACTGTCTAAGTTTTATAGCATTCTGATCACTTAGCTGTCGCTTTAGTCACCGTAAAATGTGTACCTACCTATATTTTAAAGTATTTGCTAAGACGACATAAATATATACATTCCGCTACTATAGTCAAATAAGTCAACTCCAATATTGAATAAACTACCATTAGTTATTTTAGCTTCCATTATTTTTTACTATTTTGTTAGTTAATCCATCTTATAATCTTATAATTTTAACGTTTAAAATGCTCCCCTGAAAAACTACCAGTATGTCGCTTTAGACCTTTTACCTTTCCGGTGACGATATTATGTTGTATAAAATTGTGATGATGTATTTTGAAGTGTCATATCCTCTTATGAAATAAGTACTGGGCATTGAAAAATTATTTCTAAACGAAATTCGTCATAATTTCTATTTGAAGTAGGTTAAAAGCCTAAGGTCTTTTTACTAACCAGTTTCACCTTGAATAATTTTATCTCTATCGCTTTTTAAAACAACAAATTGATCAAAAATTTAATTACAATTACTAAAGAGTGTTAAATGTCGAAATGTATTCGCTTCCGGTGTTTGGTTATCCTTTAAAAATATAATAATATGTTATAAAAACTGTTTATAATGTAGAATACGTTATGGCGAGATAAAAGTATGTGTATATTAACGAATGTACCACGCTTATTGTGTTTATACACCTTCAATGGACGACCATAAATTATGCTTAATTGGCAATACGATGTAGCTAAATTGATAAGTAAAAAAATAACTGGCTGTGTTAGACCGAATCATTCGGATAGTGAATAACACTAAATGTTGCGTTCAAGTGGAGCTTAGAATGTTTGGATTGAGTTGAAAGTGCTACTTTTTCGCTTGAGATAATAGTGGAGCTTTCAGCTCGAATTACATACAAGATTTTTTCGACGATAAACCAATATATACACAGATAAAACTAAATTTATGCACTAACTGCATTTCGGAAATTATAACAATTGATATCTAGCCCCCAACGCTATGACAATAATTTTCTCGATAATAATTTTATTCTTAAATTAAGACTTATATTTTACTTTTTAGTTCGACTTACTATAAAGCGTGTTTTCATGTTTTTTTAAAACTAATTTATTTTTTACTTTTTATTTCGATTTACTATAAGGTGTTTTTTTCAAACTCGATGCTAGCTCAAAGTTATGAAATTAAACTTGACGAATGTGCAATATTTCGAATTAATCTGAGCGTTTAAAGTGGCTAAGAATAAAGTTTAAAGCTTGCGTTATAAATGGAACATCCTATATTGTATTGTCATCGATCTTTGACGAAGTGTGCAGAAAAAATTTTGAATTAATTTGAGCGTAAAGAGGGCGAAAATCAAGTTTAATGGTTGCATTACAAACAAACAAACATCTTATCAAAAATACGATTTTTGGTTTTTGTTTAGTATTTAAAATATATTCATCAAATGTAAATTTTTATTACATTCTAATTCATACTGTTCACAACGCTTCTTTGTTGATTATTTAAATTAACTTGCATTGTGTGATAATTAGCTTTTTGTACAATTCATTAAATTTTATAAGGTGGTTCCAGCTCTCCACATTTTCCTTTTTTCATGAACATATCCAGTGCCGTACCTTCCGTTTAATCCCACTTTCTATCAGTGATGGAGTATAAAATGAATTAAGTTGATATAGTCTTTCATCGTACAAAAATGAGACACCATTTTATTAATAATGTAAATGAAATTTAAAAATCAATATAAACAATGTACAGAATGTGGTATATATGACAGTCACTGAGACCTAAAAGATCTATTGTGCCCCTAACTTCTACTTAGTTCCCGAGGAAAGTCTCAGAGACTAAGTAGCTCCTTTAGCCCTATTTCCCTAAGGAATTTTACACTATGTGATAACAATAAATCATAACAATAATCACATTATTAAGGTGCGAGCGAGCATTCTGCATCAATAATTTTCTGGTGAGTACGGGCTAGCGAGCGAGCGAACGTTTGCTTGTTGGCGTTCGAAAAAGATCGAGAGGAAGGCGGTTCATCAAAGGAAATACTTGTTCGTGCTCGTTCTGTGTGGACGGGATTTTAATCTTCAAAAACGCTCGCACATCGATCGCTTGTGCTGTATGCAACTTTGCCGGGCCACCACGTGGAAAATTTAAAATTAAATATTAATTTGGTTATTTGTAGGTATTTTTAGTGACCCAAATTTAAAATGGAATGGTCTAATGATAGTGTGTTGCAATTGACAGACGGCTATCGCATTCGGCCGGTTTTATGGAGTTCTTCGGACACATTTTCCAAAAATGAAAATAACGAGTTAGGGACTGATAGTGCAGAAATTAAAAAGATCAGCACTGGCTAACAATAATTTTTCATGGTCAGTCATATTTACCACGCTCGCACAAAGTAGATGGATCAACTCCGAACTTGAACATATTCGCTCTGGTGTGGACGAGATATCAATATGTCGAGCAAACACGAGCAAACATACACGAATGTTCGCTCGTGCTCGCTTCCGAACTTGAACATATTCGCTCTGGTGTGGACGAGATATCAATATGTCGAGCAAACATACACGAATGTTCGCTCGTGCTCGCTTTTTTGGTAAAAATGCACCTTTATTGATACAGAATGCTCGCTTGCTCTTGTTCGCTCCTGCTCACTTTTTTGGTGAATACGCGTGACTTTTTAGAACGAAACCTATGACGAAAGTGCTTAGGCGAATATTACATTCATCAATGATATTAATTAACTAAAATGTAAGACACACTACGTTATGCAATTAAAAAAAACTAATTATATAGAAAGCTGATGATACTATTGAAAACGCAATAAATTCGAATACGGCATAACTTGTGTGACAAGTCTAAACATAGTTGTTTTCGATTTCCTGAAATGTTTTCAAATAGAAAATACTGCTATTGTTAAACGTCACGTAGCTACAACTTATCGGCTTAGATTTGTTGAGGTGGTTAATCGGCGTATTCCAATGCAACCTTTTCAAATCTATTGTGGTACTCTGAATCTAGATTACACTCTCCAGTCCGACTTTTTTCAAATTGCCAATCAGCCTCGAGACTGAACCGTGTGTTATTTCTTGCAGGTGGCTTTTTATCGCCTTGGCTTGGCATCATCGAAGATTATTTAATAGGACCATTTTTCCTTTCTGCCCAATTGACCGTTGAGACATATATATTCATTTTCTAGAAAATGAACTTCCAGTTCTTTTTGAAGATGTACCTCTTATTATTAGAAAGCGCATGTGGTGCATGCATGACGGTACTCCACATTTTGCAGTGATTGTACGCGAATTTTTAAATATCGTTTTTCCAGACTATTGGATCGGACGAGGATCTCCACACCCTTGGTACACTAGGTTACCTGGACACAATCCTCTGAATTTTTATGTGAGGGGATATCTAAAATCGCTCGTTTACACAACTCCGATATTAAACTTAGATCTTCAAAATCGTAGCATACAAGGCTGTAATGATATTCGTAACAATTCTGGTATCTTCGAACGTATTCGGCAATCCATTAGACACCGAGCGAATGCTGGCATTTTGGCTGGAGGTGCACGTTTTGAACATATGTTCTGAAATGTACTATTTTTCCTTTAGGTATGCTTAACACATGTTAAGCAGCCTTCTAATAAAATAATAAAACAATTCAACACGACACGTTTATAAGAACTTCCCGTCTTAAAATGGACACCCTGTATATACACGTGTATGCAAGCCATTATTTTTAAGAATTTACAAATCACATATAGATAAGAACACACTGATTTTATTTGAGTGTGTATTATTTTGAGTATAAAAACTAATACTTTAATAAACTGTTTTCGGTTTTCGTAGAGACGAAAAGGACCTTCCACTAGTGCTTGTTGACACAGGAAGAGTGGCAAGAATTTTCAGAAGGGTGTTAGTAGTGGGGAAAACATCCTTGTGGCAGGCAGTGTAGTAATTAATTGTCTTTCTTGAACTGATTTTCAAATCTTTTACCCTCTTGTACCACATGAAGTTCTCCAATGGCAGCAACATCACCAATTTGTATATCTTCCTGATACAAATTCAGTTACTTTAACCTTTCTTTCTGTGTTTTGGTGGCATCAGCAATGCTGATAGGTATTAAGACACTCAAAACTTGCCAGTACTTCTTCATGTTTTAGAAACCGACGATTTAATTCACTTGAAAAGTGATCCAAAAATACCACAAAATGTTTGGTTACAACAAGATGGTGCACCTCCCCACTATGATAGACGGGTTAGGGATTTTCTGGATGCCAATTTTCCAAATCGATGATTGGACGTAGAGGATTCTTAGAGTCGCCTGCTCGTTCTCCGGATCTTAGCCCGTTAGATTTTTTTCTTTGGGGTTATCTAAAATCACGTGATACGTTAGACGACCAACAAACTTACAGAAGTTGAGACAAATAATTATTGATGAATGTGAACTAATACGTGGAGAAGTCGTGGAAAGAGTGACTCAAGAATTTGTTAATAGGATAGCATATTGTCAGCAAGTAAACGGCGAGCATTTTGAACATTTGAAGTAATTTTGTTTATTATTATTCTAAAATAATGAAATGTACATCTATTGTATAACTAACAGTGAGTTATTCCTCATTTTAACAAATTTTTTTACACTAAACTCAGTATGTATGAATTCAAAATAACAAGGTCTCTCAAAACCTGTAAAAATATATAGGGTGTCCCTTTTAAATTAAAGAAAATGATAGCATTTCCGGTTAAACCGGAAGTATATTATTGACAAAAAATTGTACATCAGATGCATTTTGTTCCATTGCACTTACCTGCAAATTTTAATAAATATCGTTCTTTTCGTTTAAAAGATATTTACATGGTTCGATACTTTATCCCAACCCTATATAACTAACCGTTGTAAAACCATACTACAGATAGAGGCAACAAGCCTTAGGCCGCTGTGAAAGTGGGAATGTCCGTATGAACTCCGGAGAAAGATCAGAGGTTTTTCTGTCTTTGTCTGTGTCTACAGTATACATGCCATTAAAGAAAGACAGCCTGAATCTCTGACTTTCTATCTCTCTGACGGGTTTCGAGCTGGCTTGTTGCCTCTATCTGTAGAAGTATCTGTAGACTAAAATTAACTGCTAACGGCGTTACAGTTCTCATTAAATCCGCAATTTTGGTACTGATCCAACTCTCTAGGTGGCAGTACCATCGCGCGTTTAGAGTGCACATAACCTGATCGTAACCACTTAATTTTAGCGAGTGGATATCCGCAAACAAACGCTGGGTTACAACCTGCAGCTAGCTGAAAATTACCTTTTGTTGGTATGAACGTGACCTATGTGGACATAAATATTGTCTGTATGAGTTCAGCTTCTAACCCGATTTGTTCATGTTCTTTCTTCGGAAATATTTAAACAACAGTTACAGTTCATTATTGGATTTTACTCAAATTTATTATTAGGAAACTGAAATTAATCACCGTTTTGAGGTTGTGTATCATAAATAAATCGTCTTATCTAATCAAATTTACTACCTAGTTTAGATCTTATTTATGACACGGATTCCGTAACATAAGAACTTGATACTATAAATAACACAAGAATGAACAAAATATATTATAAAACCCCAATAATAATAATTGTTTACTTTATCCGGGATGTAGCGAAAAGATTGGTAACAAATTATACCATTGGAAAGATCTAGTAGGGCTTAGACAATCAAAGACTCTGATGGGTGACTACAGCCTGTTGAGATCAAATGAAAGAAGAAGAATGTAGATTCTGTGGCATGGAAGAAGAAACCTTCATCCACATACTTGCGAATTCCACAGAAATTCAGAATCCTCGGGCATACCAATTATGGTAAAAATGAAGTTGTAACAAAGTAGAATTCTTCGAACAGTAAATAGCTATCACAACAACTTAGAATTTTTTGATTCTTCTTGTTCATCATTTGAAAATAGAGTAAAAATTTTGCAACAATAATTTTCAAGCAATCGTTTTGTAATGTATTTTATGACTGTTTTGTTATTGTGTATCTTAAAATAATTGTATCTGTTTGTAAGAGGGTCTTAACCCGTTAATAAATAAATAAATAAACAAATTGCTAAACATATTTTGTATTTTGAGAAATAGTTTTTAGTAATATATATATATTAATATATACCTTCCAAAATCAGTACTCATCCCCATTACTCCCTTTTATCAAATTACAATTGCTGAAATCAATTTAAAAATCATATTACTATAAATCCGCTATACTTCACGCTTAAATTCGCGGGCCTTTTGCCCTGAATAGTTCCTTCTCTGTCTCGGACCTCTCTGTCTTATGTTGGCCGCAACCACGTTTCATTGTTTAAGTGGGAAGGGGCCATTCCATCCGTATTTATAGTTCATTGGGCATTTCTAATCAATGGGATTAAAAATATGGGTCATTACATTAACATTAGAATAACCATACATGATATCAGTTTGTTATTATAAATATTCTATAGGTATCATTCCTGGAAGTAGAGTCAGTATGAATATATGACACAAAGGCTCCCCAAGCTTTTTTCAAAATGACATAAATTTTCTTGTTAATCACTATATTTTTATTGTTTTAAGTTGTTTATTGAAGCGTATTTTACAGTTTTTTTTAGCTATAACTTATTTAAAAAGTATTATAAGTTTTATTGAAAATCTGAAAAGGGCGAGCAGTTCATATATCTCGTTGATTGCGATAATTGAATGCATTTTTTTTTGTAGTCCTACTAAAACTTTCACGAAATAGTTATTTATGTACCAAGGACGAAAAACTGTCTATTATAGTCGAGTCTGCAAGTTGATAGCCGAGGCGAAAGTGGAAAAATCCTCGTCTTCGACTCGGATTTTTAAAACCACTCTCGCTCATACTATTTGTTAAAACAAATTACTAAGAAACTCGTTTTTCCGAATTTCTCCGGAAAAATTAAATGCACTAGGGATAGTACCCCCGAAAAATTTAGCGAATAATTAATTTGACACCACAAAATGACAGTTATTGTCACAGGTAACCATAGTAACCACAGCGGACGAAAAGTAAAGTGTTGGCGGACGAAATAGTAATTTACATTACAAGACCGGAAAGTAGTGTTTTTCAGGTCGAGACAAGCAGATTCCAGGGCGAGCCGTAGGCGTGTCCTGGAAGCTTGGAGAGACACATTTTCTGGACGAAAAATTGTCCAGAAAGTGTATATTTTCTGGTCGGTCTTAAAAAAAGTAAATGACGTCAAAAATAGACCATTTTGCATCCGGAAATAACTACGTAAAATGTCATTTTTTGTATAGGTCGACTAAAAAGCAATTTTTCTTGATAATTATTGAGTGTGAGTAGGTAGTAAATATTAAAAATACAACCTACACCTGACAAATATTGCAAAATGAAAATATAAATAACACAAAACGACTAATTTTAGCTACATGGTCAATTACACAATAAGATTAAATAGATAATTAACCGTTTAACAATGCAAAATATACATGAAGATTATTTTAAAAAAAATTGACGTTTCCTTCAGGCAATAGTTTATTATGTCACAAGGGTAGAAAACTGATATTTAGCAGCCCGCATAAGCGAGCGTAGTGAAGCGAGGGCAGTTGATAGTTAAGAGCTACTAAAGCGCTTCCTGCATGAGTGACAAACAATAACTGTTTTTCGCCTACCGAATCAACCAAAAATATAACAAAAAACTTTGACATATCTTCAGTGACGTTTAATTGAAAAATTTACGTGAAACGTCAAAGTACTTAAGTGACAGATGGCAAAAATCGTGGCGTTATGAATTTTCCGCCCTTGGGCTGTTAAACAATACACTATTTTCGGTGTTCATATGATTGGAGTTCCGGTAAGGTAGGCGAAATTAGCTATTTGTGTATCATGAGCAGAAAGTAGTACTTTGGCAGTCGAGACAGAAAGATGCCGCGCGACGCGTTAGCGGAGCGCGGCAATCTGTCGAAACTACCAAAAGACTTTAGTGCTCTAAATACACACAAGATTTTTTCTACTATCACACCAAATTTAACTATACTAGCTCTCTTTTATCTATAAATAAAATTAGGCGTGCGCCAAAGTTACTTTCTGCTTAAGAGCGCCAATAATTTCAAATTATGACAGCTCGCATAAAACATCAACTTTGCAGTTGCTTTTCAAGGCACAAAAGACGACTTTCGATAGTGATAGTAGGAAATAATATATTTTTGTATGATTATATAATTCGTATCCACAATTAATAATTATTACTAAATGATACATTAATTAAATTTTAAAAAAGGTAGGTATGCATAATATTTGTTATAATATAAATAAATAACTGACCTACACTGGCATAGCATATCTCTAATTGGATCTTTTTTGTCACATTGAACTACTTTTTTATGGAATAAAAGTCTGCTGTCAACAACACACTTTTATATCACGTGTCACATTGCCGGTAAATACCGAATTCAATAAACTTTCATCGCACACATCACAAATGTCTACCAGCAATCGACAACTGATAGTTTGTATTTTGTATAGAAACCCACATCGTGGTAGTAAATTTCTCGGTAGAACGATTTGATGTATGTATTTGTTATTGAGTTTTGCACGTTCCCAATTGGTTATTGTGTTTGCGCGCGCCTACTTCATTACTTATCTGTTTGAATTTAAAGTTTAAACCTAATTAAGTTTAAAACGGAAATGTGACGTGCATAATAATTATGAAGAATGCCGTCAATATTAAATAGACCAACAGCGGTTGAAGAATAAAACTCTTATGCCCGGTTGCAAGAACGCTTATTAAAAATGATGAATGATTAACGGCTAATCAATGAAATAATAACTCGTTAATTCTTCAAATCAACCATCAATAACACAATCAAAATGCAACGGATAGGTACCTGCAATGATGAACAATTAATCGACCATTATTTTTTTCGTGAAATCGGGCTCCCATTGATGGTTCATAATTTTTTAATCAACCATCATATGATGAGAGATTTGATTAGCGTTCTTGCAACCGGGCATTAGATAATCAATACTTCGTTTATTCCCTTGACTAATTTACAATATTACACTGATCGTTGCTCTTGCAATTCTCCTTTTGTTCTCCCCTTTGTATCTGTATATATGTTTTTATCAATAGTTGCCACTAAAGAAGAAAATAAGTTTTGATATTTTAGAAGTAGCTAAATTTGCAAAAACGGACAGTAAATAGTAAAAAATAAAATATACGTAACCTCCCAGGTTACAACATTATTAAAAATAAACCAAAGTTATTTAGCGTCCCTCTGCCCGAATGTGTATTTGTTTTTTGCTGTTTTCTTATATTACATAGTGTATGCAGATTTTATTCACAGATCTGCAGGTCCACTTCTATACAGCGTAATTGAATTCTAAAATTTCAAAGAATTTTACAAAATGTTCCCATTTATAGAGCACTCCAAATACAATGATCAGTAGTCATATACCTAAGTAGGGACATTCATAATAAACGAGATAATTTTATGATCGAAAGCTCCTTCCCAGGGGCGCCGAAACTTTTTAAAACCGGGTGTTGAGTTGTTAGAGCCAACCACCCTTATGTCTTATCGAATCTTAATCTTATTTCGAAGATTGAAATGTATTAAAAATTGCAATATTTTTGACAAATATAAAGGGTACATAGAGAAAAAAATTTTCGGTTGCAAGTCATCAAATTACATCTTTTGATAGAGCAAACACATTAGTGCGTTGTGTATTTCTCACAATGAATTCATCCATGAGTTTGTCCATATCAATTTTATCTGCAGATTCATGATAAATGTCCAAAATTGGTGCATGATTCAGTCGTTTCTGACCCATAGTAGAGCGCAAATAAGATTTCAGCCTTTTTAAAGTCGAAAAACTCCTCTCATTCGTACAAGAAGATGCTGGTATCGTCAATAATAATTTTACGAATCGAACGAATTCTGGGACAAGACTTTTGCACCATGAATTTTGTCGCAAAAATGCCACAATGTCTCCCAGACTCTTTAATTGAACTGCTTTTCTGCGAGCCAATTCTAAGAAAGTATTTCGATCGCCAACCAGAGGATCTTTTTTGAAATCATTCTGATAGAATTCGACTATTTCATCTATACGAGAATCCTTGCCCAACACAAAAGCTTCAAGAGAACGAAAAACACTTTTTTTGTAGGTATTTCAACAATCGGATTATTGTTCACATTTTTATTTGAGGTTAGGGCATCCTCAAAGCTTGACTGCGGTTGTGTGCTTTGAATTACACAGTTGGCGTTCACATCCACGTCATTTTTCATATCTTCAGCTTCATCTCTTTTGCGCTTCACTCTCACCACAAATTTATCCATGATTACTCACGCACACAACATCGGCAATTCGGTCGTATGAAAAAAGTACGGAAAGTGTGCTTGCCGCTCTGTACTGCGCTCTGCGCTATTACACGTACGACAGTACAATTAACACGCACATGTTGGCGTACACAGCTGACTCACTGACTGCAGCTGACAGTATAAAAACAGTGGAGTTGGAAGTGAGCGTTGCGCACTGCACATGTGCGCAGCGTGTGGTGACAAGTGTAACAAGCCACCTTGTCGAGCGCGTGTAAGTGAGATAGAGAACATTTTCTCTCATTTCGCAGCACTCATGATCGTTGCTGTCACTGCAGCGCCAGTGGACGCCTTTTTCGAATATCGCGTGAAAATTTCCCGTGTTGAATTCCACACGGGGAATTTCCACGCGTGTTGAGCTCTGAACACACACAACAGGTCTTCCGGCGCCCCTGCTCCTTCCCAATGTCACAGGTATATTCGGTGGAACATTTTTTATCGGTACTTCTTAATGTCCTGAAGAAAATTGGATCTCCAAGGGCGCTATCTTTGTGATTCTATTACCACTTGTATTTTTGTCAATTTTATGATATGTGAATCCCATTTTACCAATAACTCTATGGAGGGTGGCCTGGCTAATATTTATATTGGTGTCATCTTTTTCTAGCTTCCTTTTTAGATTGTCCAAAGTAGGAACAATCTGGCTTTCATAGAGGGAATATATTGTTCTTCTTTTTATATCCTGTTGGCCATTCTCCAGACGATGAGATTGAAAATCACTACGTTTTTTTCTTCCGCTTAATTTTTCACTGTTAATAATAATATTTATAGAGGATATTGGTGTCTTTGTAAATAAGCAGGTTTCTTTTAAAGCTTCTTGTTTAATGAATCCTCTACTTACAAAACAATCATACACATTTTTTACTATTTGCTTTGCATCTAATGACAAGTGTTTTCGATGCAACATTGCGAAAAAAATTAATGATAACTTATAATTCTCGTATAGAAAGCTCTTTGAAAACGCACGCTAAAACGGAATTATCATACACCCGATACAAATCTGATGGCCAGCCCTTGCCTTGTCACTCGACCGTTCTTGGGTTTCATTTCAGGTAAAATTATTTTAAGAAGGTCGTAAATGGTCGTATTTAGATGATTACCGGCAAAAACTAAGACAATATACTTTGAGACAAACTATACCTAACCGCTATGCTATGACGAATTAAGAATTATCTTGTGCAATTTATTCTAAGTCCAAAATATCAAAATAACAACTATTCTTTTTTAATGGAATCTGAAATCGAACAAAGTGTGTATTAGCAAGCGACAAATATTTACTGACCACATCATTAATGATAAAAAACTAATTAGGAAATACAAAACATTTTTATGAAATTAAAAAAAAGTACACTGGGTAATTTATTCAAGGAAATTTAATGTTCGCTGCCATAACACTGATCATTCCATCAGAGCATTTATTAATTTCATTATATTAACCAAAAAGAATAGAACTATAATCTACGCTTATACCCACGACTATTAGATTATATCGTTAAGTGATTATACTTGTATATTAATCACATGTTTTCTCTACTTTATTACAGTTTCCTGTAAAAAATTGTAATTTTAGTAAAGCGTGTTATGGATAGTTGTCAAAAATAATATCTTCCGTAAGTTCCTTGTGGCATTACTTATTCTTTTTTCTCTTATTTTTTTTGGAATCAAACCACAATAATGTTTTTTATTTTTTATTTCGACGTTTCGGTAGCGTTCCATCTACCGTTGTCAAGATTAACTATTAATGAATGAATGAATAATTTTTGGTTTCTATCTGACACAACGAAAAAAATTTGACAATTAGACAATCAATAATATTTTGAAGTTTAAGACTACAAAACTTTGTTGTCAAATTTTATTAAGGTCCATTCATAGTAGATCACACCTCTGGTAAAATGTGAAATAAAATATTTTATTTTATGACATTCTAACGATATGTAGTCCACTAGAAATGGAATCCAGTGAAGTGCACGTTCCAGGAACGGTTTTTATTGGGATAGCGCTTTTTTCTTGCTTATTTTGGAAATTTTGTTAATATAAACGCGTTTGTTGTTACTTTTTTGTGTATGATTATTTTGTTTTCAAAATATGTATAACTCAGTTTGGTGATTTTGTGTGTATCGATTAACAACCATTCCAAAGATAAATCATAAGAAAACCTGGATAAAAACTTATGATGCTATCCTGATAACGCCGGTAATTGATTATTGGAAATTTCTCTTTCTAACAATGGTAACTAAATTTGACTAGGTACATTCGGCTGAAATACTAGCTACACATTTATCTGAATTTAGTTGTATTAAAGCACTTTCTTTGATTTTTCGTCTTTTATTATTGGGCTCCTTCAATATTATTTTTGTCGAATCCCATTGAATTTTATGCCCCTCTTCCCAAGCATGTTTGCAAATACCTGACTTAAAGAACTCCCTATCTTTGATATACTTTTTATGTTCATTTATTCGGACTTTCAATAGTCTACATGTTTCACACTTCAATACACAAAATCACCAAACTGAGTTATACATATTTTGAAAACAAAAATAATCATACAGAAAAAAGTAACAACAAACGCGTTTTTATTAACAAAATTTCCAAAATAAGCGAAAAAATTGTCTAGTTGTCAAATTTTTTCGTTGTGTCAGATAGGGACCAAAAAATTATTTCTATTCTATAAATAGTTAATCTTGACAACGGTAGCTGGAACGCTACCGAAACGTCGAAATAAAAAAAACATTATTGTGGTTTGATTCCCAAAAAATAAGAAAAAATCTAAAATGATGTTTCTTAATAGTTCATTAAAGGATATTCGCTGAAGTCTACAGTTTATCTAACAAGCAAAGATAGAAAAACTGTCAAAGCCGTATATGATAACGGGGCGCTGAAATTTTAAGGCACGCAAAGCTAATGGGGTTGACAGAAAAAGTAATGCAGATTCTGTCAACTAGAGGATGAAACTGCAAAACATATCCTATGCCAGTGCGGCTGCCTGGAGTATGCGCGGTTTATTGTTTATGCGATGAGACGCAGCGGGTAAAAAACTGTATGAAAAGTGGATTGACTGTATAAAAAGAACCAGACTGGAGAATGTAGTCTATATACGGAGAGCCAAAATAGATGTGAAATGGTCGCAATGGGATAGGTCTAATCCAATCTAATCTAATCATAGTTTAGTGTCTTTAAAAGTTCTATTGATCTGTAACAATACTTCTACTTTCCGCATTCCTTTTCTTCCCATTTTTTCCGTCACGCATAGAGAAGTGAAATAATAGTTAACCCAGCGTTATTATTCTACTAAAAAGCTAGGTATATAACTTGGGCTATAATTGCAGGGGGCTACAGTTATATGCCAATATTTATAGTCCATCCATATTCTACTAACGTTAGAAATGAACCGGCTATAATGAAAGCCGGCTACTAGGAGACGACTAGAAAATATATTGACAACACCGCTTTTCCGTGTAACAGAAGAAGAATTATAACCTTTAATCAAGCATTTTTTAATAAAACCAACCATTTCTAGAATGGACGATAAAAAGAAAAAAACACGTTGCTCCGAAAAACAATTGGACCATTTAATTGACTTCATGCTAAGCCATCCAAAATTTGGGAGAGGACAATATTCCAAGGTGTACAAGGAAAGAAAGGATTGAATGATATGTTGCGAAGGTTATCCAAGGAATTGAATGAAATAGGACCTCAAAAGACAACAGAACAGTGGAAACGAGTATGTTTGTAATCGTCCTCTTACTTTCACACTATTTCTTAAATAGTTATTGTAGATATATGATATAAATGATGATATGAATAGTCGAATAAACTCGAATTTGTTAAATTAAATGGATTAGAATTGTCTCTTAGACGTCTCCTTTCTACATTAAAATTTCTTCGGCGTATATTCTTTCAATTTCACGTAAATGTAGAAGTACACCTAACCCTTGTAAAGCCATAGCAATTCAATAGAACATACCAATTTTGAAAAAAACAACAGACTACAAAATCTTTTAGCCACCACTCTCGTAGGTTATAAAGCGGTCTACAATTCTAAGCCCACTTATAGCATCGTATAAAGAGATACAATGCTTATAGTAGCAAAAACGACTACAAAATTTAAGAGAATACCGAATTTGCAAAACGGGCTAGAAGAAAACTGTGAAGTTAGCCACGTTCCCGATATAGTCCAACCTTACGGCTTTTAGCCTAGCTACATAATTAGTAGAATAATCCAGCAGGACTCACTCATATAGACAGCGAGGATACCTTGGAACTACTAAACGAGATCGAGAAGAGGAAGGATTACGGATTCGGAAAATCAGCCATATCTATTCAACACCAAATGTGTAGATTCCGATCCAAATAATGACTAAGACCCACAACTAGACTGATCACTTGAGCCAATTGCCAATAGAAGCACCCTGCAAGCTACAATAAGGAATGACAGCATACACCAATCAAAAGTCATTAACATTCAAACGACACTCAAGAAAAAGTAGACAACTCTTACAACGAGGCTGAAAATTTTCTGTAGATGGGAATAATACTGTTGTCTCTACTTATGGTCTAAAATCGCCTGGTCGAAAACTCAATCCATTCACTAGAGTGAATTATGAACTCATAATTCACGTTTTTGCATTTAAATAACATGCCATGACAACTCAACACTCACAACATTTCGGTACATAGATGACTAGAGATGGGGGTACAATATGAAATAAACTATTAAATCTGCGTATTTTGTTTAGGAAATTTGTTTCTGAAATATATCATATAGATAAAATATCGAAATTTTTAGTATTGATACTTTAAATAACGATATTTTCTAATATTGATATTTTTAAAACAATATATTTATAACGGTACGGTGTAACGATACTTTACACAGTATCGCCCATCTCTAAATGTCACATTATTTGACGTCCTCCAGAAATTTATTAATTTTGACGTTAGAATTGTCAATCATACAAAATACCAAATTATTACTTTCCGTTCTACACTCCCATTATTTACTTGACTTTTATTTAATAAGGAAATCAAGGGTCGTGGACAAAGTATAGTATTCTACTCGCAATTTATGGTCATTATTCACTCGGGTGACTTGCGCCCCTCGCCTACGGCCTGGGACGCAAACGTCACCCTGCGTGCATAATGGCTATCACAAATTGCTCGTTTAATAATATACTATTAATAAATTTTAATATTGCCATAGTAAACTAGCTGCCACAAGATGGAAGAAAGAAAATTGTTCCTCTTGGGTAGTCTAAGGAAATTAAATCAATACTGCGTATAAACAACCAGAGTTGAAACAAATTTTAATTTAATGGTTTTTATTGTTGTTTTACCATGTATTTATTTGCTCAGCTGTTTATTATTGGAATGACTTGTGTAGTTGCATTTCAATAAAATAAAATGTTTCAATACAATTGATCATTTATTTTTTATTATATTACCTGCTGATATGGATCATGATTAGTACCTAGCCAGCTACTCCCATATTGATGTGATTTGTTTCACGTGGTGCTAGTTATTAATAAATTATTAGTTTGTCCATGATTAGAATAATTATATTAATAGCCATATTGAACTGTTTATACATCCCGTACGATATATTCATTATATCTCTAGTATACCTATCCAATTTATCCATCAGCAGTTCTTTGTTTAATTTAACTTGTAACTTCAAAACAAGTTTCAATTATGAATAAATGAAAACTCAAACATTTTATTTAAATTTCCATAACTCCATATAATGAATAAAATAGAAGGCTACAAAGCCTATGCACATCAATATAGTTTCGTTTTCTGCCGCCAGTTATAGTAGGCGTAGTATTTAATATTGAATGACCATCATCAAATAATATTAAAAGCGACGTATCGCTATAAAATTTAACTAAACTCGGAACTCAGATAGCATTTTACTATTAATATTTCCTATTATCTACTTCACTCTCACTTTTCATAATAAGTTTTTCGGATAATTAAATCGCTACACAGAGAAAAAATGTACCGTCATAAAGTACCTACTCTAAAAGTAACTATGGTCTCGTTCATCCCAACGTAGTGCTACCACAGTGATAATCAATTTCCTGCTGAAACGCGTGTACTGTTATCTGATTGATGTGAACGCTGTGCATATGATAGCAGTTGCCATTTTCCCATCAGAATTAAAATACGCTACGCTATCGATTAATAATGCATTAACTGTCATTTATGACAAATATCATGGTAATAAATATTTTTGTTTGAAGATATTTGTATATCTAGAAAATGAATGAACATTGAACACCACTAGGAACTGTTAAACTAAATTGAAATCTAAGATGAATAAATAATTATTGAAGTTATACATATCAAATAAAATTACCTAGTTCATACTATTATATCAAGATTAGCACATATAGCACATTCAGCAGAATGAGGATACGACGGATTACTCTAAAAATCGCCACCTGATCAACTTTGTTACGACCTATGCGTATCAATGATGAAATAATGTACCTATCTACCTAGTGAATAATGATAAAAATGCCAAACAATTATTCAGATGACGCTACAAATACAAAATAGTAGAAGTTAGCAGTATTTTTTACACCAAAGTATGTAATAACTTTTTGTATTGAAAAAAATTCTTTGCAGAAACATATTTTTTTAACTGGAGTAGTATTATGCCCTTTTTGCAAATGGCAGTACCTAAGCTGCACTATCAAACTGCCAGTTAGTCATCTAGATTATACTTAAAATCTCTGGCATGTAATGTCAGTAACAGCAGAGACAACCCTGTCACAGGCATTAAATTCCCATTAGTAATAATTATCAAAACTTAAATATATGGTTGTATTGGTTGTAATGTTTTCTTGCTGAAATATGAAATATCTTGTACTGTCTAATGAATGATGTTAATTTTATCATTTATTTATATATCTATTCAAATGTGTGTAGAATAGTTGAATGTAATTGAGTTCTAGGAACAAAATCACAGAATCAGTATGCATTGTATTTGAGATTTTGGAACTTCTATCTAACGGAATGTTCTCATCTGATCAAATTCCTACATAGCTTCAGGAAACTTCCGCTAGAGGTTTTAAAGTGTCGCAGTTGGGCGATTTCTTGTTTATTTGTTGCATTCTAAATGATTTTTATTTTAATTGCATTATTGATAAAACAATATTCATAAGCCCTATAAAAAACAACATGTTCAATATAATAGTGGGTAAGAAGCATAAGATGAACGTAATATTTCAAAAACATTTAAACCAGGTTATGTATCACGTATGTTGACACCACTACAATATCTGATAAATTCATGCATTAAGTGTTTTAACCTACTTTGTATTTCCTTACTGGTGCTTTAAAAACGTTAGTGAAGGAATAAAATGTTTACCAAAAAAAAGAAGAAACCCCAAATTTCCCAACCTACAAACTTTGAGCATAGGGTACATACAGGCTTTGATAAACGCGAAGGTAAATATGTAGGGCTTCCACTACAATGGGCTTCAATTGTAGGAAATAATCAAATATTAAAATCAACTAACAGACCTCTACCATTAGTTGATCCTTCTGAGATTACCCCAACTGAAATATTGGACTTGAAAACTATAGTTAGGGGTGATCACAAGAATGAAAATAAGCAAGGAGTACCACAAACTAAACCTAATAACGGGATTGTGCTTCCAAAAATGTCAAATGTAGCCCGATCAAACTCCCTTAGATCTTCAAGTCCACCTAGGTTGAGAAGAGATCATAGAAATAACACTAATGTACCCCCATCAGTGCCTGAAGAACAAGTTATGCAGTACACATCCATGAGGAGAGACCCCAGCATAAGTAAGTCAATATAAACTATTATACAATTGAAAACTTAATACTTACTGCTCAAGTAACTAATTTTAATGTACTGATAATAATGGATATTCAAAGTCTTTCATATTTTGGTAAATTTATGCTTGTATTTTAGGTAAACCTCAAGTTCGAGACAACTCACCGGCTGAACGTTCTCTAAGCAATCATGAAATTCCTAATCCTTATTTAAATGGCAATATCTCAGATCAATATATTGGTTACCATCCACGAGATCATCCTCAAATATCACCAGCAGGTTCAATGATGTCCTCTGGACCTCCTCCTATGGCACCTCTCTCTCAAAAGGCAGGTATCTCTCAACCAAGTCATACTGGCTCCCATCAAAGTCTTCAACATGCTGGATACCACTCAGCTCCACCAAGACATGATCAAAACCAGAATTTAAAGAATGGAGTACAGCCAACTCAAGTGATACATGCACCACCTAGTGCTACTGGCCAGGTTTCATCAAATAAACATCATGAACAGAGGCTGACACATGAACAAGTAAGTACAAAATTTAACAACATGCTGTTAACTTTTGGCTGAAAGACTTCTGTCGATTGCCTTTTGATGCAATAGTATCAATAAAGTTTATTTCTCTCTCTCTCTCTGCTGTTAACTTTTTATTAAATTCTATAGTTTGGCTCACCTGCAATCTAAATAGTTGACACCTTGATACATTCAAATATATTAACCACAAAACTTTTTAATATTATTTATAAACCAAAATTATTCTAGACCCAACTCCTCTCTATAATTCAGAAAGGGAGGCGACTCCTTTTAATATTTTACTAGCTGCAGAGTGAATACAACATAGATAAATAATAAAATTTTCATCATATAGATCTCTAGTATTCAACATTATATCTTTGTTTGCAGTTCAGAGCAGCTCTTCAAATGGTTGTGTCTTCAAAGGATCCACGTGAAAATCTGGAACGATTTATAAAAATAGGTGAAGGTTCAACGGGTACTGTCTGTATAGCTCATGATCGAACTACTGGCCGGCAAGTAGCTGTCAAAAAAATGGATCTAAGAAAACAACAACGAAGAGAACTTTTATTCAATGAAGTGGTCATTATGAGGGATTATCATCATCCGAATATAGTAGAAATGTTTGACAGTTATTTGGTGAATGATGAACTTTGGGTCGTTATGGAATTTTTAGAAGGTATGTTACACATCTTTTAATTGTTAATAGTTAAATATTCAGTACAATTTTTATACAATGTTCCAATTGCTTACTTGGTGGTTGCCTTCAGATAGGGATGCCTCTCAATTGTTGAGTATCAGACGCAGCAGCAATTATTTGCACTTTGTTTGCTCAGCGCTGCCAACGATGACAGATAATTTATTTTGTCATGTTTGATGCTGTCAAAGTTGAGTTGAGTTATGTTGTGTTTTTTTGTTAATAAACAATAATAGATTATAGAGTAGTAATAAATAATGAAATGATACGTGGCCAATTAGAATTTTATCCCTTGTGATTCCCAATACTGCTCTTAGATACTTCATCTCAACCGATTGTAATTTTCTTTTTGTCTCTCTCGTAAGAACCCAGCTTTCACTCCCATAAGTTAAAATGGGTTTAAAAACGGTTTTATAGACTGTCATTTTCGTTCTCTTTGACACTTCTTTCTTGCAAATGAAAGTTGAGGGCACTTTCAATGCGTCCATTAATCTCAGCATTATTTTTTCCTTCTTTATGAATTTTCATTCCCAAATATTTAAATGTATCCACTTGCTGTACTTGTTCTTCGTTTAGCTGTATTTCGAGATTCTTGTTTTCTTGCCCTATTACTATTACTTTTGTTTTCTCTGCATTTATTTTTAGATTTCTACCTTGAATAGCTTTTTTCCAGATGTCTAGATTTTTTTTGAAGATCTTTTTCGTTTTTAGCATATACCACTAAATCGTCAGCAAAAGCGCATTCAGAGAACTGTATAAGTTCCATATTCCTATAACCCACAGTGAATTTCTTTACTTGAACTTTTACCTCTTTTATTATATCGTCCATTATCACATTGAACAGAGTAGGACTTAAGATTCCCCCCTACCTTAAACCCTCTCAGTACAATTATATAATGTATTTCAAATTGATTTGCTTTTCTGTATTTGTTTATTATTTAAACAGGCGGTGCCCTAACAGATATTGTTACCCACTCAAGAATGGACGAAGAACAAATTGCAACTGTCTGTAAACAGTGTTTGAAAGCTTTGGCATATCTTCACTCTCAAGGAGTTATACATAGGGATATTAAGTCAGATTCAATATTATTGGCACTTGATGGCAGGGTGAAATTGTCAGATTTTGGATTTTGTGCACAGGTAAGCATTGTGATTTCAATAAAATTTTTACTGAGGAAGAAATACTTCAACGAAAACCATATCAATCTAAAATTGTCATTCTCATTACTTTTCACATCAAATTAAGGTTGTTAATTTTCATTACGTAAACTTGAAACAACAAAAACATTTTGTTTATTCAGCAATTTAGTAAAAAAAATCCAACGAAATAAAAGTTCCCAAAATAATAAATTACAGTGTGACCAAAATTTTATGCTCGGTAGTGTACATTAAACATATATTTGTTTATAAGTGAACATTATTCAAGTAACAATAATAGAAAACTTGAAGAACTGCAAATAATTATGAAGACTTCATAAATTAGAAGATTACCACCCGTAGGTGTAAAGGTATATTCATAAATATGATTGAATCAATATTTGTAGATGTTTTTTTCTTCAGGTATCTCAAGAACTTCCAAAACGGAAATCTCTGGTGGGAACTCCATATTGGATGTCACCCGAAGTTATTTCAAGATTACCGTACGGACCTGAGGTTGATATTTGGTCACTGGGTATAATGGTTATAGAAATGGTCGATGGAGAGCCGCCGTTATTCAACGAACCTCCTTTGCAGGCTATGAGGAGGATACGAGAGATGCCACCACCAAAACTAAAAAATGCTCATAAGGTAAAATAATTTGTTTATATTAAATGTTACTTCATTTTTGTTGAGTGTGGGTTATATCTATAATATTAAAGCCATTCTACCACTTAGTGGTGTATGGCATGTTGCAGTTACTCTTCCTTAACAAATTTTTTCCATTCTTTTCTATTTTGATCTATACTCGATTTGAAATTGATTGATAGTAATAAATCATTAAAATCCGTCAAACACGTATACAAAGTGGTCCACCTAAATTGCCAAGTTTTAAATAGTATATGCATTGAAAGTATAGACCCTTTTGCATTTATTAAACTTTCCATTCCTATAGATCTGATAAGGGCGTCGAATACAAAGCTTAACCCGAGGCTCGAACAATAAGCGGTAGGATTCTACCTGTGATGTTTTGCACTCATGCACGTGCTTTCGGGTGGGTTTAAGTTTATATTAAACACAATAATTATATAATTTAGTGAACATTCGGATGTGTGGCATAATTTGTTACCCTTGTATTTGAATAAATATAATACTAATAACAATAAAGCAACCAATAAACAAGTAAATTTGGAAAAATGTTTCTATTTGAAATTCTATAAAATTTATAGTAAGTCATTACATTTCTTCGCTTTAAATTAATCATCATCAGAAAATGAAATATCTGAGGGACTGTCTTCTTCCCCTAAATTGATAATAAGTGGTTCGACCGTTTTCTCCAGTAAACTATCCAATTGCCACATTTTTTCCTCCTCCTTTATTACATGCTCTATACATCTTTGCCACTTCCCCGCGTTGACTTCTTGAAGCGCTTCTTCAAAGAGTTTTTGAACATCACTCATT
Source organism: Lochmaea capreae (assembly GCA_949126875.1). NCBI lineage: Eukaryota > Metazoa > Arthropoda > Insecta > Coleoptera > Chrysomelidae > Lochmaea > Lochmaea capreae. The sequence continues at coordinate 7,335,454 of OX421397.1, forward strand.
TTATAAGTGGTATTTTTTCTAGCCACATAACCTTTCACATGAGCCCATACCAGTTCGATCGGATTTAATTCGCAATGGTAGGGGGGGAGCCGAAGCACTATTATATTTTGTTTTTTGGCCATTTCGTCAACAACATATTTTTGAAACCGATGTTTATGGGTGTTTACAATTGATAGCAACTCCTTTTTAACCATATTGTCCTCAAATTGTATTTGTTTCTCCACAAGCCACTCGATAATTTTTGCTTTTCGCCAAGCAGTTGTAGGCATCTTCTCCAATCTTCTGGAGTGATACGGAGCGTTATCTAACACAATGACGGAGCCAGGTGGAATCAGCTCTATCATTTGTTCGAAATACTCCTCAAAAACATCAGCATTCATATCCTCGTGGTAATCGCCTGTACGAACTGATTGGAATGATAATAGTCCACCTTCTAAAAAGCCATTGGAGCTACCGATGTGAGTTATAATAATTAATCGTTTTCCTTTTCCAGAGGGCGGATTTATTCCTGTTGATAGACCGTCTAAAAATGCTTGCCGGTGAGAAGTCACATTTTTGTCTGTCCATATTTTTCCAACTGTGTAGCCTTCGTTCAGCCATGTTTCGTCCAAATAGAAAATTGTTTTGTTTTCATTGCGAAATTGTCTTATTTTTCTCAAATAATTACGACGTCTCCAACACACTATTTCATCTTTTTCGAGCAAATGAGACTTCCGACTATGTTTTTCCCATCTAAAATTCATTTCTCTTAGAACTTTCCATAGTTTATCTCTCTTGATTGCAGGAAAGTCTTCTTTTACTGCCCCTAAAACTCTATCCAAAGTAGGGATCTCCTTATTGAAATAGAATGAATGCACCTTTCGTCTTATTATGGCCTTTTCGTCCTCATCGATCGGTATTGTTCGCCTTCCTGGAGATGGTTTTGGTGGCGTCACGGTTCCTGTCTTTTCTTCCCGCATCAGCCTGTAGATGGTTGCTTTTCCAATACCTGTCATCTTTGAACAAAGTTCCACTGTAGAATCGATACTTATTGCACTTTTTTGATATCTAAGTGCATTAAATACATTAAGCACAATAATCTTTTCACTAATGCTTAGCGCTGATTTCGCAGCTCGCTTAACTGGAATAAATCCTGAAAGACTCTCCATTTTCAAAAATTACCCAAATGTGTGTCCTAGAATACTCGCATTAGGTTTGTTCGCTCTTAAAATGACTCACAGTTTTATACCAATAAGTACCTACCTACCTACCTAATTTTTCGTAACAACCTGAAGTAACATTGTGTATTAATTGTTCCCGGAATTCTCGGCATAATTATTTTTACCTGTTATGACAATAATGATTACTAAATTATTCGGATAAGTAAATAGGTTTCAAACCGGCACGTCAGGTAGGTGCGCCTATGGAATCGGCTGCTAAAAATGATTTATTACTATCAACCAATTTCAAATCGAGTATAAGTCCTCTGCTACTTTCCAGCTTCTTCCTCTTTTATCCAGTTTATCTCAAGTTTTTCTTGGTCTGCCCCCTTTGTTTTTCCAATTTTGGTTTCCATACTCTCTTAACCAGTCTTCCTTCATCCATACATTGTAAATGTCCCCGCCATTGTAGTTATCCTTCTTCTATAAAGTCTAAGGTTGATTGTATTCCTAGATATTTTCTTATATCGTTATTCATTCTTCTCTTTTTTAAATATCTCATCTCTGTCGCCTGTATTTCACTTTTTTGTTGTCCTATCTACACACAGGTTTTGCATCCATTCGTAAGCGTTGGTCAATATATTGTTTTAAATACTTTTAATTTCGTATAATTTCTTTTTTATTTATAAAGGACCCCGCGCTTTTCTTATGACAAACTGGCGTTCCGTCTTCTTGACCAAAAGTGTCCATGGGACCAATTGAATCCTATGACTAGTTTCCGATATACAGGGTATTAAAGTTAAAAAATCCTTGTTTTTCGTGACCACGTAATTTTATTATTAACAAATAAATATGTATTTTTAGTTGATAGTACCATTGATATGTTCTAGTTTATCGTAAACTTACACATACATAGTTCAAAATGTCAACATATACAGGGTGAGACTCAATTATATAAAGACGAATTTTTGGAATTCTAGGAAATTCTTATATTGAATAAAAACAAGGTCAGAAATAAAAAGTTACTTCATATTTAATGTTCTGGCATCAAATATACTAATTCTAGAGGTATTTCATACAGGGTGATTCCTAATGCAACCTGAAATTATTTTTTTTCCATATGAAATAAATAAGTTACACCATGTATTTCAAAATTAGTTTTTGATGTTGAAAACGTATTGGTTATCTAGATATTAGTACTTTTCTTATAATACAGGGTGATTTGCACATAATTCTTGTTATTAAACTGACAAAAATTAGAGAAAGTACACTTTTTCTGAATCGCCCTGTATTTTAGAATTCGATCCGTCAAAATGATTAGTTTATTTTGTTTTGTAATAAACTTGGAATAGTAAATGAACTGAAAAAATCTCAATCTTACTATGACCAGTTTTTCAGACAAAAAATATCAGCATTTTATTTAATTAATTAATTTACTGTTGTACATACCTACAGGATGATAAAATACTTAGAATTTATTCATCTTTTTATCAATGGTTCAGTACACTTCGGTATGTATCCATAAAAATGTGATTATAATTTCGTTCACTATGCCTATTTTGTTGAGTGCTCTACCCTCAGGACCCTGTTTCTGAAAAACTAGTAATAGTAAGATTATGAAATTTTTTCCGTTTATTCACTGTTTTCAGCTTATTACAAAACAAAATGAATTAATCATTTTGACGGATCGAATTATAAAATACAGGGTGATTCAGAAAAAGTGTATTTTGTCTAATTTTTGTCGGTTTAATAACAAAATGTATCTGTAAATCACCCTGTATTATAAGAAAAGTACTAATATCTAGGTAACCAATACGTTTTCAATATCCAAAACTAATTTTGAAATACATGGTGTAACTTATTTATTTCATATAGAAAAAAACTGATTTCAGGTTGCATTAAGAATCACCCTGTATGTATCGAATACCTCTAGAATTAGTATATTTGATGCCAGAACATTGAATACGAAGTAGCTTTTTATTTCTGACCATGTTTTCATTCAATATAAGAATTTCCTAGAATTCCAAAAATTCGTCCCTATATAATTGAGTCCCACCCTGTATATGTTGACATTTTAAACTATTCATGTGTAAGTTTACGATAAACTAGAACATATCAATGGTACTATCAACTAAAAATACATATTTATTTGTTAATAATAAAATTACGTGGTCACGAAAAACAAGGATTTTTCAACTTTAATACCCTGTATATCAGAAACTAGTCATAGGATTGAATTGGTCCCATGGACACTTTTGGTCAAGAAGTCGAGTACAACATCATATCCAAAATTTATAACATTTGACGGAACGCCACTTGTCATATTTTAGTTTGTTAGTTTTAACTATTTTATTATTAATATCTGCTTCTTGTGTTCCGTTTTCGTCTATTATTATTCCAAGGTACTGGAAATGTTTAACTTGCTCCATTCTGTCTGTATCTATTCTCACATTTATTTACTTATTGTCGTTTCCAATGACCATAACTTTGTTTTGTTTTCATTTATTTTAATTCCCACCATTACTGTATCTCCCACATTTATCTTTTCTTGTAACTCTTTTTCATTTTTTGCTCTTAATATAACATCGTCTGCAAATGCTCCTTCACTTATGTCTACCCTGCACAATTGCAAATGTCCCATACATACTTTTTTATTTAGTTTTGTGCATTTCTTAAAGATCTCATACATGTAAATAATAAACAACAAATAGCTTAGTCTCATATTTGTAGTGACATTCTCTGTTATATTGTTCTGTTCTCGTAGATATTCTGTATTACTCTTATCATTTTTGTATGCAATCCCCTTTCTGCTAATATTTTCCACATTCTTTCTCTAGGTATCGTATCAAAGGCTTTTTCTAAAATTATTAATTTTTTTTCTTGTACTGCTTTTTCTTTTAACTTCTTCCACTCTGTGATTCCTCCAGTGTATTTTCTATTGTCGACCTGATTCTTCTTTCCATTATTTTCTCCAACATTTTCGTCGCGGTATTAAATGTTACTCCACGATAGTTATTTCACATCGCATCGTCTTTCTTAAAAATTAGTACAATTAGTGCTTTTTGTCAGTCCCTTGGTAGTGTTTCTTTTTCTAGAATTTTATTGAAGATTAGTAACATCATATCTTCTCCTTTTTGTCCAACGTTGTTAATAATTTCTTATCTGATTTTGTCATATCCAGTCGCTTTTCCATGTTTAAGTTCGTCTTTTCTTAGTTACATTTCTGCATTTTCCTGCATATTAATTTGGATTTGTTCCTCTCTTTCTTTTGCATTATTAGGTAGTTTCTGATAATATTATTTCCATCTTTGCATAATTTCTTCTTCCTCTGTTAATATTTCGCAGTTTTTATTTTTTATAAAATATGTATCCTGATTTTTTACCGTTTTTATATTCTTTAATGCTTTATAAGAAAGGTTTCTATTTTCTCCCCAAATTTCATCCTTATATTTATTATATTTCCCTTCTGTTCTTTTCGATAAGTAGTTTTTCCATACCATTTTCTTTTGTTTCACTTGGTTTTTTATTTCTATCGTCCTTCATGAACTTTATTTAATATTATTTCTGTTTTATTTTTATTCTACACACTTTTTCCTTTCAGGTATCACCACGATTGCAATCATTCTTGGATAGAATGCTAGTAAGAGATCCAACTCAACGAGCAACTGCTCAAGAGCTTCTTGCACATCCGTTTTTAAGACAAGCTGGTCCACCAGCGTTGTTGGTACCTTTGATGCGAGGCGTCAAAAGTACGAATTATTCTTAAGGTAATCGGTAGCTACTACAGTCAAAATACAATTTTTTGTTAAATATTTTTTAATTTATTGTTGAAACAGGATAGTACATACAACATACAGTATACAGCGTGTTACAAAAAGTTTTATAGAAATGGATGAAAAGTATTATTACATATTAATATAAAACACACTGATCCGTTGGTCCTAATTTAAACAAAAATAAATAAAATACTATTTAAAATCCCGAGTTTACAACAAAAAAGGAAGTAGAGGGATTTTCATTGAAGAGTTCCAAGCATTCATAATCTTCAGCTCACACTAACTTTCTTCGAAATACGTCACAGATCAATTGTAACTTCAATTATTCTCTGTTAATTCCTCCATATCTGATTTCAATTTGGTGTTTGATTTCCAAATACTAAGACCAATTCTCTTCTTTAGCATCTTCTAGCACATTTTCTTTTCTTCATCCTCGCCCAAAATACTTATTATTTTTATTTCAACAAGATTCTCTTCATATTATTCTCATTACCTTTTTAGCGCACGTTACTGTCAATCAGCTTGCTAAGTATAAGGTCCTAGGATCGTCGTTTCGTGCCCCACGTTGGGCGCAAATTTATTTCTATGTTTTGTTGTATGAAACTTGAAAAAACAAACTCTGTATTTATCATAGGTAAGTAAAATAAATTGTTAAAGTTATTGACGAGCTATTGGCAGTTATAACCTGAAACAATATGAAGATTCTGATGAAATTTAATAATCCCGCAACCATTTATATATTTTTGTTTTAACTTTCTAGTGTATTTTGACTGATTGCATATAAACATCGAAATAATTGCATATATGTTGATATATTTTTAGGTAAGCCTTAATATTAGTTATACCAAATATTATTTTCCGTTTGATTGCATTACTAAAATATGTTATTGGTAAGTTTTTATTCTTTATACACATATTTATATTATTCATCATGACATGTAATTTCTTTATATTTATTAAAAAAAAATTATATACAAGGTAATTATATAATGATTATATTTGGACAAAATCGATATATAACATTTTTTTAAATACAATTATTAAACAATATTAAATTTCAAGAACCGTATTTACATCCAATTGAAAAATAATATACATTAATATGTTATGAAATTCAGACAAAACCTTTTCGTTTCGAAACAATAAAATAAATGAAAAATTAGATTAAATAATACCCCAACCAATCTCGTGCCTAGTTTTCATTCACTTCCTTACTATTTCATGAATTAATTTTCTTTTTTTTTATATTCACGGCTATCACTCAAATTTTCCAAAATCCATATTTTTAGAGTAAATACGTTAATCTGCGATACTTTTGTACGTTCGCATTATCGCGGATTGTGAAGAAACATGTTTAACTGAATTTCAGCAAGTTTTATCACAATTTGACACTGTTTTTTGCTAAAAAATTAAGTGATATCTGTCGAGACTTTCCTCACCTCCACATGAGGTTCGGCTAAACACCCTGTCCTCCCTAAACGGTTCCCGTGTTGGGTGAACGCTCCTTAACTAGGATTTTGATATAGTTGGCAGTACTTTGCTTAAAAACCATATTTTCTACTTTCTTCTAATTCACAGAGTTGCCACATAGGATTCTAATGTAGTTGCTTCATTTCCAACTTTCTCCTTTATCACAGAGCTGCCATCTAGGTTTTTATATAATTGAGGCAGTACTTCATTTGAAAGCTGCATCTCCGATTCCTATATCGCAGAGCACAATAAGATTTTGATATAATTAATGCAGTACTTTGCTTAAAAACTGCATTTCCACTTTTTTCTATATTCCAGAGTTGCCATCTAGGATTTTTATATAATTGAGGCAGTATTGCGCTTAAAAACAACTTCTAAATTACAGAGTTGCCAACAAAGTTTTTAATTTAGTTGGGGCAGTATAGTTATTCTAATGTTAATGTAATGACCCATATTTTTAATCCCATTGATGAGAAATGCCGCCGTATGGCGTGCATATAAATTTTTTTTTACAAATTCGAATATCGTGAAATAATGTTTTTTATTGAATTTAATATAGTAGATTAATATTATCCTGCATACTTAACTCATAAAATTTGTAATATAATATAACAACTCACTAAACCAACACATATATATTATATTAATAATATTTCTCTACAACACAATTCGCACACGCCCCTGGATGAAATTAATGCTAAGTAACCCCAACTTCTTTAGGTCGTTAAAAATTTTTATGAAACATTATGCCAATTACTGGTGTTGGACTATTCGATTTCCAATCCACCTGCTGCTACGTTGCCAGCTATTCAAAATTTTCTTAAATATAGTAGCATACATGAAGTGGTTTTAATTAATTTTTCTTTTTCCAGCAATTTTAAGCGGCTTATTTTAATGCTTAATAATAAATTCATATTAGGTATTTTTTTTTAATATTTCCAAACTAGCTTTCTAAGAACATCACGAACTAACGGTTTACTGAAGTAAGGGGAACATTTGTATAGTGATCCTGACAACTTTAGAAAATAAATCTGACTACATTGCTTTATTTTATTGTCGTTACATTCATATTAGAAACACTATACTTCACTTAGTAACCATATGTCCAACTTTCTTACATCACTTGTTTCGTTCCTCTCGAATGAGATCTCTTTCTTCGGTTAGACTCTTATTATATTTCTGACTTTGTGTTATACCTACTGAATTTAAGTCCTTTCTTATCAATGCTATCCAATCAATTGTTTTTGCTATACTACACCACAAATTATTTTAATACAATTTCCATGTATTTCGCTTTGGAGTTTCCGTGAAAATGAATAAAAATCTGTTGTCGATCTTTTTTTTTACAATAAATATTCCAAGAAAGTGATCCTGAATTGGTTATGTACATAATTTTTGAATTGTGCCATTACACATTTTAATACTAAAACTGTTCTTAACGAAATTTTTACTGGATTTGCGAATGAAACATTGGTTATTATTTTTCTAGAATAATAAATTCGTGCAGGATCACTTTGTTTGATAATTAATTTCAAACCATATGATTCACTTCTATTTCATTACATATTATTTCATTATTAATAAAAATAATATGGAGCGTACCTTGAGTAAGTCAGATATGTCGTATTTGTCATATATACTATATCATCGAATTTATCTGCACTATTTTGAATGGAATTTTGAATATCTTGGGTTTTAGGACAATATATTTGAAACATACCTATATAATCTTCGAAAATCCTGTGAAGGACTAATCACCCTTGTATCTGTCACAGTGGAATTGCTTCAACTCTGCTGGAACTGTGCTAAGCTTTCCCAAACTCAAATGATTATAATATATTTTATCCACAATCACATTATAAGTATTCAACTTCAAATTTTGACTCCATGTTTTATTAAGGAATATTAATATTAATAAGTGACAAATGAGATATTAAAAAAAGTTTTAAATTTAGTCTTCAGATTAACAGGAAACAATAAAAACAAAAACTTACTGGAATTATGCAACTTATAATGCAGATATGTCACTAGTTTAAATGTGAAGTTGTCGATAGTCTTCCTTTGCTGTTCTATGTTTCAGCTTCTTTTTTTTCGTTTATTGTGATGTTTGAGCTTATTCAGGACAAAAATGTTGACATCTGACATCTATCACTGTTGCTTACTTTGTTCAATTTGATTTTTTTTATTTATAAAAGTTATAAAGCTTAAACTCGAACTATTCAAAAATTTGAACCAAGATGAAACTACAAGTCACTGTCACTCTAACCTAAACTTCTTCAACTTCAACCCTCTTTTATGATTATTTTGTTCCATGACAAAATATGTGACTAACTTCAACTTATACTAGTGACGTCAAAATCTAACAGATGGATTTTGAGAAATTTTTCAAAATAGACTTGTTTGAATGGGGATAAAAACCAAACAACACTATTAAATTTGATCCAAATACCATTTTAGTTATTTATTAATAATATTATTATTAATATATTAATAAGCACTTTATCTTTCGTTTGATCATATTCCACTTCGTTTCCATTAATAACAAGTTTATAGTTGTCATTTGCTTCAGAACGCATAGTGCTTGTCGAAATTTTTGATAAATCTGTAGAACCAGTGGATGGTTCCGCTTGTAAGGAAATACTAGTACCAGGAGTAGCTTGGATGCTCCTTGCGATATCAAGCTTTTTAGATACAGAATCCTCGATAAAACTTTCTGCTATAGCGAAGCTTCTCCACCCACCATAACGTTTAATTGTTGTAAACTCAGCATATTTAAAAGTCAGTAAAGTTGTTGAAGTGCTCCTCATGCAATGGCCGCTATAAGCTTCTGCGTTTGCCAGTTTAAAAAATGAAGCAAACTTTGAAGGAACTTTTGACAAAGTGCTGTAAAGTACATTTTTGATTACTGTATCGTGAAAAGAATCCGTACTTGGATAACTTATTCGAACGAAAGGACATGTATTTTCCACACGTCTCCACAGTATTGGTAGAGAATCCTTCGTCCATAATTGTGAATTTTCGTGAAATGCCGGTCTTGGTATCTTGTATCGAAACAAGCAAATATACGCCCCTGTCTTCTACATCACTGATTTTTAAATTCGTCAATTCACAACAATGACAGGCACCAGACACCCCCATTATTAATGCAACCTGAAATATTTCAAATTTATTATCTACAATGTCTAGAAGGTTAAGAGAATCATCAAGTATTCTTTATCGCAAGCCCGTATCAAAAATTCTTCCACTTGTGCTCTATTTCATTTTTTGCTTTGTACTCTTTTGACTCACTCTTCAGATAGCTTACGACATTTTCCAATGTACGTTTTTATGGACCTTTATAACGACCTTCAGCATCGACTACTTCGACCGCATGGATGAAATCGCATACTTCTTCAAATTTAAGAAATACGATAGCATAACTTCCTTATTTACTGTCCTTACGCAACGTTTTTCTTTCCATTCATTGAATTCGAAAAATACCTACCTTTTTATAATGTTCCCTGGACTTTTCAGGCAATACTTGGAGAGTTGCTTCTTCAGCTTTCAGAACAAACTCGTTTTCTTGCATTTTTCACAGACTTCACAAATGGAGTCGATAAACAATCAAAACTAAATAGCAACCATTCAACACCTCCCAAAATTTGTCTACTTGATTTCAATAATTTTTGACGTATCAGCTGCTGTCAGAACGAAATGTCAAACTACTTTTTGATAAAATGAGGTTTTAAATGACTGTGATTGTGGATAAAACGTGTTACATTCGTGTTTTAGTTGCGTTTTATCCACTTAAGAAAATTGAATCCTCGAGCTTTGCTTTCTAATTTAAACTTTCTTCCGTGGATAAAACACTATCTAATACACTTATACAATAAGTAACTCTACTTGGTGTTTATCTGACTTACTTCAAAGTTCTTACTCAACATTATGATCTCAAGTTTGCACTAACATACTTAAACATGTACTTATTAGTTTTTTTATTATGGGATATCAAGAATAATTTTAACAGTTTTATTGATTTGACCTAGTATCAAACAATGGAATAACTTTCCGAATATTATTTTTTATTTTTCTTTTGGACGTTGTAAACTATTTATTTTTGTGAAATCAAAACTGAGAATTGTTCTTGATACCTTTAGCACCTTAAAAGGGATACATTATTTTGCACACCCCCGATCGTTAGACAGACTACCCACAATAATGGCAATAAGCAAAGTAGTTTTAGTTGATTTGTATTCAAATTTTTTCACAAAACTAACATCTGTCAATCAATGTAATCATTTGATACAAGAGTTGTTGGCACATTTACCTACTATTTTAAATGAAACTAAGTGCTTCTAATTAATTGCACTTTAGTAAAAAAATATATGAAAATTCTAAATTGATAATTATTTCGATATTTGAAATGTCAGTCAAAATCTTCATATATTCCCAAAAAAATAAGAAAAAAGAATAAGTAATGCCACAAGGAACTTATAGAATATAATTAGAAGCAGTTAATTTCATTTAAAATAGTAATACGAGCAGATTCCACAAAGTAAAGGCTCAAACAGTAAATTCAGGCACATTTTACAATACATCGTTTCGCAGGTAAACAAGTTCTGAATTCTGTTGGCTTCAAAAACATTGTGTTTATCATTCATATATTCTGTCTAATAATCGAAGCTGCACACTCATTATCATCAGCATATTAATAACAGACTCCTTCTAATATGGTAACAAAAATTATGTTGTATAGATACTTACAGGGGAAGCCTAAAGTACCTTACACTCAATTTAAAATGACAAGCGCAAGTGAAAGAAAGTTTTCAAAGGTAATTTAATTATAATTTTGTGGTATTAGTGAGAATCGTTCAGAAAAGTCTGTGTTTAATGAACATATTATTCTATATCTTTAACCAATTTGAAAACTTCAAGAAAACTAAATATTTTTATTCTAATCACTCAAAATGCTCACCTTGTATGTACCGGGTGTCTGATTTGTTTCTCTGTTAGAAGGACCGCCATAAAATAGTAATTTAAGTATATACGGGTTGTTCTAAGTTTGTTTCCATTTGGGGTATTCTTGATATAGACCTTTTCATCATATGAGAAGCGCTGCCGCTCTTTTGAAATAACTAATTTAAATGCTTCGTACTGATTTATATCAAAATGTGGGGAAAACCAACGTTATCTCCACAAATAAATAAATTATTAAAAAAAAAATTGATGGTGTTTCAAATTCAAAGGTTATTAAATGGTGAAGTTGACTATTTTCGGGAAAGTGTCATATAACGTTATATGTGCTCCCAAACGTTGGTAAACAAGTAAGACGAAGGTTTTTTGTTGTATTTATTGTTATAAATGGTTATTTAGAACTCGATGGTTTTTATATACGCAACAACTGAATTTCAAAGCCATTACCAGAAAACACTGATTACGTTTGGGAACAGATGACGTCATACATGAATTCGCCTTAAAAGTGAAGTAAAATGTACTGATTTCAATTTTTCTATCATATAAATCAAAGTTTCATATTAAAATTGTTGTTTTATTCGAATACAGTCAACAATTATACTATATTCTTATTATAATTATCATCCAGCATGTAAACAATCTTAGAACACTCAATCACCCTGTAGTAAGATTAGTAATCGAAAAAGTGTATTCCAGAGGTTCTGTGTATTACTGCGACTACCAGTATTTGTTGTACCCGTCCAAAATTGTGCCTTTAGAAACGGTAGACTCACGTGATCTTGTTTTATCTTTAAATATGTTTACTCTCAAAAACAGTAATGTCGATATGTGTTTAGTTAAAACGATTTAATGACTAATTATTTTTACAGTTGAAATATACGTATGTTAAACGGTAGGTTCATGATGGTATCGGTGTTGATAAATTATCAAACTCGTTAGAAAAATCGACGAAAAAATTGTATAAAATTAATATTAACATGACTACAAAGACATGACAGCTAATCAAATTAATCGGTTACATCAATGTTACAAATTCTGTGATATTGACAATTTTATAGAAAATAAGAAACACCAATATGTTATTCCAAATTTAAATAATATAATTTAAAATAGGAATGTTGAAAAATTTCCCCAATCTCAGTATTGTTTTTCTTCTTATGAATTGTCTTTCTTACTGCACTGGTGGTTACAAATCGCCAATTTATCGGGACTAGACAAATAACCGTTTCACAGCTCCGCACGCGTTGAATTTATAGGTGAACAGCTCTCCGTATCAAAAATTTATGAGATAAACAGACTGTAACATGTCGGATGACTGTAATTATTTGTAATTAAAATAAAACATTAACTTTATACTCATGTTTATAAATCTGTATGACAATATATCTGATTTTCTATCGTCTGACAACCATGACCTGACATTGACATTACCTTGTTACCAACTATAATCATGGTTACCAACCTTACATCCTTACACATACTGTCGAAGTAGAAACATGAGTTTTCTGCAGTTAAAAGCTACAGAAAGCGAGAAAGGTGGATGTGGTTGCATCCACTAGTGGAACAATATTTCGACAGTCGAAACATTGTTTTCAGGAGCTCTTTGAGACTAAATACAATCTTGAAAGTGCAAGACCTGTACATAATCCCATCGTGGCACCTCTGTAGAATTAGAAAACGCGCATCATCCAAAGCCATGAGGGGCCTTAAGTCCGAAAAACAGAGAACTCATGTTTTCACTTTGACAGTCTGCTTATCTAATAAATTTTTGACAAGTGTGGTTGATTAATAGAAAAGCAATCGCAGTATTGAAGATATTTATCTTGACCGGCCTTCCTTCATCTGTGTTTTTCTGACAGAGAGTGCTGCCGTAAGTTGTACCTAAGTGTCTGATGTCAACTGTGCTATAGCTACTTATTGGCTATATTACTTCCTATATTATCTCCCCTTCCTTACAAATCTAACTCGACGTCTACCATATGATCAGTTGACAAAACACACGTTCAGCAGGAAATTGTTGATCGCTCTGGTAGCGCTACATTGGGATGACCGCGACCATTGTAGTAGTATTTTATTTACATAACTTCATCATGTGTCTTGCTAATATATATATTATTGAATACTTCTTGACATGCTTCCTTTAATTGAAAAAGCCTCTACTCTAATTAACTCAAAGATTTTTCTATATGAATACAATAATGAATAAATTATTCACTTGATATTCAACTTATTTTATTTTGGCCTTACCCTATATGTGTTATTCGGCTAAGGTGCCACTTGTCAAGTGTATTATAGGCATTTTTCGGCGATATTATTTTTTATAAGGTATTTGTCATATCGGCATTACTTGTTAATTTAGATATAAGTACATGTACTCAAATTTATTATGCGTAGTTAATTACTTAGAAGATATTTATGTATATTTTCGGTTGTAATCCATGATACATCTTGTATTATATATTATAGGTATTCATTTTTTTTGTATATTATGGGACATTATATAAAACAAGCGATGTAAATAATAATTTGAAATATTTTTCGATAGTCAAGTATACATACAGTCGTTTCAAATATTTAATTAGAGTGTGTAGTAGTTTCCATGTAATTTAATATTCCTTTCTTTGCATTCCATTGTTGAAAAATGCTGTGAACAATTCGATCCTGAACAAAATAAATTTCTATAATGGGCAAACATTTTCGAAAGGATCTTCCACATATTCGTCGTGGTCCCCTCAATGTTGGAAATGGTGCGGTCTATCTTTTGACACCATTTTTATTTTAGGAAGAGCCAGGATTCGCTTAGTAGGTACTAAATAGTTAAGATGTATGTTAGCAGTCAAAACCTTTTGTCCGACTGCCCTTTTTTATCCCTTTTTGGCTCATTCTGCTCCTTATATGTCTCAGATTGTCCCTTTTTTGTCTCATTTTTACACTTTTGTCCCCATTTTTTACCTTTTTCACATTTTGTCACCTTTCTGTCCCATTTTGTCCCATTTCTGCTACCTTTATTTTGTGTTGTGATAATTGCATATCCCATCGAATAGTTGATTAACAATGGTATGAACATGGGAATTCCATTGCAGTATTGCTACAACGTGATGTAATTCAAGCATATTCATTATAGTCTTTACTGTTCATCATTGTATCGTTGCATCCCTATCGTCTTTCTGTTAAAATTTCCTGATATCTAGTTTTCCTTGTTAAACTAAACATTAATTTTGAATTCGGACATTGGCTTAAGTCCTTTAATGTACCGACATACTCTAAAATTTTACCAAACCTTTTTTTTTAAATCTGTTTACTTATGTCGAAAAATATTCATATTCATTTTCCTGTATATTTTTTCAAGTGGTATTTATATATCGATAAACAATTGAATGTTTGATTTAAAGAGTTGTTAAATGAAACATCCACAATTTATTATTTAGTATTTTAGTTTAGGCATATTTCTCAAAATAAATGAGTTGGTATTTGTTGTTCAGTGTCCTAGATACTGCAGCTATTGACGTGATTATATTTTTTTGTTGATATATTTATGAGATCTATACAATTGTAAAGCAGTGTCATAATACACTTTATTTTTATTAATTAGAAGTTTGATTAGTCGTTATCACATCCAATTTTTTTATCCTGTTAAAACTGAGAAGAAATCATTATCGTAGGAAGTGCAAGATAGGCAAAGAGGATAATGGAACATGCAGATTCTGCCATTAAGCAGATGAACGGCGGAATATATTATCTGCAGTTGAAGGGAAAACGTCAGCCAACGTCTTAAATACCTGGCACAGGTAGATAGCGTGTTTAAAGATCACATACATGAACTGCCTACTCAATGATTTTACTATTTCTTCGGCCAACTACCAGTTTTTGCACAATGTTGCTGTGCAACAGCTCATGACAAATCCAACAACATTATCATCTTTTTCTCGAAGATATTCAGGCCGAAAAGAAATATTCGAGGAAATATTTAATTCGTGTAAATTAAAAAATATGAGGTTATTTTGAAACTGAACGGGTACAAACGTACGCACGCTGTGAAAATTGTGAACTTGCCTTGGTCTTCTGCCTTTTGTTGTGATACCTTTTGCAAGATTGGTTCTATTTTGTCCTGAAGGAAATGTAGAGCTTGGAGTGTTGACAACAAAATGCTACAGCCGGTGCTTTTCCAAACATAAAAATACAGTGTTAGCAACAAACGAATAGGCGAACAAATGCACACAAAGTCGTTGCTAAAAACAATTATTGTTATTGGTAGTTTGAACACAACTCGAATAAGGCACTAGGAAAGTTAAAATAATGGGGTAAACTGAAGTAAACAATAAATAAAATAGGATAGATCCGTTGAGCTTAGAAAATGTACCCCTCGACACCTTCGTGTATAAGAGGAATGCTTGTGTAATGTATGAATAAAAATGCAGTTGAGTAACATTAATATTTAATAAAAAAAAATCAACAAAAGCACCTTTAAATCAATACCTTATACATTATAAATATACAAATATATTATTGCTAATCTACACAATGCTGTTCTCTTGAAGCTGTCATAAAACTACAAAAGAATGCTCTACATGATTGATCTAATTTTAAAAATGTTCATGTTATATGACAAAAGTTAGACGCGAGTGATATGTTCGTATGATACATGCCATATTGTGTGAATATAGTGAAATAAAATAAATATAGGAACAAACGTTTCGTCATATATCATCCACAGGGTGTGAATAATTGAATTCCGTGCGTTCCTAACAGCCAGTTTATTCAATTATTTCTGGATGTTACCTTGCGACTATTTAAAGTAGCAAAAGGTCTGCCAGGCTGTCAGTTAATAATTTTATCCTATGAGAATCAGTCAGCCATAATTCATTGGTGCTTAGGCTAAAGAAGGTTATAAAGGAGACTTCACAGGTCCGGAACCATTTTGTCGAATCACAAAAGATTGCATAATAGGGGAAATCGGGAACTGATGGCTAGATAGGGAACACCAACTCAAATAAAGGTCGACACATTGCACCTCTATACAAAGAGTTTACTGAACAAGATAGACAAGAAACTCTCAACCAGGCTATACAAACTGAGTAGGAGACATTTGAAGACAGTTACCGACCTGGTGACTGGATACTGCACCCTGAGGAAACATCTGCACAAAATGGGCAAAGTTAGTGAACCTATGTGCACCTACTCACATACTCTGCTTCTGCTTGAATTTACAGGGACTCAGACGGAAGCAGTTTGGAGAGGAAATAATACAACCATTACAACTACTGAAAATCCCTCCAGTCAAACTAGTGGCCTATATGTATAGAAGACACAAAGCTTCTGGAATGGAAGTAGATAACATGGGAAATGGTACAAAGATTCAGTTTAAGTACCTGGGCTGTTGAGCACAACCCAATCGAATTAATGAATGAAAAAAAGACAGTGGATGAACATGGTCCATCATTACACTCCAGATTAAATAAGTAATGGATAATTGGTGTAGACAGTTGTCCAAATCGTTCAAAGATAGTCGACTGGAAAAGTAAAGGCGACTGTATTTTGGAATGTACATAATATATTAATTCAGGAAAAGAGAAAAACTTTATTTTCCATCTGCAGTCCCTAGTAACATTCGTCTGCTCGCAAATTTCAAAAGATAAAGAAGATATAGCTCCAATGAGGAGGTAATATGTTAAACAAGCTGGAATACTTAGAGGATACTGTACTTTTGATTTGAGTAGATTTGAGTCATTATTTGAACATTTTTTTTATTGATGTCGTCTACTATTTTGGTAAAGAAGATTTGTACATCTTTACTGATATAATATTCTAATCAGAAGTATTTGAAATAACATAAAATCGTCTACAAGTAAAATTTCAACTACTGTAAAAAAATTGGAAGGAGTTCAAAATGTTGATTAAAAAATATTTTGGTGAAATTGTATCCCGTTGAAAAGTTATATGTTGTCGCCAATATAAAATTTTAATATAGCTTGTTAAATAATCTATTTTATTCCACTAATGTGAACATTTTCAAAACAATGTGAGCTCAATTTTTTAAGTCGTATTCTACAGTCTAAATCGACACGTTTTATTATCTTAGTATTACAGTCTGGAGTTCTGTTTCATTAATTTTTTTTTGATTGCATAATGTTCGATATAATTACAATATAACACTATCGATACTAATCTTAGCAAATTGGCACAGCTACATTTCATTGAATACAAATCAGCGTTTCAATACAGTTTTATTTCGATGTGTTAACAAATTGAAATATAAGGTTTTGGTAGAAAATGCATTAAATAACCTACAAATATTCAAAAAAGCGTGAAAATAAAATAAAACTACGAATTATAATGCATTGAGATGCCGGTTGATAATAAATGACACTTCTTTGAGACAGTACCATTAATATTTACTTTAGACTCAGACTATATTTTTTATTCAAACTTTTATGCAGGGCAGTGTTTTAATTAATCAGCTTATTATAACTCAATAAAAAGCTAAGACAACGTTGCTTAATCTAACTAATTCACAATATTTTCCTAATGGTGTAGTTTGGAAAGGCATTAAAATTAATACAGAAAATATTTCCAAGTCTGAAAGTTACTCTAGTACATTTGAATATTTAGCAGATTTATCATTAGCGAGTAAAGTTGGTCTTGGTCTTCCGATTCTGCAAGACCAAGATCGGCCAAGCCTAGCCAACTATATCAAAACCAAGCCGAACGGAGTAACTTCAAGCTGACTTTGGTAATAGGTCATCAAGGGCTGACGAACTTTCGAGCACTGAGCTCGCGTATATTCAGTTCGAAAAGGTGTAGGAATGCCTAGGAAAACTCAATGAACTAGGCGAGAACAATATAGTCACCATACTGTGGATACCAGGACACACTGGAATTGAAGGAAATGAAATAGTTGAACTAGCAAAGAGGGGGACTGAAACACCTTTTTGGGGACCGGAACTCTTTTGCGGTATCAGCTCCAATGTAATATTGAAAGAAATAGGTAAGGCCGAAAAAAAGAGAAGATCTGACCATTGGAAGATCTAGGAGGGCTTAGATAATCAAAGATTCTTCTGGGTGACATATTGGCAAATTGCACAGCAATTCAGAATCCTAGGGCACAACACCTAGGAGATTACTGGATAGAAGAGGTACATTTACCTAAGTTAAAGCCTGCAAACATCCTAAAATATCTCTGGGAAATAGGACTAAAGGAACTACTCGTTTCTGAGACTTTCCTTAGGAACTAAGTAGACCTAAGGGGGCACACAAGATCTTTTAGGTCTCTCTGAATGTCACCCCATTATACATACATACCAACTAAAAATTGTAACTTGTGATAGAATATATGAGATTTTGATTATTGTTAAATATTTTTATTATGTGTTCATCATTTAGGTACAATGTATGCTAAAAATGAGTCTGACTAAATATGCAGACCGAGAAAAACTTTGGCTTACTCTTCAATATAAACAAGATCAGGACTATGAGTGTTTGAGCAAGTCCAGACTTCTTGTTCTTGCTTTGCTTATCATTAAAGGAGGGATGAAGAGGTTGAGCTCATGAGATATTAAATGGTAATGATATAATTTACCAAAAAACATGACTCCTCAAAAAAGTGAAAATAGTCATGGATTTGATGAGGAAATTAATGTGGAAGAGTATTCAAAACGGTGAGATAACAGTCTGATTAACATCAAAATTGGTAATATTTAAGGGTGAGAGTTGTTTTCCCAATTAAATACTTACTATTACATGCATTTCCCTTGTATATATTTAGATAGTCTTACATCAATATAACTCCCATAACTCCCGAATCTCCTTTGCGTCCATTTGAGACCGACTGGACTTTGGCTCACCCCACATTTACCTCGATAGCTGTGACTCCCTACGTCAATGGGATTAGTTGCTTTTTTTCTATCCCCCGGCTTAGCTTAGCTAACTACAGTATTCTTAGCTGAGTTGAATTGTAGTTCGAACGCACTTTTCAAAGAAACGCTGCACAGTCGATAATATCGGCGCAAGCGCATTTGCATGCAAACAAAGATGAAAAGGTAAACAAATTAATAAATAAAAAATTTATTGAAATAGAACTTTCAATTTCGAAGGTTAATTAAAATTAAGATTACCAATAAAATCAGGAAACTAGTAGCAGATTAAAATAAAAATTCAAAACGGATTCTATTAAAAGATATGCTTTTATAAGGTTAGAATTTATCAGATGTCAAAAATGAGTGACTTTTCTTGCATTCGCGATTAAACTTAGCTAAGAAATTTTGCTAAGTTAAAAATCCGGCATACTTGGCGGAGGCAAGGGGGGAGGTCTTAGTAAATCTAACTTCATTGGCAAAACGAACGCTAACTTAGCTTAGTTTAACTTAGGTTAGCTTAGATTGGTGGTAGAAAAAAAGCAACTATTGTTGTGAGTCAAATTCGCGCAGTTTATATGCCCCTTCATAGCTATTCCAAACATTATTTTTTGACGTTTCTCGAAACCAATAGAAATTTTCAATTTCAGTAATTCATATACGTTCTAGCCAATCCAAACATTTTTATAGTGGAAATAATCTACTTACACTATTCCAGCGAGAATAATTCAATGTGCATTGTTTTTATTGAATGACAACCACATGACAACGGATTTTCTTGATTTGACATTTATAATAATTGTATTTTTCATGTTCAAAACTTCAATGCATCCTGATTTGTTTAACTCATTCTGTTTATATTGAGTCGAGTGATATAAATTTGTTGAAATAAAATAATATAAAATCTTGAATATGATTTTGATTGTAACGTCAAAAAATAATCTATCGAATACCACACGAGAGCTCGATAAAAATTAGATAATAATTCTCCAGACATTTTCTCAAACTTGTTGCCATTTGGCAATAATCACTCGAGCCCTTCGGGCTCTCGTGTCTATTGCCTAGCAACAAGTTTTCTAAAATCTGTCGAATTATTTTCATTTTATTCTCACTCTCTTGTGATATTACTACTGAAAATATTTGGCGAAATCCATAGTTGACATAGACGACCAATCTTTTCGAGATGATTACCATGTGCTTTCACTTTTTTAAGATAATTTTATTAATAATTTATTGTTTGTTTTCAATGAATTATATTATTATCTGTATACTTAAAAAAAATTGCTGATTTGTTTTCAAGGACATACTTATTTTTCACAAGCTCGCCTGGTTATACAACAATCCATTATAATGAGTAACCATTTCAACTATTTCATCTAGTTTTTCATAATATATTTTATGTATACAAAATGGAATGTTATGATTTTATAAGAAGGTATTACATAAACAAATATAATAATGACTGTCAAAAAATTCGGCCACCAAAAATTCGACATATTTTCTGCATATTTTAGAGTGTTTCAGATTTCGTGTAAAAAACATCGTCACGTCTAAGCAACCCGTAATATTTTAAAATTCAACTCTATATCAAAATTTCATGTAAATATTTACTACGAGTAACTTGACCTACACTTTACAAAAGAATCATAAGAATCAAATGAGTGGTTCAAGTGAAAACCAATTTTAAAAATGTGTCCAAATTTTGGTTTCCTGTTGGTCTATTTCAACAGGTAGAGCTCACATAGAAACCATGATGAAATCACCAATCAATATAAAAAAAATTATTTTCGCAAAAGCCTTTAAAATGGAATTAATAATGATTTCTACAAGGAGACGTCAACTTGAGAGTTTGCTTTAGAAGGATTTCATATTAAAGAAAAATGTATGTAGTTAAAATTAATGAATTATTTTTGCCATAATCTACAGTTTATTTTTGTATGGAGTCAGTTGGAGCAGCCCATAGAACATTCAAAGCACCGCTTATCATTGCCATTAATTATGGATTGTTCCATAGACTTATCTAAGTATTTATAAGTCTATGGGTTGTTCCAACTGACTTCATACAAACTATAAATAATTCTAGAGCTTTGGTAGGTAGTTGCGAAGACTTTTCAACAAATATATTGTACTGGTCATATTTTTATCACTTATGGTTTCTTTGGTAACACCTGTGTTACATTTCAAGGTGATATTTCAAGCTTATTTATTGTAGAAATTGACAAAAACGTTAACGTCTGATTTATTTTTCAGATAAAATATTTTAGTTGTCAATTGGTGCCGTCTGATTTTTACAATGATTTGACACTTTTGGTAACAAAGAGATGTTGATCATACATGAAAATAGCTCATGATAAAACTGTCATACGTACTAACTACAATCTAAACATCACAGTTCTATATTGTTTCTGGTATTAAATTTAGAAAGGATAATACTTACACACTATAAAATTGGTTTTGTGTACATATCTTCGTTCATAAAAAATGTCTATCATATACATTTTTTTAAAATAAAGTCAACTGTCGCTTTTAAATCCGTTGCTGGCACTGGATGTTATGAAGTGAATTTGGTGACATTTACAGAGAATTCTTTGGTGAGACTGGGAGGGAAAAAAAAGTTTGTGTTGAATTTCCAGTTTATACAATTTCAGTAGCATTTCCCTCTAGGAATATGAAATAAAAAAGTTGTTTGGTTGGTTCTAGGACCACCATTATTATCTCCAACAAATAGGATAACATAAACAAAACTGACCATTCTTATATACTAAGCTTTTGTCTTAATTGATTTTCCTTCCGACGTTTAGTTTTCGGAACGTTCTGCCACATCTAGCCTTTAATATACAATCTTATAAGTATGATTCAGGGTCTAGATCTCATCAAGGTCACAAATCTTCTCACGGACTAGCAGACAGACAGGACAATACAATAAGCCAACGACTGCATGGTTGGGGCCCACTAACCCGGACTGTTTACCAATCAACCAACCATGATTCAGGGTACACTGCCAAGCCAGGCACGTTTTGCGGAATAGTATTTAACACGAACCTACCTACTATAGTTGGGCACCGGGCGAGTACATTAATATTCGCTGCAACATGACGGTAGCTTTATTATTTTTGTTAGACCTTTTAGCCTGGATACCGCCTTCCTTGCGAAACTCTCTGCCCTTGGTTTTTCTTCTCCGAATAGGTGAAACTGAAACCGCACCCTTACTAGGCCTTCGCACTCACAGAGTATGTACTCCGCGGTTTCGTTTCGTTTAACGTGACGGTAACGAGACGACATTTCTGTATCAATGTTTCGAAAAGTGCTAACCCTCGGGCCAGGGCACCCCGGTTTTGTAGAACTGTCGCCCTTGTGGCATAATCATCTACTTAATACCCTTGATACATAAATAACTATTATTTAGTAGGTAGGTATTTCAAAATATTTAGTATGTTAGTTTGCTATAGTATTATCCTTATCAAATTTATCACCAGTAGAAGTACCTTATAATTCTAATCTAATTCAAAAACAATGTACGCGTATAAATCTAAATTGACTTTTAATTCCAATTTTGACAGATTTTCCTTTTCTAGAAAAGTTCTAAATGTATATCAATGTTTTGGAAATATTATTATTGTTTAAAATACCGTCCTAGATACCCATTGTATTAATTTTTTCAAAATTACACTAAAACAGATTACATATATTAAATTATTTTTAACTTAATACGATTGAAGCGTTGAAGAACCAAAGTCACTAAGTAGGTACCACTTTTTAATTTTTAGAGGTGTCAAGAGCAAACTTGACAAGATGCGTCAAAACCTTGCGGATCTCTTGTAAATACTGGCTGAGCCACTTGTACTTGATGATAACAGATACAAAGATTTATTAAGTCAAGTAAATATCTCGAGATGTGTGTTTTCGGCACTCAGTGCCTCTGGTACAAACATGCTTCAATCGGGGTTCGTTGTACAAATAGTTTAATCAAGCAACTGCCGCAACAAGCAATTTCTTGTTATTATTTCTACTTATTGTCATTTCCAAAAAACTTGCCTTGTTTATTGTAATTTTATACCTTGTAAAAATCCTGTTTCTAAGTATTATATGTGTGTATTGGGGCGACATTATTAGTTCTATTTCTTGGATGAGTAAAATAACCACAGTCTCTAGCTTAGGTAAGTTTGAATTATTTCTTCTTCCATTCCATAGGTTCTGTAATCAAATTTTTAAGTGAAGTCTTAGGCTACATTCGTAATCAATTCGCTGGCCAAGTGGCACGCAAGGTGGCACGAAATTTGCCATTCACAATAACTTCAAAGTCGACTTTGACGCAAGCACGTTTGTACCTAAATAATTATCAGGATTCCTTCAACATAATATGGTCGAAGCATGATTCTGTCTATATTTAGTTCAGTCTGAGGTTGGAGGTTATAATATACAGGGTGTCCCATAACTAATGGACAATATAAGAACTGTAGAAAGGGGTGATAAAAATAAGTCGTTTGATACAAACACGCACTAGTAAAATGTTAATAGTAAGCGAGATATGGGGCGTTAAAGTTGACAAAATATTTTTGAAAATTCGTAATATTTAGAAAACAACAGAATGTATTGGTCTCAAAATTGGTACACTATGGTTTTTAATGGTAATAAGCATGATATTGCCTTAATTTTTAATAATACTTCTAGATGGCGCTGGTTACACAGTTAAAATTTGATAGATTAGCGGTATTTTTTTTTCCCCCTGTATAATGTGCATTTTATTACAAAATAATAAAAACTGCATCATTTTGAAACAAAAAAGGTATACTTGTTCAATTCCCATATTTTAAGTCGTTTTCAAGATATTGCTATTTTAATATTGCAGTGCATATCATTATACTGCAACTTAATTACTAGAATATTTTAAAGAGGGCTGTGACTATTAAAAGAACTGTCATTAATTTACTAGTTAAAAGGGACAAGTTGTCATTACTGTGTTTTTAACTTGTGAACTAAAAATACGGCTTTCATTAAAAATGCCTAGAGGCAATGAATTTACAAATAATGAACTAAGGGATATGATTTGTGTTTATGCACAAGTAAATTATAATGCATGTGCTGCAGTTAGACGATACGTGCAGTTATATCCAAACCGAATTGTACCCAGTCGTAAAAAATTTCAAAGAGTGTACTCCAATTTAGGTGAAAGCGGCTCTTTTCGTAAGAAAAATTCTGGTGGTCGACCTAAAATAATTACAGCTGATATGGAAGATGAAATTTTAACAAGAATGATAGAAAATCCTGAATTGAGTACTCGGCGCTTGCAGGCAGCTACTGGTGTAAGTAAATCAAGTGTGTCAAGAATTTTACATACAGAAAAATTGTACCCATATCATTTCACGCCTGTACAAAATTTATTACCCAATGACTTACCAAGGAGACTACAATTTTGTCAATCAATGCTCGGTAACATCAATCGAGATCCAATATTTTTAAAAAAGGTACTGTTTACGGACGAGGCTACATTCACACGCAGAGGAGTATTTAATTGGAGAAATAACCACTATTACGATTTTGCTAATCCTCATCAATACAAAGAAACTCATTTTCAGCATGAGTTTTCAATCAACATCTGGTGTGGAATCATTGGCGATAATTTCATTGGTCCATTTGAACTCCCTAACAGATTAAATGCGGTAAATTATTTAGAATTTTTGCAAAATGATTTAGGCATTTTACTTGATGAAGTTCCTTTAATTGTAAGGCAGGATATGTGGTTTATGCAGGACGGTGCTCCCCCACATTATCCACTTATAGTCCGGGAGCATTTAAATAACAATTTTCCGCATCGTTGGATTGGACGGGGCAGTCAGTTTCCTTGGCCGGCTCGTTCCCCAGAATTTAATCCTTTGGACTTTTATGTATGGGGATATCTAAAATCGTTAGTCTACAATAGTGAAATTCATAACCAAAACGAACTATTAGCAAAAATTCATGAAGCCGCAAATACTTTAAAAAATGGCAACGCGATGTTTTTTAAAGTAAGACATTTACAAAAAAGTTTACGAAAATGTATTGAAGTAAACGGTGGTCACTTTCAACATTTAATGAAATAAATGTAATTATTGTTTTTTTTCTTTTCTTTTTCCAATTAAATTGTATTCTTTGAACAACCAATGTTTTATTTAGGTAATAATTTTTAAATGCCGGCGTGGCAAGCAGTATTAAAATAGCAATATCTTGAAAACGACTTAAAATATGGGAATTGAACAAGTATACCTTTTTTGTTCCAAAATGATGCAGTTTTTATTATTTTGTAATAAAATGCACATTATACAGGGGGAAAAAAAATACCGCTGATCTATCAAATTTTAACTGTGTAACCAGCGCCATCTAGAAGTATTA
Organism: Lochmaea capreae; assembly: GCA_949126875.1. Lineage (NCBI taxonomy): Eukaryota > Metazoa > Arthropoda > Insecta > Coleoptera > Chrysomelidae > Lochmaea > Lochmaea capreae. Next base: position 7,361,011 of record OX421397.1, read on the forward strand.
TTAAAAATTAAGGCAATATCATGCTTATTACCATTAAAAACCATAGTGTACCAATTTTGAGACCAATACATTTAGTTGTTTTCTAAATATTACGAATTTTCAAAAATATTTTGTCAACTTTAACGCCCCATATCTCGCTTACTATTAACATTTTACTAGTGCATGTTTGTATCAAACGACTTATTTTTATCACCCCTTTCTACAGTTCTTATATTGTCCATTAGTTATGGGACACCCTGTATATAATTTGGGTAGTATATAATGGAGTTTAGTAATGATGGACAATGCGGAATATCAATTCGATGAACATGTCAAACCATCAGACAGGACAGTTGTCAGATGTAACAAAAAAGAAATAACAAACATTAATGCGCATGTCCCATAGCTGGCACGAAGTTTTGCAGCTTTGCAAGAAATTTCAACGACGCCAAATTGCGTTGTGAACGATCACACTGAAATAGATTTGCTTAGCTTTCGTGCCAAAGTGCCTCTTGGCCAGCGAATTGATTACGAATGTAGCCTTACTCTGGATTCGGTTTGTTCTTACCTGTTTCTAATTTCCTAGGAGTATCTTTTTGATTATTTCAGAAAAACTTTAAAAATTAAAAAGTATCAAAATTTCATAAATACTGATAAGTAATTTTAATAATCTTTATTATTTTAATTATTGTTAGATAATTAGAATATCCAAGATGGTGTTAGATAATAACTACGAGTATATATACTTAGGCGAGTTTTAAGAAAATGGCAATACGTATTTATGTTAACAAAAGTAGAATGTCCCAAAATAGACAGTTTTGTTTCCGATGAGAATATTCTTTAACTGCTGTATACAAAGTATCCACTTACCCAACAATAACAATAATGAGATGTCGGCATCTCATAGTGGTTATCCCATAGACCTTCTTGGAATCCCATAAAATACACAAAACACTAACATCAGTTATAATTAAGTTATTCAGTCAGTTTTTTTATGATTAGTTAAGGGCCGAGGGCCCCCTCTCGCTTTCCTCTGGCTACGACAGAGTATGGTATGGCGTTATTGTTACTTAAAAGAAAAATTAAAATGTCGTGATGGTAGTCAACAAAATAAGAGTCAGTATTACCTTTATTAAAATGTATTTTAATTGTTATGCCTATTGTTTAACATCGGTCCACTGAAAATGTATCTCCATTGGAACATTCGTACTTGTTTTCTTTTGGACTTAAAAATACCTACATGTTTATTTTATAAAAACCTTCTACAATCATAAAATTTTAGTTCACAATTTGAACAAGATTATTAAAATATTTTTATCCAGAATTATCTTATTTATCTTTTATATTGTTCAAGGAATGTCGGTATTTATTATTAAATAGTTTGAATTTTTATTCTAAATATTTTGAATTAATTGTTGCCTGAAATTGTCGTCAGGTCTTGTTAAAACTTTCGGAAATATAACATTTCATATTGAAGCTCTTAAATAGTTTTGACAAACTGTTGCAAAAATATTTAAAATTTTGAAATTTGTATTTGTATTACATCGTTGTGACCTGATGTTTTGAATGAGAAAATGGAAGCCTTAATTTTTTTTAAACCATAATCAACCACACTCCAACTCCTAACCCTATGTCCATCACAGGAATGGAAAATTTGAAATTTTATGAAAAAGATTATTTTCCAAAACCTCAAATATGGTAAAAAACTATATTTGTGTCATTTAAAATGGAAATTGTGATATAAAACAAAATGTACGCTGTTCAAAAAATAGCAATTTAACTATGAAATAAAACAATAAAATTTTTTTGTTTTATTTCATAGTTAACTGATATAAAGAATTATAAACGAATTCGTTTGAGAAAGCTACTGTGTAGCGAAACGCGTCACAAATTGTATTTGAACATAGTTCAATTATAATGAAGGTTTAAACAAAAAATTTTATTGTTTTATTTCATAGTTAACTGATATAAAGAATTATAAACGAATTCGTTTGAGAAAGCTACTGTGTAGCGAAACGCGTCACAAGTTGTATTTGAACATAGTTCAATTGTAATGAAGGTTTAAACAAAAAATTTTATTGTTTTATTTCATAGTTAACTGATATAAAGAATTATAATAGTAGAAAAAGGAAAATAAATACCAGGGAAGTAAATTTTAATCAATAGAAATTCAAAATTGATTCTAAATTACCAGATTCTGGAATATGTAGGAAAAACAACTCGGGTTGTCAGTTTAGCAAGGACATTAGGCCAGTATGGCAAAAATTATTTTATATTATTTCAATAACATTTAAACTTCAATTAAATTAATTCCCAATTTCCAGAGAACAATACAATATATTATTTCCAAAAGTGGAGGTATCTTTCAATTTATAATACTCCAGGCCAAAATATCTCATGAATGCACTAATTCTATTACCAAAAATGACATTTTTGAAAAATACCTCTCAACTGCTAAGCCACTTTAAGGCTTCAAAGCAACTTATATCTTATAAATAGTTAATGTGACTATCAACAATTCGTTTCTTCACTTAAATATTATTACATAGATTCCATTTGTTCAGTTAGTTCTAAAATTGGACTCTCCCGTAGTGGCAGTAATGGAGGCCAGACAGGCGAGTGATTCGCAGGAAATTGAGGTCCCTGAAAAAAAATATTACAACTAAAAGCTACTAAGAACTCAATGTTTGCAAACGTTTTCAAGCTTATACTTATAATGATCCATTTGACTAAGTTCAAGTTTTACCCTTTGTATAAGACGAATAATATATGCGTCTTTGGTCTGGTGGACAAAGACGATAAAAAAGAATGCAATGACGAGACTAGGCAAGGTGCAAAGACTTGCTAGTCTCAGTATTGCAGGGTGCATGAGAAGCACGCCAACGGCAGCACTAGAAGCCTTATTTGGCCTTCCTCCATTGCACGTCGAGATAATGGGAGAAGCAAGGATGGGGTTATTTAGGCTGCAAAATAAACTGAGCAGCAAAACAGTTAGATCAGAACACACATCCATTGAGGACATCGTAAGTGAAGCCATTCTAGATATGAAAACAGACTATATGGGCACTAAACTTCTCCCCAGACCTAAATATGAGGTGGAGATACCCCACAGAAAGGACTGGTAAGACCCAAGCAGACTGAAGTTTCCCCGAGGAGAGACCTGGTATACAGACGGGTCAAAGACTGAGGAAGGGACTTATGCTAACCTAGAATGTGCCAGAATTAACAAACATAGTACTGACATAGGTTGAACATATTAACTGACAGCCAGGCTCTAAATATGAGCAAGGTAACATCCAGACTGGTAGAAGAATGCCAGAAAGAATTAAATGAACTGGCAAATGAACAAACTGATGAACTTGCGAGAAGAAATTCAGCAACGACATATGTTGAACAGAACCAGTTCTTGGGACCACAAAGAAGGTGGTCCAAGAACAAATACGAAAATGGGTACAAAGCCAACATAGACTACAGTGAAGGAACACAGTAAGACCTTCATAGGTGATATAGGTGTACAACTGGCTGAAGAACTACTGATTGTTAGTAGGAACAAGCTAAGAATCATTACAGGTTATTTAACGGGTCATGCCCCGGTGAAGGACCACCTGCATAAAAGGGCGCTACATAACGGGGAGCTGCAGACATTGTGGCAGGGAGACCGAGACCGTAACCCATATTTTGTCCGACTGTGAGGCATTGGACTCAAGAAGACAGACAATCTTCGGAGAGGCCAACGTGCCGCCTGAAGCATATGGCATGCATCCAGTTGAACTATATCATCTACTCGAGGGTACGGGAATGGCTGGGTGGATGGAATAAAGGTGGGAGTAGAGTACAATAAGCCAACAGGCTGCAGTGCTCCCGGTACTAGAACGGCACACAAAAAAAGAAAAAAAAATACATTAGAATAGATAATCTTTGTAAATATTATTATAAAAGAAAAACATATTTTATTAGTTGCATGCACTGAATATAAAGTTTTTAAAGCTTTAATACTCCTCTTGTCCTCTTGAAATACGAAAATTACCTTATTCTTCCGGTTCCTAGCTCTACAAAGTTCTATAAAATTGTACCTCTTCTAAAACATCATTTAGTGACACTTACCACTAATGCTGAATGAGAGATTAACTTAGAATTTCGTACACTAATGACTTGACTCATTTTTGTTTTTTTTTCTTATACTTGATTTGTTGAAAAACCTGTAGACTCCTCCTCAGATGTAATGCAGTTGTGCCAGCGCTTTATCCAATCCTCATAGCACTTTATCTCCTCAATCGTGGCACACTTGCATCCTGCCATGGGTGATTTTTTAGTTTTGGGAACAGAAAAAAAAGTTGCAGCCGACCAAGTATGATGAATAAGTATGATGACTGACTCGTGTTTACTGTGTTTTAATAACTTAAAACCAAACAACAGGAGAACTGTCGAGACCAAGCAGATCCATTTCTTGTCAGGCAGTTAGGCAACACTCAAGGCAATCACGAGCCAGAAAGTGTCTTCTAGACTAATAAGGGATTGCATCGAAGAACTGAAGACGTTAGCCGAGTGGAATAACTTCAAGCTGACCTGGTACCAGGCCACTAGGGTATCGATGGCAATACAAAAACGATTCAAAATGAGGGTCAAAAGATACACATCCTGAACCAAACCAAAAACCGTAGTACAATTATCTGTGGAGAGAAAGGAACTGGGATAGGAGTGTACGGGCCAGGAACCAAACACTATGAAAGCTTGGGAAAAACCACAAGTATCTTTCAAGCGGAAAATCACGCAATAAGAAAGTGTGCCCAGTTCAATATTGACAAAGGATATAGAAGGCAAAGGATTATCGCTGAGTTCTTGTGTAATCAGTTCCAAAATGGTGTGGGAATACCTAGGCATACTTAATGAACTAGGCGAGAACAATATAGTCACCTTACTGTGGATTCCAGGACACACTGGAATAGAAGGAAACGAAATAGCAGATGAACTAGCGAAGAGGGGGACTGAAATACCCTTTTGGGGGCCGGAACCCTTTTGCGAAATCAGCTCCAATGTAACATTGGAAGAAATAGGTAAAGCCGAAGAAAAGAGAAGATTTAACCATTGGAAAGATCTAGTAGGGCTTAGGCAATCTAAGATTCTTCTGGGTGACTACAGCCTGTTGACATCCAATGAATGCATAAGTCAAAGTTAAACTGCACTAAGAGTTTTAACAGGACATTGTCGCCTGAATGGACATCTTGAAAAACTCAAAATAGTGCAGGAAGAAGATTGTAGATTTTGTGGTATGGAAGAAGAAACCTCCATCCACATACTTGCGAACTGCACAGCAATTCAGAATCCTAGGGCACAGCACCTGGGAGACTACTGGATAGAAGAGGGACAGTTACCTAAGTTGAAGCCTGCAGATATCCTAAAATTCCCCCGGGAAATAGGTCTAAAGGAGCTACTAGCCTCTGAGACTCCTCAGAAACTAAGTAGAAGTAAGGGGGCACAATAGATCTTTTAGGTCTCAGTGAATGTTACCCAAAAATACATACATACATACATCTGTGGAGAGCTGGATCAGAGAGCAACTTAAAAATTACTGGGTAATCCCAAGTCAGATAGATGTATGGAAAGATCTTCATGGAAAAAACATGCCTGAAACGTCGAAACTGCTCACACTATGCAGGGAACTCTTCTCTCTCACAAACAAAAAATATAAACTCAATATTTTCCCCTATGACTTACATTCCTTTATTTTTATATCTGGGCATATTTTCACAGCTACAAGTAAGGGCCTGGTTGGATTAAAAGTTGCGTATAGGTTTAGAAATTAGAAATGTTTGTGAGCATTGTCCTTAAAAAGGTGTATAAAAGTATGAAAAATGGGTATTAACATGCAAAAACAACACAAATAAAATGCAAAAAATCTCTAAGTGAATTATTTATTAAAGTAAACAAATTATACAATTGCTGGCGTAACACTAGTAACTGCGAAAATAAATAAAATAACACAATTTTTAATGTAAAGAACAAACTATACAAGACTAGTTTTAATACTTTTTTTTGTTTTTACGAAAAATGTAATGTAATTTTAATAGAACTCGTATATGTATATAGAATACGTATGTTTGTTGAAAAGTTTAGAAACAATAAACGAACATTTTTTTTAAAAACTGTTTTGAAAATGTACAATTAGAAAAGTCTATCACATTTGTAGAGATGTTGATGATATGACAAAATTAAATAAACTGTATATTGATAATAATTATGATCTTATTTAAACAAATTTGAATATCTTTTATCTAATTGGATTACGGAGACGGTCTCAAAATAAGTGGAATTCACATTAGCTGGATAAAACTAACAAAGAGAAAATGGCTCCAATTGCTGCCAAATGAGCCTTAGAAAACACATGGGAAGTAAATCCACAGATTTTACACTAGCTGTACATAACTGTGATAAGACTCTTAGTTACCTACGATGCTTTAGTTTGGTGGCCAAAAACAGATCAAAAGAAATCTGAACTGGATGAACGGGACAATAAAAACTTCAGAGGCTTGTCTGCAACTCAGCCGCAGTAGTGGGAGCCATTCTAAAGCTTCCGGCTCTTGCTCTGTACGTCAAAGCAGAAACGAGTATGACTGCACATAAATAAAAGGTAATGAAAACTGCCACCAAGGAATCATCACCACAGTCATTCTAAAACAGATGTTATTGGCCATAATTAATGACAACCAACTGGAACGAGTTGGGAACAAGCAGTAATGATGAAACGTTGGTGTGGTACCTTATTTTCTCCTATATTCAGTCAGTACTGAAACCCTTGGCATGGATCGAAATCAGATCTAGATTGGTGGATTGCCTTCAAAAACAATTGCCCCAGGTAAACACAATAGAGTAACACTTGTACGCCCCGGGACTCAAGATTATTGCAGACAATGAAACTGCAGATCCCTAGGGTCTGCACAAACAACACCTCAAATACTGGCAAACAATTCCGAAGCTCAAACACAGTAAACTGATGGTTAAACAACACATACCAAAACTTACTGAAGAAATCCTAAAGTTAATTAGGAGAGATATCAGGTTGGTAACCGGCCTTATGACCGGACACTGCGGCCTGAGAAAACACCTTCACACAATGGGGATCTTCCAAGAAGAACCTATATGTAGATTATGTGGTAAGGAGGACGAAACAGCCACCCATATAATTTTCGATTGTGTGGCTCTACGTTGGTGGAGGTATAGACAGATATCCAACCTCACCAAAAGAGATACTGTGAAGAGACTTCTAGATCTCATTAAGGTCACAAATCTTCTCATGGACTAGCAGACAAACAGGACAATACAATAAGCCAACGGCTGCAGTGTCGGGGCCCACTAACCCGGCCTGTTTCGTCTGATTACCAACCAACCAACCCAGGGTCTGAAACGACATTCATTGATTGTGAACCAGCATTTGGTATGTCAAAAAATGCAGCAAGGAAGTGTGTATCTCGATCGATTCGAAACATATTGGAGCCACGTGCCCAACTCCTGGTTGGAGAACCCTCGGAACGGACTAATAAAATATTTTATTCAATCAGGGGTCAAAGTGATGGGACACTATACCTTAAGGAAGCACATACATAGAATTGGCATAAAGGATTCAGCCTATTCGTGAAAATTAAAGTTTAATTTTCCCGGGTAAAATTTGAGTAGGTAACTATCAGATTTAAGCAACTCTGCAATCACGGTACAAACTTTCAAAAAATATTCGATGTAGCATTATCGTTTTATTGATACTAAATTAATTGGTCCATATATTTAGCCTCACAAGTAAATTATTGAATGTAGACGTATCCGGTATACATTTTCAATATGATATTGCTTCCTGATCGGCTACTAATAAGGAATTTTTTACATCACATCTTCACAAAAATTCCTTAATGGTATTGCAATTATCTTCACAATAATCCCTAAATTTTATACTCTATAAATTTCAAAATATACACTTTTTAACCAATTTTTTTTTATTATGAATAGTTTTATTACTTGTAATGTTCGAGTCGGTTGAGTTTTCGGTACAGTTTTTTCAATTCAAATGAACTACATCCTACATATTTGAATGACATATTCAATTCCAATTACAAAACCTCTAGTATTAAAACATGTTTGATTATTTGAAATTTGTTGTTTTTGATTTTCCATTTGCACATTCTTTCTAACTTTTCAACTCACGAGCTGTTTTTTTTTCGTGGTTATGTTCTATCTACACACTATGGTGAAAAAGTATATAAGACAGAAGAAAGCAAAAACACTTGTGGTATTCTAATAAAAAAGCTTCCGTAATGCCTATAAAACTAAGCACTAAAATAAATCGCTTAGTTAAAAGATAGAGATGTATGCTATTCGCTAACATGCAATTAAGAAAAAAATTCTCAAAATTGTGCTCAATCACCTTTTTTTCAGTGTATCTCTATCTACTAACTTTGTTTGAAAAAATAAACACTGCTCACTACAAACGCTGGGGTACCTGATTCCAAGTAGCACTCGTGGCTTGCCAAGATGGCGTCGGCAGTGACACTGGTTCGGACATTTGACAATTATTAGGAACGCTCCAGGTTTCTCCTGAATTTTCTACTAGAGCTTGAAAAGCCATCAAATCCTTACTTTCGCTTTCTGACAAAGGTAAGGGCGGTAAGACTGGTTGCTGTTGAGCAATTTTGTAACTTGCTTGTCTTAACATTTGTCGCCTGGACAACGAATGAATAGTGTCTAAAGTGGGTACTGGTGTGGTTTGGTGAGATAGAGCGCATTGTTTTTGTAGTATTTGTCTTTTTTGTTGAAGTAATCTGAAAAGAAAATATATTACGTTTAATAAATTGATCGTATAGGTACCTACAAACTTATAATTTTGTGTAATGTATGGAAGTAAATTAATCGTTGATCCTGGTGTGCAAAGTTTTAATTTAATCTTGATACATTTTGAAGTTGAGAAGCTACAATGAAAATTCTGTTACACACAGATGAAGATAATGGAAGCGTGATGGAAATAAAAACAAGAAAATATATTCACCTATGTTGCATAGCAGTTTGAAGTTGAACAGTTTCTACTCCAGGATTGGTGTAATTGAAGTTGTCAGGTAAACTAATTCGCTTATTAGGTCTGGGCTGAAGGTACTGATTTTGTCTTGGCGTTACTTCTTCGGATACTTCCCTCACCGGCACTGGGTACTGGGATTGCAGTCTTTGACTCTCGCGTTGAACTATGTGCATATCCAACACACCTGGAATATAAGAAATATTTGCTGGTCAATAGGTGAGGAGGAGTATATAACATTTAAATATGTGTTATATGTTCCAGAATTATTAATGACATATACAAAGTATTTGCTGTAACTAACATACTAACAAGTGCGATAGAAATTTGAATTGGTGCATGAAACTTTGTTGTGAAATGTTATGAGCTCATTCTGAGCCCAAATTATATGATTAAATTATTGATATACTCTGATGTGGACTTTTACGGGTGTTAATGTTCAAATATGCTTTGGAATTTTTGATAATGTTATACAATTCTTAAAAACCTGTAGTTATTCGTGGTCCGCTTTTTACTTTTACTGCAAAATTAAGTATTGTGTGTTTTATGAATCTATTGTTAATGACCAAAGAAGATTTCTTGGAATCTTTAAAAGGATTTTTCAAAATACCCCTAAATGTCTACCTTTGAAAACGGAAAACGAAGTAACTTACTAATATCCAAGTTTTTCCTTTTTATGGAGCGGGCACATGGCATTTGGCCATTTGTAAAAAAATTACGGAATATAAACCTCTAAACCTATTCAGATAACTTGAAGCCTACTAATGAAGTAAAGTCAATGCTAATATGGAACTTATATGTGATTTAGGAACCTCCCCACTGCGACTTTTCAGATCTACTGTTTGCGCCCTTATGCTATGCTAGAGATCTTTGATTAGACTTTATAAGCCAGACCTCAGGACCTCTGTGTATTAAGAGGTTTCTGTTTTTTTCTCTTTGTCGAAAACCCTAGCAAACATTCATAGCGTGTGTGATTTTTTTTGCGACAAAAAGGTTAAGGATAAATACAGTCAAAGATAAGTCAGTTGATGGCAAAATTGAACTGTGAATACGAGGCAAGCCATGATGGAAAATTTCTTTTGTACTATGAATGGAGGTGAGTTTTTGCAAAGTTTTATAATAACGTAGTTTGCTGCAAAAATACGAGTGTCCGGATGAATAAAAAAATGATAATTCTGTAAATATGTCTACATATTATCCAGAAGTGAAACTTCATATTTCTTTTTTCGTTGTAGAGTACATACAAACTTGACAAAACTTGATCATTGAATGGAATTTCGTTTTTCCGGAATATAATTGAAATATCCAAAAATTTGATATTTATGCTGAAAGTTGTGATTTTATTTGTTACGGAAAAGTGGTATCTTCTTACCTTTGGCTTTACGTTTCTCAGTGAACTTTTGTGAATTGAACGCTACCACTTTACTACTATCTGCTACCTGCTGAGCAACCAGCCCATCACTAGCTCTTCTTCCTTCTCTGAAGTCAACAGGAGATCTAGTAATTCCCCTAGTCGTTTTAAAGCTGGACATGTGTGGTATGGGATTATGCTTTTGAAAAACCGGCCTCGTTGTTAAAGAATAGTGTGCCGATAAAGGATTGGCTGATGTCAATACAGGTTCTGGCTTCTTTTCGGTAGTCGTACAGCTGGGTAAACTACTAGCTAGTTCACTGGATTCGGACAAAGGATACTCTAAACTTTCAAAATTACTATCACAGCTTAAGTTTTGGCTGAGACTCTTCGATGTATTGAAATTGGTCATAACGCCGCTTGAAGAATTTGATGAAGTGTAACTTAACCGAGGTACATGGTCTTCGAGATCGGTCTCTACGCCTTCATCCGTCGAACTGGAGTATTGGGTTTGAATTTCTGCACTTTTGTAACTGAAAGTGAAAGATAAACTAAATAATATTCAGGGAGGTTTGGTAAATGGACTCAGTTCCCGCAAGAAATGAAAAAAGTTCGTAGTTATTTCTCCTGAATGTAAGTTAATATATACCCACCTAACCTTGTATTATATCTACTGAATTTAAAGTTTAAATAGCTTCCAAAATAATAAATGTTCAGTTGTATTGGCGTTTTCCAACATCACACAAAGAGAAGCCTCGGAAGGGATATTTCCACGCCAAAATGACACTGGCAAATTTTAATCTCCTTCCAACATGATGGAGTTTAACTACTTTAATGCTAGATGATCCACATGAATGACAAAAAATAGTACGTATATACAGATACATGTAAAGTATTTAGCAGGACAACTACGTCGACTACAATGATACAATGTTCAAAGCCCCTATGTACTGTACTGTACGAGGATATATTGAAAAATTCTTAGCCTACTATAGAACAATACAAGATTTCAATGTCAAAATATTTTATTACCCAACATTTTCTCCTCTTAATTGGATATATTTATTACAGCGAACCTGCAATGTCTCTAGACCTTTCAAAAAAAATGTTTCTTCTTGCTCTGCAAACCAGACCTCCACAGCTTTTATTACCTCCTCGTTGGAAGAAAACTTACGACCTTTTAAACTTTTTTTCAGTTGAGGAAAGAGATGATGGTCGGACGGAGCCAAATCTGGTGAATAAGGGGGGTGTTCTAGTAATTCAAACCCTAAATCACGAATTTTTTGCATGGCAACATGAGATTTATGTGCAGGGGCGTTGTCCTGCAAAGACAAAACACCTTTGGATAGCTTTCCGTGTCTCTTCTCTTTAATTCTTTCCCGTAGAGTGATCAGTAATGTCGAATAGTAATCTCCAGTTATTGTTCTACCCTTATCCAAAAAATCAATCATGATTATTCCATGGCAATCCCAAAAAACTGAGCAAGAACTTGCAGATTTTTTGCTTTGTTTCTGGATCGTAGAAATGTACCCAAGTCTCATCCATAGTAACAATTCGGTTTAAGAAGTCTACATCGTTTTCAAATCGAGCACAGATCGAACGCGATGCTTCTACCCTTGCACGCTTTTGGTCAATATTCAAACATTTGGGGATCCATTTTGCAGCAATTTTTCTCAGGTCCAAATTGACGTAAACTATATGATGAACGCGTTCGTATGAAATATTCAGTGCTTCAGATATACGTTTTAGCCCAATTCGACGGTCTGATAAAATCATGTCATGAACTGCATCGATATTTTCGGGGACTGACACAGAAACTGGCCTTCCCGATCGGTCATCATCTTCAATGGAAAATTTACCTCTTTTGAAGCTTGCAGTCCAATTTCTCAAGGTCGCATACCAAGGACATTAATCACCAAGGGTATTAAGCATATCTTCGTAAATCTGCTTACCTCTTAACCCTTTTAAATACAGGTACTTGATGATGGCTCGATACTCCAATTTTTCGATTTTCACAATTTCGGTGGACATCTTTTTTCTTTTAACTTATTGCGTAGCTCTGGTTTACTTTTTTGACGTCAAACTTCACACTGACACTTCTAATAAGTTATTGTTCGTTGCTATGGTAACGCAACATTTTGTTTATGCATGGAACTGGTCTAGGATAACTAGATATCAATACATCCTCGTTTACGACTTCGAGGCGTCTAAACCCATCCTAAATGCTCTGCATCTGGGGATTATATCAAAATAGGCGCAAGTGTATTCGGGACACTTGTTTCTCTTTCAATATTTCAAGCTATTCCTTGACGAGATCTTGCCAACTGTCATGTGCGAAAGTTCAAATTAATGAGCTAATCTAATTTGGGTCCAAAGCATGGCTACATCCACTTTTTGGAAAATTCACACATAAACTCCTTCATATTCACTTATTGTATTGTGAATGGTTAACAACCGGATATTTTGATCTTTGAAAAGACCAATTTTACGATTGCCGGTTGTCCAACTAAGCTATAGATAAACTTTCAATTCTATTTTTTGGCAATTTTTACAAGTAGTACCTAATTAATGAACAACTCAATCCACATTTGTTATGGTCAATGGCAACTGGACTGACCCTTATTTGGTAATAAAACTTTGGGCGTAAGAATTTTCCTAAAATTTGTTACATGCGGTGTATTTAAAATTGTCCGTTTGTCTGAAATTAACATGATTCCTGATAATAGTCACTCCCAATATGTTTTATATAATCAAAATCAAAATAATATTATTTATTTACATAAAAAATTAACAACAGATGTCGAAGACTAAGGAGCAACAACTACTTCCCGTGCAATATGCACCGCCGGATATTGAATTACACTCCAAAGTTAAACGGGGTTGGTATATCTACAAACTAACCGTTCTGGTTTGCGATTAGAAGGGACAACACAACTTGTAGACCGGTTTCGGCGTATTTGCGCCTCATCAGTACAAGGTATGTGTTGTCCGTCCGGGAATCTCTAATCTCTAAAATGAACAAAAACCTAATTACTTTTCTCACGCTTACTTTGTTGAAAACCTTCCAATAGACCCTTTCGTCTCAAGAATGTCAAACGACGGTAGACAACTCCCCGTATTTAAATAGGGAAGTCCATGTCCTTGATGGGTATATTCCTTAAGAACGGAATTGTCAACAGAGGGAAAGGGAATAGCAGACATCTGTAAAGTAGACATCAATTTAGTCGCCTCACTACACATACTAAACACAGTGTTAGTACTAGCTTGATTCAAAATCTTCAAAGCATCCTCACTATTTGTAGCTGCTAGTAATTTAGCAGCGTCTATTCCGTGCGTGGGCGGTGAATCACAGATCCTGGATGGTTTGGTGCAAATTCTGCTGTTGCTTGCCGTTGGCGCTGTGGTAGAATCGTGCAGTAATCTACGGCAGTCTTCTGTGGTACTAGCTCTGCAGATCTTTCTCATCGCTTGCTCGGCTACATTTGATGGTCTTCTTCTTTGAGCTTCACGACCTCCTGTTTGGTTGTCACCACCTACTAATTGGCTTCTTAACTTGTCTAAGAGGAGATAATAGATAGCGGCATGGTGGTCGTAGCTGCCTAATCTAAGTGACTGTGAAAAAAACAATAATCAATAATCAGTTTATTTGTACAAAAAAAAATTCAATTTGTGATTTTAACAGAAATGCAAACTGTTCAGACAGGATAGATATAATTTATTTCTAACACAATTTGCTCCTGAAGCCGGCTCTGTTTATATATTTCAAGATAGCAAAAATTGAATTGCCAGACAGTGAAATGAAATTGTTTTATGTAAACTTTTAACAGTCGAATGACACCCTTGAACAGAATTATTTTTGTCCCAACGATTTAGGATTTTAAAAAAAATTGACATTAACATTAGAATAACTATAATCGTAATTTGCTTTTCTGTATTATTTTCAATTTCCACATTGATTTTCAATAACAAAATTTTTTGTAGTATTTCATTCGATCGTTTTTTACAAGAAACCAAAGGAACGGATGTGATAATGGAGTCAATTCATTTGCTGAGACGTGTTTAAAAACAACTTTAAATAACGCGTAAAAGTGTAAATTTGATTGTGATTTACGTAGTTCGTTTTGCGGTTGAAATAGTCGGTTGGTTATGCCGCCAAATTCTTGTGAAATGCATTCACAGCAGATTAGTTATCACAGATAATTAATTATACATGTTTTGTTAAATTCTATTTCGGCTAGGTCGTGTAAAAGAAACGATAGATCGTTATTAGGATGTCTAAATATGGAAAAAAAAACTGTAATTTTTCAAGATTGGATTGACACCGAAATTACCCAACCAACCAACTAATTAACCAACTAGTGCTTGTACACATACACATATTGGCTTAACACCTCCGAGGGGGTAGCGCCGCTTCAAAAGCTATCTAAATCCTTTTTTCGGGTTGGATCAATCCCCTTTTCTTCCTTATATTTTTTCGGCAATCTGCTGCCATTTCTTCCTATGCTTTTAAGATCACTTATAACCTCCTGTAGACACGTTGTTTCGGGTCTTCCTCTTTTTCTCTTATCACAAGGTTTCTATTCAATTATTGCATATATTGTTGACTTTGTACCTGCCCTCCATATGTTTCCCAACCATTTTATTCTTCCTTCTCCTTAATTTACTGTATCTTATCCTATTTCAAGTGCTACTTCTATGTTTCTTCGTTTTTTATAATCATCTCCCAATTTTTAGAAGAGGTAGAGGAGGACTTAAGCAGGGCAGGAGTTACAAGATGGAAAGAGATAATAGGAGACCGGAATAAATGGCGGCGAATCAGTGACCGAGTGGAATGATAAGCCGATGATGGGGACTGATCCACCCCGATAAATGGATTTAAAAAGCGAAAGCGGCGCAACCTCACATGAGGTGTTAAGCCATATACGAGTATATACAGATTGCGTAAAGTACATTCGAACCGTCCAGATTACACAAGTACGACAGAAAAACAGCTGAACGAGAGAGAAAAAGAATAAGTATGCGTGGTCATTAAGGCGTGTACTTTGTTTCACCTTAGGGGTGTATACTTATTTCCCGAGACTGGCCGAATGCTCATTGCCCCCCTATTTTAACCGCTGTTCCCAGAAGTGCAGATTAATTTGTACAAATGATATTTTTGTCTCGTTATCGTTGACTTTTTTTCGAGGGTGAAAATACAGCACGTTTGTGCCAGCATTACGCCAAATAATCTTAGAGATCAAATCTTTATCACAGATTTGGTTATTGTCTGGCACAGGAAGGTGGTTTATTTGAGCACATAATTCATTAAAATTATGTTTACCTTTAGAATGGATTTTTATTTTTATTTTTTCAGGAAGTTTATATTTTATGTTTAGAATAGGTGTACTCCCAGAGTATGTGCTCCGCGGTGTCTTCTTCTTCCTGGCAAAACCTACATAGGCTGTCATCTGCTAGGCCAATTGTGTCCATATGCATCCTCAGCCTACAATGTCTGGTCAGCATTCCCACCATCATCCTCGTCGTTTCTCGACTTTCTCATAGTAGGTCGCGTGACACTTTGGCCAAAGGGCTTTTAAGGAATAGTTTAGCGTGGCTTTGTCCTGGGGTTTTATGCCACCAGCGCAACGCCTGGTTGTTTATCCATTGGTGGATGCTCTGCTTAGTGAGGTTTTTTGCAATTCCACAGGAAGGTTCTGGCCCTATTATGACCTCAATCGCTCCCTGCTTTGTTAGTTCATCGGCCTTTTCATTGTTTTTTATTCCTTGGTGACCTGGCACCCAAGTTAGGGTCACTCTATTATGACTACCTAGTCTGTTGAGGGCCTTGCGACACTCCCACACCAGATTTGACGTTGTCCGATATGAGTTTATCGCCTTTAGAGCTGCATGGCTGTCGGAGTAGATGACGATTCTTTGGTTATCCACCTCCCGACTCATCAACTCTTCTGCACAGCATTGCACCGCCATTACCTCTGCCTGAAGGACAGTGCCATGTTTCCCTAGGCTTAGAGAGATAAATGGAACTAATAGAACTAGGTATTGATCGGTTCTAATCAGTGTCTGCTATGAAAGACATACAGTGAGCTGAGGAAGTATATCGGTATTTGTCTTTGATAAGATTGGTTGGGAATTTATCTTTTACGGATTCCATGGTAAGCTGGATATTTAATTTAAAAATGTAGGGTGATTTTAGAATGTATTGAAATTATATTCATACGAGTATCAATAAATCTGAATAAAAAGATTTATTTTAATTAATAACAGGACCAAAAATAATAGTAAGAGTGTTTAGCTTACCTCTCTCGTTTTTGTGCCGTCGATGCCCAATCTTTGCATTAGTCTCAAAATTTGTTCATTAGGTTGAGCGTTCGAAATATTCATTGAATGAGGTAGTATAGGAGGTACGCCCATTTGCATCCATCGATGCTTCTTAATTTGTTGAATGCTGTACCTTTTATTCGGTTCTAATACTAACATTTTTCTTATAAGAGATTCGCAGTCTGAAACAAATAAAACATTTTCTTAGTTTTAGTATCTAGTAATTGTACAGGTTGTTCCTGTAAAAATTAGGTATTTTTAACCACCGGTAACTATCCGCCCCAGGATCTCTCATTTATACCATCAAACAGTATACTATTCCTACTACTAATTTAGTCAGGCGAACCTGAAGGTTTCGGCACTGAGGCCACTGGCGGGCCCATTGTGCCATCCCTGCTACTTATGCATCCATGAAGCCGAGTCCCTCGATGAAGGACTCAATCCTCTTCAGTGGATGTTTATATCCCCAGACGCCATAACAGGTACTCCGAAGATTCGCCTGCGTAGCACAGCCCAATGTGGACATACGAGGAGAACATGGTCTGACGTTTCGTCACATAGGGGACTTTCCTCTAAACCTAGGTTACAGGTGTATCCTCAGACAGCAGTGCCCTGTTAGGAGTCCTGCTATCTTTTTCAACCTACTCCTTGGTAGTTCTAGAGCAGCTCTAGCATGTCCATCAGTCCATCCCCTCAATAGGAGCTTGGACTGCCTGAGACCTACCCACAAGCGAACAATTGATTCTAATTGGTGCAATGTACCTTCCGATTGTTCTATCAAAAATTCACTTCAATTGATAGTCCACATGGACTGTGAACTTCTTAGGGTAGGCTTAGTACATTTTTGTTATTAACGACATATTGTGCTCTGAATAAGAATTATATCTGTTAGCAGTTGCTGTGATGAAAATTTTGTTTGATTAGAACTTTTTCATTGATTAAGACTATTTTATTGGTAATAATAAAAATTATGGTTTTTTGCGACCATTCGAAGAGGAGGATATTGTTATAGGTATGTAAATATGGACAGGAAATATTTCTCCTTTTAAACGGAGAAAATGTATTCAACAAATGCAACAAAATTAGGTTTTAATTGTTGATATATTATAGTATTTTAGAACCTGGAATATTTCCATCTGCTTGTAATGATGTGGGCTGTAGTAAATATAGTAAGTTGATTGATTGTTGTATGTACAAAACAATAATATTATTTTGTTAAATTTTTTACTAAAGGTTCTGAAATTTCTGAAAGTGAAGAGGAGGGATTTGAGACAATAGACAAAATGAAATTTGTCGCCATCTACGCAAAAAGTGATACAAAATATGTACAGGCAACTGAAACAAGAAAATAATGGGTCGAAAAGTTGCTGAAAGAATACACAAATTGACAAAGTTTCAGACAATCAAAAATTCTTCTGGGTGAGATTACTGGATAGAAGTTGGACATTTACCTAAGCTAAAGCCTGCAGATATCCTCAAATTCCTCCGGGAAATGGGACTAAAGGAGCTACTAGTCTCTTAGACTTTCCTCAGGAAGTGAGTAGAAGTAAGGGGGCACAATAGATCTTCTAGGTCTCGGTGAATATCACCCCAATATTCAAACATTGACTATCATTTTTTTGAAATTCACATTATAAATCTGAAACCGGTTCTGCTTCGACTTATAGATTTCTTTATCTCGCCGACAAATTGTGAAACAGAGCAAATTAATTCTACTCACTGTAAATATCAAAAGAGCTTAAATTGCTTGTTTTCCTTTGTCTGATCTATTTATAGATAAAATAGAAAGTGGGGATTTGTCACAGAATTTAAGTTTGTAATAAAAATTTCACTCCTAAAGTAATCCTGTGTTTAAAACTAAGTATGTGGCGTCCTAGGATAAAAAAGTGCATTTATCGCCGGATCAATCATTTGTGTAGAACTTAGAACCATATCACTTCCTTACAGTAAGGAAGTGAATAGTAAATATTGACTTTTTCTTTAAGAAATTTTGTTTGGAATGTCAAAATTTACTTTGATTTGTGGAAAAATATTTTTTAAACTTCCACTTTTTTCTTTCTACTCTTGATTGGGTTGGCAGCAATATTGCAATGACAAGAGAATTGCATGATGTCAAACAGCATGCACGACTAATCCTTACCGCAATTTCTTGCAAATCGTATTGCTCCATGTCAAGCGGCCTTGAGTATAATTATAATAAAAAATCACAATCCACGCATAATTTTTCGCTAACAAAAACAAAAATTAATCTGAGAAATAAATTCTTGACGCGGTATCTACATTTTCCAAATAAAAGGTTATTTACGGGTTTATGTAAATATGTTCAGTTCTGAAAATATCTCTTTTGCGTCACACAGAGCTAATATCAGATATAACAAGGCGACATGCGAATATTGTGAATATTTTTCAGTGGGTCAACTTTTAGGCTTTAATTTTAGAAATGAAAGCAGGTAATGGGTTTTTACCGTACATTTTAAATTGAAATAACTGACTTATAAAATTTCAAATTTTGTCACATAACAGAAATTGTTTTTTCCACGGTCGGGAGTAGAAATCAGTTTCTATGACATCAAAATTAAAACAGAAGTAGTCGATTATTCCCAAGAGAGTTTACATTATGGAGAACGTTTTTCATAAAAAAAAAGATAACATTGAAATTATTTATTGACATTTAAATTAAATTTTCAAAATTAATTTTAGAAGGAATATTACTTTCGCTTACATTTACAGTTTTTGTGATTGCGCTAGTAGTGGTACCTACTAAAACCTGATTAGTAGTTTTTGTCCTATTTTCAATGGAGTTCTCGACATAACCCCAGCGACTGTCGTTGATTTCCAACCAGCATGACGCTTTATTGTCGTGATATCCACACCAGCATCTGCCAGTAATGTCGCTGAAGATCTTCGTAAGCAGTGACCAGTATAACATGCCATCAGGTAATTTTAAACACGAAGCTACTACACTCGTAATTTTTCCCATGGTATTCGTGCCAACTGGCTGCGAACTACATTTTCCTGCTTTGTAGTACAAAAAAAGGCGCGTATGCTTGACGTGGGGAGGACAAAGGGACAGGTATTTTTGAAACAATTCAAGCATATTTCCCACATCGGTAACCACAAAGGTTCGTGGACTCTTTGTCTTAGTGTTTGGAATTTTTACAATCAAAGAAGAGCCTACATCCTCAATATCATCTACAGTTAAATTGACTAGTTCATTAGTTCGACAAGCTACGGCAATCCCCAGAATTAATCCAACCTATAAAAAATCAAAGTACTTAATAATTGAAATACCTAACAACAAAAGTAATCTTACGTTAATCATTAAGAATTCTTTGTCATTTGCACTTGATAGAAAATGATCGATTTCACCCTTTGTCAATATTTTCGAATTTCGCTTGATATCCGTCACCGGTTCTTTTCTAAAATGCGATCAGCTTGGGGAATTTGCTTCTATCTATGTTGTCGTAAATTATCAAGCATGACTTAACCATAGAATATTGCGCCCAAAATGTGGAAAACTTGTAATTCTTTGCATTTTCACTGAAGTACGCCAACAAAACATTCTCGCTGTATACTTGAACATTTTTATATCGTATAAAGATCTTGACTTCGTAGGCAGCAAATTGCTTATTGCAATATTTGCAGCCTCCACAATCTCTTCCGACTCACAATTATTCATTGTGCACTAAACAAACTTTAAACTAAACCAAACTAGCACCTTAATTTGACAATTCTTTTTGTTTGTTTATTTTGTAGTTATGACAATAACTCAACGACTACTAAATAAATGCTCAAATCCGAATACAATAATTCTGGTGCTACTTACTTCATAATGACGTGTTTTTAAGTGGAAAAAATAGTATATACCATTCGGGAGAGATGATATTTTGTCCTCGGTGCATTGTAGCCCTCGGGCTTCAAATTGCACCTCTGCCAAAATAACGCATTTCTCTCCCTTATATAGTTTGTAACTTATAAATGTCGTCTCACGTGACTTCTGTCACAACAGGACTATGTTGCCAAGCTCTTGAAATAGTATGAGAATCTAGTAAATGTCAAATGTAGTTATCAACTATTCTTTTTATTTGGTTAGGTTAGGTTTTGATAGTTACTGTATGCAAACAAACTTAAAGTTATTTCAGTATAAAACTTTTATTTGTATGTTAAAAGTACAGCACTGAGTAAGAAATTCTTATTTTAAAACCTATTGAATTATTTCTGGGCCTCAAAAGGTATGTATGAAATAGTTTTATTTGTATGTTTATAGGCACCACAAGACTTAATTATTCAGGAATTATGAAACTATTTAATATGTATGTATTTGGAATAGTATCAAGGAAAAAAGATGTAATGTGTTCTAAAATGTTTTATCAACATTGAATATTCATTATCTAACATGATTTTTAGGTTACAATAGCAACTACCTACAAGTTGCATTCTAGAATGTTGTCACTACAATATGAGAGAGTGATGTATGGTTTACAGACATCCTATAAATAAAAAAGTTCTAATAGCCTAGATCACTTTTGTAAGGTAGGCAATTTTGTTTTATATTTTTGTGAAATACATCTTGAGAACTTTGTAGAGAAGCTGGGATGTGAATAAAGCTTTAGAGTCTAGTTCATTTTCAACAAGGAAAATCATCCTGAGATGTATGATCATTGATTACAGCAAACGAAAATTATGCAGTAAGCACCAATACAGCTCAGAAAAGAAGAACAAATCCATTCTATTATTATTGACTCAATTGTAGCACTGAAATCGATACACATTATAATTATCAGTATATTGGTAAATTATTTATCATTCCGTCATTTTCTAATCAATCCAAACATATTTACTCTTTTGTTTTAGCTCGTTAACATCTACTGCAACTGAGAGTGCTGCTAATGAAGCGATTGATCAAATGAGACCTTTGAATTCAATCAAAACTATTAAATTAATTATTTGTAGTTAGTTATAAAACTTTGTGGTATACACATTTTGATTACCTTTAGAAAATTCTTCATGAATTACTTGTTTTGAATATGTATAGTTAAAATAAAATAATAAATAATGCCACCCCATTCTTATGAAATTGTTTTATTGAAAAGAAACATTGCAAATTCATAAATTAGTCACACCAGCATGATTGTAATACTATTTTTTTCAATAATATGAAACAATAATTGCCAAATAGAACTTGGTATTTCAAAATTCTGAGGTTTACAGACAAACCAATTCTTGGCAGCAACTTCTAGAACCCATCTCTTGGCTTTGCTTGGCAGTACCCTGTATTAACTCAATAGAATTTAAAAAAATCGAAGGTAGGAACACATAATACTTTGTGACTATACTGTTCTATTAAATCCACAATGTATTTTGTTGCGGAATTGTTTCTAAAAAAAAACATTTATTGAAAGGGCAGTATACAAATAAAACATTCATATCTTTTCAAGTATATATATAATTATTTTTGTAAGAATAAAACAACATTTATTGACTATTAGGTATAATTTCATGTAAGATTTTCAAATGTATTAAATTGGTTGTATTGTATTCTGAATTCTGACATATAATTTGGTATATCGCTGATCAAATATAGTTTGTATCTACTTACTAGGCTACAATATGGATAAACTCAGCTTCACCATTTGTTGATTGAACTGTATATTATGTGTCATTAACCTATTATCAAAAAGCAATTATTCAGGTTCAGGAAGTCAATGGTAGTGGTTTTCGAACCACTTGAAAACATGTTCTTCATTCATTTTCCCCTGGGTAATAACTCAATTGAGATTCATATGAAAATATACTTTATTCTCCATCAATACAACCATCTTCATTCTCAGCATGAAGTACAAAATATCTAGAATAAAAACAATTTTGTAAGCCAAAATTTTACATACATTATTGTAACATACCTTTTGACATAAACAGCACATTTTGGAAAATTCAAGATTCTTTAATAAAAACATTCACATTGTGGTTTATTTTTCACAGAGTGGATCTGTGGATGTGTGTCATATTTTAGGAAACTACTTAGGAACATTCTACATTAAATAATTGTTCTTCCTCCAATTGCTGCAGTAACATTTCTAAAGTGACATGGATTAATTACCTGTAAATAAATTGTGCAAATATAATTGCTAAGTATTATGGATAGTGTAACAGAATACAATAAATACAGTTGATTGAGTATATTAAACTCATACTTACTTGCTCCATTCATGCTGTAAATATAGTCAGGAATAGCCGAGTAGCAAATACATCAACTATTGCAGTGTTATTAAGTTTCATTTATATTTTAACTTTGACAACTCATCACTGTTTGTAAAAATTTACACACAATGTTTTATAACAAGCAGATAAAATAATCGAAAGATTGAATGATCAATATTAAATTGTCACAACATAACCCTAAAAATGTCAAGACGTCAACTGAACCAGATAAACCATTTTAATCGCGGCAACAGCGCGCATTTTTGCCAACATATAAAGTTTTTAGTACGACTGATGTTAGTTTGAGTTTAATAATTAAGTAACCCACGAGTTCTATTACATATGAAATCAATTACGAAACTTTTCTTTAAGCATATATTTATATTTTTCTATACCATGCGACGGACAAATTTCAATATTTATTGAGTTTATAGCAGCAAAACATAGTGATTGACAGTGGATTGACAGCAGCAAAAGAATGACATAATACAAGCGAACGTCTCTTTTTTGGCACTTTGATCACGTGAGACGACATTTATAAGTTACAAACTATAGTATAATGTACTATTTTATTGTCATAACTTGGAAATTACTTCAACGAGGATTTCATAAAAATTTACCGAATTTTTTTGCTCCAAACGTTGCCACATGTCCCGTTTTTTCGGGATGTCCCAACTCCTACCAAAAAAACTAAATGTCCCGCATATGACAGTCTCAGTCGCACTCGCAAAGTATTAATGATAGACCCATACAACCCATTTAAAACTTCGCCTCTTGCTCTGCACGTTAAGTCGCAAGCGAGAATGGCAACTCACATGAAGGAACCAACAGCCATAGTCATTCCAGAATCACAGATGTTATCACAAACTCGCTTCTTGAAATGAGAAGTGACATCATGTTGACCACAATTAACGACAACTAACCATACCGTATTCAGCTAAACTGGGAAGGGCTGGAAGCATGCAGTCAGGAAGGAACGTTGGTGTGGTACACAGGCGGACCTAAGACTGACATTGGAACAGGAGCTGGAATCTGTGGTGCTAGACCCAGGTGCAATATCCACGCATCTTGCATCTGTATTCCAGGCAGAAATCTACGCTATCGACATGTGCTTGCAATTCAATATCGAAAAGGGGTATAGAGGACAAAAGATCCTTATACTCTCTTATAGTCAGGCAGCACCAGAATCTTTAGCATGTCCCCAGATCAAATCTAGACTGGTATGGGACTGTGTATAAAAAGTATTCACCCTGGATAACCATAATAGAGTTACTCTTAAGTGGGTCCCGGGGCACAAGGGCATTGTAGGAAATGAAAAGGCAGACATCCTAGCGAAGCTAGGGTCCGAGACTGCATTCACTGGGCCTGAACCAGTATTTGGGATATCAAAATTGCTGCACGTGGTGGTACATATCCGTGGACTCAAACTAAACATTAGCCGTACTGGAGACACGTGCCAAAACAGGAACACAGCAAACTCCTAGTCAAAAAATCCTCGGAGACGCTAACTAACGAAATACTAAACCTTAGCAGGGTCAAGATAAGGATAGTGACGGGTTTACTCACCGGTCACTGTACCCTAAGGAAGCACATGCATACAATCGGCATATATAGGGAGGAACCTATCTGTCGGTTGTACATGGAAGAGGAGGACACAGCCACTCACATTATCTTCGATTGTGAAGCATTATCTCATTGGAGATATAGCCTCCTAGGACTAGAACATCCAAGGGAGGATTTCTCCAAGAAGAACCTAGTAAAAAATCTGCTGAGCCTGATAAGGGCTACTGGTCTCTTCACATAAACGGCACAAACAAGAGCACAAAAATCCTAAAGACTGAGGTGCCGAGGACTCTAAGCCCCCGACTGTTGGTATTGAACCAATCAATCAATCCACTTAAAACAAACAAAAATGTATTTCGTATCACGTGACCTATCTAAGGAACTGATTTTTCATGAAGTATTAATAAAATATAGGTAAAACTTGTATTAAATTTTTTTATTTATTTTAGGAATTTTCCGACACCATATCGTAATTATGAGAAAAGTTTCCTCGCAGAACTCGTATCTTATGTTCACTTTAGAGATTGGAAGCCTTAAAATGCTGTACTGATATAGGAAGAAATGCAAGGAACACGTCTGCTGCTGTTAAATGTATGTATGCTCATGTACAGGGTTATTCATTATAAATTACTCACGCCTTATTATCGTTTTTGGTTTATTAAAAAACGAGTTTCAAATAAAAGTTGTGTGGTTATAACAGTTTCTTGTTAAAATGCTATCAAATGTACAGTAGCGTGCAGATTTTCGGGGATACCCTGTATATTTTTACATTTTTATAATACTCTCGGTGAGCTGATTCATCACATTTGATGTCTAATCTGGATAATAATAATTAAGATCTACGGCCACCTGAAAAATCAAATTATTTATAGTTAAAAATCAGATTTCCAAAAAGGTGATTTTTCAGGTGAGTGTGATCCTTTATTATCCAGATAAGACATGAAGTATCATTGAAATCAGTTCGTCGAGAAAATTATAAAAATGTAGAAACATACAGGCAATCCCATTTGAAGAAAATATAATTTTTTATTTCCCCGGAAATATCAGCACGCTACTGTACTTTTGATAGCATTTTAACAAAAAATTGTTATAACCACTCAACTTTTATTTGAAGCCTTTTTTCTATGGGCAATAATGACGATAATGAGGGGCGGGTAATTTATAATCATTATTTCCTTCCTATTAATTTTGACCAATCGCTATCAAGAATTGGTATGTCAAATATAAATTTTAAGTGGAAAAATTACTCAACAACTGTCAACTTAGCTGTTAGCAGTTTTTCCGGAAAAGAAAATCGAAAAAATTTCAAGTAAGTTTGACATGTTGCCTTTTATTGTTCTTATTATTTTAATTAAAAAAAATGTTGTATTAATATAAAATGTTTATTTAACTCAGGAAATAATCTTACCAAATATCCCTCGTGCATCTAATTTTTCCTGGAACACTCGTTTCTAAGTAATCTGTTTTAACAAATAGCATTCGCGAAAGTGGAAAAATCCTCGTCTTCGACTCGGATTTTTAAAACCACTCTCGCTTACTAAAAAACTCGTTTTTCCGAATTTTCCGGAAAAATTAAATGCACTAGGGATATTACCTCCGAATAACTCTTCACATAAAACTAAAATATCAGTAAAAACATTACAAGAGAGTAGGAGAAACAATTTGACACAATTTCTAAAACCCACTGCCAAAAGGCACAATTTTTTTGAAATAGGCCACATCAGCATAAAATATATTGAATGTCGAATCTATATTTTTGTTCTTACTTTACTATGATGCTGATTGGTGTAATAGGTTTGGAAATTTCTCAAACTCTTACATTCCGTTTGTGATTAGTTGTGAATCGATTGGCAGTTTTTGTTCTACGAACGAGTGGAAAATTTTGATAATAGAGAGCATGACGCATGATATTTAATCATTAATATCCTATTCATATGAAATGGAATTTATGGTCGACATTCAAAATATGTTTGAACTTTTCAAACTTAAACTATATTTTAGAAGAAAGTAGTTTGCTATTCCGTTAAAAGAAAATTATTTAAAACCAAAAGATCTGAGTTCAAAACCAAATACCAAAAATATGTCACTTCCAACAGCATCACAATGCGCATGCTTCTAACTGAAAATTTGATCCCTGTCAGCGAATTATTCCGATATAGTTGGCAACTGGTCCGAAACTGCAAATTTCTTTCTTCGAACAAAGTATTTTTAAATCACCAACTGCCAAATTGTTTCTGACGGTTTCTGACTGTTCTACGAACAAAGCCAATATCTTCCTCGTGGTTTAGTAATTATTCTTTTTTACCAAAAAAATAAGAAAAAGAATTTGTGTAATATTTTGTTTATTGTTGATTTAACACTTTTCTCAAAGAATTCTTTAACTAAAAATGTAAAATATTTCAAAAGTTGAAAAAAAAACACTTTCATTCAATTATTAAAAAGACCATGCATTTAAAAGTTGAATTCCGTCATGTTCCAGAAACGAACATGCGTCAAAAAGGTGTTCAGACTCTACTCATATTTAATGAGACGTTATAAATTTTTTACATCAAACAAAAATTAGCGCAAATCATTGTAACTTTCCGAATGACGCAGTTATCTTTTTTAACTTTGAGTGAGTTATTAAAAGAAAAATTATATTAATAGTCACGATTATGCTTTTTTTAACCAGTAATCAATAAATAGATAGCGCAAGGTGACGTCAAACAGATATTTTTTGTGTACAATTAACGTCTCACACGTTGATTTGATACACTTTCCACCAGGGACGGAATAGAGCAGCAAAATTATTCGTCTCGTATGGGAGTTCTAGTAAATTGTAATGGAATTTGAGTTGGTAATTGGAGGTTGAAAAGAGTCTAACCAAACAAATAAGGAGCCTGTACAACCAAAATTGCAGCTACATAAGGAGACATAACCTTGAATCCGATACATTCAGTTGAACTCAGACAAGGTGGAGTACTAAGTCCTCTATTGATTTGTGCACCTAGCGAAAAGGACTTATAGGAAAATCTAAAGATATGGAAAATTGAACTAAAGAGGAAAAAGTTGGAAATAAACATACAGAAAACAAAAGTACTGACCACTGGACCAGATGATGAAGAAATTAAATTAAGGATACAAGAAGAATAAATGGAGCAGGTAGACGTATTTAAATAGCTTGGTATAAAGATCAATATAAAATGGAAATGATGATATCGAAATAAATGAAAGTATTACCAATGCATCAAAACTTTATCACTAATTATCAAGATCATTTATAGGAAAAAAGGAAATCAGTACCGAAACCAAAATTACAGTATATAAAACAATTTACCGGTCAATCCTTACTTATGAAAGTGAAAGCTGGATACTATCACAGAAATCCAAAAGTCGAATCCAAGCAATGGAAATAAAATATTTGTGGAGAGTGAAGGGTATAACACGAAGAGATCGGATAAGAAATGAGAATGTGAGAAAGGAACTGGAAGTAGAACCAATACACAAATTATTAGATAACCAAAAGTGGTTCGGTCACTTAACAAGAATGAGTAACAGACCATTCAGGGATGTGTGGGAAGCCCGAGTTAATACAAAAAGGAAGAGAGGAAGACCTAAGAAAACTTGGAACCAAGAAGTTGCAAAAATACTGAAGACATAAAGTGGGATGAAATAAAAAAGATAGCAAAAAATAAAAAGGAATGGACCAATTGCGTCTACCAACAAAAAATTTAGATATAAATACATACCCTTACACCTTCGGGTATTAAAAGGATATTTTGGAAATAGTTTTATTGTCTCGGAAACTTGGCATCCATTTTATTAGGAAATCTAACTAACATCATTCAAACTGATACCTACTACGTTTGGGAAATCTGACAACAATATGAATACTACCATTCGATTGGTCGTATTATAAAACCCTTTCAAACAAAGATTTAGGATAATCTTAAAAGCCGTTTCCAAGATAATTGATGCGTTCCATACATAAAAATAGCTTACTACATAGTTGGCTCAAAAACCGAGGAACAAAAAAGCAGACCATCAAGGAACCCTCGCCAATATTTATTGAGCCATAATAGGAAAACAATCAGGATCCTGGTTGGGCTCCTGACAGGACATTATAGACTTAACAAACACACGAATAACATCGGATTGGCAGACACAACCATTTGCAGGTTTTGTCAAGAATATGAGGAAACCTCAGTACACATACTCTGCTCCTACGAAGTCTTGACTAGGCTGAGGTTTTTAATGATAGGGGAGGAAAAAACACAATCCTCCCAGTATATGGAGGACCCGAGGTTTGCCATTCGAAGTCTGGTAATAAGGACGGGTCTAGACAAGGAACTCTAGAATAACAGGACAGCACACACGATAGATGTGTTAAGGTCGTAGTGGAGAGGCTCATAGAAGCACATAAGCCCCATATTTTTCTTATATCTTATCATCTAAAACTGACGTACATAAAAGTAGGCGGTATTCTCTACTGTGGTTATAGCACAGCAGTGTTCAAAGCAATGGGTTCAACCACTGACAGTTTTGGGGTCTGGAACATATCCCCATTTATTAGTGTTTTACTGTTAAATTTCAGATAACAGCTCAGTACGTTAGTATTGATCTTATTTACAGTTTCCTCTTCCTGTTCACACATTCTACATAGAGGTGTGTCCACTAGCCCCATTGTATGGAAGTGTTTCCTTAGTTGACAGTAGCCAGTCAGAAATCCTATTGTTAAGCGTAGGTTTTTCCTGGTCATCGCCAAATATTTCTTCGACTCCAGCTTCCCAGGGTCGCCCAGGGTGATCCTGGCAAAACTTCATCCCTTGATTTCATCCCATCTCTATAGGGATTACACTTTGTATGATAAATATGTATTTACAATTAAGCGTTTAACTATGATTACTTTGGTTTATGAGTTTTAATGACATCGTATGCAAACATATTTATATTTTCATCTGAAATTTTGTCAGATAAGACACAAGGTCTATTTGGTTACTTAAAAATTGACTGAAAACAAAATGGAATTAGGTGCAATAAACATCAACGCCGATAATGATACACTTCATTTTAAGTTTCACGTTTTAATTTTGTGGATTACAATCAATATATTGTGAAGCTGAAGTGCAAACAGATTATTTAGATTGTATTCTACTAATCAAACATTTGCTTTTTTTATGACG
The DNA here is from genome assembly GCA_949126875.1 of Lochmaea capreae. Classification (NCBI taxonomy): domain Eukaryota; kingdom Metazoa; phylum Arthropoda; class Insecta; order Coleoptera; family Chrysomelidae; genus Lochmaea; species Lochmaea capreae. Next base: position 7,390,637 of record OX421397.1, read on the forward strand.
TATATTCAAAAAGACTTAATGGATAATTATCATCGACTGACGTAAATGCCTACCTATAATAGTATTTTCGATTACCTTCTGAAAAATTGTGTTTAATCTCTGATCATTCGTTAAAAGAGTCAGACAGTCTGGTTTGTGAATAGAAATGTTTTCTTGATCAATGATTATTCGTAATTTGATTCAGAATGTTGAAATATAGGTACCTAGATTTAAAATCAATTCAGTATGAATGTTAAGTATTATGATAACAAAAAGAAAAATCAATGGAATAATGAAAATAGTAATTTATGCAATTTTTGAGTTAAAAAAACACTTTATGCATACAATCTGTCTGATTCATGGACGAAGCTTCATATATTTGGAACAGTCAAATTCGTATCTGCTTAATTCTCATGACTTTGAGGGTAGGTTAAAAAACTGTTGACATCAGCCCCTTGTAAAAGTAGTGAAGCACAATTCACTTTTACATTGAGATAATTGTTCACATGTGTTTAAACCAACTACTTGTTTTGTACATTCTCCATTTCTATATGTTAAATATAAATAAAGTAAGCAAAAAACAGATTAACTATTAACAAAATTTACTTTATACATTAAATATTTGTCGTCTGGAGTATTCAATAAAAACTTGTTCAGTTCCTCCCTTGAAAACGTATTAGATATCTTAGTTTCGGTCCCAACAGATTTTCATTTAAAAAATGCTGTTAGTTTAGAATATTAACTTGTATCTAACGATATCAATGCTTATCATTAATAATTCAGTTTGCTTTTAGTTTAGAATAGCTGGACCATAATGTGGAGGACTTGAATTTTCTAGACCCTTCTTAAAAAAAGCTAATAGCACCCGCTCTATGCTATGAATATTGTTCTGGTTCCGCCAGCCCACAAAAGTATTATACATAATTTTCTTTGGATTTCTTAGATTTAATGTTCCTTTTTTTTATTTCTTCGGGAGTACATACTATTTCAAACTAATAATCTTCACTATTCATAATAATAATAGGCACAACTACTAAATTATGTAAAACAAATCGAATTATTGATAAAAACTAACGTCAAATCAGTTACAGTTCATATGCTGTTAAAGTCAAAGCTCATACAGCAGCCATTGCAGCTCTAAATAGCCGCAAGGTAACATCCAGACTGGTAGAGGAATGCCAGAAAGAATTAAATGAACTGGCAGACCACAGTAGAGTAAGACTAGTGTGGGTACCGGGACATAACGATATTTCTGGAAATGAACAAGCTGATGAACTCGCGAGAAGAGGTTCAGGAACGACATATGCTGGACCACAACCAGTTCATGGGACCACAAAGATGGTGGTTCGAGAAAAAATACGAAAATGGGTACGAAGCCAACATAGACTACAGTGGAGGAACACTCCAAAGCAGGTACACAGTAAGACCTTCATAGGGCTGAAGAACTACTGAATGTTAGTAGGAACAGGCTAGAAATTATTATTACAGGTTATCTAAGGGGTCATGCCCGGTAAAGGACCACCTCCATAAAATGGGGCTATGTAACGGGGATCTCCCTTTGTGGCGTGGAGACCGAGACCGTAACCCATATTTTGTCCGACTGTGAGGGATTGGACTTAAGAAGACAGACAATCTTCGGAGAGGCCAAGGTGCCGCCTGAAGCATATGGCATGCATCCAGTTGAACTATATCATCTACTCGAAGGTACGGGAATGGCTGGGAGGATGGAATAAAGGTGGGAGTAGAGTACAATAAGCCAAGGCTGCGGTGCCCCCGGCACTGGAACGGCTCAAAAAAAAAGTTACAGTAACCAGGTCGTTAACTGTCTTCAAATCTCTCACACCCAGATCCAACAACCTAGTTGAGAGTCTCTTGTCTACCTTGTTCAGTAAACTGTTTGTATGAAGGTGACTTTCTGTAAACTTCCATTTGAATTGATATGTAATCCTTTATGATTCCACAGAACGGTTCCGGATCTATAAAGTCTAATTTGAACTAAAAGCAAGGATGATTAAATTTTTCAGCAGTGAAATTGATTTGAGCTGATTTTACCTCTTTTAAAATTTTTATCGTACCCCTGAGATGAATAGACATTGATACTAATTATTAACATCTTCCAAAAATTTCATGTTACATCCATTATTAAAATATTCTATCAAATAAATTTATTCATTAATAAAATATTAGGTATTGTACTCACATGGTAGATGGAAATTTTTGGAAACAAATTGAAACCTTTTAAAAATTAAATATTCCGTCTATAAGGTCAATTCTATAAGAAGTGGTAAAAAATATATTTGACGAAGTTTATGCTATTAGAAATGTTTTAATCTATACATAGTCAAGATTAGGATTTAAATTTTAACAGATTTGGTGTCCAATAAAGAGTTTTCCGTTCATATTTTAAAGATTATTATGCGTACAGAATAGTAAAATGGAGTTAGAAGATTGTCTAATTTTTAACCATACGTTAAAATTTAACATTTGCTTACAGAATTGCACCTTATTATAACTAATATTCTCGCCTAGGACACAAAAAGCCCAAGAGACTGAAAAAAAACATTCTTGTCTGATAAGAATTAACTTGATTTAATTGAACACTCAGTATCTCTGATAATATGTGATAATGTTAAGCATTATGTAATTCATTTGAACTTAAACAGGTGCCCCTTGTATAAATACAAGTTCTATTGTTTAGGTAATTATTTCGAACGTTCTCTGAAGTTATGGTGAAACAAAAATTATGCCAAAAGCACAAGATTAGGAAAAGAATCCATATTATAAATTTATTATTATGGTTGGTTCATTCAAAACCTTTTGGTACTTAATCATTCCGTAGATAAAGTTTTCCTCGAATAACACTTTTTTTTTAAATAAAAATAGACAAATATTGGAAGCGTTCAAACCATCTATTATTTTCTTATATGAATTTATTCGCTGAAGCTGAATATTCGAAGATAAAATCCAAAAAACACTTGATATTATTTCTTAACACTTTATACGAAAAGTTAAATTTTTTCATATCTCAAGTTGATTATACACTTAAAAATTAATGAACAAATAAATATATTCAATCACCACTAATTGATTATGTAATTAAAAAACCATTTAGAAAAGTAAATAAGCATTAATGTGATATTGTTGAATTCGTTAATAAAAACAGTATGAAAACAACCGAAATAACATAATAATGTTCATTAATATTTTTCTCCTCCTTATATTGTAAACAACCCATTTTGACTCTGTTTTGAAGGACGTTAGTAGCAATTACCAAAAAGGTATCGATTGCTCTTGACGACGGGTTGTAATTAAACAACCCTTGGGTGCCATATAAAACGTGTATCTTATTTATTTATATGAATATTAATAGTACAATTATTAAAATTATAAAAATTATTTGGAAAAATGGTATCTCGTTTTTCCTCAATGTGTATGAAATGTTTTCTGTTACTCTTGAAGTGCTGTAGAGACAAGAGACTTCTGGCTTCGTTATATTGTATACAATTTTATTTGCACTCCCATTATCATTACAACCTTCACCGTTAAATAAATCACTATGGGATCCAGCAGGAATTTATTTACATCTTCCCTGTCAAACACATGAGATTTTTTGGGTTTATATCCGTCATTTCTTCTTTTTAAAAATGCTTGAAGTTCAGCATGTAATATTCACACCAAAAGCTTGATGGAGACTGTAATACAGCAGAGTTTTCGTGAAAGTACACCAAAAGCAGTAGCAGTCTTTGTTTGGCACCATTTCTTGAAGTATTGATACGTTGCTTAATATCCCTTTCTTAATTTTTCTGACAGCAGCGTCAGACAAGCGATATTTGCTGCTTCTTCTATATCTATTTCGCTGTGATACAAACCAATAAATTGAATTTCGTTAACATTGTTGATAAAATAACAACGCTTATGACGCTATAGAAACCGTTCAAAGCTGTCATGCGAAAAGTATCGAATTAAATTAATAAATTCTGCGGGGAGGAGAAAAATCTTATATATTATACTTCACTGAGTATACTTGATAGTCTCGAACTTAATCGTTCTCGACTAGTAAATGCTACTTACATCCCTTATAGTATAAATAACTAATAATAAACTTAAAAAAAAACTCACCTGAACTCATAAAATATGGTATTCTAAATCTACCGGAAAGAACCCTGTCTCGAAGGGCTTGCAATGAACAACCATCAAAAGGTAGAGCTCCACAAACTAAAACGTATAGAACTACTCCCAAACTCTGCAAAAAAAGAAATATTTTAGTATAATCTGTTACGCAATCATATTAAGATGCGCTTAGACTGCGCATCAACCCTCGCAATAATCCTCACGACCTGTGACGCGCATTTCTATTCGTCAGGCTTATGCGTCGACAAAGGAGGTCGCGTCATGTGCCTCGTGGATACAGGAGGCAGGCTCACCATAAATCAGATTCGCGAGATTCCCTCGAGGGAACGATGCGCGAACGACATTCGTGCAATCTTACCGTTTCTTTTTACAGTCACTATACAAGGTATCCGGCTTTTTATTGGACTTGCTTTGGTAAAATGTAACATGATATAATGGATAGCTAAAATTAAAGAAAAGAACTCAGTGCTTTAATCGCTAGGTGTCTATCCGACATTATGATAATACTTTGCCTTCTATATCAACTTTTTTTCAATATTAAACTAGGCTACTCTCTGAATTAGAAGAGGTTATATCTCGTCGTCAATAAGCAAATCCTACTACTCCACGCAATGGTTCTACCTTACTATGGCAGTGTTTATCCAGCTCATAATCCTTGTGCTTTAACCCCAATTTTTCCTTCTCCTGTACACCATTAGAGCAAGTTTTGCTTTGTATGTAATCTCTTTTTCATGTTTGTTCCACAGGACTTTACTGTCTAGAGTCAGAACTAGAGTCTTCAGTCAATTTTGCTTCCATTAAGTTTAATTGTTTTGTTTTTTATTAAGAAAATTTCTAATAACTTATGGTGTAACAAAATAATGTCAAATATCTTCGGCTTGTACATTGAGGAATCGTTGCAGTTCTGGATATCTTGTTGCAGTAATGAAAAGATACGGATAGAGTGGAAAGTACTAATATATTTTACGAATCAAAAATGTAACGAGGAAATATAAAGACCTTTAAGGAGCAATAGTAGTATATTGGTCGTTGAAATTCAAAGGCCATTACATTTTCCTCGCCAATTTTGAATTTAATAACACTTATATACATTGTATACAAAAAGTAAAACCACAGAACTTTTTGGGTATCATTCCACATGGGTATTAATGGCAACCCCCAAAAAAGAAACTGCCGTTAAAAACATGGTATTTCAATTATCACAAACGTAGCCAAATAGTTTTTAATGTATGTAGGTTTAAAATTAGACACACACCAGTATAAGTCGTCAATATATACTCTCAAAAAGCCCATTTTTCATATGATTAGAGTGTGGGATTCGTTAAATGAGGGAAGTACATCAGCTTCGTTCGTAGTGCAGTCATAAGCTATTGGAAACTGGTTAACTCATGCGCATAGTAGACCAGGGTCGATAATTTTTTAAACAAAAAATAATAAAAGTACGATGAAACCCATTGGAAAAGGGGGACAATATTATAAAAATTAAAGGAAAAATAATTGACGGGTGATCTGAGGTCGGGAAGGGTAAGGGGGTGAGTTTTTAGGGGAATAAAACGGTTTTACTCGATTTCCGGCAAAACTACAAGTCCTATGGAAATGGAAATGGCAAAGTTGTAGGTAAGAAACAGGTCTACAACTTTTGTATTCACACTTTTTTTATACAGTGCGTATCAGTCCAGTTAAACAAACTATTGTCATTACACTACGAACAAACTTATGATAAGGCAGGGTTCACGTCTTCTTTTTTACACCGTCCCATCCCCTATCATCCGTAAATCTTATATTCAATTGGTTGACGCTGAAAGTAATATGAACTATAATTATAATTATATACACCTATAAAATTCCATACTCATTGTCTTTCCGAGTTTCTATAGATCGGCCCTGTGTAACTGCAAAAGGTTTTAGTGAATATTGCTATTTACGGATAAAACAGAATTCGGATAGTTCTAGGTAATGGGAAAACAAAGATTATAGTATCAATTCAATTAAGGAACTTTGGAATCCATTGCCGACCTCAGAAAGTTTCATACCGAACTCATCCATTATCAATGGTAGCCATTTTGAATGTTTGCAAAGCTTATTTAGTTAATTTATTCCTTCATTCCATCAAACTAAGATTACGAAGCATATATATGGAATAAATTTATTTTAGTGAATGGTTTTACCTCGAACCCTACAGCTTACAGGTAAAATTTACAATCTTTCACTATTACCAGTATATAAGGATCTATCCTTATATGATAATAATTTGATGGTTTAGAGGGCAATTATTTGACAGTCGCTTTGCGAATGAACAAAGGGTTCTTTGCAGCACGTGGTTCTTAATCTTGATTTTTGGTTTAGTGCAATTTTTCCGACGTTGATCCAATTCCATTAAGCTTTCTTCCTTTTAAAAACAGTGTGTTCTGTGGTCTCAGCCAAAACGAAACTAGTCTGCTGTTGCCAAGACATGATTTTTTTGTTGAATTTCAGTAGGTGGTTATCTACTATTTCTAAATCGATAATCCCTTCTTTCTTGTGCCAAAACAAGTCGTCCCTTACAGTGATGGAGAATAATAATAGAAAATAATGGAAGGATATTATATCCCTTTCATTATTACAACCACAATCGACTACTGAATAAAATCTAGTCATTTTGAAAAGCCACATCTGACTGTTTATAATAATAATTATAACTAAAACACTACAAAAAAACAGAAGTACAAACTTTACCAAAAAAATATTTTCCCCAGGGCGACTGTCATTAGTGTCAACTGTCAAATATTGTGCATGCCCGATTCAACGCATTAGAAATAATAGCTGCCAAGCACTTTTGTTGATTCACAGTCACAAAAATTTTCATTCAAATCGTCACAAACGCTTAAATTATTTCCGGAAATTTTCTTAAAATATTCGTGCCCGAAAGAAAATTTCTGGAAATAATTTAAGCTTGCGTGGTATTCGTGGTTATATGTTTACCTTTTCAACTGCCAAAAAATGTTCACTTAAATATCGTGGACAAAATAAGTAACAAACTTACCCATATATCAATTTCTGGTCCTACATATTTTTTTCCCTCGAAGACTTCGGGAGCGGCGTAAGGAGGCGAACCACACCACGTTGATAATTGACCACCTACGGTATAATAATTGGAAAAACCAAAATCTGCTATTTTTATATTATTATTGGAGTCTAAAAGAAGATTTTCAGCCTGTAACAAAAAGACAGGTATGTGTTACTAAAACAAAGTGTTATTAAACATATGCGGAACAATGTCAATACAAAATGGTCGAAAGTGTGCTAGGACGCCATGATTGTTTATGGTGTGAGAAGAATATATTCGTAAAGACAGGTCCAAGTGCACTGCCCCCTCCTACTTCATCAATTTGTATCGGCATTCAACGTCATACAAGTAGGTTTATGGTGAGTGGGTCTATAAGGCCCTCCACTGCGACTCGCAAGAGTCTATTGTGGCTATTATGTGGTCATACAAGTATCCCAATTTTCCTAATTTATTTTAAATTCATTCTAGCCCAGTCAGTCAAGCAGCCATTAAGGCACTGAGTTCTTGTGTAATCAGTTCCAAAATACTGTGAGAATGTCTAAGCAAACTTTATGAACTAGGTCACCTTACCATAGATTCCAGGACACACAGGAATAGAAGGAAATGAAATAGAAGCAGAGGGGGATAGAAACACCCTTTTGCGTTATCAACTCCAATGTAACATTGGAAGAAATAGGCAAAGCTGAAAAAAGAGAAGATCCAGTGGGGCTTAGAGAATCAAAGATTAAAACCTGAATGTCAGGAAGTCAGAGTAACACTGCACTAAGAGTTTTAACAGAACATTGTCTCGTAAATGGGAACCTGAAAAAACTTGTGGAGGAAGATGAATGTAGATTCAGTGATAAGAAAGAAGAAACATCCATCCACATACTTACGGATTGCATAGCACCACACCAAGGAGACTATTGGATAGAAGAGGCAAATAGGTCTAAAGGAGCTACTAGTCTCTGAGGCTTTCCTCGGGAACTAAGTAGAAGTAAGGGGGCACAAGAGGTCATCTAGGTCTCAGTGAAGGTCACCCAAAATACATAAATACCTACATACAAATTAATTCTACTTGAAAGTCATAATAGTGGATACGGGATGAACCATCACTCTTAATAGAAGAGTTCAAAATTGGCCGAATCTCTACCAGGTGAAGGCAGCAAATCACTTGAAGGTTGATGACCATGTTGTAAGACAAGCTTTACATAAAATCGGACAAAAGTTTCAATATTTTATTAGTTTTTTTCTGTTTGTAATATTTAATTTCACTTTTAACAGTATTAAAACAGAAATCCCAGGAAAAAGTATATCCTTCACGTTTGAGAAAAACGTGTTGTACTTATCCTTCTCCTTGTCGCCTCTCTACTACGACAACGTTAAAAGCTCGAAATAAAAGTGGCTGATGCTCTTGAGAAGTAGTGCTAGAGTGCTCTTGCCATCTTTAGATAAAAGAATCGAAAAATAAAGAAAGTACCTTTTTTAATTTTATCTTTGTGCAGTTTGCTTGAAAACGAAACGACAATCATGTTTCGAATGAACTTTTTTTGTAAAATTTTTTTCTAATAAAATTGTATTACTCGACAAGTCTTCCAGTATAATTGAATTAATCTTTATTTTATATAGTGAATTAATTAATAATAATTAAAATAAAATACGGATTTATATCTACAAAAAGGAATACGTTCAATAGTGAAAAAGTTGAAATTGAAATGGAGCTTCACAAGTTTAAAATAATGACTTCTAGGTAGCACTTTTGAAATGAGATGCCAGCAATTTTATAAACTCTGACATTTGACAGCTCATAAATCGACGTGAGCGTTATTAAAATCGGTTTTATGAAATAGCAATTGTAGACCGGTTCGGCATATTTGCGCCTTATCATCAGTACAAAGTTAGATCATGAACTCATAATTCACGCTTCTGCATTTAAGTAACATGCCATGACAACTCAACACTCACAAAATTTCGGTACATAGGTGACTAGAGATGGGGGTACAATATGAAATAAACCATTAAATCTTCGTATTTTGTTTAGGAAATTTGTTTCTGAAATATATCATATCGATAAAATATCGAAATTTTTAGTATTGATACTTTTCATGACGGTATTTTTCAATATCGATATTTTTAAAACAATATATTTACAACGGTACGGTGTATCGATACACAGTATCGCCCATCTCTTTATGTCACATTTGACGTACTCCTGAAATTGATTCATTTTGACGTTAGAATTGTCAATAATACCAAATTATTCCTTTCCGTTCTTCTCTCGCCTTATTTAATAAAGAAATCAAGGGTCGTGGACAAAGTATAGTATTCTACTCGCAATTTATGGCCATTTTTCACTCGCTATCATAAATTGCTCGTTAAATAATATACTATTATAGCTTATCTTGCTGATTTTATTGCACTGTTTTTCTAATGTAAATTTTTCATTGTATTTTATTTATTATTATATTTTCCTGAAGTCTTGCTGTAACATTGTTTCTAAGCAATAAGTATTATTATTATTAGTGCAAGAGAATTGAAGTTTAGGGAAGATTGTTAATACCAACATTATATATTCACATTATAAAACTCTCACAAATTAAAATTCATAAGAACCCTGTGAGTCGTTTCATATTTAAAACCCACTCTGTATATTTAAATCCCAAATTAAAATGTAACGTAGACGACTCTGTTGAAAATTAAAATTATTTGTACATGAAACAAAATATTCAAACCGATCGACTACGCCCATGAAACAGCTACCTATGCTAACCGAACCAATGTTTTTTGTTAACTTTAAAAAAACTGCTTTACGAATCATTGATAACAAAGAATGTACCTACATTGTGTGTTAGTCATTTAAGTAGTGAATATTAGATTTGATGGTACCTATTCAGGTAATTTTTGATTATTTTCTTTAAAAAACATTTTCTACGTTTGATACTTGCTAGGTATGTTATATGAATTTTATTTGTTGGATAATTTCACCTATGAATTTGTTTTATGTAGACACAAGTGTATAAATCCAAAAGGGATTTGTTAAATATCGAAAAGGAATGTGATTGATAAGAAGAATAATATATATTTTATCAAATAAAATTGAAAAATAAAAAAATGTACGACAGAAACGAAACATTATATTACTCAACAGGTTTCTTAAACTAAATTCACATCGTCAGGTGTAAATATATATATTTTTATACCGGTTTGGTAATATACATGTTATATTTAATAATTATGAAAATATTTCACGTAGTGAGTATTGCCATTTAAGAAATTAAAAAAAAAGTCTTTTAAAGAGGATGAAACTTCCAATAAAAAAGTCCTGACTCATAGAACTCTATAGTAAAAACCAAATAAAGTTGCGTTTACGTCATCATTGTAAACATTAGCAGCGTTGTCAGATTGGTCACGAAATATGGAAATTAACAGAAAATAACTGAAGTCAACAAAAAACGTAAATGTAGAAAATTTCACAATATTATAAATGAAAACTACAAAATTATCGATAGTTTGATAGTTTTAGTTTAATATAGTGTGGAGTTTTTTCATTTACGTTTTTTGTTAATTAAATTTATGAATAGATTTCACAAAGTAAGGAATTCTAGAATAAAAGTGGTAAGGTTATTATTGAGTTACCAAATCTTTTAATAAATAAATATAATAAAAATACAAGCAATAAAATAAAAAATGTTTAATAATGAACGTATTTTCAAAGACAAAAACTAACATTAAACAAATCAACATATTGCGAAATGAAACTAGGCAGATTCAAATTCTTGTTCATTTTCTTCATCTGATTCAACATCAGTGTCACTCTCTTCACTATTAAAATTTATAACTATCGGACTAAATTCTGGACGATCAAATATTCTTTCCCTCTCATACCATTTAAATATCTCTCTTTCAGTATGTTGTATAGAATTTTTCCTCATAACAGGAGTTATCATGTGCAGTGCCTCGTTCCACATGTTCAGGCAGTTACTCGCACTGTTACCATCCCTATTTTTTGCTATGCCCCAAATTAATTCGATAGAGTTAAATATGCAATGGTAAGGAGGAAGACGTTCTTACACTGATTTTTAAAGTAGCAGCTACACGCTGAAATAATAGAAATTTTCGTAAAGTAAAGTAAGGATATTTTATTCACGTATTACCTACCTCTTGTACAGCATTTAAGGGCAACAAAGGACCATTATTATTCCTTCCTTGTTCAAAATAATTTACTAATGAAGCCACAAGTTCTTTGCATCGGCTATTCAGCTGTCTGGACATTTTAACAATCACAGAAGAAAATGCTTTGTTGTTTTGAAAGAAAACAGTTTTGATTATAAATATTTGTCACAAGAAAATTTTATAAAGCAAGTAACTATAACCTCAAAAATCGATGACACTACACGAGTAGAAAAGTCACAAACAACGCGGCAACATGACATTATTTGTGGCAGTGACTATTTTACCGTCAATAATTGGAGGCTTCTTTATGAAAATTTTAACACAAATTTTTACATCGAGGGACGTCTAAACCCAATAAAGCTATATTGTTTATACATTATTTTGGTACAAAAGTTATTTTATTGATTGGGTTATCTTTAGAACCGATTAACTAACAAATTTAAGTATATGCACTTTTCGATAGAAATGTAGCCACACATGCGATAGAAATACGACCTTGGTGACGTAAACGCAAGTTTATTTGGTTTTTACTATATATCCATTATTTATGATGTTAATTCTATGCTGCAAACAGGTATCTACCCGTCATTTTGGGTATGCGCGCCTCGTCAAAAGCAAACTTGTCGAATAAAATAATTTTTAAGTTATCAATTGTCAATTTAAAAATTTGAAAGAACTATTAAAGTTCATTTTTCAGCAAGTTATGTAATTGTTAATTAAATTGTCTCGAGTATTCTTTATTGTAAACTAAAAAAAAAGATCAAATAATTGTTGTAAAACTATCTCGCTTAGTGCAGCCCTTCTATACATATACTTACCAAGGTCACGTCATCAAAGTTTAAGAAATACTTTTTTATAATAATTTTTTTTAACAATAAATAACTGATTCGCAGTTTTTTTCTAGCTTATATTACTTATTATATACAAAGTATTGAAATGTTTTAAACTTTTATGATCGGTATGTATATAGAAAGGGCTCCACGAAACGAAATATTTTTAAGACAATAATTTAAATATTTTTTTTAGTTTACAATAAACAAGGGGGTTCAAGAACATATTTTTAATGAAAAATTACCTGGTCTGTTGAAAAATTAGCTTGAAGAATATTTTCCAATGGCAATGAACATACCATATATGTTTCAAATTTTTGAATAAACAATTAATACCTTAAAAAAATGTATTTAATGTACTATACCCAAAATGACGGACGGAAACCGATTTTCAGCATTGAATTAAAATTATAAATAATGGAGAATTTCCTCATTTTTAAGAATCCTTTTTTATTAATTCCTCAAATGTTCATACTTTTCGAGATATTTGTAATCCAACAATGTTGAATTAATATCGTTTTCTTTTGTTACAGATTTTACCGGTCTCGTTTCAGCTCAAAAAATGCGATATGCCTAAAGGTAGGAGAATGTTGTTATGAATAACAAAAATAGAAATAATTGTGAAAATAATAATAATTTCAATTTTAGAAAATTTTACCTTTAAAATTTGAACGTTTATAGCAATTAATGATTTTTGATAATTTTTTTATTTAAATATTTTTTAATTTTAGAAATTAATTTTTTATTTTTGTTACGTATTTAAAATAAGTGCCTGAACTGTTTTTGCTATTTACAATTTTTTCGTATAGGTTGTTTCACTTTCTATAATTTTATAAACATATTAAATATTGGAAACACCCCAGCAAGAGGATATTTTTATTTGGATTTTGTTTGTGCTTCTTCTTTTTCAGGTGAAGTTTTTTCATCGGTGCAACCTTCTATGAGCAAATCGGTCAATCATTTAGGTTATAATCAAAATTTAAATTTTATTTCAATTAGAAAGTTATCAAAACAAGAATGATGAAAAAAATACAAAAAAATTATTTACTGAATAGTAGAGAAAAAATAGCTTGAAAATTTAATTTTTCTCATTAATTTGAAACCTTGTTAAATACAAAAAATTAATTTTATCAATTGTATAAAATGAAATATTTGTCAAGAATTAAGTGTTTTCTATAGCTGAATCCAGATCTAGAGTTATTTTAAGAACGTTTTTTGAGACATTTATTTAGTCAGGCATATTATTCCTTAGGTAAAACCGATTGCTCTAGACAACTCAGAGAGGATAATTTAGGAAGAGAAAAACAAAGGATTTCTGGTGCGACGTTCTGGGTGTTAATATGTCAACCATTTAACATAATTTACTATTTTAAAACAAGAATAATAAAATAAATGTTATCAAATCTATAATATAAAAAAAAATCGGTTCAGAAATTAATTCATATTATATTTTTAGGCCCCTCAAAATTTTTCCCCAATATAAAATATTTAGTCTAACATATTTTAAATAGAAAAATAATTGCTTTTTCACAATTTGGCTCTAAATCAGAAATATTTCAAAAAACTTAATTTTTTTCCAAATTTAAAACATTTATTAAATTTAGCGTACTTACAAAAAATTTCGTTAGAAAATTATTATTTTTCAAAATATTAAGACACTCCCAGAACGCACTAGGTACAACGAGCTCTTCCAGACAACTCAGAAGAAGTGACAATAATTTATTATTTCGGGTGTTTCCAATTTTTTACATTTTACTGTTTATCATAAATTTAATTTTTTATCAGCTGAGAAATTTTTTGTGGTTACACAAATTTTCAAATCGTGTGTCTGAATTTTTAGTAAAATATGTGATCACAGAAATTTCCTTGGGGGCAATAAAGACTTGTAGTTTTTCAAAATCTTTTTTTTTAACGTAATCACTTTAAACTTATTTTTATATTTTCAAAAACTCAGTACAAACTAATTTTTATATTTTTAGTCTTTTTTGACTTCTTTAAAAATTTTAATATTTCACTAGACACTTTTTGTGCCCGGATTACTTGGACTACTCGCTAATTTAAGATACTTTTGTTTACAAGTTTTTTTTCAAAATTATATTGTTTGAAAATATTAATTTCTTTTTAAGTAATTTTTAATAGTGTTCACTGTAATAATATAATCTTTATCTGGATACTGCTCCGGATTGAAGTTAAACAATTTCATTTTTAAGACAAGTTCCTCACTCTAGCCATTATATGATTCTCACACTTTTCCCAATTAAAATTTGTAAAAACTTGTTAACTTTTGTACTACTTAAAAGAGTGTTTGGGTAATATGGTAAGAGTTCACGAACTACAAGGACAAGCAGTCGGGTTACGCTCATCTTCCCTATACAAATCGAATTGTATGATTTATTTAATTTAGTATATTACAACATGAGATGTGTATTTATACAGTACTCTAAAATGTGATCTATTTTGAATGACATGCAACCGGTTTTTATAGATGGGTGAGTTACTCTATCAACACAGGTACTGGCTCGAGGTTGCTCTAACGTAGTGGACTTAGAGTCAGTATCATAGGGAAATTATGTGATGTATGCCTTTGACTAAGAGATAAATGTGGTGGCAATCGCCGGTCGGTAAATGGAAATGGTCGATTTCGGTTTTTAGTGATGGTTGATGGTAAAAACGGCGGGGTCCAAATGGTATTGGGATGGAGACTGCTGCGTGGATGGTTCCAAATGTAAGTGTTTTAAATATTTTCTTGTTTCTTGAGTCGTCACTTACTTCTACTATTTTATGCATAACTAATAATTTAATGGTTTAAGTTACTGTTTGTCAGTAATGATAATATTTAAAAAACATTTAATTTGTTGCTAAATAAGTATACAGTATGATCCGAATAAAAGAAATACATTCATCATTTCGTAAACCGGCGAAAGAGGAGTTATTTTTGCCATTTAGCTATTGGTTTTGGGAAAAAAATTTAAGAAGAAAACAAGGATTTTCTTAAGTTAAATTTTATTCCAAAAAATGTATCTCGAAAAAAAGTTTTAATATGAAATGAAGTAAGGGTTGCTAATTTCACCGCCGTATAAAGTAACAGAAATATTGAAAAAATATCCGTGGTTAGTCCTTTGCGAGTGCACGGAAATTACAGAATTTTTTCTAGCTTTACTGAAATTTTAGAAATAAAATAAAAACTGAATTTTAGTCACCACCTTTTAAGGGTGATATCTCGGAAAGGGGTGGGCTGAAGAAATTTTGTTATAGGAAGGACCCATCTTAATTTTATACGAGCAATCACCTCCTTAACTTTGTCGCTTGAATTTAGAAACACACTGTATGTAAATAAACACAATATAAATTGCTTCGTATTATAGTATTACTAATTTAACTTTTTCCACACCGTGGAGCATCGTAATATAATAAAATCATTATTATTTAAATACACTGGATCGAAATAAAACAAAATTTTATGATTATGACGTTCTAAGCAACTTATACAGGGTGAGATATCAGTGTTATAAAGCTCAGTATGTCTATTATCATCAGGGATGCTGAAAAAAGTTAATTATAAATATTGTAGGCAGCTTCAAGCTTCATATTAGTTACAAATTGTTCCGTAACTCAGTGCCATATCAAAATTATGGTTTGTTAAATAGTACATGGTATATTTTACTTTAAAACTGAAATATGCTTCACTTCCTCATTACAAAAGTATAGAGTTATAATCTGTTATACAGGGTATTTTGAAAGTTATATCCAATTTTTCGTCAAAATCGTAACAAATTCAACGCTCTGCATAATTTAATGGGAGTAAAGGAATAATAATCTATCGAAGCCAAAAATTTTTAAGGATTATCAAAATATACAAACACGAATTATTTTGCAAATATTTATTAAATCAAATACACGGTGAGTCAAACCTCGAGTACATTATTTTCTTAGTGAGTGTAAATAAATCACCCTGTATTTTATGTATGTAGGTCATAATTACATAACATCTGGTAAACTATTACATACCTAATTGATACTTTGATT
Source organism: Lochmaea capreae (assembly GCA_949126875.1). NCBI lineage: Eukaryota > Metazoa > Arthropoda > Insecta > Coleoptera > Chrysomelidae > Lochmaea > Lochmaea capreae. The sequence continues at coordinate 7,406,801 of OX421397.1, forward strand.
TAATAAATATTTGCAAAATCATTTGTGTTTGTAAATTTTGATAATCCTTAAAAATTATTATTCCTTTACTCCTATTCAATTGTACAGGGTGTTGAACCCTTCACGATTTAGGAGGAAAATTGGATATAACTCCCAAAGTACCCTGTATAACAGACTACAATCGCATATTTTTGTGATGGGGAAGTAAAGCAGATTTCAGTTTTAAAGTACAATACACAGTATTCCATTTAGAAGACCATAATTTTGATATGACACTGAGTTATGAAACTAATATTAAGCTTGAATCTGCCTACAATTTTTATAATTAACTTTTTTTGGTTTTCCTCTCAGTATATCCGCTAGTTTTGATTGTAGAAACTTGTGTCATTTGCACTTTTTTGATGCACACATTGTGGACTATTCCATTATAAAAATTCAGATATACTTGACCCCCTGTAGAATCCAATCGCCGGCATTCAGAGTGGGCGCGATGGTAACTTTTGTTCGGGATGGCATGGGCTATATCATATTGAAATTTCAGCGATTTTCACAGAAACCGGTTTTCCATAAGATTAGTGCGGGGTCCTTTGAGAGAAAACACTTTAAAACAGGATAATTTCCCTTACCTTTAAATCTCTATGTACTATATTACGGTTGTGGCAGTATTCTACAGCTGACAAAATTTGCCAGAATTTATTCCTTGAATGGTCCTCAGTCATCCGACCATACCTGGCAATGTAATCTGGAAAAAATTAATATAGTTTTAAAAAAAATTCTGTCTTATTTTTTGAAAATGAATATTATTAATAACAAGAATATTAATTAGGTAAGTTAAACAAAATATAATTAAAAATTCCACAATACTTCATTATCACTCGTATTTTGGTCCTTGACCGGTTTCACGAAGATCGCAGCATCAGACAGATGACAGTGATGGAATGTCAATATGTAAAAATGAAAAAGATATACAACAGTTACTAGGATAATATATTATTAAACGAGCAGTTTATGATAGCTTTAATAATTGTAACATCTTCTTTTTTCTATTCATATACAGGGTGTAACAAAAAGGCAGGTCATAAATCATACCACATGTTTTGGGGCTAAAAATAACTCGATCCAACCCAAGTTATCCTAGTACAAATGTGTATGCGAAAAAAGTTACAACCCTTCGAAGTTACCAAATAAAAATTGATTTTTTCAAATATTTCGACAGTTGTTCGACATATTATAATGAAAGTTGACAAGTGGCTTTCTTATGATAAGAGCATCTTAAAAAAAAGTTAAGGAATTATTGCACTCCGTTAACAATTTATGGGAGTTGAGATCCCCTAAACCCTCCCCAAAATTTTTGTGTACGTTGCAATTTAATGCTTATTGTGGCACCATTATTCAATTACATTATTTTTGAAACTTTTTTGCCCCCTAGTACTTTTCACAATTATCAGTTTTTATCGAGGTACGGCCCTTTTTTCATTATGCTTCAAAAATTTCGAGTAACAAAAATTAAAGTCAATGAATTTTTTTCGAGGGTCCCACATTTTTGATTGAATGTTATTTATTTACAAATGTGTAGTTTTTATTAGATGTTCGAAATGACCCCCATTTTCTTGAATACACAGTCGGCACCGTTCTACTAACGAAAACCGAATATTCTGGAAAAGCAATGGCTTCTGACGATATCTAATTGCAGCCTCAAGGATTCTATGCCTCAGTTGTTGTTGGCTCGTCATTTTTACAGCATACACCCTCGAAAAAAATTCATTGACTTTAATTTTTGTTACTCGAAATTTTTGAAGCACAATGAAAAATAGGCCGTATCTCGATAAAAACTGATAATTGTAAAAAGTACTAGGAGGCAAAAAAGTTTCAAAAATAATGTGTTTGAATAATGGTGCCACAATAAGCATTAAATTGCAACGTACACAATAAGTTGGGGGGGGGGGGGGGTTAGGGGATCTCAACTCCCATAAATTTTTAACGGGGTGCAATAATTCTTTAATTTTTTTTTAAGATGCTCTAATCATAAGAAAGCCACTTGTCAACTTTCATTATAATATATCGAACAACTATCGAAATATTTGAAAAATTCAATTTTCATTTGGTAACTTCGAAGGGTTGTAACTTTTTTCGCATGCACATTTGTACTAGGGTAACTTGGGTTGGATCGAGTAATTTTTAGCCCCAGAATATGTGGTATGATTTATGACCTGCCTTTTTGTTACACCCTGTATATTTAGTAAATCACAAGATAGGTCACTAGGTATTTAGTCTAGCCAAAATATTGAACATCAAGTAGATATCACTTCAAATGTAACTTCTGTCATTCTGACGATGATATTTTTAGATATCGAAATAATTATCAATTCAATTTAATGTGGATTCATGCAACGTTTATTTTCATTAGAAAATCGCCTAAAGGCTGGTAATTTTCCAAAATAATAATGGACCAAGGATCATTTATTGATCTGGTACCTCAATTTACTCATCTTTATAACAAAAAACACCGAGGGTTCAAGAACAAGCAGGGAAAGCAAAAATGCTTGGTCAACAATTGCCACAGTACTGGACTGCTCAAGTAATGAACATGATCTATCATTTCTCATTATTAATAACTTCTATTTCGAACAACCACTAATGGTTTCAAAAGTAGTGAAGCTTATAATATTCCAACAGGTTTTTGCCGTGAGAACTTCATAATTGCCAAATAAATAATTGCCCATAACCGACTCTCCAACACAACAACAAATGATTCAAATATGACATTCATCAATTGACAGTGTTGTCACTCTTGTCAGTTCATGCGCATTTGCAAATCAGTAATCAACTCCTTCCATGAACTGGTTTCATTAGGCAGTCAAAATGTAATTTATGTGTAGTTATAGTATAATGAAAATGTAATTATAATGAACGTTGCATGAATCCGCCTTTAGTTTTCATATAATTTGGAGTTAATTAGAAACTTTTAGTTTCATTTAAAACAAATATGAGTAGATTCCACGAAGTAAGGGTTGAAACAGTAGATTCAATTGAATATGTTTCATGCAACATTAACTGCTTCAGCAAATTTAATTGTTTCAATTGTATTAATAAACTAACAGTACCATGTAGGCCAATCGATAGGGGTCACAGCTACAAGTAATTAGCAATACGGCTGATTTTTTTTATAAGTACCTTAAAGTATGTAGATTAATATAAAAAAAGTTTACCAGTCTATCGATTTCCCAAATTTAAAAAAAATTAAAAAAACTTTTTTTTCGAAATTATTTAATATTTCGCGTTGGGAGGAAGGTAGAGAAAAATAAAAAAACACCACCGTGTAGGGGAAGTGTTTTGCAATAAAAAAGGTCTCTTGCATTTTTTTCGAACGAGCAATGGTTTGTCCGAAAAAAATTCGGTAAACTAAGTATGTAAACCTATTTTCTGAAGCGCGGCGGAGTACAATATAAACTATTATACAGTTATAATGTGATATATAAATAATTGTAATAGGGCGTTTTGAAGAGAAAATTTTTTGCATACCAATAAAAATAAGTAAAAATTAATTTATTACCTTTTATTTATTATTTACAGCCTTGACTCTTACCAAAAATAAAAAATAAATCTGATTAAATATTTATAGTTTTTCGTGATTCAGAAAGTAGGTCTTCCGCAGTGCAGCAGAGTCGCGCGGATGCGGAACACATACTTAGTTTACCGAATTTTTTCCGGACAAACCATTGCTCGGACGAAAAAAACGCAACAGACCTTTTTTATTGCAAAACACTTCCCCAACACGGTGGTGTTTTTTATTTTTCTCTCTACCTTCCTCCCAGTGGGAAATATTAAAGAGTTTCGAAAAAAAAAAGTTTTTTGATTTTTTTTTAATTTGGGATATCGATAGACTGGTAAACTTTTTTTTATATTAATCTTCATACTTTAATGTACTTAAAAAAAAATTAGCCGTATTGCTAATTACTTGTACTTTTGGTCTAAAATTTCCCCTACCGACTGGCCTAATTCAAATAAAAATGTTTTTAAGCATCTCTACACAAACAATAGAAAAGTACATTGAAAGGTCTACTAGTTAGTTAACCTTTCAGTAATCCCAATAGCAAAAAGAATCGTTCCTTCGACAGTGAACAATTCATTTATCCGCTTGAAGAGAGTATGTTAGTGTGGGAAACCACTGTTGGCTCATATTATAACGACGCCTACGCAAGGCCTTGACGCTCTGACGTTATAAAGTGGTTGGAACTGTTGGGATGAGACGGGAATACGGGAATGTCGACACACAACATGGAACGAAGCGACCCTGGACCATCGTCGCGGAAAACAAGGATAATATGCTCGTAGTTATTTGAACTACATACATAAAATTGTCCTATTTCTACAGAAAATCATCGAAGACGTTAATATTATGCTTAATCAAGTTCTGCGGCAATACTCTCCCCCTCCTCTGGTTTAACACGCGTTTTATTTTTTCTAAATTTGACCCAGTGCTTTTTCAAATGATTCATACTTTTCATCCTTCATCCTCCTTACTTCTTGGAAATCAAAAAACCTGGGACGTGCCACAAGATGCTATGATGAAAAGGTATAATAAAAATACCATAATTGTAATTTCTGTTTAATAATTTTTTCCGATCACGTGATAAATAAAGTTTATACATTCATCATTCCAGGCACTTGAATTGTCTCTTCGTAACATTTCCAATTTTTCATACTCCAATTCCAGAAGCTTCGTGTCCTCTATACAGGGTTGGGATAAAGTATGGAACCAAGTAAATATCTTTTAAACGAAAAGAACGATATTTATGAAAATTTGCAGGTAAGTGCAATGGAATGAAATGTATATTTTTTTCTTAATAATATACTTCCGGTTTAATCGGAAATGCCATCAACTTCTTTAATTTAAATGGGACACCCTATATATTTTTACAGATTTTGAAAGAGCTTGTTATTTTGAATTCATACATACTGAGTTTAGTGTGAAAAAATTTGTAAAACAAGGAATATAGCACTTTAATCAACCTCCTTTGAGTTTTTTGCATTAGAGCAAAAAACTATTTAGATAAACTAATTGATGTTGTTTGTATGCATAGTAATAAATAAACGAGTACTGTTTAGAACGTTTTTTGTTCTCCAAGTGTCAAATTCTAATTGACGGAAATAAATTTTACAATTTAGAATGGTTCAATTAAGAGAAAAAGAGCGTATTGGAATTTTAATGATGATCGGTTATGGTGATCATGTTAGAACTCATGAAGTGTGTCATATTTTTAATAATTTGCATCAGGAGAGACATCCTATATCACGCTCCACAGTAACTAAAACATTTTAAACGTTTTAATACAACTGGGATGGTAAAAAATTTGCTAAAACCTGGAAGATCGCGGACTGCAACGAACGAAACTGTTAAACAAAATATTGCAATCGATTTGGATCTACTAAATAACGAAATTATTCCTGCACTTCAACATAATGGGCAATTACCACAAAATGTTTGGTTTCAACAAGATGGAGCACCCCCCACTATGATAGACGGGAACCAAATCGATGGATTGGACGTGGAGGATTCATAGAGTGGCCTGCTCGTTCTCCGGATCTTAACCCGTTAGATTTTTTTTTGGGGTTATCTAAAGTCACGTGTTTACGTTAGACGACCAACAAACTTACAGGAATTGCGACAAATAATTATTGTTGAATGTGAACTAATACGTGGAGAAGTCTTGGAAAGAGTGACTCAAGAATTTGTTAATAGGATAGCATATTTGAAGTAATTTTGTTTCTCATTATTCAAAAATAATGAAATGTACACCTATTGTACAACTAACAGTGAGTTATTCCTAGTTTTTACAAATTTTTTTACACCAAACTCAGTATGTATGAATTCAAAATAACAAGCTCTTTCAAAATCTGTAAAAATATATAGGGTGTCCCATTTAAATTAAGAAGTTGATGGCATTTCCGGTTAAACCGGAAGTATATTATTAACAAAAAAATGTACATCAGATGCATTTTGTTCCATTGCACTTAGTAGTTTTAATGGTTGTATTATGTCATCTTCAAAGTACTTCTGTGTGAGTCCCTGTAAATTTTCACAGAATGAGAATATGTGAATAGGTGGCTAAGTTCACATTTTCTGCACATAGGTTGGATTTCTGATAGCTGTTAAAGACAGGGCTTGAAAAGAAGATAAGTTAATATGAATTCAAAATATGTGCACATAATATTCAAAAGTGACCATACGAATTTTCGCAGTAGAAATTAGTTTTTATTACTCCTTCGAACATAAAAATACACTATACGATGCTAAGTTTGACTAAAATCTAAATATTTATAAGGTAGAATACAAATTAAAAATAGCTTCTACACATTCAACATTATCTATATAATAAACCATTAACGTTGTATATATTCAACCATTCAAAATTCTTTTTTGGTATTTTTGATCTAAAATTAGTCCTCTATGACGTTAAACTTTGTTTCTTCCTATATTTTCAACAGTTATCTCAATAATCAATAAACAATCTAAAATGAGTGTAATTTCTCGAAAAAATTTCCGATAATGTTCACGCGACTCAAATTAAAAAAACTGTATTCTAATTCACATTCAGATGACATTGTGTAAGATATAGCAATGCATTTTATATGCTGTTTCATTATCTTCCATACAAAGACTGCAAGTAGAATCTTTGTGACAGTCCAAGTGAGTTTTGATACCGGAGATTATATTCACTGAGTGAGTGAACATCATCAACCAATCAAGGGAACAGGTGATGCACCAGGTAATTCTGGAGAAATCATCTGGTTCACCGATGGTTCCAAAACAAACTATGGCACTGGGGCTGATATGAAAGGACCTAGAAAGAGAATTATCTTTAGCCTTGGCCGATATATGACTGTGTTTCAAGCAGAGACGATTGCCGCTATAGATAGTATTGATGAAAACATCAGAAGAGGATATACTGGACAAAAAATAAAAATATTCACTGACAGCTCTGCTTAAAGCTATCAGTAATCCAACAACTAGGTCTAGACTGGTAAAAAACTGTAAAGAATCCCTCAACAGGCTGGCAAGAGACAACAAAGTGCCTCTAATATGGATGCCGGCGCATGAGGTGATTGCAGGTAATGAAATGGCTGACCAGTTAGCTAAATAAGGTTCTAAAGGAGACTTCATAGGTCCGGAACCGTTTTGTAGAATCAAAAAAGATTGCATAAGGGGTGGAATCGGGAGCTGGCTAGATAGGGAACACCAACTAACACAAGGGCACCTCGATACAAAGAGTTAACTGAACAAGGTAGACAAGGAACTCTCAACCAGGCTATTGAAACTGAGTGAGAGACATTTGAAGACAGTTTCCGACCTGATGACTGGACACTGCACCCTAAGGAAACATCTGCACAAAATGGGTAAAGTTAGTGAACCTATGTGCAGGAAATGTGAATTCTATCATGAAACACCTACTCACATACTCTGCTTCTGCGAGAACTTACATGAATTCAGACGGAAGCACTTTGGAAAGGACATAATACATCCATGACAACTACTGAAAATCCCTCCAGTGAAACTAGTGGCCTACATGGAAGTCACAAAGCTTCTGGAATGGAAGTAGATAACATGGGAAATGGTACAAAGATTTAGTTCAAGTGCCTGGGCTGTTGAGCACAACCCAATCGAATGTTGAATGAGTCCAAGTCTTACCATAAGATTAATTAGACGACAGTTGCCTTGTTAGACAACGTAGGCCCTGCCTGCTATTAGTCCAACACTGGTTTAGAGATATTCTTCAAAGGATGTATAAAAGCCTTTAAATGGGATAATCCAAGTAGATTATCCCAGAAATCTAAAACTCTTCCTGCTGACTAGGTATCAAGTGTTAGTTTGGCAAAACAATAAGATGCCAATTGCAGGAACTACCAGGGAATCTGAATTTTCGTTGTCATCCATACGAGAATCACCTGGGATCTACACCAGAAATACTTTGTTGAGTTTTCCTATTGAAGATAGTCTTTTTCGCAGTTTGATACGAATTTCGACGTTTTATGGTAGAAGTTGAGAACTTTTAAAACCACTTGGCAGCCCGAGAAAATTGGTTTGGGGCGGAATAAGGCAAGTCGTAGTTTACTGTTAGAGGGATGGTAGTGCACCCTATATTACATCTGAAGGATTCAATACTGGACTATGTTCTGACAAAGAAAGCTGGTAATCAATCCTATATTTATACAAGCTGGTATTTAATTGTTTAAATATTTCTTTTAAAAGATTGAGGCTAATTCTTTTGCAATAATTAATTTAAAAATGAAATTCGGAAGTTTAAAAAAAGGCTGGGGGTGTTTAATCAGATACGGTTTATAGATTTGTTGGCTATTGTTATTAAAACAAAGTTCTTTCAGTTGCTTTTTCTTAATCCAATTTAAAATATACTTTCCTGAATACAAATGAAACGAAGAAGATGAAATACATTTAACGGCATTTCGGAAAACTTTCCAATGCAAAACTTCAAAGTTTCTTGAAGCACTCCAATTTTCTCTTGAAAATGTTCATTCGAGCTATCTGCCGGTTAGTTTTGAAATTCCGATTTAAACTTTTGTAGGATTTTTCTTACAATTAAAAATTCCAAATTCGCATTCAAATGGTTTTGAAATTCGAATAAAAGATTTTTCAATTTGTATAATCTGTTCACCATAATAATAGATACAACCTACGTCTGATAAAGAGAAGCGGGAGTTTAATATAATACAAAAAAATAGATGTCGAAAGAATAATTATTTATATTCAACACTATAAATTTTTGAAAAATTATATTTTTCAAAAACAGTGGCCGTTCAACTAAGGAACAACAACTACTCCAAAGTCAAACGGGGTTGGTATATCTACAAGATATTTTAAAACCAACCATTCTGGTTTGCGATTAGATTTATAACTTTATAAATATAATTGCATAAATCAGCAAGTAAGTGGATGAACATTTTTTTTCTTTTCACAGAATCTACATTCTTCTTCCTCCAGAACGTGTTTACTCTGACTTGGCTCTAAATCAATGATAAAGTCTACTTACCAAAAATTTCTCCCTGACTGGCATACTCCGACACCAAGTAGATCATGTTTTTTGTTTCCATCACCTGTAATTGAAAGAAAAACATTTAAATTCCAGAATGATAGTTTAAATTATAAGAAGCCACGTTATTTTTTTCAGTTGAGTAGTGTAATGTGTTTGCGAACTAAGTAGATATAATTTTAAAATAATAATGAGAGCAGGAAAAGTTGGAATATTGGATTTCTTGAAGTGGAATGTTACCCAAATCAAATCCATTATTAGGTATTCCAGCAAGGTTAAGAAGTAGATGGTTCAAATTTTCTGACAATAATTCTTTTGGCAAGATAAAGCTAGATTTAATGTCAAAAGATGGACTAAAAGTAAAAGACTTCCATATTGCGGTGGATCGTATTGTGGTGCGATCTAGCGGCGAGTGTCAAAAGTAGGTATCCGGTAGATAGATAGTATACCACCATCCACATTTCACCTACCTAATTTTTTGACTTATCAATATCACAAATATAATACTTAGACGGATTCATAGTATTTTTTGAAGCTTTGAAAGCACTTTTATGTAAAATATCGGGCGAACCAGTGCTGATGAAGAAAAAGGGAACAATTTTTATTACTGATGATTACTTAGGTTGCTAGAAGAAGTGGAAAAATAAAAAGAGATTATTGAATGCATAGAATCTTAGGCACAGATTACCTTAATCTGTGTCTTGGCTCCACCCCTACAATGTTCATCACTTTTTTATCAACAAGAAAGTAACTTTTAATATAAACACCTATTTGTACAAGCCAGGATTTGAAATATGTACAACTGTCGGTTTTGTTCACCAAAATCTTTCGAAAAAAAAACTTACTGTTTTAAAATTATCGGTCACGTACTCTATACATATTTAGGCTGTCTTCTTATTAAATTATTAGAGGAATTATTGAGTCCCAAAGAATATTCATTCCAAAATAATTTCGTTAACATTATGCCAAGTCAATTTGCATGCTATTTGATGTTAGGTACCGTTATGAAGTAGACTTTACCCCATAAAGGTCAGAATTCGCAACCTCAAGATTTAAGTAGACTCTCCACTGGTGGACATTTTCTTTATTATTATTTATTACATTTTGACATCGGTACCTATATACAGTAAAAACGATGGAGCTTTACCATCACGTGACCTAATCTACGATTTATGCAACACATATTTTCTACATAATACCTTCTTCTATCAATATACAACAAACATAATAACGTACGATCGATTGTCTTCTATAAGACATACGTAATAGTTTCTTTAAATTTGCCATAGTAGGTAACCGTAAAAAGAGACAACGATATAATTGACGTAACGTGTGTAACTGATCGTACTAAAAGTTTGAGGTTATGTGAGTTTAGTTTATTGTCTTGCTTTCAGCGAATTTTTAGATTGAAAGTGTATTGTTAAAATCAGTTCTTGTAAGAACTAATTTGGTGCTATGTAAAACTATCAATTGAATATAATACAGATACGGGGTTGGGATAAAGTATGGAACCAAGTAAATATCTTTTAAACGAAAAGAACGATATTTATGAAAATTTAAAGGTAAGTGTAATGGAAGAAAATGCACTTGGAGAACATAAGACGTACTAAACAGTACTCGTTTATTTATTACTATGCATACAAACAACATCACTTAGTTTATCTAAATAGTTTTTTGCTCTAATGCAAAAAACTCAAAGGAGGTTGATTAAAGTGCTATATTCCTCGTTTTTACAAATTTTTTTACACTAAACTCAGTATGTATGAATTCAAAATAACAAGCTCTTTCAAAATCTGTAAAAATATATAGGGTGTACCATTTAAATTAAAGTAGTAAATCCAAATACTTGTCACCATTCAAGTTTCCGTCGATAAAAAATGGGCCTATAAGCCTATTTTCGACAATTCCCATCCAAACATTTAACTTCTATGGATGCTGGGTATGTGCTTCCTGAATCCAATGAGGATTCTTATTTGACCAATACCTTGAGTTATGGCGATTAACTGTTCCATTTAAACAAAAAGTTGCCTCATTGGAAAAAACTATGTTAGAAGCAAAATTGTCGTCGACATTACAGATGTCCACTAGCCGTTCGCAAAATTCCAGCCGTCGGTCAAAATCATCGTCTGACAATTCTTGAACCAATTGTACCTTATACGGGTGATACTTTTCACTTCTTAATATCTTTCCTACAGGACGTCGACTGATACCATGGTTTAGTGCCAAATTTGTGGTGGAAGTTTGAGGTGATTATTCTAAATCGATTGCAATATTTTGTTTAACAGTTTCATTCGTTGCAGTACGCGGTCTTCCAGGTTTTAGCAATTTTTTTACCATCCCCGTTGTATTCAAACGTTGTAATGTTTTAGTTCCTGTTGAGCGTGATATAGGATGTCTCTCCGGATGCAAGTTATTAAAAATATGACACACTGCTTCATGAGTTCTAACACGATCACCATAACCGATCATCATTAAAATTCCAATACGCTCTTTTTCTCTTAATTGAACCATTCTAAATTGTAAAATTTATTTCCGTCAATTAGAATTTGACACTTGGAGAACAAAAAACGTACTAAACAGTACTCGTTTATTTATTACTATGCATACAAATAACATCAATTAGTTTATCTAAATAGTTTTTTGCGCTAATGCAAAAAACTCAAAGGAGGTTGATTAAAGTGCTATATTCCTCGTTTTTACAAATTTTTTTACACTAAACTTAGTATGTATGAATTCAAAATAACAAGCTCTTTCAAAATCTGTAAAAATATATAGGGTGTACCATTTAAATTAAAGAACTTGATGGCATTTCCAGTTAAACCGGAAGTATATTATTAACAAAAAAGTGTACATCAGATGCATTTTGCTCCATTGCACTCACCTGCAAATTTTCATAAATATCGTTCTTATCGTTTAAAAGATATTTACTTGGTTCCATACTTTATCCCAACCCCGTATGTCTAGGCATGAAGTAGAAGCAAATGTAATTAAAATTTATATTTTTTTTTATTTCAAATATTTTGCAGGCACCTGAAACGTAGTTACCAAAAACAAATATCTTATAATATGTTCTCACACAGAACTAATTTTCCATTTGTGTTGCGCAATGGAAAATCGATGAAAATGAATGGGAAACTTTTGTTATGAGTCCACTTTACCCACACCCGTTTGCTCGTATACATATACATTCTATATTCGTGTAACGGCTTTGGAATGCCAGAACTTTCTTGAAATCGATGGATAGATATTTGTTCGTGTAGAAATAAAATGATTTCTTCAGATATATTTCTTGGAGATTTTTTATCGGTACATGTTTTATCCATTAGATTGAAAGAGATATAACTAGTTGATGTTTTATTTAGAATGTTTCTCGCTTAATGCCAGTCACTTCGTATTATTCCTATTAAATAAAGCACACGCTAGGGATGTTCTAGAAGTTTTCAAAATATAAACATTTTGTGTAATCTTTTTTTGCGATGGTTCTTTAATCTAAAAGATAATAGACAAACTGACTAATGGTAAAGGGTAGGAGTAAGCCGGATAAGCGACACTTATTGTAATTGCCATAATATGCAATTGAGCCTCTTGTCATTTTAAATTAAAAGCATCATGCATTAGTCCACCAATTCACTTCAATTGGGAAGTTGAGAATTGTACACCAGGAATGTTTTTTATGTCTCCATACAAAACACTACGTTTCGCTTCGTCCTCTTCATCCTCGGCGGCGACGGTACCATCAGTAACAGGCTTCGAGTCCTTCTCCTCAGCCTTTATATTTTTTGTAGTCTTGGTTGTATTGTTGATTTGAGATTAGTTATCCTTATCAAGCCTAACAGTCTTTTCGCAAGATCCGTCTTGGAGAAATTTCTTGTCTGTTGAGTTTACATCTCCATTGCATCAGTGCTTCACAAACGAAGATGATGTGTGATGTTTTTTCCCATGCACATCTCGGTGGCAAAACTGAGACCTCAAAGATCTATTGAACTCTCTTACTTTTACTTAGTTTCGGAGGAAAGTCCCAGAGACTAGTAGCTCCTTCAGATCTATATCCCGGAGGTATTTTAGGATATCTGCAGGCTTTAAAGGACTCTTTTCTATCCAGTAATCTCCTAGGTATTGTGCCCTAAGATACTGAATTGCTGTGCAATTTGCAAGTATGTGGAGGTATGATGGAGATATCTGCTTCCATGCCACAGAATCTACATTCTTCTTCCTACACAATTTTGAGCTTTTTCAAATGCCCATCCAGGCGACTATGTCTCGTTAGGATCCCTGTTAAAACTCTTAGTTCACAATTGACTGGATTTATTTAATCTCAAAAGGTCTCTTTTTTCTGGGTTTACTTGTTTTTTCCATTATTACATTGCAGCTGATTCCGGAAAAGGGTTCCGGCAACCAAGCTAGCTCATCATTTCCTTCTATTCCAGTGTGTCCTGGAATCCACAGTAAGGTGACTACATAGTTCAAGCTCAGTTCATTGAGTTTGCCTAGACATTCCCACGCCATTTTGGAACTGATTACACGAGATCTCAGTGATTTGATGGCCGCTTGGCTATTTTGGTAGGTACTTACTATATGTGAATACTCAACTTATTTTTTTCCAAGGTTTCGCCTGATCAATTCAATTGCTGCATACTTCACTTTTATAATCCCAAACTAGTCTACGTTAGTCCTTGTCAAACTGTTCCATTTTGTATTGACTACTTGACGTCAATAAGAAATTGGTCGCTTCGCACGTGACCCGTGAAAAAAGTCGGCGCTGCAGTCAGATTGTGGTAATTGGACGAGATTGACGACTTTCAGCGGCAGAAGTTTGATTGTGGTCGAAATTAGACGTGTAAAAAGGACTAAACTCTTTACATTGCCGTAAACAGTAAATAGTATGTCGTAGAGGCCTCACAGTTTAGTTTCAAAATACCAGTTACTGTAATGACAAATTCTATTTCAAGCTACCTTTTTCAAAATGTTTTTAAAATTAAAACTTCAATATTAACAAACAAACATACATTATTATACGCAAAACAGGAAAACAATTTTTCTTATCCCACAAGTTTGGCCTTCAAAGTGGATATGATTTTCTGATAATGCAAGTGATTACTTGCCTTTCTAACGTTGTTGATTTTGTGGTTTTTAATTTCGCAATTTCTTGTAATACTTACGAATTCATATAACTACAGTATCATGTTTCTCGATAGTGTAAATCAATGTTTTGCAATTATTACTAATCCATTATTGTTTCTCCAGGATTCAGTGTTGTTTCTGTTTAGTTTTTTCTGTTCAATTACTTTAAATCACTTTTTTAATGTTAAACTCAACCAACGCCAACAGCAGCACTAAAAGCCTCACTAGGCATTCCCCCAATGCACCTTGTCATAGTTGGAAGGACAAGGACTGATTATTTATGTTACAAACCAAAATGTGCAAAAAACAGCTAGATAAGGACACGCATCCATTTAGGACATCACATTATATATGATCAAAAGAAAATGTATTTCTACTAAACTTTTCCTCGGTCGAAGACACATCATGTAAAGAACTGGCAAGACTCAAAAGGACTGACGCTTTCCCGAAGTGAGACTCGGTACACTCAAGACTAAAAGATTCCTTAGTCTTTGAAGGAACAGGAGTGGATAGTGAAATGAGCAGCACAAGATGTTTCTTCTCACTAGGAAAACATACCTCTGAATTTCAGGAGGAAATTTATGCTATCCCACAATATGCCAGAATGAATAGATACAGTACTGGGTGGGCATATTAACTGACAGTTAGGGAGACATTGGTGAATAAAGGCCAGAAAAAACTGAATGAATTGGCAGACCGCACCAAAGTAAGATTAGCTTGGGTGCAATGATATGGAAATGAACAGCTTATAAACTCAACAATAACATATGTTGGACCAGAATCATCCTTTGAGACTACAAACAAAGTGGTAAGAGGACAAATATAAAAATACGTACAAAGTCGACATAGGCTTCAGTGGAGGAGCAAGTAAGACTTTCATAAGGGATACATGTGTTGAACGAATCGAAGGACCACTAAATATTTGTGGGAATAGGTGGAAATAATAATCGCAGGTAGTCTAAGGTAGTAATAGACCCCTGCATAAATTGAGGTTGTATAAGGAGAATCTCAGCTGGAGACTGAAAATATTCTTCTTATATCAACAGAAAAAGCTTCATACGTCTTTTAAATGAACTTGTTATATCAGCTTCATGAATTTGTGATGGAACACTGAGAAATAAATAATGTATTAATAGTCTGTTGAGTACACCCATTATAGCTTTGTTGAATGCTAAATCCTACTGAAATCTTTCAAGCTCTCTTGATTTCGGGAGACAAACGGAAGTCAAATGGAGCATGACAAGGAGTGAAGGGAGGAGAACCACCCCTAATTCATCAATTGTTCGTTGACAAATCGATGTTCTGTAGACCGTAGAATTGTCGTGATGCAAGATCCGCAAAAAGTTAATTTGATCCTAATATCCCCTTATAGGATTTAATCCTCGTGAGGATTAACAATGTTTTTTCTATAGCGCTACTCGCGTTATAGTCCGGGAGATGTATTTTTTTTTCGGGATGATAAAGGAAATTTTCTGAAAGCTGTGAAACATCTCGATTTGGAAGGTTACCCAAGTTTATTTTCAAGCTATATTTAGTTAGAAGGTCGAAAAATATTCGCTCTGTCCTGGTGAAGGTGTTCAAAGTTATTGCATCTCCTTGCGCACTATAAGTTCGTGATAATATTTTGTTTTATTTGGAAAAGAGTTTACCAAGATGACGATAAGAGGTGTTGCTTCAATCTTGCATGACAATCAATAAAAGGCGGTAAGTTTTTTAAACCTGTGAAACCTGATTAAGACCATGTTTGGGTTGAAAGTAGTCAACAGGACCAACAAAATGATTAACCAATCGCATTTATCATGGTAAGTCATATTGAAACCGCGACTTTGTCGTTGCTGATTCGAACCAGGTTTTGCTAAAGTATGATTTTGATTTTATTTTTGATAAACTGAAAAATTGCTCATTAACTAATCCAGAATATTTGATTTCGTCTAGTTTGCCTACTGTGCAAGAATTTCGGAAATTACACTAAATTTTAACATTTGTGGGAGAGGGAAAATAACTGCAACAATTCGCCAAATAGGGCATGTCCACCATGTAGGATCTAGTAGGGCTTAGACAATCAAATATTCTTCTGGGTGACTACAACCCGTTGAGATCAAATTAATGCACTAAGAGTTTTAACAGGGATCCTAACGGGACATTACCGTCTGAACGGGCACCTGAAAAAGCTCAAACTAGTGGAGGAAGAAGAATGTAGATTCTGGGACATGGTAGGAGAAACCTCCATCCACATACTTGCGAATTACACAGCAATTCAGAATCCTAGGACACCTAGAAGATTATTGGATAGAAGAGGGACATTCACCTAAGCTGAAGCCTGTAGATATCCTAAAACTCCTCAGGGAAATAGGTCTAAAGGAGCTACTAGTCTCTGAGACTTTCCTAAGGAACTAAGTGTGTGTGAGGTTGTGATATTGACTGCGGCTCCTTTCGGTTCCATTAGCCTAACCAATTATTTGACTTATAATTTAACCATAATTTTACCATACATTTATAGTTTTCTTAAATCTAAGTAGAAGTAAAGGGGCACAATAGATCTTTTAGGTCTCAGTGAATGTCACCCCATTATACGTACAAATACAAATTTTTTATTTCCTTTCAAAATAAACGAGAAAAAATGAAGTTGTGAAATGAAATGCTAAGATTTGCATCGATCCTTGCTAATGGTAGCGGATTTATCCGACGGTATTGAAGGATCGTTCAGAAAATTTTACATAAAGGAATATGTCGAATTAAATATATACGTAACAAAAAGAGATAAACCCATATCCATTTCGTCCGATCGTACACCTTTATCAAAGATGATATGACATACATAACTCTTGTTGTCCTTTTAATGGATAATCCGAGGGATAATCGTTTAGTTCATCAATCAATCACTGATTAAATTGGAGGGATACCAATTTGTTGAGATAACGTTAAATGATAGATACAATGTAGTGTATTTTATCAAATTTTTTATACAAATAGATTATTAAAAAGCAAGACTATATCAAGGAGCGCGAAAATCAAGATTTACCCAACTGTGATTAGGCTTACAGTTACATATGCCTAAGAAACATGGGCATTAAACCAAAAAGAACAAATAAATATTTGGAGGAACAATGAAAAATGGAATTTGGATAAGGACAAACAAAGAACTCTACCGAAAGTATTGATATATAGCTCCATAGGGAGAAGGCGAAGAAGAAATAGGTCCAAAACAAAATGGAAAACGGAAGCTGGTCAGAAATCGGAAATGTAAGACAAATAATTAAGTGAGATGAAGGCAAGTCGTCGATCAAGCCATGGAAAAGTCAAGCTATTAACTTGCAAATTAAAAATAATACAAGAAATTTTGGAACAAACCGAAGTAGTGGGCATTCGGATAGTCCATGCGAACGTGGTAGATTGTCCAAAAGAGTTTCGTATGGAGCTCCAAGAGCTTACCGCTAGAGTTGAAACATCAGCAATGAACCTACACGGTCTGTAGTGTTGTTATATGTATATAACATATGGGATACTGAATTTATTGTAATTATAATATAACTAACGTTTGAGTCACATCTGACACAACTACGCGTTCTAAATCATTACATTTTCATTAGAAGAAGATAATTACTATAGTTTCTTATATTAGTCTAGGAGCTAGGCCATATGTCTCGTGTGCACTTTTATGTCCCCTAAGTTTTGTTGCGGTGCCTTGTGAAACACCTATAGGAGGAGTGTAAAAAACGGCGGGTGTAATTTAGGCGCTAACCATCCTTCTTTACCTGTCTGACCAAGACGGGTAGATAATCCGACATGTATTTTCGCCGCTAAGAAGTGCAGGTAGGTCGAGTCAGCCAGACATTATAATTTATTCTTCAAAAATTGACTGAAAATACGAAGGTGGTTTGGTAGGGGTAGGTTTGGTTGGCTTATTATTGAAAATTATTATAATTTACTTCACAAAAATATATCTTATTATAAATGTCGGTGATTTAATAAATAACTGTATTTTATAAATCACGTACTTCAGTCGGTTATCCCCCAAAATACACATGGGATTAAAATGACCCTTCGGTCTTTGCGCCTAGTTTACATGTTGTGAAAAGTGCATTAATCCTTTAGCGCCCAAATTACATCCGCCCGTAAAAAAAAAGTTGGTCACATGATCCAAATCTTGGTCGTTTGGTCGCCATATTGGAAAATGGCTGCCAAATCGCTTGATTTATTTTAGATATTACAAAACACATACATTATAGTGGATATATTAGGGCTAGATTGTTTCTTTTAGTGTTTCTCTAAACCCAGTTGTTGGATTTTAATGTAGTAAAGTTTATTGCTCAAGGCAAACAAATTTTGTTATTATACATTTTTTGTTAAATTAATTAGTTACTGAGATATATTTATGTTTTGAATATTCCCAGATCGCAAATACCACTTACTATTTTAACAGCTTTACCAGCTATTAATTCTTCAACCAGCTGCGACACGACAAGGAAGGTCAGTACGAAGTTAACAGCTTTAAAAGTAGCAGAAGAATTTCTAGTTCGATCACTTGGCTCAAGCTTAGAAACAATGAATAAATTACGTTCTCATCAGTTCCATCACAAAAAATTACGAAACTTTCAATATTTGGCCCCTACATCAAAATCTATCCGTCTTCATATCAAAAGAAGCTACTTGCAATGCTACAAATGGATTTGTGCTTTGGAACCGTCTGAGAAACTCAATCTTATGGACTATGGCTATATAGAGGAAGATGCCACCTTAATTCCACAAATAACAGATGCTCCAACGGACCCTGGAGATTTTCCTAAGCCATGCTGTTGCCAGACATCTTTCAGAGATGTAGAAGTCTCAAAGTAATGTGCTGTGAATTTTGCAAATGTAAAAGTTGTGTTTTGGACCAATGCAAGAACCCTCATATATAACTCAGTCTTCTGAGATTTGCAATTTCTTTTTGCCCAAGACCATGCTACTGATCTGTATCAATACTATATCCACCATCATGTATGTGTTTGGTAATTTCTAAAATAAATATTTTTGATTAAATAAATCATTATGTTTTTTAATTAATTCCTTTATTCATAACACCATTTTTAAATTTTTATTGTACTTCCTAAACTAATTGATTTAACAAAAAATGTGTAATAACAAAATTTGTTTGCCTTGAAACGAGGAATAAAATTAGCTTTACAAAACTAAAATCCGAAAACTGGGTGCAGAGAAACACTGAAAGAAACAATCTAGCGATTTGGCGGCTATTTTCTAATATGGCGACCAAACGACCAAGATTTGAATCATGTGACCAACTTTTTTGTACACTCCTATAGGTGTTTAACAAGGTCCCGGAACAAAACTTAGGGGACATAAAAGGTACATGAGACATGGCCTAGCTCCTCCACTATATGATGTTCATGCAACCACATTATTATATTTCAATTATACTATAGCATTAAGAAGTTGGTCTACTTTTAACTATACATTACAATTACATTATATTTTTACTAAAAACCAAGGAATCGTATGTGCCAAAAATGTTTCAGCTGACATTCCCAGGTTTGTTTTGATTTATATTTTGGCAGTTTTCATTTTGAACAATAATAATAAAATCACCTGAAGGCATTTTTATGATACTTTAATTCAATCTGAGGCCGTGTTCTTTATATTTTCGTGAATATGTATATATTCTATTTAATATAATATGCCCATCACTTTTCAATTTTCTCTGAAAACTGAGAAATAGATAGGATTGTTCAGAAATTTACTTAGAATCAATAATATAATATTTTCAAAAAGGTACATGACAAATAAGTCTTGTTAGACTTGTCAGTTCATGCGCATTTGCAAATCCATAATTAACTCGTTGCATGAACTGGTTCAATTTGGCAGTGAAAATGTAATTCAAGTGTATTTATAATATAACGATAATGTAATTATAATTAACGTTGCATGAACCCGGAATAAATGCCAACAATGTCAACAGGTTATTATATTTGCTTGTAGAAAATTAAAAACAAACCTAACAAAGAATAGAACATAAAGAGACGTTAGGGGAGCAGTTGTTTACTGCAAAGTAAAGCACGCATTGGGTTTACCAGCAATTTGTAGTTCTTCCGAAGAAGAAAGTCTAACTCACCAGAAACATCCATCATTCAATAATATTTTGAAGTTTGAGGCTGCACAAAATGTATAGTCAAATTTTTAAGGTCCATTCACAGTAGATCACATCGAATGTTTTCGTTAGTGTCAGAGAGGAACCAGAATTTAAATAAACTAAAAAAAATGTGGTTTAAGTTCCCAAAATAATTGACAAGAATAATATAACACAAATTTAGTGGCAACATTATTGTTGCCAATTCACGAAATATAAATAGTACCCTATCGCATGATATAATATTATGGTTGATGAAACTTAATAGTTACATATGTTTAGTTTGTTTGCATAATTTAGTGAGACAGGTAAAAATAATATTCATTTTATTCACTCTGTGGAGCAACCTACACGAATAATATATCTATTTAATTTAGTATTGTAGGACAAACCATTGAATATTTTAATCTGTCAACTTAAAAAGTTTTATATGATTTATTTACAATGAAAAGACGAAGACGTTACAAAACAAAATTTTCTGATGTTGCCAGCATCTAGATTTTTTCTTTATTCAAAGGAAGCTGGAACAGTCAATGTGCCAGTTCTTTTTTATTCGTCTGTACCTCGTAAGGCATAAATTGAAGGTGTTTATTTATAAATAAAAGGCTTGTATTATATTCTTAAATTTATTTAATGAGTATATATTTTTGTGAAAGGTGTGAAAATACAAAAAAATAGTAACCAATCATTCTATATCTCAATTATCATTTGATTATTTATAATGAACGACAAACTCTAGAACCATCTTCAAGAACACTGGAAGAAATAAATAATCTCGAGGAAATTGAAATATAAATATAATTCAATTTGTAAAATATAAATACGATGATGGATGTCAATTAACAAGGAGTGACATACTGAACCTAACCTCAATTGTGTCAAAACTACTGAATTTTTCCAAATGATTTGACAACGTCTTGAAGTTTTGCCAACCCGTAAGCTGAAAACTGTCCTGGCTATTAAGTATAAATTGTATTTACGGCTGGTAACTTTATATTTACTCCGATATGCAGGAAAATAACTAAAAATGACATCATTGTCTTTTTATCGTAAATAAACCATATAATAAAAAGAACGTTTCATTTTTTTTATTATTTATTTTATTTTATTAAGAAGAAAAGTATTTCACGCCATCTATCAGAATTGTTCAAACAGTTCTATGTCACTTAAGCTGGATTACCTATATTTTTTTGTTATTGAAAATATTTATGAGGCGGTAGCCCATGACACATATTGGCTACATTATTTCGAATGTTTTATCGTGGCATACACTTTAATGCGCTCATAATAAATAAAATCGATTTACAAAAAATACACTACCCTCCAAAATTATCGCATCACCTAAATTATGCCTCAAGTTTAAAGTTATTTTTTTGCGGAATCACTGGTTGATTTTAATGATTCTTTATTCACGGTATAGGTTGATATTTAAGGATCAAATGAATTGATGGTTTCTGATGAATGTGGAATGTATCAGAAACATCCCATTTACATTATGTTATAAAAACATCACTTCTCTACATTCTCGTTCAAGAATGATCTCGATATCTATCTCGTTAAAGAAGATTCACAATTTTTAAGTTTGTCACAACGAGATACGTTTAGTTCTAGATTCGATTAGAAATGGAGTGGCTCTTTGTCCTATCCCACTGCGACATTATCTATTGTGGTCCTCCTTATTCTTAGAGCTTGATATCTAGCTTTATTCTTTTTGTTAGACCTATTAGCCTGGATACCGCCTCCCTACGTAGCTCTGCCCTTGGTTTTTCTTCTCCGAATAGGTCTGGGCCCTCGCACTCACAGAGTAGGAGCTCCGCGGTTTCGTCTTCTTCCTGGCAAAACCTACATAAGCTGTCATCTGCTAGGCCAGCTGTGTGCATATGCTTCCTCAGCCTACAATATCCGGTCAGCATTCCCACCATCATCCTGGTCGTTTCTCGACTTTTACATAGGGTTTTATGCCACCAGCGCAATGCCTGGTTGTTTATCCATTGGTGGATATGCTCTCCTTAGTGAGTTTTTTTGCAATTCCACAGGAAGGTTCTGGCCCTATCATGACCTCAGTCGCTCCCTGCTTGGCTAATTCATCGGCCATTAGTTCTAACTCTATATGTAGCAGTCACTATACCTGTAAGCTGTGACTACTAAGGTTGTCATGTAATTTAATTGAAGGTATTTATTTACTAGATACCCTGTATATAATGCGTGCAGTGATAAAAGTAACATATCAACTTTGTTTCAACCGATCTTACGTCTTCTTGTGAATTTGATGCTCCAGAAAAATTTCGTACTCTTGATCCACATACCTAAAGAGGAAACATTTCTAAATTGAATTCGATCATCTGTGAACTCTGTAGGTACGGATATTAAATTAATATTCCATGCCTTCGTATCTCGAGTTCGTTAACACTACCTTAAACTTGACTGTCCCTGACGCCACCGCCGCGACTACGTCGCCGGTCGGGGACGACGGTGGGCGTCATGACGTCATAGCGTCGCTTGGCAACTGCACCGTCAGTTACCACCTACAAAGCGAGGTTGTACATCGTATACTCTCTTGATTTTCATCCGACTACTCTGTGATATTTGGAAATATATCTCGAATAAAAAGGATTTGATGTTTATTTTTCACGAAATAGTATTTTCGTCTGACATTGAATAGAAATTAGAATACGAAATATGTTTGTAGATGTTTTTTTCTTATGTTAGTATTTCCAAGCGTTAGTGAGAATATTTGTGATAGTCTACAGTTCAGATCGAAACTATCAGCTGTCTTCTTGTTGTCTGAGGTTTCAATTTATAGTTATTGCTTTTTATTAAAGAAATAGGAAAGGAAATAGAATCCGTTTCACATGATTTTGCTAACATTACAGGAGCAATGAGGAGTAGGGCGTCTGTTATTTCCCAAATCGATTTATTTTAATGATCACCCCCTGAATCATTAGTTTATGCCCTAAAAAAAAATATCCAACACAAACAGGCTCTTAATTTTCACATTTACCCGTGCCGAAATCATGTTATATTTCCCATTTAAATAACATGGGATTTTTAGATTTTCTACTTTTAATTTTTTTCTCAGAAACAAAAGAGAGTACAAATTCAATCGAAGCATATTCTGATAGGAAATTGAACGCTCTACAAAAAAGTTTTCTTATGAATTTTCGATAAAATAACTCCTTCAAAAGTTATTTAACGTTAAACTTGGGTTTATATTGTCAATTCTATGATATTTTTAATTTCATTTGCATTTTGGCCTAAACAGAAAATCAATGGAAAAAAAACATTTTTTGATGAGAAATTAAAGAAATAACGAACCTATCCTCATACAGATAAACTTCAAAATAAATTAATGGAAAGTGGTGAAATAAAAATGTAAGAATTTTTTTGTCTACAATATTATAAACAGATTTATTATCATTTTGCTTTCTTTATAATTTATTTGGTAAGCAAGCTTTGGTCGCATTTGGATATTTTGTCTTGTACTCACTTACAACTTGTATCAAATATTGTTTTTGATCTTCTCGAGTTGTTAAAATGTTAATATACTCTTGGGTTAATTTAATTGCTTTTTCGGCGACATCATTAATTATTTCTAAATTATTAACAATTTGTAAGCCTTCTAAATAGTTGTTTTGTTCGCCCATGTTTCAACATCTAATTTCAAAAATTTGTTATCAATGTTAAATCTTTCAAAAAATTGTAAGAAATCTGAATTTATAAAAAAATCAATATCTTTTTTTTGTAAATTCGCAATTTTACTTATCGTATTTATTCGATAACGTTTGGAGGAATCAAAATCCTGATTTTCATTATTTTCTAAAACCTTGATCATTTTTCGTCTGATGGAAAAAGATATGTTTTGATCAAATAATGAAAGAGCAGCTGTTTCACCATTTAAATACCATAGATGGTTTTTAAATCTATTTAAGACAGCTTCGGATATTTGTTTGTCGATTGTTATACAGTGCTATTCAAAAGTCCCCTCCCCCCCTCGTATCTTTTGAACGGCTACACTTACATTAATAAAATTTGGAGTGTGCAAATAAAGTGTTGTAAACTTCTCTACGAATGGTAACAGGTGATGTAATAGTAATAGATGACGTCATAGTGCCACTCTGGCCAATAATTTTAAATAGGACCTTATGGCAAGTGATATCTCGTTTGAAAGGCATTGACATTGGCTACATAGCCATATTAATTTTGTTTATCCGTCAAAATTAGTTTAAACCCAAACAAAATTAATATGGCTATGTAGCCAATGTCAATACCTTTCACACGAGATATCACTTGCCATAAGGTCCTATTTAAAATTATTGGCCAGAGTGGCACTGTGACGTCATCTATTACTATTGCATCACCTGTTACCATTCGTAGAGAAGTTTACAACACTTTATTTTCACACTCCAAATTTTATTATTGTAAGTGTAGCCGTTCAAAAGATACGAGGGGGGGAGGGGACTTTTGAATAGCACTGTATATTGATATACCGCATTCAAAAATCTCTAATCTTGATTCGGAGCCAACCCAAGTTTAACGTTAAATAACTTTGGAAGGAATTATTTTATCGAAAATTCATAAGAAAACTTTTTTATAGATCGTTCAATTTCCTATCAGAATACGATTCGATAGAATTTGTACTCTCATTTGTTTCCGAGAAAAAATATTAAATGTAAAAAGTCTAAAAATGCCATGTTATTTGAATGGGAAATATAACTTGATTTCGGTACGGGTTAATGTGAAAATTAAGAGCCTGTTTGTGCTGGATATTTTTATTTAGGTCATAAACTAAAGATTCAGGGGGCGATCGGTAAAAAAAAATCGATTTGGGAAATAACGGACACTCTAATGAGTACATGCCCAACGGTAGCCATGAAAGTGATTCTCAACCTCACACCGCTACATACGGTGGTGGAAACTGTTGCAGAAAGAACGAGATACCCTTAGAGCAGTTTTACTTTGACTTATGCATTAATTTGATCTCAACGGGCTGTAGTCACCAATCTTTGATCTTCTAAGCCCTAGTAAGGGTTCCGTCCCCCAAAAGTGTCTTTCAGTCACCCTCTTTTCTTGTCCATTTCCTTCTATTTTAGTGTGTCCTGGAATCCACAGTAAGATTACTGTATTGTTCTCGCCTGAGTATGCATAGGCATCACTAAAGTCCATGTGTTTTGATCTCTTGTGAAAAATAAGATTTGGATCACCAGACTTTGGTACAACGAGGCTATAATGTTTGCTTGAGATAAAATACTTTGGGTAGAATAGACCTGTTTCCAGCTTTTAAAAATTTCTTAACTAGTCTATCAGAAAATTGTAATTTTAAAACGTAAATTTTACTTGTATAGTAATATTGTTAATCAAATATGTTTCAATTTATTATCATTTTTTTTTATTAACAGTAATATATAAAGAAGATAAAAAAAGATTAAATTATGACCTACTTGTAGATAATTGAACCGGAATTTTAAAATAAAGTCAAACGATAAAAAATAATAATAAAAATATTACGTGTTCTAGAACAGATAATATTCTGTATGACAGGACCAAAAACGCGAAAACTAAATCAAACTAAATTACCGTTTTCAAACTATTAAAAATGGTTATTTTCCTAACGAATGCGGAAAGACGCTTTACACATGAGTTAGGAACATTATTTTTTCTACGACCATATATACAAAAAAGTATACTAACCCATTTTTCAAAAATTATTTTATTTCAACATACATATACAAAACTACTAATTATAATAAGATATTAAAAACACAATTTGTTGCATTCTGTAAATTACTTGAAATTGTTCGTTTGGTGTTAACTGGTAAGGCGATGAGGATGGCATCGGTTGCAGGTCGCATAAAGATGACGATGACTGCAACGGTTTCAAGTCATTTGTAGATGAAAGAATTTTCTTTGATATATTTTTCTTCTGATTCTCGGAGTCCTCCAAATAGCCCTCAGCGACAGTAGTAGACTTCCAACCACCGAGGCTGGTCAATATTTGCATAATTTTACTTTCCCGCACTAGTGCCGGAAAGTGACACTTTCAAAACTAAACTACGTGCGGGAAAATGGGTTAAACGCACGGTCGTAGAACAAAATAATTTATAATCGATTTAATACGAAAATGTAGAAGTATACACATGCGGATTTACATTTTGAAAATAATATCCATATATTAACAGTTCTGCTCCTAGCATTGTTCTAAGCTAGTGTATAAATCTTAGAGTAGTACTACAAAAAGACGGCTAACATTCTATCGCCATACATATGTTTTCATCGATGACTTTCAAGGAATGGGAAGAAACTGTCGGTCTAGTCGGACAGTGTCACTGGCCAATAGAACTATTTACTTACAGGTGAAAAGAGAGGTTAGGAAAATTCCGACTGTTTTTTTTTTTGTAAATTTGGCACTGACGAACCATGATTTTCACAAAAAATATTGTTTTGAATTATATCTGTACGCACACACACAACTATCAGTTGAAAGCTTCAATAAACTAGGAACGTTGAAACTTCGTAGTAAAATTGATAGTAGAGTCCGTTTCAATAAGGAAGAAGCCACCTGAAGTTGCAGTCGATGCGCGACCTTGATGTCAAAACCAGCGCCATATTTAAAAATTGATATTTTAATCTAAATCAGTAGCGTAACGTTTTCACATTTTGTAGGGTAACACAAAATTAGAAGTATTAGAACCATATAAATAACTGCGAAGTGCAGCAGACTATATGAATCATTAGGAGAATTCAATTATTTTTGAACTAATGTATACTCTTCCATATATTTTACAACAACCTGAATGCCATGAGTAATATATTGGATTATTATACTTTCTTATTTGACTTACCGATGATTTTGTAAAGGAATTTGGATTTCATGTTCAGCTCCAGACTCCATAAAAGTTGCAACGTTTTTAAGAATCTGTCGGCCTTCACTGTGGATAACTTTTCTTTTAACACCAACCAGTTTTGTAGGAGGCATGGTTTTAGATCAAATAAAACACACAGCACTCACAAATAAACCAGCAGAACGTCTTAAAATATTCAAATATGAAAAATATTCGACAGTGAATGATTGTTTCAAACACAACACAATGTCAACAATTTAATTGCTGTCGGCATGAAACATCGCTTGTAACGCCAATGGCATGGAACGATCGCTCGACAGATTTTGACTAAGCGCAGGTCGGTACGCCAACTTCAGGTGGCTTCTTCCTTATTGAAACGGACTCTAAAATGGTTTGCGCCCTTTTCTCGGTGTTGCCATATTTCAGACAGACAAAATTATTAACACGCATTTGTTTCGTTTAAACCTCAAAAGTTTCAAACAAAAACATATTTTTATTATATAAACTAGTTAGGATAATTATTTTAAAGTAAGACATCTGGCGAAGGGTCGGCAAGTTAGAATGTGATGTAAATTTGGGTTCACTTTTAAATGTAAACAAATGTATATTTTTAATGTATTAATCTGAGGTATAAATCCTGAAACCCACGCTGGCAATTGAAATTTGACTAATTTCATATCGAATTCGTTGCTTGTGCTCCTCAGTATTGACAGGGGGAAAACATACACCCTGGTTACCAGCTACCCACAAAAAAATAAATCTAGGGAATTGCTGTCAGGTACTTTGGTAATGATGTTGCTGATAAAACGCGTTTGTTATTACTTTTTTGTGATAGTATAACATTTGTTTTAAAATATGTGTTAATCAGTTTTGTGGTGTTTTGTATGTAAGTATGTATTTGTTAATAACAATTTCAATAATGAATTATAAGTAAACATGTAATCCCGTACTGTTATTTTGATTTAACGGTATTCAGATGAAAATTGAAAAGTGAATGTTAACAGCCTCCGTCCGTTAAAATTTACTTGTTCAAACATTTTTTTTCAAAACTTTATTCTGCTTACAATAATAATAATTATAATAATACTAACTATTTACAAATTTGAGAAGTAATTTGACAATTGCTATTATTTGAAATTTCTATTCCATCGATGAGAGATTTACCACCTATAGCACCAGTATTTTAAGTTGTTGTCGGTGTGGCCTCATTACTACTAAATAGTTGTCTCGTAATCTTCCTTCTCTTTGAAATTGTATTTTTAATAAACGACTCCGCCATCGCAGAGGAGTTCCATCCTCCAAGTTGTTTTACCGATAGTAGAATGCCACCATTTTCTACAAGCATAGTAACCGAGGATCTGCGAAACGTGTGCCCTGTGTAGATCTGATTATTTTCCAACTTTCAGAATGCTGTAATGTTTTTGGAACAGCTCCATGAATGCCCGCAACTTGTTTTACAAATTTACCATTCCTATAACCAATGACGAATCGCCGATTGTCCAAATTTGAAGGTAGCAAATATACGTATTTTTGGTATAAACCCTAGAGTGATACTACAAAAATGTATTAATCTGAGGTATAAACCATAGGCATCAAAAGGAAGTCCTTCTTAGGGAATGATGAATACCCTTTGTTTTTAGTATACCTCAATGTAACCAAAACTATGGTACTGGTGATCAGAATCAGAATCATCAGACAAAATTTTTTGCTTTCTTTGGTGTGTATCCATCAAACTTTCGTCTCAAGAACAAAAATAATTATCCATATCTGAAAATACCATTTCTGTAGGCAATACTATCATATGGTGTACGATTTAAAATAACTAACCTTGAAATGTCAATGTCGTCATAAACTTTCAAAGCAAGTTTTAACATTGAAATCTTCGTCCACATTGAGTTAGGAGAATAAACCTCTAATTTTCCTTTCGTATAGGCTAATAATATATCATCATTAACCACCTTTACATTCTTGCTTATACGCCAATCTTCGAGATTTTCATATTCTTTTAGATATCGCTTTTGAGTTATTTTCGGCATTAAATCAACACATGATTCACCCAATATTTACAAAGAAATTTGATTTTGTTCCTCAATCTCTTCAATTTTATCCATGGTCGTAGTTAAAGCGAACTCGCGTACACAAAAAACTGACGTTGTTTATTATACAGGGTGTCCCACTATAAAGTAACACATTTTGACGGCTTATTACTCGAGAATGGAAAAAGATATCAACGAGTAGTTTTCGCTAAACTTCTTATATTTCCTTCAAATTTTTATTGACATAGTTGCCAAATGTATATTTTTTCCCGAAAGCGCAGAAAAAAAATGACCATTTTTGAAACGAAATTATCGGTTTATTTTAAATACAACACCCTATATTTTTTAATACCATCTGAAAGTCCCTTTCTTCCCCTTTCCAAAAATGTATTCATTATCGGCATATACTCAAGTTTTTAGGGAAAGATTTAATTTTTGATGAGACCATGTCAATAACTTCCAAACGTAAATTATCACATTTTAACAGCTTGGAAACGTTATAACTCGAAAATGAGACAAGGAATTAATGAGCGGCTTTCACTGAAATTCTTAGAAATGTTTAAATTTTTTATGACACCATTTTCAAGTCTCAAAAGTCGTCTAAAATTTTCGTAAGAAAGTTACTATAATCCAATCCCTACAAACCTTCAGGAGTTAAGAAATAACATAGTAAATGTTTTTAATACCATAACACCAGAAATGCTGCAAAATGCGTTCAGTAATTTTTGGATGAGATTAGGATTATGTAGAGATGCAGATGGAGGTCACATGCAACAACTTATTTATTAAATATAATTTTTTTTGTTTTGATGTGTTTTATGAAGTTATGTTTGGTTCCTTGTTGTTATATGTAAATAAAAATGTTTGTTTTAAATGTTTTCTTTCTTTCTAGTTTTCCCGATTCTGTAAATTGTTGTACCCAAGTTAATATCGATTTTCGTGTATAGGCGTATTTCTGTCAAAAATGGCTCTGAATCTTATCCTGGTCACTTTTATTAATTAACAAAAGTAACTTTCTTACGAAAATTTTAGACGACTTTTGAGACTTGCAAGCTGTTAAAATGTGATAATTTACGTTTGGAAGTTATTGAAATGGTTTCATAAAAAATTAAATATTTCCATGAAAACTTGAGTATATGCCGATAATGTATACATTTTTGGAAAGGGGAAGAAAGGGACTTTCAGATGGTATTAAAAAATATAGGGTGTTGTATTTAAAATAAACCGATAATTTCGTTTCAAAAATGGTCATTTTTTTTCGGTGCTTTCGGGAAAAAATATACATTTGGCAACTATGTCAATAAAAATTTGAAGGAAATATAAGAAGTTTAGCGAAAACTACTCGTTGATATCTTTTTCCATTCTCGAATAATAAGCCGTCAAAATGTGTTACTTTATAGTGTTAAGCTGTTCCATGACAACACGATGTTGGGATTTTTCTGTAGAATTACGAGGTACGTGGTTTGTTCTTTTCTCGGAATCAAAATGTAATCTTTCAGGGGGATTACGAAAAGTCTTGAACGACAAACCTCATCCGGTATTTCCTACATGGCCTTGTAACGTTAATAACTACATGATACTATCCTGCTCTAGAACATTTCCTCCAAACTATACCGTTTTTAACCTAATTTTTTTTGCATGGGAAAAAGTTAAGACAAAATATTTTTTTCATTACAATAATCGGTGAAGTATGCAACTACGTTTCATTTATCCATTTTTTGATCGTTGAAGTTTACAATTGTTTTCTGATATTTATCGATCCAGATAAGAGTAGTATTTTTTATTAGTGATACAAA
Source organism: Lochmaea capreae (assembly GCA_949126875.1). Taxonomy (NCBI): domain Eukaryota; kingdom Metazoa; phylum Arthropoda; class Insecta; order Coleoptera; family Chrysomelidae; genus Lochmaea; species Lochmaea capreae. The sequence continues at coordinate 7,437,743 of OX421397.1, forward strand.
ATAAGTAAATTCGTTGTATTCTGCTTTCATAAACGACACTTATCAATAATAACGTGGTAATAACAATGACAAAGTGTAACCTATAATTAACAAATAGTTATTTGTATGCTTAGGCCGCGAAATACCTTTTTAACGTACCGAAAGAATAGTTATCGCCGAGGCCGCTTGCGGCCGAGGCAAGATAATCTTGAGGCCGTTAAAAAGTTCCGCGGCCATGGCATACACACTATTTTTCGTGCAATCGTTAAAATTATTAAACTAGATAATTGTAAATAAATATATTATTGCTCTTTAATCAACAGCAGTTCAATTTATTTAACAATGTGTGCTATGGAAATGATATGTGTCAATATATACAAAATATTTTGACAGTTCTTGCTTCAACTTCTGGAGTGAATATAAGTAATAATACAAACTGTACAATTAATGTTAATATTTATCCTAAATAATATAAGTACTTATGTATTTGTTGGTATTCAATAAAAAATAATCCTTGTCTTTGTAGTATTTTAGAAATGTCAAATTTGGAAGTGATATTCAAATTTGGGAGTGACGTTTGGTTTCGCAGCCGCTGCTATGGGTAACGGCCGCGAAATTGAATTTCGCGGACTGTGTTGAGAACGCGAAATACTGACTTCGCGTCCGATTGCACGAAAATTAAATTTTGTAACAAATAGTTTGTTGTATTCCTCTTATTTTTTTGGGAATCAAACCACAATAAAGTTTTATATTTTTTTACACGCTCTTTATTAGCTTCACTTGTATGTTTGTTTGTATGTCTGTTTGTATGTCTGTAACTCTCCGCGGCTTCTGGCACCGAACGAATTCGATGTCGACATTCACTATGAGCGACAGTATGAATATTTTCGACAATCGAAAAGCTATACTTAAAATGCTGGACATACATGTTAGTCAAAAGAATTCACTTGGAAAAATATCAGTTGTAAATATCGAATATGAATTCGATGTCAACGCTTACTATGAACGATAGTATGAATAGTTTTTGATAGTCAAAAAGCTATACGTAAATGCTGGATATTCAAGTTAATTTTAAATATTTACTAAGAATAAAATCATTTGAATTATTGTAATTAAATTCATATTTTTTTTAAACTCAACAGCAAGTGCACACGTCAAGACTGGATTGGTTATCGAAGTAATAATTGTTAATTTTCTCTTCAAGTAGGAGCTAATTTTACAACTCTCCGCCCTCTGTTAGAAATTCGATTAACTATCTGCATCAACATTAAAGTTTAGAATTTCACACCTCAAATTTTATTGCGTTGTTGAAGAAGAATTTTACGTTCATGCATCCTCTGTTGGAAATTAATAATACTATCAACGAGAACTTGAAGAAAAAATCTATAGACAATAAATCGAACTAAAAAGTTAAAAATAAATATAGTTTAAAAAAACACGCTTTTAAAAAATATCGAACTAAAAAGTTGAAAATACTTTTAAAAATTAAATTATGACAATAGTACATAAACAATACTAGTTTAAAATTATTTTCAACTTTTTGGTTCGATATTTTTTAAAAGCGTGTTTTTTTAGGTTTTTTAAACTATATTTATTATTTCGACGTTTCTATCCGATAGGGACCAAAAATTATTTCTTTACTAGATTTAATCTTGACAACGGTAGCTGGAACGCTACCGAAACGTCGAAATAAAAAAATAAAAAACATTATTGTGGTTTGATTCCAAAAAAATAAGAGAAAAAATAATAAGTAATGCCACAAGGAACTTACAGAAGATAAATAGTTTGTTACCTGATACAACTTGATTATATGAGGATGATCCAATCTTTTCATTATATCAACTTCCCTATACACTTTCTGAAGATTGCTGGCATCCAATTGACTCTTATCAATTATCTTAATTGCAACCTGCAACAAAAAGAAAAACTTGTTATTACCGATTCTAGTTTCTCTTACTATAGCAATGATATAAAATTACTTAATTCTGTGAAAGGGAAAATACTTCATAATAACTAATATTACAGATTAAGTGAAAATTAATTATATTTATCCAAGAAAGTGTAAAAGAAATAATGAATAGATAAATTATATATGATTAATTTTGGTAACAACAAAAGTTGTAGTTGCTAACGAAGGATAATTACTTTTACAAGATGTACAAGTAAGTTACGCTCAGTTAAGGCCAAAAAACCTTTGTATGAGGAACTGTAAAAAACTGGATCAGAGAGCAATATCGTGGGTTAGTTCCAGCAACGGATATTAATCCGGGGATGGAAAGTCAAAAAATTTACGTAACATCATTTTTTTCCGAAATTGATTAGTACGAGGATATATTGAAAAATTCTTAGCCTACTATAGAACAAAAGTTCAATGTCAAAATATTTTATTACCCAACATATTCTCCTCTTAATTGAATACATTTATTACAGCGAACCTGCAACGTCTCTAGACCTTTCAAAAAAAATGTTTCTTTTTGCTCTGCAAACCAGACCTCCACAGCTTTTATTACCTCCTCCTTGGAAGAAAATTTACGACCTTTTAAACTTTTTTTCAGTTGAGGAAAGAGATGATAGTCGGACGGAGTCAAATCTGGTGAATAAGGGGGGTGTTCTAGGAATTCAAACCCTAAATCACGAATTTTTTGCATGGTAACATGAGATTTGTGTGCAAGGGCGTTGTCCTGCAAAAACAAAACACCTTTGGATAGCTTTCCGCCTCTTTTTTCTTTAATTTTTTCCCGTAGAGTGGTCAGTAATGTCGAATAGTAATCTCCAGTTATTGTTCTACCCTTATCCAAAAAATCAATCATGATTACTCCATGGCAATCCCAAAAAACTGAAGCAAGAACTTTTCCAGCAGATTTTTGGACACGAAACTTCTTAGGTCTTGGAGAACCAGAGTGTCGCCATTCCATCGATTGTTGCTTTGTTTCTGGATCGTAGAAATGTACCCAAGTCTCATCCATAATAACAATTCGGTTTAAAAAGTCTACATCGTTTTCAAATCGAGCACAGATCGAACGCGATGCTTCTACCCTTGCACGCTTTTGGTCAACATTCAAACATTTGGGGATCCATTTTGCAGCAATTTTTCTCATGTCCAAATTGACGTGAACTATATGATGAACGCGTTTGTATGAAATATTCAGTGCTTCAGATATCCGTTTTAGCCCAATTCGACGGTCAAAATCATGTCATGAACTGCATCGATATTTTAGGGGACTGACACAGAAACTGGATCGCTCATCATCTTCAATAGAAAATTTACCTCTTTTGAAGCTTGCAGTCCAATTTTTCACGGTCGCATACGAAGGACATTGATCACCAAGGATATCTTCGTAAATCTGCATCTTTTTTCTTTTAATTTATTGTGTAACTCTGGTTTACTTTTTTGACGTCAAACTTCACACTGACACTTCTTTCGTGATTAAATGGCAAATTATATAATATAGATTAAAAATGTATTATACGATTATATTTTTGGGGTGAACCCAAAGGTTATTTAAAATTAGATAGAATATCTATATAATATGCTCGTATTTTTAAAAACTGTATAGTAATTATTGTCTATGTCATTGTGAGAAACAATTTTGTAAGTATTACCGAGAAATGCAAAAAACAAATGTAAGGAAGAAAACAGGCAATAAATAAATTTATTTCTGTAAAATCTCCCAATAAAAACAGGAAAAAGGAACGAACAAACGGATAAGAAAGGTAAACTGAAATAGCATATATGTGATGAAATAATATGCAAAGTCTAAGCTTCATCATTGACAAAATCATCTTCATCATCATTGTGGAAGTCCGATTCATTCAGATCTATGATAACAGGACTGCATTTAACGATAACAGCGACATTCCAGCACCTCTTTCTCTTGAAAAGTAATTAATCAACTTCAAAATTAAACTTTGCTCTTCCTTATTATACAGGGAAGGCATTTTGACAATGACAAATTAATTGAAAAGTGCGAAAATTACCAAAAATACTGAACAAATCAAAATATGACAACTGAACTGTCAAAAGTAACAAATAAAATTTACTTCGACATTAGTTAAAGAAACACGTCAATGACGGTATAATTCCGTCTCATCTATTTCATGAATGAGAGATAAAGCTGGACAATGTATTACGTAACGGTAAAGGACGGTTAAACAAACTCTAGCAATGACCGGTGAGTAATCCTGTTTCTTTCTTAGTATATCGTTGATCACCAACTTCAAGGGTTTTTTGACCAGGAATTTGATGCGTTCCAGCTCAAGTACGTGGCTTCTGTATTTTGATTCAATCCACCGAGTTATACACCCCCGTATTACAGTTTTTGATGTCAGTTACTGGTTCGAGAGCATTGAATTCCGTTTCAGGCCCTTTCATTGCAAGGGTGTCTGTCATTAAGTTGTCCTTTGTGTCCTGGAATCCACGTTAGCTTATTGTGTTTGGTTTGGGTCTATTTCTTGTAATCTTCTTATGTTATTTTAACGACAATTTAATTCATGTATAAAAAATCCCATTAGCCGCGTGATGTTGTCATTATGACAGCGAAAAAAGTTTGCCGTAACTTTTCCAGCGACAATAACGGAACCTAACTTTTGAAAGCATGACAACCAGCATTGTAAACAAATTTTTGATGACGTTATGTCAATTTTTCTTAAACTTGCGTTGTCAGAGAAGTTGTCATTTGTGGAAATGTCGCGATTTGGAGAGTCTTCGAGTGGTGAAATTGAAAAAGCCGTCAATGATAATGTGCCTCGCAATACTGTGAATTCAACTACATCAATTTGGCGACAATTTGCGATGTTTTATTTGGAAAAAAATATGAACTCATTGCAGAAACTTCCACTGAAGAGTTAGCTTCTATTTTATGTGACGGGGAATTCAACATGAAGAAGAACAATGGAGAATATTATAAAGAGAGTGCAGTCAAAACGATTTGGAACACTTCAGCAAAAATGTTACAAGAGAAGTACTTTAAGGATTATAAAAGAATTTTTAATCCGTTTACGGACATACAGTTTGTTGATTTACATATTCATTAAATTGTCTTACCGAATTACAGTCTAGCTTTTTTTTGAGTCGAAGTTAACTTGACATTTTATAATTCGAATTTTGTTGCCAACTCAAAAAACTGCCAGGCAACAAAATACTTATTGATACATGTCAAGTTTACTTCGACAAAAAAAGCTCTCGTGTAATTATAAGTGAAAAACTTTACAAACAATTGCCATGACCAAAAAAGTAATTAAGAATATTTTGATCCTGATTTTTTCAATCGAACATTGATTAAATATAGCATGTTCTCACAAAACAAACTATAGATCCGAAAATAACTTTAATACTTCACCGCTACACAAGGTTAAAAACTTATCGGCGTTTCTGATGTTCCATGCACCGAAGATTTGACGATATCAGTGTCAAGTCATTAAAAATGTCTTTATTATCCATAAAAACATTAATTTTTAGATTAGATTATAATAATTATGCGTTTAACTATAATATTAGAAAATTTTATAGCAGAATTGTATCCCACGTTAAATACTACATGAGGAGGCAAAATATTACAAGTTTAATATATTTGAAGAGATAGTCAGGAATAAGTTTACACCCAAAAAACATAAAAATTATTCAATATATTGAAGTTAGACCTGCAAAATATTAATCAAATGAAAATAGTGACAACAAATTTTAAACACTAAAAGCTCCCAAGTGATGAACAAAAAAATGTGCACTTGCTCCTGATTAAGTTCACTTCACTTCACCCTACGTTATATGTCCGAATGAAAAATCCGATTTTATTATTTCGCCTGAAAGCAAATAATCTCAATAAACATATAAACCCCATTAAAAGGAAATACCAAAAATCTACCAATGATGTGTGTTTGAGAAAGTTCAGAAAATTACGAAACAATATCCAAGGTCTGGCGACAGAAGTTCAAGAAAAATATTAGGTCCACATCAAACAAAGATAATGAACTGAATCTGTTGGCTTCTCTCCAATTCTCCTTCAGTTCAATGCCAACAGTGGCTTATCAAGGACAGGGTATTTCTTTAACAAAAATAAGAAATAGTAACTTGTTTTTGGAAACATTCAATTATCAGAATCCTAACTAATATTCAACAGCTGGTAGGAAACATGTGAAACCACTAGAAACAACGCTCTTAACGGTCTTCCATCTTGCTTGCTTTATGTGTCAATGTATAATTTCCCTTTGCTTATTTGACATTATCCTGTCATTTGATTTATTAATAATAACTTGGTTAGCTGATAGTAGATTTGACTCTCTAGATCTCCACAATGAGTTTATTTGGTTTGCTTTCTGTGAATGACCTGTGCATTGCGATAATATTGTCCATTTCACCTCAATCTAAGTACAATTTTCCTAAGCTAGTTGATACATTGCAGCTCCTAGTAGTCTGGCTCGACAGCAAGACAGCACAGAATGTGTTTTCGATCAGCCCCATTCTGCCCAGATGATTTTATGATGATTCTGGTTACAAATCTATGTTAGAAATTCCAATTACAAATGACAAAATGTACGTGGGACTATGAATTGAGTTGTAATCAACACCTACATTAAATAATTTAAAATATATGATAGCCCTCAGCTTGCCTGGAAGAATGCTGGGAAAAAAACTGGAAGCTACCATCAAAAATGATCATAGGTCTATATACCGGATGAAAGAATATATTTCTGTGGTGAGCAAAGTTTTAACAGGCTAGGGCTATTCAAAAGAAAGTCTATCGAAGGAAAGTCTGCCTGTCAGGTGCGGGAACAACAAAGATAACCCCAACAGCTTGCTGAAACTAACTACAGTTTATGTCTACAACAAGACGCAGTAAGATCAGTGCCCATTAGCAGATTGCACCTTAAGATGTATAAAAAGCTATACAAAGAATAGAAGCCAACCTCATAATGGAAATTCCATCAGAGATTTTTCCCAAGGATATCTTCAAAAATAACTTCAAGAAAGTTGTAACAGGTAGAGGAACATGGAACTATATTGTAAAACAGGGCAATGAATAGACAGATCACAAACCCGAGGAGCAAGATGTGCTTCTATTGGTCCAGAACCTTTATGACAGCAAAAACGCTGCAAAAACCACACCACATATAGTTTGGCAAGTTTATCTGAAGCTACGCGACATCGGTAAGGGGCGAGGAAACATCGCGGATATCTGTCAAAAACGTATCAATGGCGTACGGTACCTATTTTTATAAAAGTATTAAACATAATAATTAGTATTATATAATAATTATATATAGAAACTGATTTTTGCTTTGCTTTAAAGGTAAGGTATTTTTCAAAACACGGTATTTGTTAAAAACAAATAATGTTAAGAATCGTACTTGAATTTAATATGGATACGAAATAGTTCAAAATCTGACACTGACAATACCAACACCACTGGATAATCAATGTCAGTCAATTGACAAAGTGAGAGGGAAGAACAAACGCCCGCGCTTGCCAATAGGAAGTCAGCTGGTCGCTAAGCAACGAAGGCCTTTCGATAAATTTCACCAATTGAGTTAGTTCGGAGGGCGTGAAAACTATGGATAGATCTTGAAGAAGCCCATAACAAATTTGGAAAAGTGTTCATCTTTTAATATTCATAAATTAAAAAAATAATGTTAATAGACAAAATCCAAGAAAACAAGAACATTAAAGAATTAACGTTTAATCATATTGTTAATAATAAAAAGTCCATAACGTGGCAATATCGAATGTTTTCGACTGCATTCCTTTCACGGCTTCGGATAAACTTGCCAAACTATAGTTTCAGACATTTGCCTAGGATATATTGAAATTTTCGTTTGACCGTCTTGTATCTATTTCAGATATAATGTACAGTTATACAAACCATTTTAAAAAAATTCTACCAGTAGCAGTGAGATATAAAATTAACTCAACATTGTAAATTATCAAGTAATTGAATTATCACCTCTAAAACTGTTTGTACCCTGACAATATTCTACGGCTAACAATCATTACATCTATTGTGCCGTTTATCAAATACAGGAACGATTTTTTTTTTCAAAATGGCCTTTAATATTGCCTTCCTCTTTCCATGGTTCCAATTTAAATCTGAACACGTCGTCTTGTTATTGAGTTTTTTGTTTGAAGAACAAATAAAAACTACAATTTTCTCCTCGTTTTTCGTATACCAATTTTTATATTGGAAAGTTTTAGATTTTATTAAGGAAAATGAAATGCCCGATTTCTTTGTTGAAGAAGCTGCTAAAACGAATCGATTTATATCGCAAAATATTTTCTGAAAAACTCTTGTTACAGTTGCGGCCAAAGAAAATGGGACAGTTGTTACCTAGTGTGAATGTGACTTTTCCGTTTCTGGGAAAAATGAGATAGTTGTGTCGTATATTTAAATGATAATAACACTTAAGTGTAAATAATATTGTTTTTCATTATTAAATAACGAAGGCTACTAAATAGTATTTAATTTTCAATAAAAAACAACAATTAATATTTAGTAATCCCGCCATTATGCTCTATGACTTCTCTTAATCTACTGATCATCGATCTATATAATGTGGAACAATATTCTTCAGTTATTTTCTCCCAAGCATTATTTATAACTTCCAACAAACCTACAACGTTTCTTTGTCTTACATTTGCCTTTCGAATTTCTCTTACTAACATTGCCCAAACATTTTCTACTGGATTCAAGTCTGGGCTTTTACTACACCAGTTGAGAACATTAATATTACGTGCCCGAAACCATTCGGTCACTAAACCAGAGTTATGCACTGAACAGTTATCTTGTTGGAAGATAAAATCATTGTTAGGGAAAAGAATCTCAACAGAAGGAAGCATAACATTTTCTAAAATTCTGATATATGCTTCACTATTAAATCTTTCGCCAATATGGCATAGACCTCCAGATCCCTGCGTAGATATCCATGTCCACATATTTACAGAAAAACGACCACTTTTATTTGTGAAATTGACATAATTCTCGTCAAACCGTGTATTCGGAGGGCGATAGACACGAATATTGCCGCTATATATTTAACGATTGGAAAACCTTTTCATCCGTAAAAATAACACGATTCCAAAATTGTTCGTCATAAGCAATATGCTCTAAAGCAAACCCCATTCTTGCTTCTTTGTGACTATTGTTTAATAATAGTTTCTTTGCTGCTGCGTGGCATTTCAACTCAAGGTCAGTAAAATTCTCGACGATTCTGAACTGTTGTAACCAACCTTTTATATTCTCACATTCTTTCAAAGAAGAAGGAAACAAGATTTTGAGAAACACCACTCCTCTAAATAATATCATGGATAAGTATTTTGAGTGAAGAGCTTTTAACAAAAATATAAAACAGTAGAATTGAATAATAAAGAGCAATTTACTTGATGACAGTAGTTAAAAATACGAGCAGTTTCGGTGAAAGCGCCAGCTTTAAAGGCACTCATCAACAAAATCTGCACGATTAAGCTGCAAAATAAGTAATGGTCATAGCGTAAGAGCACCGATATCATTTTAATATTAAATTTTGGTCATAATAATGTAACAAATTGACTTGCAATATTACGAAAATATTTCATTACATCGCATTATTGCATCAAAACTTACAATGGGTGTATACTAATTTCGCTAATGGTACGTGAAAAAAAAATTGTATACTTTATATTTTCATTGCCAATATTAACCACAAAAGAGATGCTTCGATTCGAAATTTGTGTTAACATGTTCATTTGCACAACTATGTTACTTTCTTAAAAAAACCTTCCATTGAATCAAAATAGAATTGAAATAAGGACATTATTCAATATCAAATTCTGAAGAAGAATGAGTGGCCAATAATTTCAGCTGAAATTAGAGAATGTTTGTTCATATACGAATCGTAATGGTTAAAAAAATAATATAGCACGAAATACAAGTAGAAAAGAGAAACAATTGACCCATTTTGGCTATACGTATTATGTGATAATACTAATACCAGTAGTCGTGTATGTATAACACTGTGTTGGATGGCACTATTGGCACCCATGGCACGTGTCATATTTGTCATTACTATGGTAGACAAAGACAACACAGAAGAATGCAATTGTGATACTAAACAAGGTGCAAAGACATGCCCGTCTCACTATTGAATATAGAATGAGAAGTAAAGAAACTGCATCTCGTGATAATGGGAGCAGCTAGGATGGGGTTATTTAGGCTGAAAAACAGTTAGGATACATATCCCTTGAGGGCATCGTAAATGAAATCATTTTTGATATGAAATATATATGGCTACTAAATTTTTTCCCGGTCTTATATATGAGGTAGAAATTCCTCAGAAAAAATCTGGCAAGAACCAAGCGGACTTGGGCTTCGCCAAAATGAAACCTGGTTCACTGATTGTCGAATACAGAACTGACACTTATAAAAAAAGGATAATAACTGACAGGCAGGCAGCCCTTGCTGTCTTAAATACTCGCAAGGTTACATCCACCAAATGAACAGGCAGACCGCACTGCTGATGACCTCGCGAGGTTCAGGAAGAGGTTCAGCAACAATATATGTTAAACCAGATGCAAAACAAAGAAAGTATCTCAGCTGCAGACTTTGTGGCATAGATATAGAGACTGTATCCCATAACCTATCCAACAATGAAGCACTGGACTCCAAGAGGCCAATGTCCCATCTACAAGACACAGCACACATTCAATAGACATATTCCGTCTACTGGATGATACGGGAAGAACTGGTTAGTTGAACTAAGTGTAGAATAAGCCTGCAGGATGCAGTGCTTCCGGTATATAAATTATCGTTTTTCCCTAGTTTCTGTTCGCAATTGAATATAATTATTTATATGTATTTATATGGAATAATGGAAGGTTAATTCGATTTAGAATAATTTTTTTTAGTTTGTTTTAAATACAAAAACAATTTCCCATGAAACACACACGTCAAACTGTAATGATAATAATTAGTTTCCGCTTGAAATAATTCAATTATTATTTATATTATTCAACAGTTCTTGACCACTCGCGCACTACTTCAATTCGAACAGAAAAAAAGTTATTAGCTGAAAAATGTCTAGATACGTCGTATGGAACGAGCCAATTACAAAGACTTAACGACCTTTTATAGGTATTTGACGTCAGTTATGACGCAAGTTGCATTTATTTCATTTATTTGTCTACTGTTCGTATATTGAGAGTGAACCTGTTCAATTGTTATTACTTTTTTTTATTTTGCACTATTTTTAGTTTGTTCTTGTAATATGTAAATAATGTTTGACGATATATGTGGTCAATTAGCGAGTCCTTGACTCGAAAATAAGATCCCAGTATTTGTTTCAAAATTTCAAGGACAATTTCTATGTTGAATGTGTGGTGGGTTTTTTTAGATGGCGTCGAATACGATGACTTACATATTTATTACGTGAGTCTGTATGGGGAAATTTGATGCAAATGAAGCTTTTGTTATCCTCAATAGACAACAATGTAAGAATTTTTAATTAAACGTAAGCCTAATCTTTAAACACAGATGTTTGAAAGAGCTATGAACACCAACGAATTTAGAATCGAAAAAATTTACCCACATTAATTAATAGTTTTATTCGAATAAGACCAAATAAAAAACTAAACAATAAGATTGCAAAATATGATCTGGACAAGTTGAAAGAGACTCTATTGTAGGCATGGAACAGGAAACAAAGGAATTACTGAACAGGAAACCGCAACTTAATGACAAACATTAAGAATGGCGAAATATTGAAACAGCTCTAAACTAGTCTTGTTTTATAGATCTCTTAAGGAGAAAAAAAAAGTTCCGAACTTTTTTACTGTCAACCCCTTATTTTCACTCAAATCCCACACTTCTTACCTTGTTAGTCAATTTTCCGCTGCGACTTCAGCGGTCAGGGTAAGTGCCCGCGCATTTTGGAAAATGCCCAATATGAGAGGGCAGCGTGATAAAATTTTTTGAAATATTCAAATAATAGTCCGGGCATTATGTATAATGTGTGTCACCTATGGGGCAGAGTAATTAAAACGTGATTAAGTTCATTTTTATTCGTTATGTTTGTGTCACGTGATTTGAAATGATTATTGGCGCGTGGAATACAAATTATTTGATATTTTTCCGTGAAGGGGAAGATAATGATTGGATAATAATTTTCAATAATAACGAAACCTTCCCCTACCAAACCTTTTTCGTATTTTTAGTCAATTTTTGAAGAAAACAATAAGCAAATAAAAAAAACCTGTCAAATATACAGAGTATTATTATATTGCCCGAAAACTAAATGACAATATTCACAATGTCTAGGCAATGTGATAAATAAGGAACTTCAAATTATAATTAATTACCTCGCCCTAATTAGCTTTTCATTATTCATGCCCCAATTTATTACTTGGTCCATAACATATACACCTCTCGATAAAAATGCAATAGAATCACGACCTTGGTGACGTAAACGCAACTTTATTTGGCTTTACTATAGATAAACATCGCTCTACTAATGAATTTTTATAGCTTTACAAATTCTGATCATGTATACGTTAGATAGTAAAGGTAACCATATTTTTTAATCACTTAGCATGAAAATAAATATGTCAATTACCTTGATTGTAGCAGTAACAACAACGCTAAACAAATATTTGACAGTACTTGATTTTACATAAAACAAACGTGATAATCATGATATTGTTATTGTTGAAGAAACAATGACGCAAGATTATTGTTTAAATACAATAACAAAAGAAAAAAATTTAGAACAATATTTTGTAAATATTTAAAAAGTGTTATACACCTGATAAATCACTACCACCCTCGTCCTTTTAATCCTGTGTCTACTTTTCCTACTCAGGGTAAAATTGGAAATTCAGCGTCCATGATTAAAAAACAACAATATGAAAATACATAGTAACTGCGTATTTTACCATTTTTGTGGTCGACAATTTAGGTTATGTACCGATATTCCTGAACAGTACTGCCCAGTAAATTTTGTCATTCCGATTTTACTGAAATTCACTGGTAATGATTTGGCGCCACTTTTCAAGAGACCCTGTTAGAGGCTAAATACAGTTGGTTCGGTGGATCTTTTCCCATGCGTCATCATTCATATACAAACGCAATACATCAATACATTCAGTAACACGTAGGTCGTAGATTGATGGTTTAATTAGAATGTGGCTAAAATGACGGTGAACGTTAGTTATTATTGTATGAAGCTGGTGTAATAATATTTACTTACCACAATAATTCGAACACTCAGGTATAAGTTAGTCGTTATAACAACTGTTTTTGAAATAAATTTATATACAAGGGGCAAAAAAATGGACAAAAATGTAGAATAAAAATGTAAACAAAGTCTTTCGTCTGTCAATGTACAAATTCAAGTTTAAACCACAGAACTTCTGTTGTGTGGGTTACACCTATCGTCGACATTCATCATATGGCTATCTCTGTTTGTTATATTATGTTGTAATGGAACAAACGGTTTCATTTCGAGGGTTTAGATTCTGTGAGTAGAAACGAGACGTACTATAAAAAGTAGTATGTGAATAATTTCATACATGGGAAAAGATTCACCGAACCAACTGTATATACTGATACTACTGTTACAGAAGTGGTCATGCACTCCCAGTAATTCTTCCCCAAATTGGAATAAGTTAGGTTATGTATTTGTTGAGAGTAGGTGATCTGTGGTTGAGAGCGTTGAGACAGACAAATTGTAAGCAAATATGAAACAATCATGTCACAGTACACAGTTAGAATAACGGAACACCACTTTCTCGTATTTAACTATATGTTTTATGGTTAACATCAACTTGATACTGGCAGCTAGGATAGCCCAAAGGTTTGTCTGACAGCTAATGCAAACTGGCCGTTGATGCACACTTTGGCCAACAGCTAAAATTTAGCCCAAGGCTACAATATTTAACCGAGCATTGATAAACCTGCCCTAAGCCCTACTAGATCTTTCCAGTAGTCTTCTCTTTTTTCGACCTTACCTATTTCTTCCAATATTACATTGGAGCTGATTGCACAAAAGGGTTCCGGTCTTTGCTAGTTCATCTGCTATTTCATTCCCTTCTATTCCAGTGTGTTCTGTAATCCACAGTAAGGTGACTATATTGTTCTCGACCAGTTCATTGAGTTTGCCTAGGCATTACACACCATTTTAGAAATGATCTAATTACACAAGAGCTCTATGCTTTAATGGTTACTTCACAATCCGACATTATGATAATCATTTGCTCTTTATTTTTTTATATACACTTTTCTATTGCGTTAATTTCTGCTCGATACTCCCAAACTACCGGAGTATTTGGTTCCCGGCCCAGCCTCTTCTCTTATTTTTGAACCACCTTTATACCATTGGATGCTATTATTACCAAGTCTGGTACGTATCTTATTCGTTTTTATCTCATTAAAATGTTGTGAACGTGAAGAGGAGAACTGTTCTATATGATGGTAATCTTCCCATATTTATCTATATTTACTAAAAGAATCTTAACAGTAATCTTTAGCATGACAAAATATACTTTCTGGTTTTACAATTTTGATCAACTTCTTTCGTATATCGAATGTAGTGAACTACTTTCCTGTTAAGTATTTCCATTTATTTCGTTTGTTCACTTCGCAAATCGTTATCACTTTCCTTCCGTATATTTGTGTGATATTAGAAGATCAGGATGCATTTTATTGAATAATCGTCCAATTGCATGTAGTCTGCTTTTAGTAGAACTAACAACTTCGGCTTAGTGGTATGCCTCGTTTAAAAGAAAGTAATATATAGATGGGTAAACGTAATGCATTTGACACAATTTACAGCAAAAACTAGATGGTTGAACTAATGGAGAGAAAGAACGGTGGAAGAAACCGTTAGTAAAAACGCAAATTCTACATATAGACCAGGGTCGATAATTTTTGAAACCAAAAAAAATTACAGTAGGATGAAACCCATTAGAAAAGAAGGGGAATATGATAAAAATGGAAGAAAAAATAAATTATTGTGAATTATTTGATTTAAAATATTTATTTTTTCGCCTTATCTCAACTTAATATCAAAAAAGCACCCTAATTTTAAATCGAAAATTCTCGCGGGAAAATTTCAGCTGTTTCCAAAAAGTCGGGGGGCTTTTTGTTCGTTGAAATCTCTACTTTCTGATGGTGTAAAAAAAATATACATTACTATAGTGAATTTCCTCAGAAAATGCAAAAAAACTCAAATTCGAAATTTTTTTTTTAATCACTATGTACAATTCCATCAAAAAAATGTGATTGCTGCAATTTTTTTAGTTAAAAAGTTTATTTATTAAATTTGAATTACATTCATGTCATAGAAAATCTCATAAAATATAAATATACATGTAAATCGTACTATTGAATTTAGATACTTAATTCTGATGATTCTGTTAATCTTGTTATTTATAAATACCTTATCTGAAATTCTAATCAGTTACTCATTAGTTTTTGTCTCTTTGAAGGCATTTCTTCATCGTTAGATTCGACAAACCTTTCCAACTCTAGTTGATCGTCGAAATCTTCAAGACCATCATCTTCGTCTCCAATGTTATTTCCAGTCATGCATTGGTTCTCCATCCACAATTTCATCTGAATCATTTACTTCCTCGTAGATTTTTTCTTCCATATTGGAGCAATTTTCAGAACCATGACAATTAGTGCATTTTAAACCAAGTTTTCGGCTGCCACATTTTAAACTGTTACATCCAGTTTCACATCCCTAGCAAATAGTTTTGAGCAATACTTCCGGAATTAAATCCTTTTCTGTGAATTTGGGCATAATGCCACGTTGATGTTGCTTCCAGTCCCGATCTGTTGCTGTCAATTCGTTGCCCAACCAAGTTTGAAGCTGATAATATGCTCTGTAACAATGTTGTTCTACTGCTCCTTCTGTGGGTGGGAGGTTTGCCAAAATGAAGGATGATTTAATTTTTGCCAATTGATATTTTTAATTGATTCAGTGTTATTCTTTCTTTTTTACATTTATAAATAGATTTTATTAATTGTAATCAAGTTTTTTTATATATTTTCTTTACTTGCATCTTTCTTATAAAAAACATCGGCCAAATTTTTCAAACTTTTTCAAAATATTGTAGATGTCTTATTAAATATTAACTTTATTAACTTATTTGTTTGTTAATTATAGATAGTACTATATTTCAATTCGCAATTTTTTCGTTTATCAATGTAACATGAAATCTTACGTTTTTTGAGTAATTAAAGTGTAAATTTTAATAAATAGCTAAACATTGTACAGAATGATTAAAAAAAATTTCAAATTTGAGTTTTTTTCAATTTTTTGTATGTTGTGAGAACATTTAATATAGTAATGTATATTTTTTTTGCACCATGAGAAAGTAGAGATTTCAAGGAACAAAAAGCTCCTCGACTTTTTGGAAAAAGCTGATATTTTGACGCGAGAATTTTCGATTGAAAATTAGGGTGCTTTTTTGATAATAAGGCGAAAAAATGAATATTTTAAATCAAATAAATTACAAAAACCAAAAACTTGGTTATTTGAATTTTACACCTAAATTTTGAGGTTATGTGAAAAAATTGTTAAAACAAAAGTTGTAGATCTTTTTATTACCTACAACTTTGCTATTTAAATTTTTTCCATATGACTTGTAGTTTTGCCGGAAATCGAGATAAACCAAATTTTTACCCTTAAAAACGCACCCCCTCCCACTTCCCGAACTCGGATCGACCGTAACTTATTTTTCCTTTCATTTTTATCATATTCTCCTCCTTTTCTAATGGGTTTCATCCTACTGTAATTTTTTTTCATTTTTTACCATTTTTGAAGACTTCGGCCCTGGTCTAATATTGAAGATTGCACATAAAGAACTGCTTCAGCTACAAGTAGAATTATTTCCGCTCTTTGATCTATCAGAGATAACAAATTAAAGGTGATTACATGTATTGCGTTTATTGTACAAAGATTCAGTTCAAGTGTCTGGGCTGTTGGGCACAATCCAAACATATGAATGAATGTCTTGCCTTTATATCATTAGTATACCATTTTTTGAGACAGTCTGAAGCCAGGGGTTCACCAAACTGGGTTAGGCCAACGACAGTGTAATGTCTACGAAGTATTGCAACCACTTCAAAATGTTATAATGAAGTGTTATGCAGCAAAAATACCACATATATGCTAAGCTACTGTAGAGACAATCCATCCCTCTTCTTAGTGTTATTCCAAAGATGTCAAAGGGTAATTATACTATTTCATAACCATACGAATTGTAATATTTTGCTTATCATTCATTTAGATTAGTGGAAACATCTACTTCTCTGGCGCATCTGATTCCTCACGGTCTTCATGACGATTCAATTTATGTTTGTGATGTGCCACTTAATTGCGATCAATTAGATCGTATACATTTCTATTTTAATCCAGTAATTTCAGTGAAAGAAATTGTCTTCACTATATAAAAGAGTTGCAAGAATTTGTTATCGTTTTTGTTTGTTGTTTCACACCAAATTAAAAATAGATGCGATAGCGGTCTGCACTAGGAAATTATTCAAGGTCAAAGTCACAAAAATTCGTTTTTGGTTTAGCTATGAAGTTAATTAATGAAATATATTTCATGTAATCAAATTAAAGCAGAAAAAATAGTGTTTGCAGCTCGCATTTAATAATGGCTACTATAAGTCTATTTCGGAAAGGTATAGAATAATAAAATGGGGAATTCCGTCCAGTTCGGCTCAATTTCGGTGTCGGCCATAGGCGTAGGTCTTGAAATAGTATTGTTTGTAGTATTAAAATTTCAAGTAATTGCGTAAGAGAATTGGGAAAAGTATGTTTTCTGGCCTGAAGTGTCAATATCGAAATATTGTGTAGGGATTACTTAGGTAGTAGATTATACAGTTACGTTTTGCGTTTAACAGGTACCGTTTAACCTTCCATTAGTGCCTCTGCCTAATTCCAACCCTATTTCAGATTCTGCTTAACCATGCGACGAAAGGTGCCTTACCCAAAATTTGTAGACCTTTATAAGTATATTTGTTTAGTTTAACGCATCAGTATTTGCTGTTAAGCCGTAAATAGTGTTCACATTATTATAAGATTAGTAATAAAATGGCGACATTTACACCAACGAAAAGATGTTCCAATAATTCTCCACTATCAGTGAATGAAAAACTTATTATTTTAAATGTACACGATTGCATAAAATACGAATAACCGAAATTTACTGTACAAGAAACTGTCGACCGATGTTCCCGAATGACTGGAGTTGGAAAGTCCACCGTTTTTAAATTATTGCGGGGGAGAAAGATAGCACTACCTGCACTTGATAAAAAAGAAAGAATTTTACAATGAAATCAATGCCAAACTATGAAAGTGGCTTAAATATTCGTTGGGTCACTCTGTGCTCCCTTTGCATACCTAATGAGGTTTTATTACCCTATACCTTTCTGAAATAAACTATAGACCTGGAGGATGTTCGGACGATTTAAACTCATTTCTGTCATCTACAGATACCTCTACACTGTATTTATGATCTGCATTTTCGTAAGTCAGGCAATGAAAATATGATAGTTTATAATTAACAAATTAACTTCAACTGACATGCTCATCCAATAACTAGGTACACTTGTCATTGTATTCGTTCATTTTTAGTTTTTTTATACATTTCCAGCCCCCCTGGTTCATGTCAAAATATCTACAATAAATAAATAATAATAATAATTTATTGTTCGAGTCAACAACAAAAAATTTCATGTTTATTTGACTGAAAACCTAAAATTGACTGAACTATTTGGTTATTTCCTTAACAAGCCCACATAATCGCTGCACCATTATTGACATATTCCTCCAATTATAAAAGATATTACTTATAATCGTTATTTTCGTAGTTGTGGACTTGGCCAAGACTATGTGCATATTTGCTGTTCCAGAAAAAGCATAATTATTCATTTTACATCGTTAACAGGCTAAACAATAATCAATTTTTGTCAGAACACTGACAAGTCAACGACAGTCATCAATCAGCGTCTATTTATTTTTGGGTGTTAATTTTAAAACATACAATGGGCTGTACCTAGTGAACGGAAAGAGATAACAAAAAAAATTCAAAACCGTTTCTAGGGTAGAGAGGGGGAATTAAAATGACTTGAGAGAGATCCAACCCCCCATCAACCCCCTATGCATACAAAAATTTAAATAGCAACTCCCTACTTGTGATACGTCGTGGGAAAGCCCGTAGAAAATACTTTTCATCGGTCCAAGTACCAATTATACAGGGTGTGACAATAAAGCAGGAAAATGTATTTGATAATAATTAATTGTGGATAAGATACTATCAAAAAATTATAAAATTCAGCAAACCCTACAAACTTGACGTGCTCTTCCAGAAATTTTAATAAATAAAATGAAACAGTAGCCAATTTGTAAAATATTAATTATTAAGAACTGAAGGTTATACGTAAATGTATGTTTTTTTTTAATTAATAATTTATTTTTATTTAAATAAATCGCAAAACCAAAAAAAAACGATGAAGTATGACTATTTCCCAAGGTAATACAACTTAAGTATTTGTAAAAAGCACATTATATAATTTAACTATGTAGGTATTCACAATAATATATGCAAAACATTAAATATATATCTTAGGTTGCTTGCTCTGAAACCCCATAAAATGAAATAAAATTAAAGTTTTCCAAAACCCGTCTCATGTTATAGCCAGTTTTATGAAAACTTTATGAATTTTTGCACTAAGTACGAAAATAATGTATTAATCTAGTGAGTGACGTTTACGATGTACCAAGTAACTGTCAACTTTTATAAATAGTTTTTAAATTGTCATTCTTTAATAAATGCATGGAGACTAGATATAAGGAGCACAAACTTGTATAGGAAAAATCTCGAAAAAGTGTCCAGCGGTAAGGTACAAATAGTAGATGGCGTGAGAGTAGCTAGCGATTAAAATTACAGAGTGAAGTTTGCTGAACAAGTTAACCTAACAAAAAATGAAAATAGTGTTTATTTTTATAGAAGTTTTTATAAAAATTTACAATGTGAAAAACGTGTGTCGTGAAAAGTTGTCCAACTAGAAGTAAAGTTAAAAATAAAAAAAATTACACACCCCAGTCCCTGTCTTATTTTCGAGCAACAGTGAGTGGTTGATGTAGGACTCTCGGGTTAGGTTTATTGTTTTCATTACTATTTTGCAACACAATTGCGTATATAATGATATTGAAGAAACTTACCTTTAACCAAACATAGCACCAGCTACGGGAAATACTTATTTTTTCCTTGAAATTTGCTAAAACCAAGCAGAAAAGGTAACCGAATGAAAATAAACAAACCCTCCATTTACATAACCTAAAATTTAACACGTCAAACATGATTTTAATCGCTAGCCTCCCCAGCGCCACCACAATCTTCCTAATTTCGACGGACACTTTTTATATACAGAGTTTGTGCTCCTTATATCTAGTCTCCATGAATAAATGTTTTACCAGATCGAATAATCGGACCGTATTTTCTGGAAGATATATTAAATCAGGAGATATATTTATATTTGCTGGACAACTTCTTAATACCTGAATTAGAAAGTATTCCCTTGGAGCAATGGCGTAAAATGTGCTTTCAACATGATGGACGTTCGTCACATTCGACTTTGAATATTTTCCTGGGCGATGGATGGGACGTTATGGACCAATATTTTTTCCGCCCCGATCCCTCGATTTAATTAATTTAGGTTTTTTTATGGGACTTAAGACAAAAAGTTTACGCAAATAATTTAAACCATAATATTGAAGACTTGAAACGAGCTATCATTGATGCCGTTAACGAAATTACCCCAGAAATGCTGCGAAATACTGCGAATTTAGAAAGAGAATTGAGAGATGTTTTGAAGCTGAGTCTATTGTATGTCAAAATATCTCGAAAAGCTTCAAAGACTTCCCAAATACATTTTGTTTAAACATAATATGATAAATACATTTTTAATATTTTAATTAAGTCGAATGTCAATTTTACAATGTGGCGCTGGTTTTAACAAGTTCGCGCATACGACTGCAACTTTATAGACTAGGAGCCAGGTACATTTTCGGTCAATTATTTCTTCTCGAGAGAAACTTTGTAAAATGCATCAGGGACTTACACCATGAACACTCGCGACCGTCAGCTGCGACTCCGTTGGTGGGGCGGGCAGTGGCAGCCTTCCACGCATGGAGAAAAAAAAGTTTTTTCAGTATTTTCCTTCCATTTGAAAATTTGTCAGATTATAGTTTACCTAGTATTTTGAAAGAAAAACAAAGTCAGCTGACCATAACACGTTGGATTATACGTCAGCTGGCTGCTTGATTTGAGAGTTTTGATAACAAATATGAGGTTTAATAATGGAGGAAATGTTGGTATGAGTAAATTAATTAATGAATAATTTATTGTAGCATATTTTTTAATTGATTAGTTTTTTTGCAAACGACACAGAAAGGTATTACGTTCGACATGTTTATTCGACATGTTTATTTTACACTGAACTGTTACTATACTAACACTCTTTTCGACTAAACACGTTTCACTTTAAATTTTGCATGTAGAATCTAAATCCTTTAAATTAAATATTTTAGAAACTCTTGAAATAAATAAAAACAAATATTTAGGTAATCTTCGTAACGACCAAATAGATATCGACCATTCTCCTTATTTATCAATCTTTTTTTCCTAGAAAGGTTCAGGTATGATTGTTGTGAATGAATTTACAGGTAAACTTGTTCAATACTTTTGTCAATTGCGTATTAATGCACTGTATACATTAAACATTTTTCATAATACCTCCACTCATTTGGGAAAGCTACTGTGTTAGCGAAACGCGTCACGAATTTACATTGAACGTTGTGTAAGATATATTTGGATCCACCCTATATGCAGTGTCCGTCAGTGGAATCTCAAACGAGCGTTACGTGGGAGATAACGATAATAACATAGAAATGTTTGAATATATAGAAACAAACACAATCGGAGTATCAAGAAAAGGGAGGTACAACGAGGGTTGAAGGGGTTAGGTTCAGGTAGTTAGTTATTGAAAAGACTTGAAATAGAAAGGATGTGAATAATATAATATAAATATACGAGATTGTTGGTTTTGGAGAAAGCGAATAAAATATAGTTTTCGAATATAAGAGATTATTATTTCTTACAGTTGTAACCTGCCATTATAACGGTCATTGTTATATTATGGTTAATAAATGAAATAAATAAATATGATTATAACTGTAAGGGCGCGTTGTATCTCACACCTAAACTCGGTTTAATTATAACTGATGTTTAGACTGATGTAATTAATGATAATAAATAAATCAATACGTCACAGTCTAAACATCAATTATAATTAAACCGAGTTTAGGTGTGAGATACAACACACCATAAGTCAAGGGAAAAGTCGTCAGTTGATAAGATTCAGTAGGTGATAGATGCTGTAGCGTTACACCTTTCAAGGTACCATGTAACAAACTTTCCACTGAGATACAGCAAGATGACATTAATTTTCATTCATAGTAGCATATAAACGATCACCAGGTAAATTTTTAGTTGAGAGAAAATCATTGAAAATATAAATTTATTTTTTTCATGTTCAAGCAGCCTGCTGACGTATAATCCACCGTGTTATGGTCAGCTGACTTTGTTTTTCTTTAAAAATACTAGGTAAACCATAATCTGACACTGAAACTTTTTTTTCTCCATGCGTGGGAGGCTGCCACTGCCCGCCCCACCCACGGAGTCGCAGCTGACGGTCGCGAGTATTCATAGTATAAATCCCTGATGTATTTCACGAATTTTCGATTGGGAGGGACTTGGTCATGAAAATCTGTCACTGGCTCCTGGGCTATTATGTGGGTTCTCCTTACGTGAAACGGAGTCTACTTCGTTAGCTATAATTAAAATATCAAATGCAGCTACAGCAAATTTATTGTCTGAAATTTTTTTTAAAATTGTACCCATTTAGTGTAACAAGCGCTGTAAAAATTGGTATGTTACAAAACTATTAAAATACTTACTGAAAACATTGTACTGACGTATTATAAGAAAAATAACGATTACTAATGACTTTTACATTATGGCTGGAATATTTCACGATAAAAGCAAGACAACGAAAAATAGTCGACATTTCAGAAGATTGATTCCATTTACTTTACTCATAATGTTCAACTGTGAATAATTTAAGAGACGTTCAATGGAAATTACAAATGAATACTGTTAATTATGCTTATTGGAAATTGGAATCAGGCATAGAGGAATATCTTGGTTATAATACAGAGTATGAGTAACACTCTCCAAAGAAAACTCTCTTCTAGATAACAATACCTTGTTTTTAAACTAGAGGAGCGATTTGAATTTAAGTTGGCATTTCTGATGCCTAGTGATTGGTCAGATTGCCACCAGTTTCACACAGCTCTTTTGATACCACTGACACTGACATTTGTCAGTTTTATGTTTATTTATACAGGGTGTCCAGAAACTCTCCTGCCAAACGGAAACTACAGTTACTTGAGGTGATTTTAAGTCGATTTAGCTCAAATTACCTTAAACCGAAAATGCTTCCTAAGGGAGCTACAGCCCTTCGAAGAAGGCGTCCTCATATGAGTTTTCTTCAAATTATTCACAAATACCGTTACTTAAAATATTCAAACTTGGTATAATCAATAAACAGTTACAAACCAGTCGTTCGCTGTAAATAATTTTCCATCCAGAAATTAGAAATTAAAATATCATTTTTAGTAAAGGTCGACGAAGAATAATGTATTGTGTCACGAGGGTAGAAAATGAGCTTTGGCAGCCCGAGACTATTAGATGCACGAGCGAGCGTAGCGAAGTGATGACAGCTGATAGTTAAGGGCTGCTAAAGCGTTTCCTGCTTGTGTGACACACAACTGTTTTTCGTCTATCGAATAAACCAGTTATTGAAAAATATAACTAAAAACTTTGACATACACTGACGTTTAATTAAATAATTCATGTGAAACGTCAAAGTAATCCAGTGAGGCCCATTTGCACCATTTATCCCTAAAACTGCTACTTAGTAAAGTATCACTTAACTATAAGGGTCACTTATATTTAAGCTCTTTTGCACCATTCAGTTTTTGACCTGGTTTAACTGAGTAACACTTAAAATAAAGTAGATGTGGCATCGTTGGCATTTTATAGCTATTTTTCCATTCTTGTATTGGCACTGGCCATGTTTTTTTAATAGTGTCGCTTGTCGCATGTACAATTTGTCAATCTAAATTTAAAGTTAGGTTAGTTTATAGTTTCCCGTATTTTTTTATTATTATAAATTATAAGAAGATTCTCTGAATTGCAATACGATTATAAATGGCACTAGAAACGAAACCTGCTTCCAAAAAAATAGACACATCAATGTGTAGTGGTTAGATTCTCCCAACTCACCGATCATATGGATATTCTAATTGGTCTTCAATCAATATTAATAAATGTAAAACAGTAGGTTTCGTAGGACGGAATCTTTTACGTAGGACTTAATCTTTTACAAAACGACAGATCGTCAAAATCATGAAAATTATCAAGACGTAAACGAATTTGACGAGGTAGTCCATATGCCATTATTTTTAGGACTTCAATATCGTCATCAACGGCGTCAAGGTCATGTATTAATCGTAATAATTCCATTACCTGTTTCTTTAACTCAGCTTTTCGCTTGCGTTATCCAAAAATGTTAGGTTAAGTGTCACTTAAATACCTTTGAGGGCCGGTCTAACTACCGCTTAAATTAAGGGAAACTTACTGGAAGATAAGTGACACTTATCGTTTGGTGCAAAGAGTTAAGTTTCCCTTTAGCGATTTAAGTGTCACTTAAGTTTCAACTGAAGGTGGTGCAAATGGCCCTGAAAAACTTCAAAAATTGTGGCGTTATGAATTTTCCGCTGCTAAACAATACATTCCGCTCTATTTTTGGTGTTCATATGATTGGTTTTCCGATTAGGTTAGCGAAAAATAATATTTTTTTCACCACGACCACTATTTGTACAGATATTTTTTTTAAAAATAGTTAAATACTTATATCCGATATGATTTTTTTCGAGAAAAGGAATAAGTATGTATGTATATTATATGAAGACATGAATATCAAATAATTTGTATTCCACATGAAGGCTACCGAACAGGGGAAGGGGATTATTACAAATTATTTCATATTTTTTCGAGAAATATTATATCAGCAAACATTTCAAGTATTTTATTTCAGATCTTTATTTCAAATATCATTTCATTTATTCCAAAGTAATAACCTCTAAAGTATAAAGGGAGAAAATATGTATAATATGCATTTGTTAGTATTGAAAAAACAACCTATATCATTTTGAACTTAAATTCGTGATAAAAGAAAAATATAAAACAAATCCAAGATAAACATTACATTCTAATGATGTTTATTATTTCAATTTCCATGATTATAAATGTAAATAATGGAAATTTTCATATACTGATTCATGTAATCTATTACAATGTAAAATTAATTCAATTGAAAGACAATAAACACCATTTGACAACGCCGCTAAAACTATCACCCGATCACACAACCATCATAATTTGTGAACGTAGGCGCCCTAGACATGAGATTTTAATGACGATGAAGTTAGCCGCGACATTCTAGCCGCGTTTGGAAAAAAATCTATGATAAAAAAGTTTTCCGCAGCTTGGCGGGGTCGGGCATGATTTTTTTCTATAATATAGGTCTTTAGCTGTTCAATAAAAAATATTAGAGCACGATTAGAGGTGGCAGGAAAAAGTTTGAGGCGATCCAAAAAAATTGTGCAGCTTGACGTGTTTCGCCTCAAACTTTTTCCTGCCACCTCTAATCATGCTCTAATATTTTTTATTGAACAGCTAAAGACCTATATTATAGAAAAAAATCATGCCCGGCCCCGCCAGGC
The DNA here is from genome assembly GCA_949126875.1 of Lochmaea capreae. Classification (NCBI taxonomy): domain Eukaryota; kingdom Metazoa; phylum Arthropoda; class Insecta; order Coleoptera; family Chrysomelidae; genus Lochmaea; species Lochmaea capreae. The sequence goes on from OX421397.1 coordinate 7,463,606, forward strand.
TGCGGGAAACTTTTTTATCAACAGTAAAAACACAAGAGCTTTTTTTTTATCGGATAAATTTCTCTTTGCAACAAAACAGTTTTGCCAATCACTAATTTTACGAGAAAAACTGACATGATAAAATCGCGACACCGAAGGTGGAGCGATTTTATCTAATGTCAGTTTTTCGAGCAAATTTAGTGATTGGCAAAACTTTGAGTTGAAGAGAAATTTATCTGATAAAAGAAAAGCTCGAGTGTTTTTTGGCAAGATAAATTAACGACAGAATATATGGATGAACAACAACAATAATTATCTTTATTAATACAACAAAGTTAAATAATTACCACACCGATTCAAAATAAAAGCACTAGGTATATGTTTAAAATTCAAAAATCTGACAGACTAATTGACAGTTTTTGCAGTTTTGCCAACACTTAATTGCTGTGAAACTATAAGTAACCAAACTTGCGACTCATTGTCATTGTGTAAAAGTGACGTCCGCTTACTAGATATTGAGGAAGAGAAGTTTTTATCCGATAAAAAAGGATGCACCTTTTTTATCGATGTCAAAGTGACAATAGCATTTCCAGGTATATGACATTTTAACATTGGAGTTTATTTATCAAAGATTTTTTTCCAAACGCGGCTAGAGTGTTGCGGCTAACTTCATCGTCATAGATTTGACTGTGCAATTTTATGACCTATAAGTGGAAAGTGAAAATAATTATGCTTAAGAATATTTATAAAAATTGGCAAAACTTAAGTATTTTTTCCGTTTTTTTTTGTGAAACAGGCTTACAATTTACAATTAATTTAAGATAATAACCTTTACAGTTTGAAGTGAAAATATTAATAGTAAAATAGCATCAAATAGTGTTTGAAAAAGTACCATTTTTCGAACTCAATTCGTGATTTTTAAGGTTATTACTGAATGACGCAGCGACATTTTTATCTGCTTTAATCTGCTATCGAACAAATTTGGAATTAACATGAAATTCCCAGGGTCGCGAAGTCTATCAGAACCCAGCCCTTAACTATCAGCTGCTCGCTCGTGCATCTAATAGTTAGTCTAAGCCTTCTAAAGCTTATTGTCTGCCCTTGTGATATACTATTGCGTCCCCGATTATGGTAGATAACATTCTAATTAGCAAATACTGAGTAAGTACCAAAGTATTTTAATTATACTTAACAGTATTTACCAAATATGCTTAACCACGACAATTATCACATGTGAAGTACAAACATAATTAAAAATGTATATATTTTTGTAAAACTATGTGTATTTTTAATGATTCTGAGTTTAACCAAAATATTATTAACTTTATCGCACTTCCGGTTTTGATAAAAGTCGACAGTTTTAAACCAAACTTCCCACAAAATTTTATAAAATATAATGTTATAAAACAAAGTTCTTCGCTGAGAGCTTTCAACGAAAACGTTGCCTACACCCTTTGAGATACAACAAAAAAATGTATGATGGAATTGTGTATCTTATATATATATATATATAGGTTTACAGAAGAGTCCGCGATGACGTATATCTACCTCTTGAGGATAACATACTATATCCATTTTAATACTTAAAACAAATTGGCAATTATAATGCAGTAATATAATAGATATTTACACAAATACGGTAATAATCCTTATTATTTTGAATAAGTTAGAGGCTTTAAGCATGTCACGCACATTATTTTACTCTTTTACGCCATATAATCAAGATGAATATCTTAGGAGTAATCGCAAAAAAATTACGGACGCGAGAATAAAATTCAAGCGCCTCGCTTCGCATGATGCAATCGCCGACCCTCCCCCGCCCCGCCTTGCCTACTGTTTAGCTAATAAGCCGAACGATAACGCGCCGTGATCCTTTAATAAACTGACTTAAGGCGAATGGAGGTGACGATGGTGGTATACTGTGGTGAAGATTGATGATTGTGTTCGATATTTAAGGTCACATTTTTGTTTTGTATTTTGTTGTCTTTAAGCAGCATACTGGCAAACATACCAATTTTACCGAAAGCTACATTTCCTCGTTGTAAAATTCAGAAATTGCAACAACGACAGAAGCAACTCCTTCATCGACAATAATTTATCCATCTACAATTTTTTTGTAACCACAAACTGCTAAACATACCCACTTAATTCTAATCTCCAATTAACTTCAGCAATATACTAAAAAATCAGTATTGTCACTTTAAACCCCTAAAACTACGATAGAAACAGCAAATTTCAAAGGAGCCGTTAGAAAAATAGTATATTACATTACGAGTGCGGAAACGGACATTTTTCACACGAGTGGGAAATATTGTAGCACGAGTGTGAAAATTCTATTTTGCACGAGTAATGTACAGTATTCTTCCTACGACCACGTGACAATTTCACCAAATAATTTGTAATCAACATCTGACCTATTTTTACACAAAATGTTACAATTTAAGTCAACATAGTTTATTTCCAAAAAGTAACAATTACCATTATTAGTAATAAAAATTCAAGTAGGGGTAGGTAGGTTATTAAAATTATTAATTGGTTGCATTATTACAGAAATTAAAAGTAAAATTGTTATTTTTGTTAATTATTTTTGGAAATTAAACCACGATGTTTTTGATATTTTTCAATTTCCCAAAATAACTAACAAAAACGATAATGATATTTTCTTGGATATTATGAGAAAAATCTATTGCTTGTAATAGTGGTCCATCGTAATTAGAAATTATGCTTTTGACAGATTATCCGTATGCGTGTGGAATGTATTTCGCACGCTTGCTGATATAAGCCACTTTCCGTGGGACTGTACGGTGTTATTAGTTACTTTCCTGTGTGGTGTCGTAGGAATACCATGGAAAAAATTCCGAGTGTAGTAGCTTCGTATTTAAAATTACCTGATGCTGCATGTTATACTGGTCACTGCTTACGAAGATCTTCAGTGACATTACAGGCAGATGCTGGTGTGGATTGGTGTGGATATCACGAAAATAAAGCGTCATGATGGTTGGAAATCAACGACAGTCGCTGAGGGTTATGTCGAGAACTCCATTGAAAATAAGACCAAAACTGATAATCAGGTTTTAGTAGGTACCACTACCTAAGCGCAATCACAAAAACTGTAAATGTAATCAAAAGTAATATTCATTTTAAAATTAATTTTGAAAATTGTACAACTGTAACATTTAATTTGAATGTTAATAAATAATTTCAATGTTATCTTTTTTTTGCATGAAAAACGTTCTCCATAATGTAAACTCCCTTGGGAGCATTATACTCCCTTGGGAATAATCGACTACTTCTGTTTTAATTTTGATGTCATAGAAACTGATTTCTACTCCCGGCCGTGGAAAAAATTATTTTCCTTTCAATATCAATTTAAATACTTAAGTACCAACCACGTAAGTGAATATTTGTATGATAATTTAAAATAATTAAACTGTCAGGCAAGAGTCTTATGACGGATTATCATATACAAATAGTACCTACTTAGTAGAATTGATTTTTTCCAAAATTAGTCAAAAACGCTTGAACCCGAATTTATCAGACCCAAGGTTCGCTTTTGGTTGTTAAAACCCCAATTAAGTTTTATCACTAAAAGTACTATATTTAAGTTCACACAATTTACCACTGTCAGTTTTATTCTTTTAACAAAACTTAAAAATGTGAACAAATATTATTTTTTACCAATACATAATAAATAACAATCCGTTATCGGGTTTGCATTAGTTGTTATCAATTTCAATGTTATATGAGGGTATTTAGTATTATAAAGAGTACATATGACAATTATTATTGACGTAGGTACAAACGTCTTAGAAGAAATTACCATATATTTTCCAATAAAATACTTTATAAGTGTTTATATTCGTCTGGCTAGTTGATTTTAAGGTCGAGGTTATAATACACGAAAATGCATCGTATTTTGATCGATAGCGTTTACATTCTGCATTACTTAAATATAAACTAAATTAAAAACAAACAATCTCTATCTAGGAAAAAAACGAAGGTACCTACCTCAGTTTTAGTAATCCTGTGTTTGGCGAGTTTGACGACAGCAAAATTACCCTTTCCAATGGTCCTTTCAATATCGTAGAAACCAACCCTTATGGGATTCTTGGCTATCCTTTCTCTCTCACCCATATTATCGCTTTTTTATGACTAAAAGTCCACTCGAAAAAACGAAATTAGTCTGTTCTACGAACTAAACGTTAATATTATTGCTAAATTCGGTGTTAGTATTGTCATTATTAAAAGAGGTAGAGATCCGGCACGGAACTGTAGACACTACCGATACGGAGCGTTGAATGCGACTGTCAGCTGTTTCGGTATTCGAGGTTCCGATAACAGGAGCTTGCTCAGATCTAGCTAGCGTGCGCCGTGAGTAGAGTATCGTAATTTCGTAGTTGTCTTTCCACTGACGTAAATACACACGCACAGTAGGATTTTCCGTAACAATAATTATATAGATTGCTGAAGTTAATAGAAGATTATTAATACGTGGAGCGAGTGGTTTGCTCTTCTGAAAACTTGCGCATCCATAAAAATGGTAAACAGGTGTAAGTATGAACGTTACAGGGGTCGAATATAATCTTTTAATTATTTATAGCTATCGAATAATAGTTTCATACCTACTATTAAAGCCTTATATGGCTTTGAAAATGTTTTCAAAAACGGGAACGTTCACTTAGAAGAAACAACTACTTCTTAGGCTATATGCTCCGACATATATTGAATTACATTTCTAAGTTAAACGGGGCCAGTATGATCTACTCTGCAAGATTTAACCAATCATTTCGGATTGCAATTAGAAGGGACAAAATCACTTGTAAATCGATTTGGCGTATTTGCGCCTCATCAGTACAAGGTAGATGTTCTCCGTCCGAGAGTTCTGTGAGCCTAATCCCGGACTGAAAACGATGCTGAAATCCCAATCAATACATATCCTTCAGGCATTAAAACAATCTCCATAATGTGATTTAAGTAGGCCCATATATGGAATCAAACAGTCTCTTCCACGTCACACATACACTGGCTAACTTCACTGTGCACACTAGAATCGTGGATATTTAACATTATCTTTCGGTAGATATTACAATTATTTAAGGTCTAATCGACAATAATAATAAAAAAATACTATATAATTATTACCTATAACATAAAAAGTATTGAGAATTGTGAGCTAAACACACTGTTCAAACAATCGGAGACAAAATTAGACATAAAGTAACGTATATATATAAGTCCGGCTTCATAGCGTCTTTCGCCTTCCGGTTCCCAGTTGCCAGCCTCTTCGGTCAGCCCAATCTCCTGGGGCTAGATTTCGTTCAGACATCGCTTTCTGAATGCCCGCTATCCATGTTGATTTTGGTCTGCCTCTTCTTCTTCGTTCTGTTGGGGTCCATCTAAGTACTAATTTAGGTAGTCTTTCATCTGTCATACGTTCAACATGACCGTACCATATAAGTTGTCTTCTTTGAATTTCATCAACTATAGTTTTGTCGGTCTTTACAATTTGTCGAATTCGATCATTTGTAACTCTATCGAGACGTGATCTGCCAGCAGAAATTACTTAAAAGAAGTTTTCCAAGACAGGTGAATTGTAAGAAGGGGCACAATAGGCATGATGACACTCACTAAGAATCACTAAAATATTGATTTGATATTATATATGATGCAGAGATTCTAAAAAAATTACTCATTTTTATTTTACATGTGTGATGACCAATATTTTAGTAAAAATATAAGCACAAAATTTAACAATGCGCCATCTTAGCTCAAACGCCAATCAGAAGAGAGTGACGTCGTACTTTCGCAAATTTGACCTTGATACTGAGTCTTTCGTCCGAACCATAGATAAGTCCGAACGATCTGTGGTCCGAACATCTGTTCTGTTTTGAATTTCCTTTGTTTGTGTGATTATAACCTGAAAGCTGTCAAATGTTTGAAGTTTGACGATTTTACCAATGACATAAAACAGTCTCTTTTATGTTCTAAGAATGACACAGATCACCTATAAATGGTATTTACGAATTGATGATGTCACAGACAGACGCCATAACTATTCTTGCGTTTTGGCGCAGAATTTAAAATGCATTTTTAAAAGGTAAATTTCTCCTTTAAAAACTTTTTTTCTCAGAGAAATAACATTAATTGTAGATAAAGTATATATGTGAAAACATCGTGGAGCAGTTTTTGAAAATCAGTCATCATGCCTATTGATAGTGGCCAGCCAGATCTCCCTATTTATCGCCTTTAGACTATTTCTTCTGGGGATATCTGAAAAACATTGTGTACAATACAAAATCTGATAATCTGGATGAACTGAGAAATAGAATACTGTTAACAGCCCATCAAATAACATCAGCAATTGCCTAATACCATATCAGCTTTTTATAATCGACTTGGATACTAAATCTTATTACAGTTTCCTGTAATATTGTCGTTTCAAGCCTACGTGGCTTGTTGTCAAAAATTCAAGGTTTTTGGTTTGCGATTGGAAGTGAAGAGGTCGCCACCGTCACAATCTTTACATTTCCGTTACTGGAAGACATGTATAGATTGTGATTGAAGTGTACTCTTCAGTCCGGGATTAGAGATTCTCGGACGGACACCACATACCTTGTACTGATGAGGCGCAAAACGCAATACGAAACCGGTCTACAAGTTGTGTTGTCCCTTCTAATTGCAAACCAGAAAGGTTGGTTTTAAAATATCTTGTAGATAAATAACCAACCCCGTTTGACTTTGGGGTGTAATTCAATATCCGGCGGTGAATATGCACGGGAAGTAGTTGTTGCTCCTTAGTTGAACGGCCACTGTTTTTGAAAAATATTATTTTTCAAAAAATTCATAGAGTGTTGAATATTTATAATTATTCCTTTCGACATCTGTTGACTTGGATACTGTCAAATAGAAGAGCAAGAACAATTTGAACATCTCATTAAATAAGATTAGTTATTTGTTCCTGTTTATTATTTTGGTAATAAAAACGTTTCCGTAAATAATTTTTCTCAATAACTGTAGAATAATTGAGATTAGAATTATGCGATCTTGACGGTTGTATTTGTAATTTATTAGAATATGAAAAACTGAAAATATATACCTATACATGGTATACTATTTAAAAAAACATGTTATAAGTTATTTTGGAGGAACGGTGCACCCTGTATACTTATAATCGACTTATGCAGATGGTCTGGATTATTTGAAAAAACTTTTATTCAACATTTTTATTTTGTAAACCTAACGGAAATCAAAATACCTATTAGCAAGTTACGTTTCTTTATGTACACAATGTATCATCAAAACATGCTACAGTTTCTTAAGAATATACGTCAGTATCCTGAATTCAGGTACCTATATTAGCTCGAGCGGTTTCAATTCCAGAAAGTCATTACTTTTGAGTTTTCAGAGTTCTACTAAAATCTCACAAATACTAAGGTTCACTTTCCTATTTCTAAACCTAAAAATTCAGGTATCAATAATGTTTTCATTTTTTTCTTAATCATGCTGACCGTGAGATTTGTTTCATTTTAAATATTGAAGATTAAATTTATCAACTTTGATCATCAATTTAGTTTTAATATATTATGATAATTATGAGACTTAGAACAGGTTTATTGTTTGCTACGAAATATATAAATCTACGACCTAAATCCAATCTTGATTTTAAGATAATATACTTAGAAATTTAACTAAAGATAGTAGTTTTCAAGCTCTAGTTTAGATCTCACTTATTTTGTCACCAACCAAGGCATATATCATAGATAACATTGAACTTGGCTCTCGTTTCACATTTATGTTTTTGATGGGACCCAGATAGCACAAAGACATTAATTTATGAAACGTCTTGAATATCTCTTCTCCTACGTACAACCACTATGCAAAACACGCTTTTCTACACAAATTTGTATAAGCAAAGCAGGCCTTTTCTTCATTCTTTTGATAACCGTTGGAAAAGTAATGCGAAAAAGTACACGCTATGGCACTTTTCCACACCGAAATGTCAAACAAAGCTACCTATGACCTGTCAACTTTTTTTGACAATTCAACCTAATAGTGAATTTCTTATTGGTGTACAATTTTTAAATTTAAACCAAAAGTAAGTAAACTATTTATTTCATTATTTATTTTAATTTATTAATTATAAAAACATTAACCTATTAAGCATTATTTTAGAAATTATGAACCAAGATCAAAATAATTTATCTTTTGAGTTGTCCAATTCGGACATTGAAAATACTCCTCCAGATATTATCGAAAAGGCTCGAACTGCAACCGAAAATTTGTTACCTGAGGTTTCGAAAGAGAAATATTAAAATAGTAGTTTTCTATTTATTTTCATATTGTAGGTAAGTTCTTTCTGTTCAAAGTTTAAATAAACTAACTATATAAATTACTATATTTCTTTCATTAATAAATGTGGTTGTAGAAAAAATATTGCGTACAACTTGTACGCAAATCACTTTTCGCACTAGTTGTCCAAACTACTATTCTACGCCTTAGAAAGCTACGTCTGAAAGACGTCCCTTATAGGTTGGTTGTTAAAAATAACGACTTCTTTTAGACATCTCCATAAAATACATTTATGGTCTCGGGCTTACAAAGGGCATGAAAAGGACGACATGTGTAACTGGATGTGCGCTAAATATTCAAATAATAATTAATACTAAATCCCAGTTAATAACGTAATAAATACTGAACTAATAAAATCTAGATGGGTATTCCTCTTGTTACGTGAGGACCTTAAAATCCACATAAAGACCGGCTGTCATCAATTTTAATTTCTAATTTTTACAGTACTATAAGTACGTGTTCCTAATAGAATCAATTAATTGGAATATAATAAAATTTACTAACACACATGGGCTAAAAAGTCCCGGGCGCCAGTTTTTCAGTTAGTACCAACCTTAAAAAGACAGCTGTTAAAATTTGATATTCCATCGTGAGTTATTGTGCTAAGATTGACGCTACTTTTAATATTTTCAAAACGATGGATCAAAAACAATTTCGTGTTTTAATTTTACACTGCTTCTTGATGGGAAAAAATACGGTTCAAGCGAAGCGAAGGGTGGATGTAAATTGCAGCGCTTGGTAATCCTTAATCCGTATACCTGATAAGAGTTGATAATAGAATCTGTAAATCGCAGCGATGGTCAAATTTGAGATTTTAATCCGACTTGTAAATTGCAGCGATTAAATTCTTTAAGAATTTCACTAAACAGGTATTACAGCTTATCTATTCCTGGAGTTGTTATAGATTAAGAACCTAACTAATTGGTGGCGCAACTCGGTGCCGCCCCCGTTATAGGGTTGTCCACTCCTTTACCTATATATAAATAAGTAGATTTTATATTTTATCATTAGTTTTTGCTATCTTACATGAGCGAAGTAACAGAAATTGTTAGTGAACGTGGAAACGTGTTGTTACTATTAAGTAACTATGAGTTCTTTAAAAAAGAAACGTTGAAATCTGGAGAAGTCAAGTGGTGTTGTACCACAAGGAAGTGCACCGCCAAGATCTACAGCATTGAAGATAGACCCGAACGGATAATTTCAAGGAAAAAACCTGTTTTCTTTGTTAGTCCCGGGACTTTTCAGCCCATATGCTAGTTTCTGATTTATTCCTTTGTATTCACCCAACTACCTATCTGGATGCCAAATTTGAACTTTCTAGTTTTGATCTATAGGTCAGTCGGTGATAAAAATGACGAATTTTGGACGTTAATATACTGTTTGAGACTGTGTGTGTTTATGAAATTTGGGCACACATGTGGCTCCAATTGAGATCGCTATGCTGGCTCGATTTTTAATGGCCTTTATTAGTACAGTCAAGCAGCCATTAGAGCGCTGAGTTCTTGTGTAATCAGTTTCAAAATGGTGTGGGAATGCCTAGGCCAACTTAATGAACTAGGCGAGAACAATATTAGTCACCTTACTGTGGATTCCAGGACACACTGGAATAGAAGGGAACGAAATAGCAGATGAACTAGCGAAGAGGGGGACTGAAATACCCTTTTGGGGGCCGGAACCCTTTTGCGGAATCAGCTCCAATGTAATATTGGAAGAAATAGGTAAAGCCGAAGAAAAGAGAAGATCTGACCATTGGAAAGATCTAGTAGGGCTTAGGCAATCAAAGATTCTTCTGGGTGACTACAACCTGTTGAGATCAAATGAATGCGTAAGTCAAAGTAAAACTGCACTAAGAGTTTTGACAGGAATCCTAACGGGACATTGTCGGCTGAATGGGCACCTTAAAAAGCTCAAAATAGTGGAGGAAGAAGATTGTAGATTTTGTGGAATGGAAGAAGAATCCTCCATCCATTTACTTGCGAACTGCACAGCAATTCAGAATCCTAGGGCACAGCACCTGGGAGACTACTGGATAGAGGAGGGACAATTACCTAGGTTGAAGCCTGCAGATATCTTAAAATTCCTCCGGGAAATAGGACTAAAGGAGCTACTAGTCTCTGAGACTCTCCTCAGAAACTTAGTAGAAGTAAGGGGGCACAATAGATCTTTGAGGTCTCAGTGAATGTTACCCCAAAATACATACATACATCACTCTGGCTTAGGCATTATTTTGTTCTCATCTGGTTATACTAAATCTTTCCAGAGATTATATCATCTCTTCTTTTCACAATTGCCAATATTTTATTGAAGCTAATATCCCAAAAGGGTTCCGGTCCACAAAAGGGTGTTTCAGCCCCTGTGTTCGCTAGTTCATTTGTTATTTCATACTTAAAGTTTTTCCAATACTGTTGGGTTGGTGTTGGGTTTCTGGTACCATCCCAGTTCCTTCTATTGCTTTGGAGCTATCGTTGAGTCTATGATGCAACTCTGCCCAAGCATGTTTGCAAATATAAAAAAGATTGTTGTTTAATTTTAATATATTTATTTACAATAAAACTAAAGAAAGTATAAACTACACAGATTACACCAATTTGCAATAGTGAATGTTTTACCACATAAACAAATAACGTGACCCATATTTAGCTTCAGGTTTAGGAGCATCTGGAGGAAGACCAGGAGTTGCATCTTCATATACTGTTTTACCTTCTTTTTCTGGTCTTGGTCTTTCAGTTTTATGCACATGAACTCGAGCAAAGTAATCATAAGGAGGTCTATCGAGACCTAAATTATCCTTTACACATTTGTCCATGTGTACCATTAAATGGAATTCTTTCAATGTCTGGTGCTGGGATTTTATTACTTATTTTTACCATATTCTGTATTGAATTAATTTGCTAATGTATATACATTATACAGACTAGTCTTCGAATTTTGTCTTTCATCGTCAAAAGTTAATCATACTACTCGACTTCTTGTCTCCATTCAACCTTCAAACTTGAGCATGATATATTATAATGAATAGATCGTTTCTAATTTTACCTATTGTTTTTTAAGCGCTAATTAAAGCAAAAGTGAATGAAAGTGTCGCTTCAGGCTTATCTATGTATCTATATCAATCTATCGATTATCAATTGCCCCTGTTTCTAAGTCTCGTGTTCGTACTAGACTGGCTTAGTCTTTTTTTGTAATACTTCAATTATTTACTTTAAATGTATAAGTATTAAACATATATGTTAAAACCTCCTTTTTTTAAATCTCTGTGTGGTTAAGGATTATACACGTCACACCGTGCCGTGTTCGTGCCGCATCCGACCGGGTCAGCCATTCATGCTACACCGGGCTGTTATTTGAGTACAGAGTACGTGTCGGTAACGAATTTTGTCAAGCATCCATCTTTTTTTTAAAAGAAGGTGTATTTTTCGCCGTTTTTCACTTGCGTGATATAGTACCGGGCACCCGGTGAGCCCATTCTTGTTACGACGTGGCGTGGCCGAGCCGGATCGAGGCCGGAGAAAAATACATACCGACACGGCACGGTGTAACGTGAATAATCCTTTATTGACTGTGTTACACGTACCTCGGTGAATCCTCTATTGATGGTTTCTTGTTTCACCAAAAAAGTTTGTTAATATAGAGAGCATTTTTTGCATAATACTTTGTATTGTCTTTTAATGAACTCAAATTGCCCTGACATTGGAAAGCATCACAGAATTTAATTAAATACACAATTTAATATAATTATAAGTAGTAGAAAATTGAATATAGTAGGCACCTAAATTGTCACCAAGTAGAGAAATACGATAATGCTCGAAACTATTTAATAACGGTTCCACTGTTTCATTAAAAATTAAATAAGAGTGAGTGGATATATCACAGAAACCAAATACAATGGGGTGTTAAACCGATATCCGGCTTTTGGTATTTTATTAATGTACCTATAATTGTACTACCTACTTTACAAAAATTAATTTAAACATTTTAAACCGAATATTTTAGGAGAAAACTGAAAATAAGAATTCCTAAATGTTTGCAACTTTCACTACAGATACGTCATATCACTAAAGATGAAGTTAGAAAAAGTCCATTCGAATTTGAAGTTTGAAGAACTGTCAAAGTCTATGATGAGACTTTTGGTCATGGAGACTATCCATGCTTTTGGTTTTGTTTGGATACTCCAACTGTCAATAGAAAAAAAAAAAAAAAAATGTATATTCAAATTTTATATTTATTTTGAAATATTCGTTACAAAAAACATCACACCTTACTTTTTTGGGAAGGAATTTTTCGCATGAGCATTTTGTTTGCCGCACGACAAACACGTTAGGTAAATAACAAACTAATACCTACTGACTATGCAACTGGAAAAGCATAGCATGAGAGACTCTGAAAGTGGCTAATGCTCCTCAGCTTCGGCAAAATTTGTGCTTTACAGCCAAATTCAATATTAATATAATGTTTTTCCATGCAACTATTATTTGATAAAAACAGAATTATCTCCAGTGATAATTTATTAAATCAATGTAAAAAATAGAGAATCTACATTTGGAGCATATATTTTACAAATTATCTTGTAGATATCTGCAGCTACTAACGCTTTATAATAGTTTCAATAAAAAATCTCCGTTTTTATTGGTACAAGGACTGTTTTTATTCTAGAATACAATAAATAATACCGTTGAATACCTATTTATCTACTACTACACAATACCTATTGCTGGAAAATCATTGAGTCAAACTAACTGAGCTAAACCTTTCTCGGGTATGCTTTAGATTTGCTGAGCCAAATAAGGTTTACAGTCCTCATGATCGAAATATGGTTACATAGCTAGTTGTTACTTGTCAGACTATCATAGCATTTATGTAATGATGTTTTTTTGCTAAATGAGATGTTTGGATGCAAAGCGTTATAATTTCTATCATTATATATATCATCTTCCAGCAGATAAAATTTGTTTTGCGTTTTACCATGATGTTGGACCTCCAGCATCATCTTTCGGTGATTTGTTTGAGATCAATAATACATGTTATGACGATTACCATCACAACAAAAGGGACGTTCCTAAGAAAACTAAAACGAAAGTGTATTACTCCATATATAGACCAATACCTACATATGGATGCGAGTCGTGGGCTTTAAATGACAGACAGAAGAGTAAAAGATTCAAGCAGCGGAGATGAAATACCTACCTAAGAAGAGTTAAAGGAATAACAAGAAGAGATCGTATTAGAAACTAGACAATAAGAGAGGAATTAAAAGTATAACCTTTACTGGAATTCATAAAAAAAGGCTTATATAAGGATTATTTATTATATATATACCATCACTTTGAAATGTTACTTCATCTGACCACATAATATTTGAAGTTATCTTAGGATCGTCTTCCATATTCAGTTGCCTATTATTGATATATGTAGGTTTCTGAGCTTGTTGTAGGACATACAGCAATAGTTGTTATACCTATTTAGTTGCATTTCTCAAGCATTCAAAATAAAAAGCCAACATGTGATGAATTAGAAAAACTAAACTTACGGATATTGGTTCATTACCCACTTCCGTGCAAAACTCATGCTCTCATTGACATTTTGGCAGTGATTGCATGCATTGCATAGAGAGAAATGAACATATCCATTCAACATTAAATAAGAAGAGATAACATTCGATTATATGATTATAATGACAGAAGGTTGACCTCAAGAACGCATCCTTTGACTCTTGACATTTTAAAATAAACATTTCCTCATATTCTAGAATATCTTACAGTGGGTGTTTAGTTTATGTTTCTGGTGATGTGGAAGTAATTGAAACTTAATCACATGAACCAATAAGTTTAGGCCACGCGGTTCATCACGATCTGGAGTATTTTTAATTTAATATCCTAAAATAGGTTCTCAGTCAGTAATACTAAGAACTCGTAACAAAATGGGCCTAAAATTATATGAGTTTTTAGTTATTCTTATCATTTACACAGTAATAGCTAAACCAGAGGAAGAACATCCTCAAAGAATAATTACCAGAGAATTAAGTGACAAAGAACATTTCGATCAACACCATAATCCCGAATATGATCACGAGGCATTTTTGGGAACAGAGGAGGCAAAAACATTTGATCAACTGCCCCCTGAAGAGAGTAAAAGGAGACTGGGGTATGTATTCTTATCTTAATAATATACAGGTTTTTTTATCACTTATCTGTAACATGATAACAATATTTTGAGGTATTTACTGCTAATTGAATTAAATTTCATGTTTTTGTTCTATGTGTAGTTTAATATTTTTGAGACAAAAGATAACATTAAGCTGAAGCCTGTACATGAAATACTTTTATCATTACATTATCATATCCCAAATGAATACCTTGAGATACACATAAATGCTAAATCTTATTTTTTGTTAAGATGTATTGATTGATTATTGATTATTTGGTGTATCCACATTTCATTACTATATTTACAAGAAATAATAGTTTGTTATAATAAATTTACTTATTTACATACAACCAACAAAATACATATTCCTTGTAGAATTCACTACTGAGCTAGATAAATGTGGGTACCTAACAGATATCTTGCAGGATCAACTACAATAGTAGCTTTTATAATTTAATGATGATGAACTCTGACTTGAATAATGTTATAAAAGTATCAAGATTAATTTTTTTAAACAAATTTTGTCCATTTCTGCTAGTTTTACATATATATGATCATTGTATGACAAAAATGTTATTATCCAAGCAATTTGCCTGAAAAATTCTTTCTCACAGTCACTACTTTCTCTTATCATCTAAGAAGGTTGGTATACCTAAACATAGAAAAGGTACCTTCTCTCCAATTGCATACTTTTACCAGATACATGACTGATGTTGACAATTCAAGATTTATCTTAATTTCATGGAAAGATTCCTAATATTTTTTAAACACTGGATAACACTAGTATTTTCATTTTTAGTCCATATATTCTCATTCTGATTTAATTTATCATTATCTAGTAACATTGTAGATGTTGGATAATTTTCTTTGTTTTTAGTATAATTGTAGATAAAATTGATGCCAATAATGATGGATTAATTAATAGAGAAGAATTAAAAGACTGGATAAGATTCACACAGAAAAGATATATCACCGAAGATATAGACAGACAATGGAAGCAACAAAATTCAGAAAATCTTCCAACTATACCATGGGAAAGATACCAAAAAATGGTATATGGTTTTCTAGAAAATATGGATCCATCTGAAGTTGATAATGATGGTGCAGGTATAAATGAATCTTTGTTGTAATTTGATTAAAACTGTAATTTACTTCTGGACTTCTTCAGCCGTCATGTCATCCGGATACAGATCTTTATCTACTTATTTTGCTATCTTAAACAACATACTTCTAACTAGTTTCCCATGTCTTTTTTATGTCATGTAAATGTCTCCACTGCTGCAATGGGGAATTTGCTAAAAATAAATTTGAACTATTTGCTTAAATGTAGGTTATCTGATTCCTAAACATGAGAAGAATCATTTACTAAATAACTTTTGTAATATATTAATGTCTTAAAAATTTAAAGAAATGTAACAGTGACTTGAAACACATCATAATGTTAGAGTACATATGAATAGGTGTATTCTTTTTACCACTTTTAAATGAGTCTAACTCAGATAGTCTTAGTCACACATTTGTCCCAAAAGAATTATTAGTTCTTTTGAAATATGACTGAACTGTGTATGAACTAAGACTGTACTAAAATTATTTTTTACCCCACTGCATTATGTCCTCGTTTTAATGATATGTGAGGTTATATCCAATTAATATCCCCTGTGTATTCCTGATAATTTTGTAAGACGTTAATTTGCTTAGTCATAATTGCAATGCATTGATTATTTTGATAATATTTGAATTTATTAATTATGGGCAGATAGTAAACTGGGATAAAGTGTCATAGCATGATAATGAAACATGGTATCACCAACAAATTTTAAGTATCTGGCAATAAATAGCCAGTTAATTGAAAATAATCAGTATTTCATTGTTACTTTCAGTTTATTCTTACAACCTAATAGTTTGTTACAACAGTGTAATGTCATAGCCAACACAAAAATAAATTGAAATTTCCAATTTATACCCATTCACTTGGATAAATTAAAATATAATATTATTAACCTTGAATTATTTCTTTACTACAGCTTAATTATAACACCATTTATCAAAAAATAAAATTCACAAACCTATTTTTACATATAAGAGACACAGCTTGTTTTTATACACCCCTGTGAAAAACAAGGTTTTGGAGTTAGGAGGTCTCACAATTAGGGTGACAATAATTGATTTGTTTGTTTATATTTTTAATTTATATTTGTATAAAATAAACTAGTTTTGGTTTAATATTTATTAAATTATGTCAATCAACAACGATCAACTAGTCAATGTAATTTGCTGGGTCTCATTTGCTTAATAAGTCATTATCTTCTAGTTAACCCCATTCTTCATCACAAATGTTAGTATAACAGCAGTTGACCTCAAAGCTGACCTGAAATTTCTTCTTTAATAAACAGAAACATAATAACAAAATAAATATAAAATGCCAAAAAATAGATATTATTTTATTATTTGTAAGCATTTAGTACAAAAGTAAAAGAAACATCAAAAACTTAACAAAACCTTTGAAGATGTTCTAAAATTTATTAATTTGTGCAGAAACATGCTTTGTTATACTGTACCATTTACTGACTAAATATAATACATTTACATATGAAAATACACACAATATATATATGTAATTTTGACTGGATTGACACATTGAATCTTTATAAAAATAATGAAATAAACTGATAAACTTTAAAAGTGGTGAGTAACATACATTATTAGATAGAATAAAAACAATGTTTCAGTAAAACCTCCTTGACTTTACTTAAAAATAAATTAGTTGATAATATTTACAATATTCACCCACCTATATATATTCCTTTCTTGTATATACCCACATCAAATTTATTATGTTTAGAGGTTTCAATCCTAAACATCTCAGACCTAGTGGAGTAATTATGTAAATTCAAGTGAATTTTTCACTATGCTGATGAATGAATTTTGCAACTTCAAAGATAAAAACATATTTTTGCATACAGAATGCTGTTTCAGCACCAGCTGCAACACCATATAATAATGTATCATAATGGACAATTGCAGAGTACATAGTCCGATTTCTGTCAATTGTGAATATGGATAACCACTATTTTGTACTAATATGAATTAATGATATTTTTTACCACTGCATTAATACCTTAAAGCCATTTAACGCATCTCGTCACCCTCGTCAATACCAAGCAATACTTTGCGCCCTTATTAAAAAGTTACCAACCAAGTGACAATATGTGGATTAACCTAAGTACAGCAGATCCTTATCTTTTCAAGGTCCATTGTTTTTCTTGGGTTTGCTCTTCACATTAGCTGTAAGAAAATCATATAAGTTATTCACTGAAAAAGTGAAAAGACAAGTTGAGTTAGTCTCTTGGGTTTAGTTGGACTCAACTCTGCAAACACATTCCTCACAGTTTCATCCTATCTACTTAGGAACCCCTTTCCATTGAATTTTACCCAATCGCATAAACATCGGAATTATGAATTTTACGGCGAATTCTTAATGAAGTATGCGTTATGTCTTTCACTTTTTAAAGAATTGATTTCAAAGCTAACGATTTTTGTTCATCTAATCAAAAGTAAAGATGTTCAACTACATACAGATTGTATGAAAAAATGTTCATCTAGATCTCAAAACCTTGTAGAAGTCATAAGTATTATTCAAAGAGTTCTCCGTTACAAGAAGTTCTGGCGAAAACTGCTATGAAACTATACACGACAAATGTTAATTAATATTTTTTATAAAGGCTTCTCGTACAAGAACATGTTGAACAGAGATAGGAGGCGTTGGCAAACTGCGGACAAAGATGGCGACGATCAATTATCCAAGGAGGAATTTGCTTCTTTCTTACATCCAGAAGAAGACGAATATATGCGTGATTTGATAGTAGTAGAAACTTTGGAGGACATCGATAAAAACAAAGATGGCAAGGTTTCGGTAGAAGAATATATTGGGGATATGTACAGGTAATATATATCTAACAAATGTTTTTTAGAAAATAGAATATTTGAATTCACAAAAAAGAATATTATTTTTTCTGCAGAGGAGACGATGAAGAAGAAGAACCAGATTGGGTGAAAAGTGAACGGGAACAATTCAACACCTACCGCGATAGAGACGGTGACGGTTTCATGGACAGTGATGAAGTGAAAAACTGGATTTTACCTGAAGACTTTGATCATGCAGAAGCTGAAGCTAGACATTTGATCTACGAAGCCGATTCCGATGCCGACGAACAGCTTACCAAAGATGAAATTTTAACCAAATATGATGTTTTTGTTGGATCGCAGGCGACAGATTTTGGAGAAGCTTTAGCTAGGCACGATGAATTTTGAATATGAACTTATAAGTGAAAATGTTTCATCGTTGGTTAAATTTACTGCTATTGGAGTGTTATATCCAATATTTGTATACTAACACTTCACATTCCTGCTCTTCTGCAGATACTTACCAGTTTGTGTCTCAATGCATGCTTAAATTTAGGATAAGTGATATTTTTCTATTCTATTTTTTCTCTTATACTTTTACAAAAAAAAATATGTGCAATATTTTTGTACAATGTTCCTATAGTTTGAAAAAGTTGAAACCTTTTATAGTTGGTAACTCAATAACATTAACAAATATTTTAATTAATTTATCAATTAATTCATAATTTGTAATAAAATGTTTATTTTAAATCCGACTTGTTGATTTAACTGTATTTTATAATTAAACACGTATGTACCGACAGTCAGGCGGCAATTAAGGCACTGAGTGTATATATCATCAACTCAGGGCTTGCTGCTGAATGTCATAAACGCCTTGCTGACCTAGCAAGGCGGAACACAGTGTGGCGAGAATGGATTCCGGCCCACTCTGGATTTGAAGGAAATGAAGGGGCGGCTACTCCTTTTAACGGCCCGAACCCGACCTTGGGCCTCACAAAACAAACAATCCGTAAGGAGACGAGGAACTGGTTGAGAAACCAGCACCTAGCTCACTGGATCTCAGGCAGTCCAAGCTCCTATTGAGGGGATGGACTGATGGACATGCTAGAGCTGCTCTAGAACTACCAAGGAGTAGGTTAAAAAAGATAGCAGGACTCCCAACAGGGCACCGCCGGATATTGAATTACACTCCAAAGTCAAACGGGGTTGGTATATCTACAAGATATTTTAAAACCAACCATTCTGGTTTGCGATTAGATATATATAGAGTGTTGAATATAAATAATTATTTTCTCGACATCTGTTGGTAAATCACTTTATTAAATACGACAATATTACAGGAAACTGTAATAAGCTTTACAAAAAAATACACTATATTTAATACAATTTTCTAGATTTTATTAATCGGGCTAGTGTTCTTGAGAAAGTTTATCACATTGTCCACTTTTAACACTAGGGAGTCTTCAATTCGTTCTGCTAATTGTGCTATCGTTCTGGCTTGATGGTACTATGGGCAGATTGTTAAGATATGGCTAGAAGAAAGTTGTATATCACAATTACATCTTGGTGGTTCTTCTTTGGGTATATGTGTGTAGACGCTTTAGTGATGTATGACCAATACGGAGGCAGTTGATAACAATTTGGTTTTTCCTTCCCCGTGGAAGAGGTAGCTTAGATCTCACTCGAGGTTTGATTTATTCAAGTTTTGAGTCGCCTACGTTCCAAAATTGCTGCCAGGTGTCATACATATGGTCCTTAATGGTAATTTTAATGTCTGTTGGAGGAATTAAGGGGGAAGTATTAATAGTTGGATTGAAAATTGAATTATTGGCTATTTGGTCCACTCTCTCATTGCCTTCGATACCTGCATGTGATGGCACCCAGAGAAATTTTATTTCTTTGTTTCTCAGTAGCGGATTCTGTAAATCTTCCTTAATTTCTGTCAGTAGGGTATGATTGGGAAATATTTGTTTCAGTCCGTGTAGAGCACTTAATGAGTCTGTAATAATGAGTACATTAGAATCAATATGTCTGCAAATTCTTAGTGCTTCCTTAATAGCGTACAGCTCGGTAGTGAATACGCTGCATTCTTTTTGAAGTATCACAGCTACGGGGTTTTGGTCATGATAGACAGCTGCAACTACTACATCCTAGTCTTGGATCCATCTGTAAAAATAAGCTTATAGCCTTGATATTGCGCTATCGAAATAGAAGTTTGTTCCATGGAAGGAACCATAAAAGATCCAGATTTTCGCAATTCATAAAAGCAGAAATTAACGTTACCAATAGAATATCGAAAAACAGATACACATATGGTATTTGTATCATAATCACACAGTGTGGCTAGAATGGATTCCGGCCCACTCTGGTTGTGAAGGCAACGAAAGGGCGGCTACTCCTTTTAACGATCTTGGGCCTCACAAAACAAACAATCCGTAAGGAGACGAGGAACTGGTTGAGAAACCAGCACCTTGCTCACTGGAGGGCTCTACAGGGTCTCAGGCAGTCTAAGCTCCTATTGAGGGGATGGACTGATGGTCATGCTAGAGCTGCTCTAGAACTACGAAGGAGTAGGTTGAAAAGATAGCAGAACTCCTAACAGGGCACTGCTGTCTGAGGAAACACCTCTGTAACCTAGGTTTAGAGGAAAGCCCCCAATGCATGGGTTGCGGCATGGCTGACGAAACGTCGGACCATGTTCTCCTCGAATGTCCACATTGGGCTATGCTACGCAGGCGAATATTCGGAGTCCCTGTTATGGCCTCTGGGGACATAAGCAGGCATCCACTGAAGAGGATTGAGTCCTTCATCGAGGGACTCGGCTTCATGGATGCATAAGTAGCAGAAAAGGCACAATGGGCCCGCCAGTGGCCTCAGTGCCGGAACCTCGGCTTGAGTTTGTCTTGGCCAAGGTTCGCCTGACTAAATTGGTAGTAGTAAACACGTATGTCTTCACAATAGGAATCATTAAGTGGTGTCTAGAAACCTAATCGCCAAAGATTTTTTTAAATCAATATTAGCTTGGAGAACGTGGTTTAAAGTTCCGTGTTATTTGAAATCGTTTCAAACTATCTCCACAGCGCGCGAAACCGGCTGGCGATATCTAGTATGCTGCCCAGCAGTAGAGCAGCTTTATCCTCGTACTGATTGTCGGCCACAGCAGTGATGTCAATTCGAATGATTTTGTGAACCAAAATGGGATTTTTTAGATCTGTATGAGGGATAGATAATATGTGGTTCTAAGATCTATTTGTGTGCCCTCCTGTTACTCTAGAGCTCCTTGTCTAGACCGTTCCTTATTACTAGAGTTTGAATCCCAAATCTCAAGTCCTCCATATATATTGGTAGGGTTGAGGTTTTTCCTCCACTATCGTCGAAAACCTCAGCCTAGTCAGGCTTTCACAGTACAGTACAGTATGCTTGCTGAGGTTTCCTCATCTACTTGGTAAAATCTGCACATGGTTGTATCTGCCAATCCCATGTTATTCCTTTTTTTTTTTTGTTAAGCATAGAATGCCCTGACAGGGCCCTACTAGGATCCTGATTGTTCTCCTATTCTGGCTCAGTAGGTACTCCCTGAAATTTGGTCGGGGTTCTTTGATGAACTCATGGGCCCGTCCCATTCTTCATGCCTTCTTCCACCAAAAACTGCTTTTTATTCAAGTGATTTATTAATAGATTGAATAGTTTGGCACCTCTAGTCAGAGACCTCGGCACCCTCAGCCTTTTAGCTTTTTGTGGTCTTTGTTGTACCGCTTATGTGAAGAGACCAGTAGCCCCCAAGGCTCAACAGTCCTTTCACTAGGCTCTTCTTGGAGAAATCCTCCCTTGAGTACTCCTAGGAGTCTATCTCCAATCCACATTCGAAGATAATGTGCGAGGCTGCTTCCTCCTCTTCCATGCACAATCGATAGATAGGTTTGTTTTTTGCAGCGGTATCGCTATACCACAGAAAGGTTCTGGGCCAGTGAGAACACATCTTGACTCTTCTCGGGCTAGTGAGTTTGCCTCTTCATTGTAATCCGAGTGGCCTGGTACCCAAGCTAAGGACAATCTATTATGACTACCCAGCTCTTGTAGCGTCTCCAAGCAACCCCAAACAAGTTTGGTATTTTTATCTGCACGGTTCTAATTGTTTCTATAACCGCTTGGTTGTTGGTGTACATGGCAATAGTGTTTTCCTCAAGCTCTTGCCCTAATAGCTCTCCTGCACAGTGTTGTATTACTGCAACTTCTGCCTGGAATGTCGTCACATGTTTACCTAAACTCAGCGAGACTCTTATATATTTCTTATATTCCTGCTCCTTCACCTTCCTCGGTTTTTGAGTCATTTTTTCATTTATTGGAGGTCCTTCTATGCCTCTCAGCCTGTAATGACTGTCTTGAAGTTTTTCTCGAAGCTATACTTGGGAATCATCTCGTCCGATGGCATTCCCATTATGGGGTCGATTTCTAACTCTTTGTGTAGCTAGTTATACACCTTACCGTGAAAGTTTGACGGAACACGGATCCATGACAACACACTATATCCATCCATAGTGGGCTCCATTGGGAAAACGTACAACAAACACTTCGAGTCACTTTCTCGAAGTCCTAATGTTGGTTCGTAGCAGCTGCAGTTTTATGATTCCCTAAAGTATTCAGTCGAATGAAGCAGTAATCAATTGCATTTTATGTCTCGTTTTCCGTTTAAACTTATCCTTCTGACGTCATTTTTTGTTTCCATACACCGATTTAAGGTGTACTGTTTGAAGTTAAATGAAAAATAGTAACGAATTGTGTGTATGAAACAGATATACATTAGATTCGGCAAATAATGTGAGTGGAAGAGAGGAAGCTATAGGATAACAGAGAGACAATGTCTAGAGAGTGGGTGTTTCGTGGAAGGGAAATATCCAGTTTGTTCTCTCTTGGACATATATATAATTCTATGTGAGTGTATGAGAGGAAGCTATAGAATAACAGAGAGACAATGTCTAGAGTGGTGGGTGTTTCGTGGAAGGAAAATATGCTGTTCTCTCTTGGACTGTTGGTCCTACATGAGATTCAACATATATGGAAGATACATTTTTGCCGAACCATTATATCGAAATGTATACCTTATTATTTGTGTATATTTTTTATACCTTGTTTATATACCTCAGTGTTTATAGTATGCTACTCCATCATTTAAAGTTAGGGTCCTATAACTCGATGTATGTGAAAATTTTTAATACCGGTACTTTTAAGTTCAAATTAAACATCGAAAACATTTTTCAGTATACTCCTACTTTAATAGATCTTTTGGGGATATGAAAAGGTTTTACATCTCATTAAATTGGAATTTTGAGCTATTAAATGCAAAAATAAATTTGAGATTAAATCAACAGTTAGGAGAGGAGCTCGGTGGGAATTCTTGTAAGAAATTTAGGTTTAGTTAATATATAAACCAAAATTAAGCTTTGGGAATTCTTAAAATGTAAGCTAACTTGTTTTTTACTGCTTTTTGTTGGGGTTAGGTAATTATTTCTGTTGGTTTCCATGTTTTACTTCATTTTACATGTAATAATTGTCTCCAAAAAATTGTATTTATTTGAATAGAGCTCCTCCATTTTATTTTCAATTACTTTTCATTGTTAATTTTTGTATTGATAATATTATGCATTTCAAATATTCGAAACGTCATATATTTCCCCACATTAATTATTTTTGTTTTAGAAGATACCATGCATTGTCTTCTTTAAAACCTATAAGTATAATGAATAATCGCAATTGCATTATTTTTATATATCCTATGAATTTCTTTCTTAATATTAATCACGCCAAATACTGAGGACAGGAATGAATTTCGAATATTAAAGATTTACTCATTTTCATATAAATATTTAATAATGTGCCATTCTACTAAATAAAATTTTTACAGGCCTAGGTTTTCTTAATATTGATATAATAAATATTTTATTTCAAACAAATTTTTTTTTTTTTTTTACTTATTGTAGGTATTTGCAAAGTTAAATAAAACCTAATTTCTTCATAATTTCATGTTATGCGTGGCTTATGCGATTGTATGGCGTAGTTTGCGATTACAAATTCAGCGGTCACGTTAGCTACTGCACAACGACCAGAATTTAATTACTAGTCCAAGAGTTAAACGAGTTAAACATCGTAGGTAGAAAGTAAACGACATGATTTAATTTCTGACCATAGAGTGATTGGAAATAACTTCCGTGTAAACACCAACACAACTGCTCATTGTGTATTTTACTATTATAGTACTAGATGAGAGATTTTCCTCAAAATAACATTGTAGAGTTGACGCAAATAGAGAACAGTACTACTACTACTACTACTGATAACATATTTTTTTTAAATGAAACTAACTTTCTAATGAATGATGAAATTCATGAAAATTCTGAAATATATTTTAATTTTTTCATTGAATAGTGGAATTAGTTATAAAAAGTTATATGAGTAAGAAGAATACTCTTCTATTATAGACCTCACAATTTCAACACATAAAATAAATACCAATATTACCAACTGGGAGATCAGTGATGTAGAATGCTTAAGTGACCAAGTTTAGCTGAAGCTACGCGGCATCGGCAAGGGTCGAGGAAATATGGCGGATATCTGTCATAACCGTACCAATGGCGTACGCCGGTAACTATTTTATAAAAGCATTAAAAATAATAATAATTATTATATAATAATTATAAAACTAGAAATATTGGGGAAACGGCAAGTTTATAAAAGTGAACTCTTCTTACTAATTTTACAAGCTTTCGGAATCTTTTATTTCCATTATCAAGTAACAGTAACTTGAGGATATTAATATTGGTATAAGTTAGTAAATATAATTAAATGCAAAAATTGGTATTTGAATTTTTTAAAAATTATTTAAAAGTTTATGTGAAATACTTATTGTCATTATGACAGATAAACGTTTTCATTTTTTCTTTTCTAATAAGTTATCAAAATCATGTGAAAAAATGAAGAGTAAAGGCTATGATAGATTATACTGAATAAGTAGACATGAACACATATTCTTCTTTTTCTACTACCGTGTGTAAAGTACGTACTTTAGACACATTTTCGAGTGCGTAAAACTTTATTTTACGCACTAGTGCGTAAAACTTTATTTTACGCACTAGTGCGTAAAACTTTATTTTACGCACTAGTGCGTAAAGAAAAAATTCCAATATGTATGTAGTTATAGATATCTAGTCTTATAAAAATATAGGTATAGTAAACGGATATTAAATCTAAGTTTTTTTCATAAATTGGAGATAGAAACCTATAGAATTCGGTAAAGTAACCTAATAATTATTGTTAAATAATTATTGAGTACTGGAAATAATACGGTAAAAAGGCATAAGTTGGCGGTGAGTGACTGACATTTCTTTGTGAATTGAATCTGACATTTAAAATTTAAATTGAGATCTTCCGACTATACCTAGGGTAAGCAATTGTATTTTATATTTAAGAATTGAATATTTTTAGAAAACTATGATGTTATTTTAGATTATTATAAAAATAAAGATGGATTCCTCTGACGATCTCTCGGATTACTTGGCAAATACACCACCAAATAGATGAGGCACGGAATATTCATATTATTAATAATTGAATTCGTTTGTTGTTTATATTTTGATTATAATTTCCAAATCATTTATAATATATCTTATTAGAAATTAATAATAGCGTTAAAGATTCTTCTATAGAAACATTTAACTTACTTTACGCACTAGCTGGGGAAGATAGATGAAATCACAAACGTATATCTGCCAACGAGTTTTCTAGCACTCACAGAAATATGTGATAAATCTATGCCTAGAAGGAAACTATTGAAGAGAGGTAAACCAGTATATGCTGCTGGAATAATGCAACATCAGAACTCCGTAGGGAGTGTATTAGACTGAGAAGAGTATACACACCAGAGGTATTAGAAGATGTTCACCAGAAGAATATACCTGGGAGCAGTATAGGGAAGCTAGAAATAGACTAAGAGGCAGTATCAAGCGTTGTTCTTGGAACAGCCGGAACGACATAAATACTCTAAATTTCAACGAGCTATAGTGCCCAAACCGTTATCCCATAAATAAATCTAAGACCCATAATCTGGAAATCTGGAAATTTAACGCACTTTATCAATTTTTCTTCACAAGTTTGGGTTTATCGAGTTAGGCGAAAAGTGAGGGAAAAAAATATTTTTTGGTAAACTATGGAAATGTGGTCGGCATTCAAGGTGCTCTAGCGACGAAACCGTTTGCCTGATAAAAAAACTAAGAGACATAATTTGTAGGAAATTTAGTGTAGTATATTTTTGTACAGTAACACTTTTTCTCAAAAGAGTATATTTTCCGAGTTTTGGCAAAAAGAAGGAAAAAAGTGCATTTTTTGCTAACCAAGCAATCTGTCTGTAATAATGTGGACTGTGATACTTGGGGGATGGCTACGAAAACAGTCATGAAAAGTTAGAGTCCAAACAGTGAATTCAACTGATCACATGTTTAAATCTCAGAGGCGTCCAGTGAGGCGAAAGCTTATTCTTGTATCGGTTGTTATTGAGTGACGAGTTGTTCCTATTTGAACGAACTATGATTATTCTTTTATAAGTTTAACTCTACATAGCCTCAAGAGCAGTTTACAGTGAAATTAAATCCAACTAGTAACAGTTTTATATATTTCGAAATACCTCTACGAGTTACTTATTCAATAACTCTTTTCCCAGACTTACGCTCCTGATTAAAAGTGTAGAGAAATTTACTTCGAACCATATATACAAAAAGTAATCTTGGTTGCCTATAAGACACTACCGATAACTCTTAAAATTTAAATGTTGGGGTGTATTATAATTTTTTATCTGTGTGTATTCTTTATTCAATAT
Organism: Lochmaea capreae; assembly: GCA_949126875.1. NCBI lineage: Eukaryota > Metazoa > Arthropoda > Insecta > Coleoptera > Chrysomelidae > Lochmaea > Lochmaea capreae. The sequence continues at coordinate 7,490,847 of OX421397.1, forward strand.
TTTCTTTGATTAAAGTCATAGTTTATTAAGTACAATAAGAGTCTACCCTTTAGGTACAAATTACAAAAATATATTTAGTAAGTAGTATTTGAATAAAATAAAAAATACTAATCACATCACGTAATAAGTACGTACAATAAAAACATTTTAAAAACATCATTTGATAAGTGGTGCTGTTTGCGGCAGTTGTCGGTGAAAAGTGCTCAAGGTACAGGGTACTACAAAAGATTACAAATTGGTTATCTACGGTTCTACAAAAGTTATAACTTATATTGTTTATGTTACCGAAATTTATTTGGTTTGTAATATAATGGCATTAAATTTGTTGACTGGGAACAGTGATTTAAGGCCGTTTGATATGGAGCAATACAATTTGCAAGAAATGTCGGCAACTTCTTGCAAGGTCAGTATATTGCAAATTTTATGGCCGCTTGAAATGGTGCAATAGAAAGTGTAAATTTATCGGTTTGGTGCCATTTCTATTGCATGTAAGGCGCAATCCTAGGAAGAAATCTAGTTTCTTTTGTGTTACCAACCAACTATAACTACTTCCAATCGAATGATACCCATCAGTTGATTGTGGTGACTGATGTTTTGACGTTTGTGATTTGATAATCGACAGTGATTCACTCAGTTTTTTTTCTCTGAGCTTTTCTCACTGTCGCTATCTTCGTTTTAAATAATAATTATCTTTATATATTGTTACAATACATGATTTTTTGGGTTTTTTAGACAATTTTTTCTGTCTACTACTAGTTGGTAGCAATGTTGAAATGAAAGACAAGGGTACAGATAAAAGCAAAGAAAGTGTCAACGGAACGCTTGGAGGACCTCATCCCCCAAAACGACCAAGACATGGACTTCACACGGAACCGCTGCATGGTGGAGTTAAATATGTAGAAGATAGAGAAGATACAACAAATTAAACACGTAATAAAAATGAGACAGAAGACCGCTGAAGATAAAACCATCGTGGTTACACAGTGAAAAGGAAAATTAGGCGATTGGCAATTAGGATGTGAACTACGATGAGAACCCATTGGATGAGATAGGAGGAAGTGAAAGGTTACAAACCCTCATATTAACCAATTTGGCTCTATCTGATCTCTACTTACTCGTAAATCTCAAAAATATTTGCCAGTAAAAGAGATTTTACTCCTATAAAGATGTAAGAGATTCATTCGCCCAAATCGTGAATAAATGATTTCGATATCATTGTAATAAGTATAGCAAAATACATTAAAAAATGAATTATTCTCAATGTTTTCCTCTGATACACACTAATAATTAAATGTTAGTACGTTAAAGATAACATTTTGTTTAACCATCATCAAAAAAATTGGTAAACTAAAACATTAATGAGATCAAGATAAATGCAATTTAAAATAGACAAAGGCAATCATGAATGTTATGGATTTTCAAGATATTTAATGTGAGATAGGTACATCACAGTCCCATCAAGGCTTGTATGATACATAAAAAATAATCTGAACAATCTATTGAATGAAATTATTAAAGCTTTAGTTCAATACTTCAAATAAACGTCTTCACCGCCTGCAGGCTGTTGCTCTTCTCGAAGGAATGCCGTTTAGTGAGAGTGTTCACGACAGGTCAAGGGATGGGTCAAGACAGTGGCTTAACGAGATATGCCTTGAGAATTTGGAAATAGTTGAGGTTACATTTTGTATAAAAAAGTAAGAAAATTATTATGCATCTTGATAAATATTAGCAGATCATGTATACCTATTTCTCTTTTTCTATAATATACATATTTAAACAGTATGCCAATAAGGTGATAAAGTTTGTCTGAAAATTTAATATATTTGTAAAATTAATATTAAGTACCTAACTGATTACCTAAAGATAATATAATTAAGTCTATAGTAATTGGGTGAACTGCTTCCGTAGGTAGTTTTATATGGTATACTGAATATTAACAAAGCTTGAAATTGAACCACAGTCCAAATTTATGCTCACAGCTTTGTTTAAGATCAGTTTTGATATGCGAGTGTATTAATAACGATTACATGAGAGTTGCATACACTATTTTTTCTGCGAACCAGAAATTTTATTTGAATTTATTAGCAACAATTTTTTTTAAAATTTTTTAATACTTTTTTTATACAAACAATAAGAAATAAAATCACACGATATAAACGAAAAAAACATGTGCTCTGACAGACTAGAACTACACTGTATACTATACGTTGCGCGCAAATGACACATCAACTGACAAGAAGCGAAACTTCGGAAAAAACAAGTCTGTGGAAGCCATCTTTTAAATTAGTCGTTATATGTCATGCAATCACACTTATGCCTCCTGCTTATGATCTTTACGGACCCAAAATAGATTAGATTTTGTTTGTAGGTGTATATTATTTTTTTAAATGATCCATTTTACGTCTATATTGACAACGGAAAGTGCAGAAATAGTTACTGATGGACAAAAACCTATTTAATACATTATTTGATAAAACACAACCTTTTGCTAAAATAATTTTCCTCAGTGTGATTCGAGTAAAGTTCTAAGTATTTATTATGGCTCTCAGTGTAGCTGTCACCTTCAAGGTTATTTATTTGTGTCCTTCCAACATCAAAGGATTTTCCCGGCTAAATAATTTTTGTGTTTTTAGTCGAGGCAATAAACTAGTAAAGAGGCCAAAAGTTCTAAAACTAGTTGTGGTGGACGGATGGGAAGGCGGTTTTCTGCATTCTCTTCCAAAAATTATTTGTAAAAAATGTGGCGACATGGAATTTCTGACAAATCGGAAATTGCATTGCTGCAGCTCAAAATGCATTATTTGAGAAGCCTCTTGGAAGATGTCAAAACTTTGTAAATAAGCGTCAGAACTGGCCCAAATCGGGTACTCGGTGGTTTTCGAGATCGCTGATCACGAATATGATGTTCAAATTGACCCTCCGAACACCAGGAGCTCAGGACCGCCGATGAACGTCATCTCCGTGGGACTCTCCCACAAATCACGCGGGAAAGAAGAGAAACTCTGCGCCCGAGGTTTTTTTGGGTCGCCGAATCCAAATCTGGCATCGGCGAACACCACAAGGACACCTGGTGCGCTGGAACCTGGACGCGGAAGTCATCTCTGAGAAGTTTCCTGAGAAGAGTCCCAAAAACCACCCGAAAAATCATTGTAGGGGCGTTTTTGGGCCGCTTAATCCAATTTTCACGCCCAAAAACTACCTTCCCAACGCCTGACGAACTGGAACTTTTATCTTGAGATCGTGTGGAATTGTTGATTCTACTTAAATTATGTGAAGAGGAGAGAAATAAAAGGAATAGAAAGTCAATATTTATATAATTGGCGTTTAAAAACTTTTTATTGCACTCAAATCCAATTCAATCCAACTTTAACTTTCCCTTATCTCATAAATGAATAACATCAATTCGCCTTTTATGATTGTGTCAGGAAAAGCCACGGAGATGACGTGGTTTTTGGCACTCTTCTCAGAAAAATTCTCTGATCGCGTCCAGGTTCCGGCACACCCGATGCCAGAATTGGATTCGGTGACCCAAAAAAACCCCGGGCGCCGAGTTTCTCTTTCCCGCGTGATTTGTGGCAGAGTCCCACGGAGATGACGTTCATCGGCGGTCCTGAGCTCCAAATGTTCGAGGGGTCAATTTGGACATCATATTCGTGATCAGCAACCTCGAAAACCACCCGAGTACTCGATCAGGGCCAGTTCTGACACTTATTTACCAAGTTTTGACATCTTCCAAGAGGCCTCTCAAATAATGGAAGGTAAGTATAAAATATAGCGTACCTAGTACATTTTTAATGAGTGTAGGTATATTTCGATTTGACCAAAGGACGAAAAATGGATGTCCATCATTCAAATAAATCTTCACGTCCAGTGGTGAACGAGAACTGAAGGTACAGTGAATGTCCCCAAACGGATATCCATTGTACTAGTGGTAAATGGACATCCATTGGATGTCCATTCTGTGTCCATGTCCATATGGACCAATCGTGGACATTATATGGATATCCATAGGATATCCTGTGTTTACCGGGCTCCGATCATTTCTGACAGTTTATGATTGCTGTTGGAACAGACCTTCAATGTCCTTGAGAAACGTCACATAAGTTGTCAATTATATGACGTTTGAAGAAAATATATGTTATAACCGAGATCTAAATGTAATAATAAACCAATTATAATAAGTGTGTTGATATATTAATACAAAAAACCTGTTCCCCGGCACTGTATGAATAAATCCATCGAATTTTCTTTCTGCTACCTGTGGAGGTGTATTGTATTCGGGCTACCTGAACCTAATAACAGGGTGAACATACCAAGCTTTATTAACCAAACACGTATATCTATATTGAACGCTTAGATTATTTTTACTTATTCTCACCTATAGTAAAATCGCAATCGGTACGGGGTAATAAAACTGTCGGATTGTCGAAACAGGTCACTTCAGGGGTGGGTACCTATTATTATTTTTAAACTACTACTACTACTACAAACTATGGGAAACGCTACAGGAATTAAAATTTAAATAGGCAAAACACGATAGAAAAGCGATTCTAATTGATACTGACGAAATTATTTGTTGGGGACGGAGATATCTAAGAACAATTTCTAAATAACGTGCAGAATTTAAACAAATATTTTACTTGGATGAACCCTGGGTGAATGAAGGCTACACTGTCAGTAAAATGTGGCAGGATACCAACATTCAATCTTCACGACAGGCTTTCTTTGAAAGATTATCTACAGGATTGAAGAGTCCATCCGGTAAGGGACGACGTTTTAATCATTACTCATATTGACAGTGATAATGGGTTTTTAGATGGTTGCTCTTTAATATTCCAATCTAAAAAAACTGGAGGCTACCATGAAGATATGAACGCCGACGTTTTTGAGGAATATTTTGAGCAGGGATTGACCTAATACCAAAAGGTTTAGTCATAGTATTAGATAAGGCTAGTTAAAATCTTAAAATCGTAGATGCAGACATTACAGCGACAACATTAACAATTTCAATAAATAATGACTCCCCTAGCGACGATTGTGATTCCGACAGCGATTTAGAGACATTTGCACTTACTAATCTAGACTAAGATGAAGGAAGAACTATTTAAAACAATTTACAAGTGGCATGTTTATATCATAACATTGTATTATTTAGAATTCGAGCCATAATTTAACGGCCAACATTTTAAACCACACTTATTTAATAGGATATATACGTATTTTCATAATTAAGCAGTACAACAAATATTAACAGTAAATAGGTGCAATTCTGTAAGCAAATGTTAACTTTTAACGCAAGGTTAAAAATTAGACAATCTACTAACTCCATTTCACTATCCTGTATGCATAATAATCTTCAAAATATAAACGGAAAACTATTAATTGGGCACCATATATGCTAAAATTCCAATCCTAATCTTGACTATGTATAGATTAAAACATTTATAATCGCGGAAACTTCGTCAAAAATAACGGCTTGCCGTTAATTTTTAACCACTTATTATAGAATTGACCCTTATACCTACGAACCCCTAATGCTGTTCCTAAACCTACGCCTATTATACCCCTAGAAAGTATTAAGACTCGGTCATTGTTATCTTTCTACAATATCCGTCGGCACAAATAAATTTCTTGTTTTCACAACATTCATTATAGCAGGTAGTGTAAAATTACTATTTTGTTTGGTCCACTTGTGCTGAGCAAGTCCCATAAAATTTTGATTTATTACCCCGCACCGATTGCGATTTCACTATAACAACCTTTCAGAGACTTTTTTTTACTGTTTCAATCCTCAACTCCACTTTAATAAAAAATATATGAAAACTCTAAATTAAATTGATTATTTTTTGACGTTTCTCATATAGGTACGTCCTAGCCAATCAAAACATTATTATAGTGGGAATAATCTACTTGCATATTATTCCAGTGAGAATTACTCAATGTAAGTACATTGTTTTTATTGAATGACAACCACGTATTTTCTTCATGTATCGAATCCCACACGAGGGTTCGATAAATTAGATAATAATTCTCCAGGCATTTTCTCAAATTTGTTGCCATTTGGCAATAGCCACTCGAGGCCCTTCGGGCTCTCGTGTCTATTGCCTGGCAACAAGTTTTATAAAATGCAGCGTTTAAAACATATAAGAACGTTGGTTCAATTTTAAGTAATGTTAAAGAGAAGATGCCCTCACTTGAGAAATCTGGTGTCTATAAAATCAACTGCTCTGAATGTGATGCAGTATATATTGGTCAAACAAGAAGAAATCTCAATATAAGGTATAGTGAGCATCTTGGAGCCTACAGAAACAAGCACCCTGACAGATCAAATTACGCAAAACATTTGTTAGAACAAAACCACAAACCAAATTTAAATAATCAGTTACTACATGACTGTCAGAATTATAGTAAACTTAACTTTTTAGAGTCTTTAGAAATAAGAAGGTACTGCAATGATCCTCAGTATAATCTTGTAAATGAGCAAATAGATACTTTACAATCTCCTTTGTTAGACTGTTTGACCGATATATTTTAATGTGTTTCCATCTATCTTTTCTAAATTCTGGTCATCGCGAAAATATGTACATATATACACCTTTTAACTTAGCTAATAATACACTTGTTTACTTTATTTAATTTCACTATCTATATGATACCTATTACTATCCTACCCTAAAAGTATTCCTTCCATTTTCTTAGTTACATAATAAACAATGTTTTCATTCCACCCCTTGAAAATGATGTATAAACATCGAAACCGGTCGGGTACAAGTTTTTTGTAAAACTTATAAAAAATATTTTTAAACATTGATATTAATTTAAAACAATAATTTCCGAATTGGTTTAAAGGTAGCATCGTCATTGATATGAATGACGTTGAAAATTCGGAAAAACAATTATAGTTGATGCAACAGATTTGTATCTCATTACTAAATGAAGTGGAAAACAAATATTGACAAATTTTCTATTAAAAACCTATACATACAAAACTTCCTTACTCCTAGCTTTACAGCTATATTCATGGATAGAAATAATAATATGGTTGTTGTTTCAGTTTGTCCTCCAAGTATAGAATATAACTTTCTAAGCCAATCTGTATAATTTTCGTATGGAACTGACATTAAACGATAATCTCCTTTGCCCAGGTCAATGTCCATTGTAGGGTTTTGACCTATTAGACGTATCTTTATCTCCGTTTGCGTAGACACTGTTCGCCTCACAGCATTGTTTCTCTTCCTCCATCCACCCTCAACATCAGGACAGGCGTCTGGGTTTTGGGGCTGAAGACCCGAAACTAGGAAACTTCCGTTTTTCCCCGTCTGGTCTAGAAAACAGTATCGGACTACAATCATTTCAAGGTTATTTGAAAAATACTAATGGTGATATTTATAGTTCATTTCAGAAAGGTATAGGGTAATAAAGCATCATTAGGTATGCAAAGGGAGGTGGTAATCTCCCGTATGGCACGACTGAAAGGTTAGCAAACCTTCTTTCAAAAATCCCTCTTCGCTTCCAATATGGACGATTATTAGTCTTTTCCCTTTACCTGAAGGCACCTTAATACCCGTTGACAGGCCTTCCATGGAAGCTTGGCGAGCACTGGTTATATTTTTGTCTTGCCACATTTTAGGTACTGTATAACCTTCATCAATCCACGTCGCATCAAGAGAAAATATTTTCTTCTGCTCTGTTCTGTACTGCTTTATACTTCCTAAGTACTTTCGTCGCCAGCAAACAATTTCATCGCTTTCCAGTAAAAGTGCTTTACGGTTATGCTCTTCCCAGGCAAAACCATATTTCTCAAAGTGGTCCATAAAAGATTTTTAGTTATCAACGGAATACTGTCATCCTGACCAAGCTCCATTAAAATTTTATCTAGGGTGGGTATTTCTTTTTTAAAATAAAAAGAGTGAACTTTTCTTCGAATTACACTTTTGGTGTTTTCATCAAGGACTTTTACTGGTCTGCCTGGACTTTTCTTGGGAGGCTCCACTTGGCCTGCTATTTTTCTCCCCCGCAATAATTCAAAAACGGTGGACTTTCCAACTCCAGTCATTCGGGAACATCGGTCGACAGTTTCTTGCACAGTAAATTTCGGGTAATTGTATTTTATGCAATCGTGTACATTTAAAATAATAAAATAATAAGTTTTTCATTCACTGATAGTGGAGAATTATTGGTACATCTTTTCGTTGGTGTAAATGTCGCCATTTTATTACTAATCTTATAATAATAGGTGTGTTCTTTTTGACTGAGATCTCAGTTAATCTCAGCTCACATCGGTAATGTGCGCGTTCTTTTTGATTTACTCACTTTGAAGTGAGCTGAGATTTTTCCTCCCCCTTCACCGATGCTGAATGTGTTGTAAGGGGGTATCAGTTGGACTTGAGTCGGAAATAAAGTGGTGGGGATGAAGAATTATTTGATTTTGTTTACATATAAACTCACATAACCTAATTTTCTTTCTAATAATGGATTATTAGCCATAATAAAAAACTATTTTCTTTGCAACTTTTTTATACCAAAATCAAAATAAAATGTGGTTAACAGAGATATTCAGATTCCAGATGTTTATATGTTTTATGTCACTATTTACGGCTTAACAGCAAATACTGCCTTGCGGCGCATGGTTAAGCCGAATCTGAAATAGGGTCGGAATTAGGCAGAGGCACTAATAGAAGGTTAAACGGTACCTGTTAAACGCAAAACGTAACTGTATAATCTACTACCTAAGTAATCCCTACACAATATTTCGATATAGACACTTCAGGCCACAAAACATACTTTTCCTAATTCTTTTACGCAATTACTTGAAATGTTAATATTACAAACAATACTATTTCAAGACCTACGCCTATGGCCGACACCGAAATTGAGCCGAACTGGACGGAATTCCCCATTTAATTACACTATACCTTTCCGAAATAGACTATAAATAAGAAAAACTATTAGAACTTTTTTATTAGTAAGGATTGGACCAAACATTAAACTTTCAGGCAAAATACTTTTCCATTCTAATAACCTGTGACACATTCTATGTTTTTTTAGTTTTGTGTTTTTTTCAATGAAAGAAATGAAAAAATGAAACAAAAATAAACGAGACATTTTCTGAGAAGCGTGAGCGCCATCTCCACTCACTGTAATGTCCAGTGGACCAATTCATTATTGTAGAACCAAAAATTCACATGTTCCTGGCCGTCTTTGGTTGTCTCTGGTATCATATCATTTTTTAGCAAATACGTCTCTGTAATTTTCTCTATACGTAGTGGATGTGGATGATAGTCCTATCGATCGAATTTGAAAGCTCCCTCGCTAATGGGATGGTGGTTAGGATGAAGATGATGCTTTAAGGCTAAGAGAATTACTTATTCTTGGAAATTCCGCTCAGTATCAATAATAATGTATACTCGAAGTCATACCTGATTATGTATTTAATATAAAATCTCGGGAAAATTCCAAGTACCTAGTTTATAATAAAACTGAAAATGCATGGAAAATTTGTGTTTATTAAACTGAATCCACATAACATTTACAAATATTTTAGGAAATTTTTCGCAAATCAAGTTATATTATAAATATGTAGACTAGACTCTTAGAAACAATAACTCGAGATTATTTTTATGTTCAGCTTAAAAAACGTTACAGTGTTATAATCATAAGAATACATAACCTTCAATAAAAGCAAACATTTCTTCAAAAACTCGAGAAAGGAAAGAGAAGAGAAACACTCATATAGGTACTTACCAAAGTCATTACATGGGCTGAAATATGCAATCGCCAGTTTTTTAGTTAGTACCAACCTTAAAAAGACAGCTGTCAAAATTTTATGATATTCTATTCATTAGTTCGTGAGTTATTGTGCTATGAATGACGCTACTTTTAATATTTTCAAAACATGGATCAAAAATAATTTCGTACACTGCTTCTTGATGAGAAAAAATACCATTCAAGCGAAGCAATGGCTTGAAAAGTGTTATGGGGACTCCGCTCCATCGGAAACAACAATAAAACGATAGTTTGCTGACTTCAAACGTGGTCGTAGAGACACCGATGATGCGGAACGCAGTGGACGTCCAAATGAGGCGGTAACACCAGAAAAAAATCCACAAAATCGTTTTGAATGATCGAAAAGTGAAGTTGCGTGAGTTAGCTGACATCGTAAAGATATCAAAAGAACGTGTTGGCTTTATATTGCATGAGCAGTTGACTATGAGAAAGCTCTATACAAAGTGGGTGCCGCGTTTATTCACTGTACACCAAAAGCAAGAGCGTGTTGATGCCTCTCAGCAGTGTTTGACCATGTTTAAACGTAACAAACCGGAATTTTTGCGTCGCTATGTGACAATAGATGAAACGTGGATCCATCATTTCACTCCGAAATCAAAACCATCGTCATCTGAGTAGACAGCAACTGGAGAACCTCGTCCAAAGCGCCTGAAAGCACAACAATCAGCTGGAAATGTTTTGGCCTCGGTATTTTGTGATGTACGTGGTGTAATATTCATCGACTGGAAATACCATCAACAGTGAATATTATGTAGCGTTATTGGAGCGTTTGAAGGCCCACATTGCAAAGAAACGTCCGCTTATGGCAAAGAAAAAAATGTTGTTCCATCAAGACAACGCACCGTGTCACAAGTCAATCAAAGCAATAGCAAAACTACATGAATTGAACTTAGAATTGTTCGCAGACGTAAAAAATGCTCGCCGGTAAAACATTTCGCTCGCTGACACTTAGTCCAATTTTGAGGCAAAAGATAAATCGTTCTACAAAAGTGGTATTGAAATGTTAGAGCGGCGCTGGAATGATTTCGTTGTTCTTGATGGAAATTACAATAAACAATATTTATATTAAATATTGTTATATTTTAAAATGCTAACTCTACTGGTCCTTGACCAACATATCTTGGAATCTCTTTGATAACTAACGAATTACTTGATACACAGGGTGTTACTTCCCCCCCCCTTAGGCAGAATGACTTATGGTTGGGCAGCCTAAACCCATTAATCTAAGAGTTTTTTGATTACGCGTAAGACAGATAATTATTAGTGCTACGTAAATAACTATACAAAACTTAAGGAATATACTTAACTGTAAAAATGGGTATCCGTGGGGATTGTCCTTGTGGCGCCCCACATCGATAATTATCTAATTATGAGGGTTAGCCGTTAGCAGCAATATGTCGTTGTTACGTCAAAGTGAAGGTGATCTGCATTGAGCTGGATGTATTAGCCACGGATTACGACCGAAGGATGCAATCATGGATCGCAGTACTTGAACTTTGTTCTTTCTTGATGGGTTTTGAAACTACGAGATGGATAGTTCTAATGAAGAGCTTTTTTCATGTCAAGTATTGCATGGAGGAGAAGGAAAAACTCAGGAGAAAATTGACGGCTGTTTACTATAATATCCTTTCATCTACGTTGCTCATCATGGTATATATGAGCTCCACTATCGTATTTGTATGGTAACACTTATGAAATCGATTATTCTTTTACTCTTATAATTATAAATGAAACTTTTTCTAGTTTCAATTTCCAAACCCGTCCCGTAGCCTCCCATGCAACTTTACAGTGATCCTGGCAAGCTGCCAGTATTCGCAGGTAGGTTGGCGAATTAATTTTGGCAGTTGACGATGCGCGAGAAAGCCATACAACTTGACAACGTTGTAAACGCAGTTACCGGGAAGAGCAGGCGACGTACATTCCGCATGCAAAGTTTTGAAGGTTGTGAAGCTTACGAATTCTGCCAGCGAAGTGAGCTCTTGCAATCCGCATACGTCTTTGTTACGACGCATCGGACGTTGCCAAACTTCCGTCTGCCAAAATTTATTTGCCAACCTGTATCTTCTTTAACGCAGACTGGAGGTCTAACAGACGTTAGGTCACCCCGAAGCTATCTCGCGAGTCATAATTCACGGCAAACATCGCGAAAATTGATGAGATTTATACCGGTCAAAAATCCACTTTCACTTAATTCAGATCCATACAGCTGTGTTTATATCGTCATAATTATGAAACTTTTAGAGTTCTGGTTATTTCACCTTACCAATGATTTAATTTTTTCATCTAGCAAATATTGCAGTTACCAATTCGATTTCCTAAGCCAGTGTTTTTTATATAACGTTTAGATAAGAGACTTTCAAACTCATTAATTTCAAGAGTGGGCCAATTTGGCAACGTTCCAAACGTACGCGAAATAAGACGTGCTCAACCTAACTTTTATATATGTCTATTGTTTTGATCTTTACGAAAATGACCAAAGATATAAAGCGAAAAAGGACAGTGAATTTTACGCCTCAAGAATAGAATTTATTGTCTCCATGGCACTTAAACATAAAACTATCATAAAGAATAGATAGACAAACGCCCGCAGCATCTGGAAAATTTTAACGCCAACAAGAGTTTTATTTATAAGCCATTATGACTTAGAGTAATATATCCTTTTTTAAAACCTGACAATTAACACATTATTTTGATTCAATAGTATTTTGAGATTTATAAACATTAAAAACAACATTATAACGTAGTCAAAGTACACAAAATATCCTTAAAATGCCGCAAAAAACACAAAAAACTTGAAAATTCAAAATTGGGTATTTAAATAGGTTGTGGTTAACATGAGAACAACTTCACAATGCTGGGCATGCGATTTTCCGTAAAATCGTCGAGTGTATATTTTTGTTTTTGTTTTTTCGATCTAATTGTTTAAGTAATGAAAACACAGAAACATGTTCAAATCAAAAATTGTAGCTAATACATTTATCTACAAAATTTGTCTCAACATTTTTTTTGTATCTGCATTAGTTTTTAAAATATATACGAAATTTTCATAGTAGTATTTTTGAACATCATCAATTTTCATGTTTTTAATTTTATGATAGTAAATAAACAATGACATTTAGAAAAAAAAATTTTATATAAAAAGTTATAGAAGGTTTGCTGACAGACCTCTGATTTGAGTATTTATTTAAAAAATTTGATATTTATAGAAAAACTGTATAGTAGTTTCGAAAGTAGATGCTTCAAAGTGTTTAGTAGTAAAGTTTAATTGAATTATATTAATTTCAAAAAAAGATTTAATTGAATGAAGCCAAAAAAAAACAAGTAAAATTAAGCATGCAAAAAAAAATAGTATATTAAAGTATAAGTGGATATTAAGGTCTTTAAAACACGCGCGATTTTTCGAGCACGACGGCGAAGCCGGAGTGCTCGAAATAGAGCAAGTGTTTTAGAGACCAGTTACCCACGAATACTTTACGCTATTTTTTTTTATTGGTGCACTTTGAAATTATAAATACTGGTATCTATTACTACTACAACAACAAGAAATGGAAATAAGAACTAATAATGTATTATGGTTGAATTCGTTATGCTACATCAGTAAACCTTGCGTTGTCATGGAAATGATAAAAACATAATAGTATTAATTTAAATACCTTTTCCTCCGATTTGAAAAATCGAAATATTAATATCTCAAACAATACCAACTGTACTTTCCATTTTCATTTATAAAATTGAAATTATTGTTAAATATTATTCGAAGAAAGGTTTTGACGTTACAAAGTACTCCTGTCAGATCAATAATAAAAAAATTGTCATTTAGACTTCGTTTCTCGAGTTGTTGATGTTGCCATGGTAACTTTAAAAACGCGCGTTTTTGAAAGTTCGATTTAAACACGCTGAGGCGTGCTTTAAATAGCTAAAATGGTTCACTAATAAAAAAAACAGATTTTTAAGAAGCATTCGTTTAAAATTCTAAATGTTGATGGCTTTGCTTTTATAATAATAATCCAAAAGAAACTTTCGCTGGGATAAGTATTAATTAAATAGGAATTATAATAAACTAATATTACAGTAAGAAAATCTACTTTTTCAAATTTGAAAGTATTTCTATCTAAAAGTTGAGATCTTTCTTCACATTTTACATGAGTTTAATTATTTTTCCAGGATGTTATAAGCCCAAAATTATTAACTTTTAAGTCGAGCGGTTAATAAATCTGGCTCACGGGCCGTTCGCGCGTAACTACGAATTGAATACCACTGAATTTAATTTTATCTCGTAAACTTTTGAATTTACAGAAAAACTTTTTAGACAAAATTTGTAGATGAATGCATCAGCTACAAATTTCGATTTGGAAGTTTTTCTGTGTATTTATTATTTAAACAATTAGAGCGAAAAAACACAAACAAAAATTTTCACTCGACGATTTTCTTTCTTTTAAATACCCAATTTTGAATTTTCAAGTTTTTTGTATTTTTTGTGAGGTTTTATGTATACTTTGCTATTATTAACGGCACAATTATTTAAAGTAAGTTCATTTTCTGGGTGAATTTTCTCTTGAACCCCTTGTCTAATGTTAATTTAATTCGAAGCTGCGATATCTACATGTGTGCCAGGGGCTTGGCCCAGAATGTTTTCTGAAATTCTTCTCTTATTTTCTAATGAACTCTCAACATAGCCTTCGGCTACACTGTTGGATTTCCGTGTTCCTTTATTTTCAGCATTTGCAGACTCTCTTACTTCAAATGGAATGCCTGATTCGCTATCTGAAGTCATTTCAATTTCTGATTTGTACTGGCTTATTATTTTGAAAAATCGTTGTTTGCTTCCATAGTAACAATACTTCTAACACTATTTTTTTTCCACATTAATATTCTCACTTATCGAGAGCTTTTTTTTTGTCGAAGTAAACTTGACAATATGTATCAATAAGAATTTTGTTGCCTGGCAATTTAACGAAGAAAACTGTTTCAGAGTTGGATTAGCTACCTAATGGCAACAAAATTCGAATTATAATAATGTCAAGTTTATTTCGACTCAAAAAAAGCTAGAGTGTAATTCGGTAGACAATTTAATGAATATGTAAATCAAAAAATTAAAAAATGAGATGTAAATTAGTTTATTTAATTCAACGGAAAAGTGCAATTGTTAAAAACATCGAATTTGTTTTTTGTCAGAAAGGATTTGGAGTTAAAAAAAACTTTTCACATGTGATATGGTTTCCCCGTCTTCCCATAATTTGTTGAAACAATCTTCTGCAGTGTTTGCTACCAACCATTTACTGTCGGCCAACTTCTGATTTCCCCCTTGTGCTGTCTTCGTAAACACTGGGTTATATTGAACTCTTCCGGTCTCTCTTCCACGTTTGTATGTCTCGATTTTAAAATAGAATACCTTACAATTTGCTGCTTCTCCACCTCTCCAAGCCAATTCATACGCAGCAATATGATCAAATTTTCTTTGGATGCCTACAAGTTCTTCTTCACTCTTGGACAGTGCCATTTCAAAAATGTCTCGTTTTGTGAGAGCATTAGAACTCGCCTTCCTTTTTTCTGGGATTGCTTGTAAAATTTTGCGTTTCGTGTCGCGTGCATTTCTCGCTTTCTTAAACTGTATGTCCGTGAATGGATTAAAAATTCTTTTATAATCTTTAAAGTACTTCTCTTGTCAAATTTTTGCTGAAGTGTTCCAAATCGTCTTGACTGCACTCTCTTTATAATCTTCTCCATTGTTCTTCTTCATGTTGAATGCCCAGTCACATAAAAATAGAAGCTAACTCTTCTGTGGAAGTTTCTGCAATGAGTTCATATTTTTTTCCAAACAAAACATCGCAAATTGTCGCCAAATTAATGTAGTTGAATTCACAGTATTGCGAGGCACATTGTCGTTGATGGCTTTTTCAATTTCTCCACTCGAAGACTCTCCAAATCGCGACATTTCCACAAATGAAAAGTTTCTGACAACGCAAGTTTGAGAAAAATTGACATAACGTCATCAAAAATTTGTTAACAATGCTGGTTGTCATGCTTTCAAAAGTTAGGTTCCGTTATTGTCGCTGGAAAAGTTAGGGCAAACTTTTTTCGCTGTCATAATGACATAATCACGCGGCTTATGGGATTTTTTATACATGAATTAAATTGTCATTGTAATTGAAGATTCTATTATATATCATAGAAGCGCGGAATTAGATAAAACGTTGTACTTATGTAAACACGTTTTAAAAAGAGCGATATTGTTCAACAAGCGTTCATAACTACTTACGTAAATAACTATTAATTGATGCTAAACATTCCACCTCAATTTCATTCATCTAATCGATAATAATCAAAAGTATAGAAAGGACTGCGTAATCCAAATGAGAAAATTCGACAAATCAAATAACAGTGACACATTACTGGAACAGCATAGCATCACATAATATAAAATACGCAATTCTGATATTATTAACATTTTCAAATTATGGCGAAGGTGCCGGGGTCTATTGGAGTATAAAATATTTTACTTATTTTTTTAAATAATATCTTATATATTATCCGATTTATTTGAAATATGATACCTTTTGATTTCTAAAAAGCTTAAATATATTCCGAATTCGATCACTTGGCTGTAGCAACAGCATCAATGTCAGATTTTGGAAAAGATGGAGTGACGACCATGTGGCTGTATTGTGGACTGCCTAAGGAGTAGTTACTACCCAACTGAATGTAATATCATTGTAAAAATTATGTCTATCTTCATCTTATGGTAACATACGTATACAGTGATGAGCGATATCGTGATCTTTAATCGTGTTGTGAAATGATATCGTGATTTTTTAATATCAGTTGGCAAAAATGTATTCTTATTCTCCGTATCAGTACATAATATTTTGTTGTATTCTCGAATTTCCCTACTAAGCTATAAAAATGTTCAAATTCCTGAATAATTTTTTCTATTTTACCATTTTTCAAACATTTTTTCCTACAAATTACTAATAGGAAAATTTCCTACGTGCTACCAACAGCAACACTAACCATCCAAAAAAAGTAACAAGCAATTATGCATGCATCTAGATATTTATGTCGCCGAAAAGCATATCATAACAATATAGTGAATACCAAATACTAGAATACCCGTTTACCGTTCTTCGTTTCTGGTAAAAACAGTACGTAATCTTTATAATCTTTTTTGGGTATTTTTCGAAAAATTCTGAGCTTTTTTGAAAAAATTTTAGGCCTCCTCCAAAAAATTTCAAGCTCTTCTGTAAAGAGTCTAGTTTTTTGTAAATATTTTAGGCTTTTTCTGAAAATTTTAGGCTTTTTCGGAAAAATTTCAGGATTAACTAATTTTTTGGGGAGGTTAAGAAGCAGTTTTTGGGGGAGGTTTTAAATTATGTTTTCTGGTTTTGTTTGGAAAATGAATGGAAAGGTGTAAAATTTTTGTTTTGGGATTATTGGTTCAGATAACGATAAACTATTGGTTCTACTCCTTCTTTCTTCTTCGTCGTTGATGATAATATTTTGCCTTCTATCCGTTCTATTGCTTTTGAGCCATCTGTATACCATTAAAAGGCATTGTTTCCAAGTTTGGAAATTGTGTTGGGATCCCATCCCATACTATTTTATTATACCATCCACGATTTCTGAGAAATGAGATGTTTTTTTAATGATTTCCTTTCTACAACACCATGGTTGGTCGCAGTATGGCAGTGTACATCCATTTTTTCCTGCACACCATTAGAGCCATTTTTGCTTTGTTTGAAACCTCCTTTCCTATTTGTTCCACAGAAGTTTACTGTCGTGTCCTATTACTCTGTCTAACGACTGAGTAATTAACACATAGATAGGATTGAATAAAGTATATGAAGTTCAAAAAATTTGTTCGAGAACTTCAGGTCTTGAAGGTGTTTTTTTCCGTTCCAGGTGATAGGAGAGAAAACTGTTTCATGCCGCGGCTAGAGAAATGCAGTTTCTGAATTTTATAAAACAACAAGAAAAAGAGTATAGTTTGGAACTGCATTATTGGCCATCTGCATAGTAACAACAGTACTTTGGTGCTGGGTAAGTTTAGTTTGGTAATAGAAGGAGCTGCGATAGGAGTGTAAGGGTCAGGAAACAACTACTTTGAAAGCTTGTGAAAAACCCCAAGTATTTTTCAAGAACAAATTCTCGACATAAGAAAGTGTGTCCAGTTCAATATTGACAAAGGATATAGAAGGCAAAAGATTATCAAAATGTCGGACAGTCAAGCAGCCATTAAAGCACTGAGCTCTTGTGTAAGAATGGTGTAAGAATGACTAGGCATCCTTAATGAACTAGGCGAGAACAATATAGTAACCTTACTGTGGATTCCAGGACACACTGGAATAGAAGGAAACGAAATAGCAGATAGACTAGCAAAGAGGGAGACTGAAAGACCCTTTTGGGGGCAGGAACCCTTTTGCGTTATCAGCCCCAATGTAATATTGGAAGAAATAGACAAAGCCGAAAAAAAGAGAAGATCTGACCATTGGAAATATCTAGTAGAGCTTAAACAATCAAAGATTCTGAAGGGTGACTACAACCCGTTGAGATCAAATGAATGCATAAGTCAACTGCACTTAGAGTTTCGACAAGGATCCTAACAGGACATTGCCGTCTAAACGGGCACCTGAAAAAGCTCAAAATCGTGGAGGAAGAAGAATGTATAGATTCTGTGGCATGGAAGAACCAACCTCCATCCACATAAAGGAGCTACCTGCCTCTGAGACGTTCCTCAGGAACTAAGTAGAAGTAAGGGGGCACAATAGGTCTAATGAATGTCACCCCATCATAGATACATACAAGTTTAGTTTGAGTTTGATAATTTAGAACTTCTTTAAATTAAGTTCGGGTATCAATGGAAAATAATGTGGGATGTTCTGCTGCTTTTTAATCTGGATCTAGTTGTTCTGGACTTAGTGGTTGTGAGCTGGGTAAATTCTCCAGAGTTTTACCAGAGTGGTTTGGATTTTGGTGAGGCTGCAGAATGGTTTGCTTCATATTAGGCTGGAAATGAAATGAATAGCTGAAGTAGGTGATTTTGGCAAACTAAATAGGGTTGATTTATCTATTCAGTTTAATGCGGAATTAGGGACATTTTGGATGATTTTGTGTGTTTTGATAGGTTAGAAATTGCTCTCTGGTGAGAGAAAAAGGTTCGCTGAGAGTAATAACAAGATGATGTTATTGGTTGAGTAGACAAAGGTGAACAAAAGTAGTAGACAAAAGTAAAGATTTTTCAGGGACCTGCTTTTCGATATCCTACCTTAGATTTTATCTGGTAACGTGATACGGCGTTTGTTGACGTTCTCGAGTAGTTCAAAATCTCTGGATAGCTCAGTTTTAACATCTATGGATCAGGCTTCTCCACCGATATGAAGAAGAAATTTATATATCAATTGAAATCGAATTTTTTTAAATTTAAACCTGCACTTATCTAATAAGTATCTAATTCAGTCGTTCACTTTATAGAATCCACCATCGATTATTATATTCAACGAAAACATCACAAGCACCATGATTTTTAACAGTGAAACATTAGGATAGTATGATCCTACTATTTTAATCCGGATATACCAGGAACTTTATCACTGCCACTGATAGCTGCTAAATTCTATGTTTGTTTGCAACCTAATTCAATTCCAAAGTTATGGCTCTCCCATCGAGAACAATTAACTAAATGCAAATAACGTACCAGGGACTTCCTAGGGTCAGATTGTGTGGTTTCACATAACAACTAATTTAAAATGCGGGATTATAATTTGTTTATTTTGTACAAAAGACATTAGTTGTTCCATTTCAACTCACTAGAGATTCGCCGTGATAGATACTAAAAAGCAAGTTAATTCGCTTTGTAGATGGTTAATGGACGAATTTTAGTACGATTTACGAGGGAGCAATCAGAAGTACTTGAATAATTCTATAAAAATAACGTAATATTGCAAAAAATTCAAATTAATATCAAAGCGATAAATGAAAATTATTGGAAACAATACTTATACTCCCTATTCAGTATAAATGTACTTGCACGTCATCAAAGTGTCAAAATCACGTTGTTTATTCGCTGCTGTCAAACAGTATGTCACTGTAAATGTATACACCGTGTCCGTAAAGTATGGAACAAATTAATTTTTAGTTAAACAGGTCATTTTAAGAAATAATCCTGAAACACGTCGATTTTTTTATACTTTTGTTGTTCCATACTTTACGGACACAGTGTATAAAGATATGAAACGCAACTCATTCGATATTTAAGTAACAAAGACAAACTAACTTCAGGTGTGCTAAAAATTTGCGCGCTGTTTCCTGGATCAAAATGATTTATTAGGAAATCCCGATTACGTGACCTATCCAGGTAAAACAATTTGGACAGCTTGTCAGTTTTGTAGAGTCTATTCAACAGTAAACATGGAATTTTTTCGTCGATTTTATTGTTGGGTTTTATATTGGATTAACAGGTTATGAGTATGATTTCAGTAATCGAGTGATAATTCGAATTATAAAACACTCGTATTCTAATAACAGTAGAGGGCGCATTATTTGTTATTTGCTGCAACATCGAGCAGCGCAAGGCCGTCAACAAGTAAATATTGACTGGAGACTTTTATTTTCCAATATAACTGAACAAAGTAAATGCTCATGGCTTATATATTTATCGAGTCATTCCTGGATAACTGTGAAGCAACACAGAGTCTAGGAATGTCGCTTTTCCTACGAGGTAAACATTTCCTCAAATCGTTTAAAATTCGACAGATATTAATTTATTTTGAAAAAATCGGGAATACTTTCATTCACAAATAAATGGTGCTTTGAAATTTTAATATAATTACTTGGGTTACTATGAAGACGTATTGAAGTTGAATTATCGAATTCACATTTAAATTTAATTGCTGATGTTCTCGAAAGTAATAAGTGATGATGAATTTTCCATTTCTGGGACTACCCCAGATGCGTCAAAATCTGATGAAAGAGTAGAAGCAGCAGTAATATTACCAACAACAAGGAAAACTTACACATTATCATACGAATGCAGTGTCTACACAGGCGAACTATATTCGTGCCATCACTGAAATAAATGGCTCCCAAATAGAGAAAGCTGTCATACTTACCGACTCACTTAGTTCACTACAAACAATAAGCCACACCTACCCTACTAACATCATAGCAGCGAAAATTCAAAGGGCAATATACTAGAAAGCCAAAATAAAGACAAAAAAATTGTTTTTATCTGGGTTCCTTCTCATATCGGAATATCAGACAATGAAGAGGCGGACAAATGTGCTCGTGAAGCACGAACCGCAAAGGATTCTATCATAGTAACGGACATTTAGCCTAGTCAAAGTACACATAAAACCTCACAAAAAATACAAAAAAAAAAATTAACGTGAGAAAAACTTTAGCTCTAATTGTTTAAATAATGAATATACAGAAAAACTTCCAAATCAAAATTTGTTGCTAACGCATTTATCTACAAATTTTGTCTGAAAAGTTTTTCTGTAAATGAAAAAGTATACGAGATAAAATTAATTTCAGTGGTATTCAATTCGTGGTTACGCGCGAACGGCCCGTGAGCCAAATTTATTAACCGCTCGACTTTGCAGTTTGCAGTTTTGATTGAAATTATAATTTTAATATCTTTGTTAATTTTCTATCATAATATCCGAGTCAAGTTATACATTGGGATTATTTTTGGAAAGAGAAAAAAATAAGCTTTTTTGTGATGGGTCACACGACCTAGGTTGTCATTTGAAAAAATTCAAGATGGCGGCCGTACGCTAAACGCTGACGTCAAAAACATTTGACATTTGCTCTAAAATATGCAGAATAAAGTCTCATTCATCGTCCTAGAATTTTATAACTTTCCCTTTATCCGTTTCAAAGATAATCCCTTGGTGCGAGACTTTTCAGCAACGCTGTATATTTCAAAAACTAATGCAGATAGAAAAAAAATGTTTAGACAAATGTATTAGCTACAATTTTTGATTTGAACATTTTTCTGTGTTTTCATTATTTAATTAATTAGAGTGAAAAAACAAAAACAACAATTTTTACTCGACGATTTCCCGCTAATTGTAAATAGTGATACAAAAACTTTTATTAAATGAAAAGTGCAAAGTGGGTGGCAATCTCGATGGAACAGCTCGACATCACATCTGAAAAAAATGAAGCCAACAGTGAAGCCGTGGCCAGATCTCCCTGTGAATCGTAGATCCCAAGTGATAGTAACACGTCTCAGACTCGGGCACATAAATCTTACTCATCCATACCTTATTACGAAAGATCGCGAACCGATATGTGAAGATTGTAAATAAAACAATCTGTAAAACAATTTATGACTCACTGCCCCAAATTCAACTCAGAAAGAGCAAGATTCCCACATCATTAGTCCAAGCACTTGGACCAAGCTGTTCTCACAATAACATTTTAATGGTTTCTAAGTGAAATTAATATTGTTAACAAAATTTAAAATACTAATTTTGATACACTGTCCCTCGCTAATGACCCTCTGGGTTAATGCGATAAAATAAAAAAAAATGTGTTTTCAATCATTTAAAAAAGATTGTATTTTTTTTGATTACCGAATTGAAAAGGATTCTTCATGTAGACTGCAAGAAATTAAAGATTTAGGTGTAACATATAATAATAAATTATCATATGCATCTCATATCATTAAATCTGTTGCTAGTGCAAATAGTATGTTAGGCTTTAGGTATCTGGAGGCAAACGTACTTCTTCTCAGATATTAAAACAATATCTATCTTGTATAACTCGTTGGTTAGACCTAAGTTAGACTTTGCGTCTAATATTTGGGGCGAACAACCAAAAGTGCGCTTAGATGCTGTTGAGAGAGTGCAAAACAGATTGTTGAGATATCTTTATTTTAAGACTTACCGAAAATGGCTAGACTATACAACAGTTAGGACAACAAGATAACGTACAGAATTTAACATAATATGTTTACAGTCTAGACGTCAGCTATCAGCAATGATTATCTTGTATAAGTTGGTAAACAGTATTACAAATTCTAGATCTCTATTGTCTTATTTGTCTTTAATACCTTTTAAAGTACCCCAAAGAATAACAAGATGTAAAATTCCATTTGAAATAATAGTAGTTCCGTTGGCACAATTCAGGCGAGAAATACATAAATATTTAAAATGTGTCGGAGTATAAGATATTTAGTTTGATTCTATCAGTTTTGTATTTGGTACTTTGTACTATTTTTATTTCTTATTTTATATTGCTTTTGTATTTTGTGTTTTGTATTTTGTTTTTGTATATCATATTTTGAATTTGTAGGATAAGCTACTGTCCTTATAATTAGGTTGTAAGACCTGTTAGGACTTTAATAAATAAATAAATAAATTTATGTAGAACACTAATAACTGTATATAATTTCCTTACACTAAGGAAATCTTGACTTTTTCTTCAAGAAATTTTGTCTAGTGAAAAAGCTTTTCTTAAAACGAGAAATTTTCAATTATATTTACATTTTACTAGACTTAATCTGGAAAAAAGACTTGATATTAAATAAAGTGAGAGTTGATAATTTCACCCCCTTCAAATGTTGAAAAAATGAGGTGGTTAATCATTGCAAGGGCATAGAAAATACAAATTTTCAAGTACACATCATCACTTGAATTTTAAAGAAAAAAATAAAAACCTAACCTTTACCGAGCAGCTTTTAGGGGTGATATCTTGGAAGCTGATGAGGAAATTTTGTCGTAGGTAAACGGGCTATCTCCTCCTGAATTCAGAAACACTGTATAAAACTATTGTTATAACTTATGAATTGAATTCCGTGCCCCATCCTGTACAAGTTGTTGGTGAGTAATATTTCCTCTCCTATTATAATTATAGTAATAGTGTTAAGTTTTGTTTTCGTGGGAGTTTCCAGTTGATCTAGGTGTAGATATTCCCAAGTAGGTATATGGTTACAAAAGAGAATACGAAATTGAAAGCACCATTTTCTCGATAATCTTCCCATAAATTAATTATGTGCCTAGGAAATCACTTATACCGTCCCAGTAAACCATTATCTATAATGTAGCCTATCGGTATGTGACATGCACATAATCTATTTGTAATTCAACTTTAATCCAGGATTACTTTAATCCAGGATTTGGACCAGGCACGAACGTCGATGAACTGATTTTATGTTGGGATAGACCCAAGTTTAATGATTTTCAAGAGCGAAGTGGGATAGAATTTCCTTAACAAAAGTTCATTGTGATATCCGAGAAGGAAATCAAACTCTAGTAACTACACTCACCAGCAAAAAAACTCGGATACCTAAAATTTGGCTGAAGTTCGTTGTCCAAGAACTTTCGTAATTTTCTATAGATTTCAATTGTTTCTACGCCAAATTGTAGATAAATTCTCAGGTATCAAAACAAACTCCCGAAAAGTTTTCCAAAAATGTCGTTAACTTATTTATACAGGGTGAAAACAAACCATGTATTTGTAGTCCAATTTGTTAACACCCTGTGGAACAGTTCGGGAAATTTGTAGAGTTTACGTTCAGTTTATTTTAAAGACCATCCTCTTCGCCATATTTCAGTTTTTATTTTACTTTGATATCTTGATTTCTTCCGAAGATATACGTATCCAAACAAAAGTCTGGAATTTTATACACTCCATGCTCGATTAAGGAACAAAAACGAAGGTGGCTTGTGTCAGAATAATTAAGTATGTCAAACTACCGTCAATAAATATTCAATGTGTCAAAATAGTTTTAAGTACTGAGAATGCATGGTTCAGGTAGAAGAAGAGCAGCCACAGGTGTTGATGACCGGTTCATAATCCTTTCTACATTAAGAGATAGAAAACAACTTCTTTTTTCTACTATCACTATCGTAAGTCGTCTTTTGTGCCTTGAAAAGCAACTGCAAAGTTGATGTTTTCCGCGAGCTGTCATAACTTGACATTATTGGCGCTCTTAAGCAGAAAGTAATTTTAAAGCACGCCTAATTTTCCGCGAGCTGTCATAGTTTGACATTATTGGCGCTCTTAAGCAGAAAATAACTTTGGCGCACGCCTAATTTTATTTATAGATAAAAGAGAGCTAGTAGTTGATTTTGGTGTGATAGTAGAAAAAATCTTGTGTGTATTTAGAGCTGAAAGTCTTTTGGTAGTTTCGACTTTCTGTCTCGACTACCAAAGTACTACTTTCCGCTCTTGATACACAAATGGCTATTTTTGAATGGTATAAGGGTGTCCTATACCTAGGTATTATACTTTTCGTGCGATTTACAGTTTTCTTAAATTGTAAGGTAAATCGATTTTAAAACAAAAATGATCTACATGATCTAGTCGGTACCTAACTTAATGTCATTTTATCAAATTTTTCTGTTAATTCTCTTAACAATCTTGTGTTTGTTTCAAATTTTATTGCTACTAAAAATGAAGCAGTACCCGTTAAACGAAAGAGTCAATATGATAGTTTGCATTGGGGAAAGTTTAGAAAATTGTCTCCTAGCATCGAGAGTCTAGAGTTTATGCTTTCATTATTATGATACAACAAACAAATTTATTCCGTACTGTTGATCGCCAACACCGATGGAGTGTAAACGTTTGGGGAGGGATTGTGGGAGAGTATGTTAACGGCCCGTATTTATTTGACGAAGACCTGGATGGAAGAAATTTTTTGAGGTTTTTGGAAAAAGGCTTCTGGAACCTACCACTTAGCATCCGAAAGAAAATGTGGCTACAATTGGACGGAGCTCCTGCTCACGTTTCACGTGCTGTTAGCAACTACCTCAGGAATAAATGGATAGAGGCGGTCCTTATAATTGGCCAGCTAGGTCACCAGAATTTACCTAGATGGGTTTCTTCAGATGGGGTTACATTAACAATATTGTGTATGCTACACCCCCTACTACTCCAGACGATATGAAATTTCGAATTTCGAACGCTTTCGCGTCTATAACATCCGATATGTTGAATAATGTAAGTAAATCGTTGGAAGCTAGAATCACGTGTTGCATTGCACAAGATGGCAAGCAGTTTGAGCATCTATTAAGTATAGTAATTTTTCATGTTTTATTATGTACTCAAATACTTATAGGTAAAAAGAGCTAGTGTACCTCAGCAACTATAAGTGTGCAATTGTGCATATTTATTAGCAACTTCACTGTTTTTTTTACAACAGCTATGCCAAGATCATTTGTTTGAAATTCATAGAGAATTGCAGATGTTTGAAGACTTGGAGAACGCGGAATTTATTCACGTATACCAGCTACAAGTCCACAACTATAGCCACGACATCAACAAGACTGGCTCACATTTGCAAGAACATACATCAATTGGAATTTAGAGCAATGGGGTAATGTATTGTTCACTGATGAGTCGAGGTTTTGTTTGCGATCGCCTGATGGCCAGTAAAGGGTACCTATATAGAATGCACTATATCTGAACGAGTCTCATATCAAGGAGCTTCTGTTATGGTATGGGTTGGTATATCAAGAGCAGCACGTACCCAATTATTATTTATTGAACACTGAGCTCTAAATGCTCAACGTTACATACAAGACGTTCTTCAGAAAGCTGCAGTTTCCTATGCTCGATTTGTTGGAGACTTAATTTTAATGCATATCAATGCAAGACCGCATGCAGCAAATATTGTTAACCGATATTTGGATGAGGTTAATATCCAACGATTAGAATGGCCTGTATGTAGCCTGGATCTGAATACGATTGAACATCTCTGGGATGAAATTCAACGAAACGATCGAAAATTACATTCTAAACAATGACTATAAATGCTTTTTCTAAACGCTGTAATTTTCGCTGCAATCCTGTAGCTTCAGATGGCGTAGTCGGTTTCTCATTTCTGCTTTCGGCAAATAATTCCAGTGCATCAATTATTCCAGACTACTACTTTTCTAATGCGTAACATGCATCATGTCGAGCAGACCAACGAGTTTAAGAAAGAATCGTAACAGCACGAAACAAATCCTAACAGACAAAACTATACCGTAATAATTGCAATAATTGAAAATACAAGATAGTTCAATTGAAACCCATCTTTGGTCCAGGAAAAATTTATTGACAAGTACAGTTACAAATAACTACCACTACAATTGAGGCACATATCCCACTGTTTCACCAACCGATGTATACCCTGCTTATAGAATTCTTGTTGCTGTTGCTGGAAGATAGGGTGGATGCTCTAATATCCTCCATTTGTTTCGTTGCAGATTTTCTTTCACTACGTTGGAAACATGAGGCCGAGCATTATCGTGAAGCAAAATAACACCACGTGAAAGCTTCCCTGGACGTTTTCTTCTTATTGCTTGATGGAGCTTGTTCAAAGTTTCATTATACAGGTTTGCGTTGATATGCACTCTAGGTTCTGTAAACTCTATCAGCAAGGGTCCTTCATGGTCGAAAAAAAATGTCAACATCACCTTGCCTGCAGAAGGTTGAACTTTAAACTTCTTTGGTGGCGGAGAATTTGCGTGTTTCCATTGCATCGATGACAGTTACTGGATGGTTCAAAATAATTACACCAAGATTCATCGCCAGCAACTATTGACGAGAGAAAGTCATTACCATTTTGACTGTATTCCGTGAGGTGTTGCAAAGACAAGCCCATTCGCAAGCTTTTTTCCTTGTCCTTAGACAAAAGACGAGGAACCCAATGCGCACAAACTTTGCTGTAACCTAGTTTGTGTACGATACTATGGACAGATCCTATACTCACACCAACATTTTCTGAAATTGCTCTGATTGAAATTCGACGATTTTCTCTAATCAGGCCTTCCACACATGCCACATTCCTGTCTGTTGATGCAGTAATCAATGCACCTGGTCGTGGCTTATCATTCGTCCTCTCTTCTCCATTCTTAAATTTTCGACACCATTCCTTCACAGTTGGATATGAAAAACATGCGTTTCCATACACTGCTTGCATTCGCGTATAGATTTGCAACGGTTGCACACCTTCAGCACACAAAAATTGAATGACCGCATGCTTATCACATTTGGACGGATTGTTAACAACAAACGCCATTTCAAAGTTACAATACTTAAAATCGCTGTCAAATATAAACGAAATAAACAGATCAATGTGACGTTTGCATACACTACTAATGTTGGAAAACGTCAGTTGAATGATTACAATTGTTTCCAAGGCTAACCTGACCAACGATGGGTTTCAGTTGAACAAGCCTAGTATTCATCTTCTTTTAAATTTATCCCTATCAACTATAATCAAATTTGGTGTTTCTAAATACCGACTAATAAGAAATATTTAAATATATTTTTAGTTTTTAAATCTCCGGTCATTCAAACATAATCCCCAACCTTCTTGCAGGTGGGGCAGTGAGTACCTGGGATTATTGTGACCAAGTAGTTCCGTGGGGCAGTTAGTATTGACCGCTAATAAAAATGGTTGTTATTTGGTTGGAGTAGCGGAAGTTTAATTTGCGATCTCTTATAATTCGAAAAATCTACGTAATTTATATTTTTTTCTATTCAATATCTATCATGGCTTGAGATATTCCCATGGATTTTATAAAATCCGTACCTCTCTGGCTCTTGACCAACGCCCAACACACATTTTTCCAGAAAACACATTATACTTTGACTACTTTACTCTGTGAAACATGGAATTCCAATTTACTGGGATTACGTTTCACTCTCTGCATTTTCTCATTCGCAATTCATGCATCTAATTTCAGTCCAGAACGTCATCGTGTTCGCATATGCAATATGTAATCACATAACTATTTCACATATTACCGCTCTTCGTATGAAGACTGCAATATATTTGATGATAGAGGGAAGCACTGAACAATCCCGATTTTAACTCGGGTCGGCTTTATAAAATCGCAGTAGATTTTTCATCCAAAGATCGCTCAGGTACATACAGTTAAAAAATGGTAGAAACTTGAGAATACGAAGGTTGTTTTTTATGTTTTGCTAGAAAAAAATTGTAGAAAACTAAGATAAAATGCATTTTTTTATACTTTAGAACCAATTCAAGAAGCACTTATTTTGGAAACGTTGACTGCATCTTCAGGGGACTGGAACTTTTGACCACGCAGTTCATTTAATTTTTTTTCTTATTAATTATTAATTTTAAAAGATTTTGGTGTATTTTAAAAACTTCAAAGAATTCATTGACATTAGAAAAAACTCTTTAAAGTTAATTTTTTAGATGAAAATCCTTATAGCTGAGTACACATGACTAGAAAGTCAAGAAAACATTGTATTATGTGTAAAATTTTAATTTGAAAAATTGCAAAGCGCTTTCGGTTTTTACGCCATCATCAGTGCGATACCTGCAAGTAAGCAATGAAATTGTTGTAATTATATAAAATAAGAAAATATTAAGAATTACTTACTCGTCAAGTATATATACAAGAGTCCAAAAAAAAATAAATCGACAACACAATCATAAAAACTTTTTAAAAACTACATTAAATTTAAAAAATTATTTTAAAAAAATTTCCCCTATTTAGGGTAAACTTTTTAACAATTTCAATTATGAACTTCTAACAAATACACGTGTTTGTATAACGGAAATTAAATTGACAGTGAATCCATTAAGACTGACCAACAAAAAAACTAAAACGAATTATGACATTTGACAATCTAGTTAAACATAGAACTCAAGTTTTTTAGGCAGTTAGGCAATTGTTAATTTAAAAAATGTTCTTGAACTGAATTGTTTATTGTGAACTGAAAAAAAATGTTTAAATAATTGTCTAAAAAATGTTTGAAAAATGTCAATACTAAACAAAGTGATGAAATTTTTTAGAAAATTTTAAGGTCATTCACATTTTAAAAACGGTACCCTAGAACTATAAATATTTTTTTAAATATATTTCTAATGCTAGTTTTAATCAGTTTTATGATTTCCTTAATTTTACGGGGCGATGCTCAAATATCCTTGGATCCGCCGCTGTAGGGAGAAGGAAAAATACAAGTAAAAATTAATTAATTGTTAGAATTTAATTGTTTTATTTTTATTACAAAAATATATTTTTGAATAAAAGTAAAGATTTTTAATAACCGTTCAAAAACAAAATAAAATACTTCATATTTTTTACATGTTCAAAATAGGAACAAAAAATGTATTTCTAAAATTTTAAGAAGAAACACAAAAAAGAGAAAGGAAGAAAAAAACTAATACTAAAATTACTATTCGAGGGTTTTTTGCCAACTCGTCGATAACAGACATAGAATTTCTTAAATATGATCTTATCCTGAGATTAATACATTAAAAAGATTCATTTGTTTAAATTTGAAAGTGAACCCAACATTACATCACATTCTAAAGTAACTTGCCGACCCTTTGCCAGATGTCTTACTTTTCCTTTGAATTGCGACAACTGAATTATAGGACCCGATAGAAACGTACAAAATAAAAATGTACTTTTGAGAAATTACATAACAACGACTTTAAAATAATTATCCTAAGTAGTTTATGTATTAAAAATATGTTTTTCTTTGAAACCTTTGAGGGTTAAACGAAACAAATGCGTGTTAATAATTTTGTCTGTCTGAAATATGGCAACACCGAGAAAAGGGCGGAAAACATTTTACTATCAATTTTACCTGATTTTACTACGAAGTTTCAACGTTCCTAGTTTATTGAAGCTCTTGTTTTCGTTCTTTTCAACAGATATTTGTATGTGTGCGTACAGATATAATTAAAAATAATATTTTTATGTGAAAATCATGGTTCGTCAGTGCCAAATTTGCAAAAAAACAGTCGGAATTTTCCTAACCTCTCTTTTCACCTGTAAATAAATAGTTCTATTGGCAAGTGGCACTGTCCGACTAGACCGACAGTTTCTCCCCATTCCTTGAAATTCATTGATGGAAACATATGTATGGCGATAGAATGTTAGCCGTCTTTTCGGATAGTTTTATGAATGACTTGCGGACTCTATTTGTAGTGTTACTATAAGATTCTATCCTTTGCAGAGTTGAGAATAATATTTCTGAAGTAGGATTTGTTATAGGCAACGTTGCTAATACTTGCAGTAATCTAAAGATATTTGGACAAATTTCTGAATTGCAGAACCGTAAAGTATCCACGGCATTTAAAGGTTTTTTTCCAACGATACCATAATTTATATTCAGATAAGGCATCATCTTTGCAAGTAGATTCATAAATTGTCACTAGAGATTTAAAGTCAGTCACGTTTCCGAATTTTCGAAACTTATTCTTTTCTCTTTTTCTCTGGGGAGGGGGGGGCTCAGACCCCCTGGACATTTTATATTTATCGACAGACGCCAACTATGTTGTTGTTTTCAACACTTAAAAGACAATCATTGTAATGAAATTATTGCAATCTATTATTTTTGGATCTGACATAAAAAAAAGTATAAAGAGTCCTAATTACACGAAATAAATTACCCTGCTCCACAATAGGCATTGAAAAAGGATCTTGACAAAGGACACCGAATGGAAATGGAATATTTTGAAGGAAAATAAAAAAAATTATCCAAGCTTTTGATCGCAAAATAGAAGAGGCGGAAATTCAACGAGTTTAATTCATCCAAAGAAGTGGTGCAGTGCAAGACTCTATTTTTATTACTGTAATGAAGGAGCATCCAAAAATAACAGCCGGAATAAAATTGGTTTATCGTTGAATTTACAGTGAGGGAATGAATATTAAAGTAAATGCGTTTAAGTAAAAATCAATGTTTATTTTCAATTACCGAGTACATGGCTCCTTCGTTTTTTTAAAATAAAATTACAATTTTCATTCAATTTTTGTTATTTAAGTCCAGGAACTGACACATTTTTAGTAATGGGTCTGTTCCCAACCGCAATAGTGATTGCAAATAAACCGAATTTTTCCATTAACGGTAATTTTCTAAATCAAAACCGGTTTACCGCTAAAACCCGGTAAATCCAAAAATTAGATTTAGAGGGGAAACATAACATAAACTACAATTAGTTTTTAGAACAAAAACAATTTATTAAAATAAAATAAAACTTAGCATTCTAATAACAAAACGCGAAGAATTGAAATTCACCGTTTTTCATTTATTTCCGAAAACCGGCTGTCGATACCGTGACTTTTCGAGAAATTTTAACGTCGTTTAACTCCACTGACCGCGCTAGTTAAATAAATTGATCGAAACTTCAAGTTTTCAAAAAACACTTTATTTTCACAATCATAGATTGTGCATCGAAAACGACAGTAACAAAAATAAGAAATAGAGATGGGATTAAGTTCGACGTTGTCTACGGGCATCGTCGGCTAGTTTTTATACTGGGTGTGCCATTATGTTCATATAACTCACACCTTTTTATTTCCACTGATGACCTGAATTACATTCTGCAATAAATTAACTACTTCACGATACAACAAATAGAATAAGAAATTACCAGTACCAGTACAATCGGCAAGAAGTTTGCTGTGTTCCAGCATGGCTCCAATATCTACGAATGATGTTTTGTTTTAATCCACCGTATACTGGAGTATACCGGATACTGATTCGGGACCGTCCCAGACCTTTTCTTAGGAAAGTTATCTGCCCACTATACCTTTCTGTTCCGGAACCCAATTAAACGTTATTTTTATTTTAATTTTGGCGTTATTTTTGCCGCTCACTGTATATATGTTACATTTAAATAAGAAATGATATTTGAACACTCACGATGCAAAACCTTCTATATTCTTGTAATTACGTGCTCATTTAAAGAAAGGTAATTTACTTATAATGATGAACGACAGTCAGGCGGCAATTAAGGCACTGAGTGGATATACCATCAACTAAGGGCTTGCTGCTGAATGTCGTGAACGCCTTGCTAACCTAGCAAGGCGGAACACAGTGGGAGACGAGGAACTGGCTTTGCTCACTGGAGGGCTCTACAGGGTCTCAGACAGTCCAAGCTCCTATTGAGGGGATGGACATGCTAGAGCTGCTCTAGAACTACCAAGGAGTAGGTTAAAAAATATAGCAGGACTCCTGACTGCTGGGCACTGCTGTCTGAGAAAACACCTCTGTAACCTAGGTTTCATGGATGCATTAGTAGCAGGAATGGCACATTGGGCCCGGCAGTGGCCTCAGTGCCGGAACCTTTGCTAGAATTTGTCTTGGCTAAGGTTCACCTGACTAAATTAGTAGTAGTAGTAGTTTATAATGATGAAAATGTTCACACATACAAAAATTTAATGGTGCTCACCTGAATGGCTGGTTCGCTGTTGTTTCGGGAGCTCCCACTGCGACTTCCTTTGGTATGTGAGTCTTCTACACTACCCAAACTAATTCTACAGTTGTCGATGTAAAATGTTTATCGAAATTATTAATTTTGTGCGTAAATCACTAGGAAGAATTGTAATCATCAACGAAACTGTGCTGTTCTCGTTCAACGCTTTTTAGGCGACACGCTGTCTCTCTCGTCGCGCATATGTGTCGCGCAGTTTCTTTTTGCCACGGCGACAGGTTAACCAACTAGAATGTTGCATGTATTTGAATTTATCAATAGAAATTGAAAATTATAATTTGAAGAATTATAGAAAAATTGTAATCTAGAAAAAAAAACGTGCGTAGACAATATTAACACTTTATTTTTCATAAATTATGAGTATACTATTGAAAGACAATAAAACCGTATCTAAATCGGAATTTAACAATGCAACACAGATTACATATTACGGTACAGGTAGGAACAAAAGAGCATCAAACTACGTTACCAAGTTTCCTAGGGAGATTACTGCAGCAACACACACTATATAGCGACAGTAAGTGAGTTACATATAGGTCGCCATTTGCATATAGGATAAACTTCGAGATTACATACATCCTTTGTATTATTCAGAGATTACCGTAGAGCCCTTTTCCATTGTTTCGCTTTTCGTAATGTTAGTGGGTAATTTTCTGTTGTCCGTGCATTGTCATGTATTTTTAAGCAGGTTCGTGGCAATCCATTGCCAGAAATCCTTCACGTATATTTGACAATCAATTTTTGCTTTTCGCTAAGAAGTGTTTATTGCGAAATAAACGGAGCGCGAGTTTCTACAGTATTCCAGGCGAATTAAATTTTTGACATAAAAAAGTGTTATCTAAATTTTGCCAAGGGGAAGTGGTAGGGAGGGTTATTACAAACATATTAAAAATAATTCCAACTTCTGCGTAGTTGCGGGGTGGAAAAGTGGTGTAAAACCACATTTTTCTCAGAAATTTTGAGGTTATCCTACAAAGTCACTCATATAAAAGTTTTAGATCTTTTTGGCATCTGCAACTTTTACATATAACTTTTTTTCTAGGACTTCAACTTTTGTCGGAAATCGCTAAAAAGTGTTTTTCCACCCCTTTTCCATCCCCCAAATCCACCCCGCAACTCCGCAGAAGTAGGAATTATTTCTAATATGCTTGTAACCTTTCCCCCCACGCAGAATTAAGATAACACTTTTTCCTTTTTTCAAGATAAAATGAGGTAATTTGCTTAGTCTACAGGTTTATATAAGATACATGTTTTTTCGTGCAATCGCACGCGAAGTCAGTATTTCGCGTCCCTAGCACATTCCGCGAGATTTAATTTCGTGGCCGTTACCCATATCAACGGCTGCGAAACCAAACGTCACTTCCAAATTTGACATTTCTAAAATACTACAAAGACAAGGATTATTTTTTATTGAATACCATCAAATACATAAGTAAGTTGAACCCTTTTGTTTGGATAAGTACTTATATTATTTAGGATGAATAGTAACATTAATTGTACAGTTTTTATTATTACTTATATTTACTCCAGAAGTTGAAGCAAGAACTGTCAAAATATTTTGTATATATTGAAACATATCATTTCCATAGCACACATTGTTAAATAAATTGAACTGCTGTTGATTTTAGAGCAATGATATATTTATTTACAATTATCTAGTTTAATAATTTTAACGATTGCACGAAAAATAGTGTGTATGCCATGGCCGCGAAACTTTTTAACGACCTCAAGATAATCTTGCCTCGGCCGCAAGCGGCCTCGGCGATAACTGTTGTTTCGGTACGTTAAAAAGGTATTTCGCAGCCTAAGCATACAAATAACTATTTTCTCCAAATGAGATTAGAAGCGGCCTTTTAATGACACTTGGCAGGCTTAGAAGTTGTACTTTTAATGCCTAGGCAGAACAAGTCCACTTTTACTCCCTAGGCAGAAAAAGTTCGTTGCTAGGCAACCTTCCAAGTAATAATTTGAATCAAATTGGTTATTAAAATTGACAATGACATTAAGAAAACTCAAAATGATGCTGATGATAATAATGAAACGCAATTTAAATATGAAAAAGTCGATTTTGCGTGGAATTGGAACAAATTTGAAGAAAAAATTATATGTTTCACACGGCAGAAAAGCAGATTTAATGCCTAGTTAAACAAATAACTATTTTTTCTTCATGAATTATATCTCATTTTGTAACGATAGAAAACA
This sequence comes from Lochmaea capreae, assembly GCA_949126875.1. Lineage (NCBI taxonomy): Eukaryota > Metazoa > Arthropoda > Insecta > Coleoptera > Chrysomelidae > Lochmaea > Lochmaea capreae. Next base: position 7,526,029 of record OX421397.1, read on the forward strand.
TATGGTTTATTTACGATAAAAAGACGATGACGTTGCAAAACAAAATTTTGTAACGTTGCCAGTTGTAGATTTTTTCTTTATTCAAAGGAAGCTGGAACAGTCAATCTGACAGCTCTTTTTTCTTATTCGCCTGTACCTCGTAAGGCATAAATTGAAGGTGTTTATTCATTAATAAAAAGCTTGTATGATATTCCAATATGTATTTAATATAAGTTAAGTATTACGTTTATGTGAAAGGTGTGGATAAAAATACAATAAACAGTATCCAATCAATCTATATGTCGATTACCGTTTGATTATTTATTATTTTTCATAGAGAATTGAATGACAAACTCTAGAACCATCTTCAAGAGCACTGGAAGAAATAAATCAAAGCATCAACCAATTTATAATAGTTTATTACAAGTTTTAATAGCATAACCTATCATAAATTCACTTGTACGTCATAGCTGTCATAACTGGACTAGAAACCAGTAAATGTCAAAAGAAGCTTATCTAATATTCTTCTTTTCATTTGGCTAAAGCTAGTGATACCACAGATAATTTCGGCATCTCTCGGCAATTACTGTTCCATTTCTTGTGCATTTTAATGGGTTTAACTACACAAAATGCAGATTTATCTAATTAATTAGTAGCGAAAATAACTATTTTGAATTTGAATTCAGGAGCACCACAAAAACTTTTAAAAACGATCGATGTCAATAAACAATAAATAGCATAATAAACCTAACCTCAATTGTGTCAAAACTGCTGAATCTTTCCAATTGATCTGACAACGTTTTGAAGTTTTGCCAACCCGTAAGCTGAAAATTGCTCTGGCCATTAAGTATAAATTGTATTTACGGCTGGTAAATTCATATTTTCACTGATATGCAGGAAATAAACCATACGAAGTGAATAATGAAAGTAGATGTGTTCCTTATTTGAAAGTGTTCGTTTTTTAATAAATAAACCATTTCAAACAAAGCACCGGAGATAGAAACAAAGCCTGTAAATTCACCCATTAGCGCCTTCAAATCATATCTATTCCACAATTCGACGCTCGAAGAGGAAATAGCTTTTATTTCGTTTAAGAGATTGAATCTCTCAAAGAAAAGATACTGCTTTGTCTGTAATGGACATTTAAATACATTCTTCGAAAGCGCGTGGTAAACTCGTTACTGATATATTCACAAAGGAGCAAAATTTCCAGACATATTTCAATTTTAAAAGTATGTCTTACGCGAGAATTCAGTAATGATATTCAAATGTAAAACGCAGTTGGGCCCTTTTAGCTCCCAGTGGTAATTTATTGCGAATAAAACAGGTCGACTAACTTGTCTAAAAGGAAGTCAGCTTATATATGTGGAATTTCTTTTCGAAAACCTCGTCGCTAAACGTACTTCCTCGACAAAAATTTTATTTTCGCCGCAGATGGGGTTTTTATTTAAAAGCACTTTTGAGAGAAATGTTTTTGACGTATTTTATATGACTTGCTGCCTGTACTCAGTGTCTAGTTTATTTATTGTGTACAAGACAGGCAACAAATAGTTATTCGTGTAACTAGCATGAACTATGCTGAGTGCAACAAACCACATAGTATGGTGTAGGAAGGTAATCTCTTCATTTATGTACGAATTTCAACAATTATTGTCTATCTTCGTTACGTCATTGGTTGGGGACGAAGGGATGCATATTTACGTCGAATGTCAATTTTAAGCGCAGGTTTTGACAAGTTCGCGCTTACGACTGCATAGGTATAATGTAGATATGTCATCTTTCGGAGGAGACGTAAAACCGAAGTCCATATATCGATAAAGTACCCTACCACTGGTTGGAACACTAGTGGGTTCGGCAAACATTGATTAGGGGTAGAGTGCTCACGGTGTCGGTGATTATCCTTATTATACTTCTTCTTCGAAGGTATATATTGTTAATTTTGGTCTTGCATCTAACCACAAGGTCAAATTATAAAATTTCCGTTATGTCTGCGTCGATATTTATCCATCTCACGTAAACCTGACCACGATATTGAAATATTTATACCTTCATAATCGTATTCATCAGTTTGTGATGGTTTCTGCGACATGGCCTAATTTTCTCGACTCGTGACCGTTCCCATTACAGAAGCAATTAAGATAGTTAATTAATCCATAAACTATTTTCGAAAACTTCCGTCTAACCATCGCCCACGTATACAACTAATGCCTTCTACAACGTTTGGTTTATGTTTGAATTAATTGGTGTGTTTATTAATAAATCACAAAAGCACCAAACTTTGAGCTGAACTACCACACATACTTAATAATATATGTTTTCTGTGAAATGGCGTTTACATTGGTATACTTTGTCTCAAAGTATATCGTCTTAGCTTTTGCCGATAATTATCTAAATACGACCTTCTTAAAAGAATATCATTTCATTTCAGGTAAAATTATTTTAAGAAAGTTGTAAATGGTCGTATTTAGATGATTACCGGCAAAATCTAGGACGGTATACTTTGATATAGTCAAATGCAGTCTTATCATCAGGGTCATACGATTCAACAAAGACATACTCACAGTTTTTGTTTTCTTTTATTGCGTTTAATCATAACTTCCAAATAAAATCCGTAAGATCAATAAGACAGACTTATGTATTTTTGACAGGAGAAAAAAGGATATGTTTTGTGACTTTGGCAATTCAAAGTGACAATATGAATAATAAGAAGCAATTTTCCGGTTTTTTGCATCCTCAAGCAAAAAAAGTGTTACTTAATCTGATAGATTATTTCGAGAATGAAAAAAAAGTGGAAATTAGTCAACCAGTGTACAGGAAACAGTAGCGAAAGCACTAGGAATTAGTTTAAGGACTGCGCAGAAAATTGTGCATGAAAAAAAGCATAATATAATACCGAGGAATACTAAAAACTGCAAACGAAGAAAGCCAAAGACTGAGGATTTGCGGAAAATATTAAAATGAGATATTAGACCGCGTCAAAAAAAAGTTTTTTTTTTTTTTTTTCGATTAAACGTATGTAAAAAGTTTCTTCAGTATAAAAAAAAATTCTCCTAAATTTTGAGCTCAAAATCTCAAAAATTGAGCTGGCGCATAGGGGGGTCCCCTTTCCCGTTTAAAATACATAGGAATTTTTTTTTTTTTTTTGGTTTTAAAATATCTGCATGCATAAAATTGTTAAAAATTTTTGCTTCTCACTATCTTATAGGAAATTTAATTCTCTACAAATTGCTTTCCGGGTTTTTTTTTTAAACTCAACCGCAACGAAGTTACAGGGCGCTGGATAAAAGGCAAAAAATCAATTAATGATTTAAGAATCGAAAACAATTTATTATATTAATTTACTAATAGATTAACTCAAAACACTTAATTATTCAACAAAATCTGTCAATTTAACATTATATGAATTTTAGTTCATTTAATTAATTTAAGTTATTATATGTACAATTTTTTGATTTATTGTTGACTAGTTTGACTCATGTAATTTTGTATATTGCACGTAGGGTACAATTTGCGATGATTGTGTATAACTTTCCATAAAAACTGTTTTTGTTCTTCATCTTTAGTACTAAACTGATTAAATTCTTCAACTAAAGCAACCGGCCCTTTCGATTCTTAAATCATTAATTGATTTTTTGCCTTTTATTCAGCGCCCTGTAACTTCGTTGCGGTTGAGTTTAAAAAAAAAACCCGGAAAGCAATTTGTAGAGAATTGAATTTCCTATAAGATAGTGAGAAGCAAAAATTCTTAACAATTTTATGCATGTAGATATTTTAAAACCAAAAAAAAAAAAATTTCCCATGTATTTTAAACGGAAAAGGGGACCCCCCTATGCGCCAGCTCAATTTTTTGAGATATTGAGCTCAAAATTTAGGAGAATTTTTTTTTATACTGAAGAAACTTTTTACACGTTTAATCGAAAAAAAAAAAAAAACTTCTTTTGACGCAGTCTAATGAGATATTATTTATGATTTATATAGAACAAAAATCAATATAACTTTTCCAGTTTTAAAAGAAGCTTTAAATATTCGAGGTGTTTTGGAAATCGGAACTACATCATTATCAAAATCAATAAAAAAGTTAAGGTTTCTCTATAAAAAAGAATGTAACCGAAGATTTTTATGTGAGCAGCCACAGATAGTGAGTCAGCGTGTTCAGTTTTTTAAAAGATACACGGAAAATGACAAATCAAAATTTAGAAAAGTGGTAATTTTAGACGAAACGAAATTTCCATTTTTTCTTTTTATTTCTTGAAATAGTTAATCAGATTAAATACCATTGTATTTTTTGGTTCTGATAATAGAATTTTAAAAAAATTGCTCTGTTTCAGTTGAGGAAAGAGATGATAGTCGGACTAGCCAAATCTGGAGAATACGGGTGTTCTAGTAATTCAAACCCTGAATCGCGAGTTTTTTGCATGGCAACATGAGATTTGTGTGCAGGGACGGTGACCTGCAAAAACAAAACACCTTTGGATAGCTCTCCGCGTCTCTTCTTTTCCATTTTTTTTCCCGTAGAGTGGTCAGTAATGTCGAATAGTAATCTCCAGTTATTGTTCTACCCTTATCCAAAAAATCAATCATGATTACTCCATGGCAATCCCAAAAAACTGAAACAAGAGCTTTTTCAGCAGATTTTTGGACACGAAACTTCTTAGGTCTTGGAGAACCAGAGTGTCGCCATTCCATCGATTGTTGTTTTGTTTCTGGATCGTAGAAATGTACCCAAGTCTCATCCATAGTAACAATTCGGTTTAAGAAGTCTACATCGTTTTCAAATCGAGCACAGATCGAACGCGATGCTTCTACCCTTGCACGCTCCTGTTCAACATTCAAACATTTGGGGATCCATTTTGCAGCAATTTTTCTCATGTTCAAATTGACGTGAACTATATGATGAACGCGTTCGTATGAAATATTCAGTGCTTCAGATATCCGTTTTACTCAATTCGACGGACTGATAAAATCATGTCATGAACTGCATCGATATTTTCGGGGACTGACACAGAAACTGGCCTTCCCGATCGGTCATCATCTTCAATGAAACATTTACCTCTTTTGAAGCTTGCAGTCCAATTTTTCACGATCGCATACGAAGGACATTGATCACCAATGGTATTAAGCATATCTTCGTAAATCTGCTTACCTCTTAACCCTTTTAAATACAGGTACTTGATGATGGCTCGATACTCCAAATTTTCGATTTTCACAATTTCGGGGACATCTTTTTTCTTTTAATTTATTGCGTAACTCTGGTTTACTTTTTTGACGTCAAACTTCACACTGACACTTCTAATGAATTATTGTTTTGTTTATGCATGGAACTGGTTCTAGGCTAACTAGATATCAATACATCCTCGTAATGTATTTTCGTTTGAAATAAAAAACTATAAGTTTCGAATGTTAAATTTTCCCGCATAAAACATTTTTTAGAAAAATGCATAGTTTATATAATTTCGTTGGTCCCCCAGATATGGTTAGCCCAGGGCCCCCAAAGGTCACGTTCTGGCCCGTATTAAACATATTAAATAAAAGTAACCACTTGAAATCTAACTTCTCATGTTATTTGAAATGTTTCCTAAGTATGCTAGAGTTTGGTAAGCTTTAATTTCTTTATTTTGTTCTGGATATAAAAGCTCAAATTCAACTTTGGTTTTTTACTAAAATTACTTTTGTATACTGGAAAAACCTCAAAATGGCTCGTGAGTAATTGAATTTTTTGCATAAAGTTTGAGTTGTATGTTTATTTTTCTAAGAATTTGATACAACTCCTTGACGTTTGCGAAATTGATTGAATAATGGCGATAACTCAAAATATATCTTGTTTCAAAAAGAAAGAAATATGGCAGAATACGCTGACGATTACATTACCACATGACCAGTGGCGGACTACCGCACAGGCGCATGAGGCGCCTGCCTGGGGCCTTAACAAAGCAGGGGGCCTCAGAATTGTTGGCCTCATCCTCAAAAAACAACCAAAATTAAATAATTGTAGGTAAATGTTTAAAATGTTTACTGTTTCTTAATAAAAAACGTTATAATTTTCTGCCTTGTACATTTTAATGGACCCATTCCCCTCAAGTAAGGTCAATAAGGGGGCTTCAAAATCGAGTTGTGCCTGGGGCCTCACAATATCAAGATCCGCCACTGCACATGTCCAGTTCAATATTGAGAAAATATTTAAAATGTGATAGATTATTATCATGTTGGATAGTTCTTGTGTAATACGATCTAAAATAGTATGGGAATGCCTAGAAAAATTCATTGAACTAGACATGAACAACTTCGTCACCATACAGTGTCCATACTAAAACAAAGTAAAACTGTTGGAATTTTGACAGGACACTGATATAATGGTTGCCTCAAGAAGCTCAAATTAGTGGAGAAATAATGTAGATTCTGTGAAACGGAAGCAGAAACCTTCATTCACATTCTTGCGGAATGCATATCACTACAGAATCTCATCCTATCCTTTAGGATTCGGTGAATGTCACCCCAATAAACACACATACCACAACAAATCCTCATTACTACCCCACTTTTTGAAAACTATTGAAAAATTAAATGAAGAATGAATTCAGTAGGTACTTATACGGATATAGATCAAAATTTGAAATTAAAAAACTAATTTTTGTCTCTCTTTAAAATGAATACTTTATTACATTTTTAACTTTGTTCTTGTTACACTAGCTGAGTACGATAATTCACGCCGGTTAAAGTGCAAATAGTTCAGTTTTTTCGATCACGTGGTGTCAGTTTAAAAAGTTTGAAATAATAATTATGGGACACTCCAGCACCTATTATTAGATAGATAACCTCAATAAACCTTCAAGAATTAACAATCGTATTTTGGTTGTATAGTTTTATATAATTATTACAAATACCTAGTTTTTTTTGTTTTAACTAGTGTAAAACAATTAAATAATTAATTTCTGTTGATGCAATGGATATGAACGATACGGAGGTGCTGCAAGCGATGAAGAAAATATGGTTAGTCTTGGAGAAGGTGGAAAATTATTACGAAATTACTGTGCCAAATTCCAATGACAACCAGTTTAAGCAACATTTTCGCCTTTCATCTAATTTTAATTTAAAAAATGAGGTTATATACATTATTAGGGAATCCAAACCACGTGACTTTTCAACTGCCAAGATGGCGCCTGGTTGGCAAACAAAGCTTTTAAGCCGTAGCAAGGTAGCTATATACAGCAAGTTTTAATTAGAAATGGTATATAAACTTCACTTGGTACCTGTTATGAAATGTCTGCTACATATCCTTTGGTTTCTTATAATTGATTCAGTTAGATCTTCCCTCTTGATGGCTGCTAACCACATATCCCTCCTTTTCCTTGATAAATCGTTTATATGTGGGCAATGTACAAAGTTTTTCAATGTGGGGATGCGAAAAAAACTAAGCAAATGGTCCCGATCTGCACGGCTTCCACAACCCACCACAATACACGTTACTGGCATTTTTTTTCAAAACTGAACTTAGGTCTCACTATTTTCTATAAATCTGAATAAAACCAAAGGTAATTATACCCAAATACTTCAAAAAAGCTTCAACAATTAACAAAACTGAACAAGTAAACAAACGTATTAATGAATTGTTTGCCAACCAGGCGCCATATTGAATTTATTTGACAGGTCGTTGGATTGCCTAATTGATTATATACATATCGAATGTCACTTATGACAGGTTAATTGGGTTAACTCGAATTTAATCGAGTGTAAAAAGTTTAAAACTATTTTGACTTTGACCGAATTATCGTACAAAAATCAGTTTAGAAAAGTGTAAGAAGTTCTAAATTAAAAGACGCTTCGGGTTGAAAAGTTAGAAAAGTGCGTAATTATCGTACTCATCTACCGATAAATTAACTCCAATGTTAAAATGTCATATACCTGGAAATGTTATTGTCCCTTTGTCACACTTTTTCATCGGATAAAAACTTCTCTTCCTCAATATCTAGTAAGCGGACGTCACTTTTACACAATGACAATGAGTCGCAAGTTTGGTTACTTATAATTTCACAGCAATTAAGTGTTGGCAAAACTGCAAAAACTGTCAATTAGTCTGTCAGATTTTTGAATTTTAAACATATAGTGCTTTTATTTTGATTCGGTGTGGTAATTATTTAACTTTGTTGATATAAAAACCCAAAAGATGAATCGTTTAGGTGAAGTTTCGATTGTACTTTCAAATAATCGAATTTTATTGTATTAATAAAGATAATTATTGTTGTTGTTCATCCATAATATGGATATTCTGTCGTTAATTTATCTTGCCAAAAAACACTCGAGCTTTTCTTTTATCAGATAAATTTCTCTTTTACTCAAAGTTATGCCAATCACTAAATTTGCCCGAAAAACTGACATTAGATAAAATTAGTGATTGGAAAAACTGCTTCGTTGCAAAGAGAAATTTATCCGATAAAAAAAAAGCTCTTGTGTTTTTACTGTTGATAAATTAACTCCAATGTTAAAATGTCATATACCTGGAAATGTTATTGTCACTTTGACATCGATAATAAAGGTGCATCCTTTTTTATCGGATAAAAACTTCTCTTCCTCAATATCTAGTAAGCGGACGTCACTTTTACACAATGACAATGAGTCGCAAGTTTGGTTACTTATAATTTCACAGCAATTAAGTGTTGGCAAAACTGCAAAAACTGTCAATTAGTTTGTCAGATTTTTGAATTTTAAACATATAGTGCTTTTATTTTGATTCGTTGTGGTAATTATTTAACTTTGTTGATATAAAAACCCAAAAGATGAATCGTTTAGGTGAAGTTTCGATTGTACTTTCAAATAATCGAATTTTATTGTATTAATAAAGATAATAATTGTTGTTGTTCATCCATAATATGGATATTCTGTCGTTAATTTATCTTGCCAAAAAACACTCGAGCTTTTCTTTTATCAGATAAATTTCTCTTTTACTCAAAGTTATGCCAATCACTAAATTTGCCCGAAAAACTGACATTAGATAAAATTAGTGATTGGAAAAACTGTTTCGTTGCAAAGAGAAATTTATCCGATAAAAAAAAAGCTCTTGTGTTTTTACTGTTGATAAATTAACTCCAATGTTATAATGTCATATACCTGGAAATGTTATTGTCACTTTGACATCGATAATAAAGGTGCATCCTTTTTTATCGGATAAAAACTTCTCTTCCTCAATATCTAGTAAGCGGACGTCACTTTTACACAATGACAATGAGTCGCAAGTTTGGTTACTTATAATTTCACAGCAATTAAGTGTTGGCAAAACTGCAAAAACTATCAATTAGTTTGTCAGATTTTTGAATTTTAAACATATAGTGCTTTTATTTTGATTCGGTGTGGTAATTATTTAACTTTGTTGATATAAAAACCCAAAAGATGAATCGTTTAGGTGAAGTTTCGATTGTACTTTCAAGTAATCGAATTTTATTGTATTAATAAAGATAATTATTGTTGTTGTTCATCCATATATTCTATCGTTAATTTATCTTGCCAAAAAACACTCGAGCTTTTCTTTTACCAGATAAATTTCTCTTTAACTCAAAGTTTTGCCAATCACTAAATTTGCTCGAAAAACTGACATTAGATAAAATCGCTCCACCTTCGGTGTCGCGATTTTATCATGTCAGTTTTTCTCGTAAAATGAGTGATTGGCAAAACTGTTTCGTTGCAAAGAGAATTTATCCGATAAAAAAAAAGCTCTTGTGTTTTTACTGTTGATTATTTTTTTCACTTGTCAAAATCTGACATTTTGGTGGTTTCAACCAATAGCAATACATTATTCTAGCCAATCAATCGGTATTATACTGATAAAACTGCTTCCTCATCGATAATACCTTGTTTACATTGAAACGTCAAAATTTTACTTTGAATCTGTCATTATTGACAACTAAAAGTGATTCGAAGTTTATTGAAAAATGAACACAAATTGTTGAAAAAAATAATCTTCCCAAGTACAACTCGTTCTTCAAATTTTATCACATAATTTTCTATTTTCATCACTCAAACTTGTTTATTTGAGGCAAAAACATTCAAACAAACCAAATTTAGATAAAATCACGAGTCGGTTAGGACGAGGATCGGTTTGTTTTCAAATTTTTGCCAAATAAACAGGTTTTCGTGGAAAAGAAAAAATTATCGATAAAATTTGAAGCACTCGTGATAATTTTTAAAAAAAGTTCTCACTACTAGGTATATATACCAGTTAAAACGTTCTTATCAAAGTATTCCAATAATTTATTAACTTAACTTGCACTAAAGCTACTCTTACTTGGTAATAATTTATCTGCATAACGACAATATTTTTCCAAACCAGACAAGTTTCTCTGGATTCTAGTTTCAAATATCGTTAATATTCATGTAATTGGTTGCCCAAGGCGTATAACTTTCAACTAATTAGCTACTCCAATTGCGAAGTACATCATGGGCTTAAACTGCAACTCCATCAGTCAACAATTAACTCGGTTGCGGCAACGTTACGAGAGGCAATCATAATTTTGAGGAAATGCCTTCGTCTGTAGGGTGTTAAAGACAATGGAGTGTGCAACAAAAAATTAACCTCATGTTTTTTCTTTATTAACAGTTAGAATTAATCAAACCCAACTCATGAAACTCAATTTTATACCGTAATTTCAGCTACATTTTAGAATATATTAATTTAAAAATTCAAATTTTTAACCATTTGAATAACCCGCCATTGCGTTAGTGACGTCACCTATGTGCAATGAAGTTATCGACAAGCCATTAACTACAAACGTTTAAAGAAAAGACATGCGAATGAAAACCATTAATCTATAGCTAAAGCTGAAGATGGAGAAAGTTATTATGTGAACATTAAATAAAGATGAAAACTGCGACGTATCACTGGAAATTCCCATTAAAAATCGAGAGAGATAAATAGATATCAGGTTCCGCTGTTGGACAAAGGTAACAAAAACGTGTAATAATTTGCCGTTTGGTACATAAGAGTTCCTGATGCAATATCTTATAATTATTATATAATTTTGGACAGGTATCAAAATGACAGCAACAAAAGTGTTCATTGAAATTAAAAACATTATCTCTTGAAACTATACCTAGAAATTATAGGGATAATCCTTTTTAACAGAGATCACTAAAATTATATAGGTATAACAACAAATGCAATATTGAAATTAGTGTTAGTTTCACTTGTGAACTCAAACTGACAGTTTGAAGATATACTGTATTTGTGATTCCTAGAGCAGTTTTCCGTCTATTTTTGTGTTTGGTTTTTATTGATGATGGCTCAGTTTTTGAAAGCAAATTCCAATAATTGGCCTCACATAGACATTTTTTAGTTGCATTTAAACAATATGGTACAAAACAATATTGATATCGTCTACCCATAACTTTTTCAATGTTTTTTCAATAGCAATAAAATTTGTGTCATCAACACGACTCAAAATATGTAAACAAAGGTAAAACTCACAAACACAATTAAAACCAAAAACACATTGACCAAACGGCGTCTTCTAAACAAACATGAAATCAAAAATGGTGTTTATACGGTCTTCGATTTTATTTAGAGAAAGTGGCCTACGTTCATATCATGCTACAGCTAATGCACATAAGTGACGTAATGCACTACAAGTTGCATAAATGCAGTAACTTTTTAATATCGAAATTTATTTTTTATTCAAATTATGTAAAAAAAAGGTGGGGTGAAATTTCAACTTGATCTCCCCATTTGTGGTAGTATCACCACAATAACAATATTAGATATGTTGCATATTTTATTGATTTTTTCAATGAACTCCATTTACTCCTGATAGGGTTTTTTACTTAATTACAGTTTCCTGTAACAATTGTCATATTTAAGTAAAGCTTGTTATCAATAGACGTCAAGATATTAGTATCATACAATTATAACGCCTTACAAATTTAAAATTTACTTTACAAACAGTAGACCGTTCACTGGGAAGCAGCATCTACTTCTTGTGCTATATAGTAAACTAGCAGACCCGGCCACGCGTTGCTGTGGCTAAGGTTTTTGTTATATTACATTGTAGTAAACTATTTAAGAGGAACGGTAGGAGAACATCAGTCACTTGGACCACCATGCTTTTTTACATAGATGCCATCTGTAAACAAATGGATTCAGCTGTATTAATAGCCGATTCATTAAATACAGCTATTCGAAGATTAATATTTTTTTAATAACAATACACTTTGATCAACCAGATTTGAAAAGTATTCTCACTCCTGTGACAATAAATTGTGAATATTATTGAATTAACTTCCTATCTCAAGCTTAATTCGAAATTTCTATTACTCTCCCTCGAAATGATGAAAATTAATGCCCCGACAGACAACAAAGGCCTGCAGATTGCATCTCACCCTCCCAACTACATCTCATCGTCAGGGGGTGTCTCGTTGAATCGCAAGCCATCTGTTAAAAAATGACGTCATACGTGATGAGTGGTAATTTAATCTCGTCATTGTGAAAATGACACATGCCTTATAATGTATTTTTTGTGTGTATGTACAATGTACTGGCAAAAAAAGGAGATAATCGTTTTGGAGTGCATACATAATAGAACAGAGATAATTTATACATCTTCAATTTAATCAATAACAAGGGAAAGAAAATAACAAACCAAAGCAGGGTGCTTCATAAGTAGGTCATAGAAACTGAAAATCTATGTCAGGTATAGGAACAGCGGTGACGTACGCAGCTGAAACAATAAACCCTACAGTCGAGAAAGTAGCACAGCTCAAAATTTTTTGTAGTAACATAGTGAGGAGGAGATACGAACATCTAGATTAGATTATATTGGTTGAGGAGGTTTATTGGTCTATTTCACTGCGATCTTTTCAGATCTATTGTAGATATAGAGTACATTCACCACCCTGACTCTTATTAAGTAGCCAATCAGCCTCGAGACTGAACCTCGCATGCAGTTTCCTCTTCTAGGTGACAGAATCTGCGCATGGCTTCGTCTGTCAACTCCATTATCTTTGCATTCCTGTTAGCTTACAGTGCCCTCCTAACATACCTATTACGGCTTAGACAGTTTTCTCATCTTTGTTAAGTACTATAGGAACCATAGAAAGTACACAGCAAATTTCACAGACGTACTAAACACTCAGTGCTTTAAGAGCAGCCTGGCTAACTGACAGGATGTGTATGTTCTTTTTTACAACAGGTTGATTTATCAGCTCTCTTGCAGCCAGTTCAATGGCGTATACTTCAGTCTGAAAGACGGTAGCGTACCTACCCAAGTTGACTGTGATGTCAACTCTGGGTTTCCTGCTGAAGACCGCCGCTTCAGCCCTGTTTCCGGTTTTGGATCCGTCAGTGTAAATCACCAGGGCCGAGCCGTGCCGGGGGTGCAAGGGGTGCATAACACGGAACGGCAAAAGGCAAAATGTCTCTAAAAAAAATAACAGAACCCCATCATACAAAAAATATTTAGTAGCGAAGCGCAAAGTGCCTTTCTTTGATAGCGGGATTTTTCCGAAATATTGTTTTCTTATTATTACAACAATACCAAAATAGTGCATTGAGCGTTCGGACGAATCGGGCGGCGTAAAAAAGATAATAAATAGGTAATAATAAAGAATATGCCGCTTGCCGCAAAAACGACAGAATAAATTAATAGATTACTTGAATAAAGGGATCGCTGGTCGCGGCTTTTCTTTTGGCTTTTGACTCTTTACCGACTTTGAGAATGTGAGATTTTTTAATTTTTCTAATGCCGACAATGCCGTGTTTTCGTATTTATTTAAGTTTGCGTTTGCGAAGCCTTTTTTTTAACTATTTTAATTTAAGTGTCTATTTGACTTATTTTTATTTAGTGATTGTGAACCGACTGAACGTAGGTATTAATTATTTTATATCAGTTAAGTTTTTATGCATGTTTTTAATGAAAAAAAAAAGTTTTGAATCTTTACCTCATATCTCGCCTCACTAATCAAATTTCGACTAGGTACGCTAATAGGGCGGCCTATTTTGCTGCGGATACCCTAGGCTCGGCCCTGTAAATCACGTAGTGCGTGAGCAATAAGTGATGATCAGAAACTTCATTGCTGGAATGATAAAACATTTTAAAATAATATCGATTATATTAAATTGAATCTCGTAATAAAATTAGATTAATAATAATTTAAATCCTAATACGTATCAACAAATATTTTGATTGCAGTTATCGTATCTAATACTTCATTTATGATATCTATAGCAGACCCTGATAACCCCAGATGAACAATAATTTATATATATTTGTTAACCCTGTGATATTTTCCATAGTAAACTCAACAATGATTATTTCTTTGTGGATAGGGACTATTGTGCTATGTATCGGAATAATATATTACGGGTTGTTTTTAAAAGAGTGGATAAGGCGTTTAAAATTAATACATTTGCTACCTGGTTCACCTCAAAAATATATTTTAGGACATTTGACTGATTTGATTGCAGACAGAGGTGAGACATTATTGGTACATTCAATTATCATCAAATTAAACAGCTATATTTAAAATTGTCTAAGGTTGGATGATTCTTAAGGAAAAAATGGATTCTTGAATTTATTTTTTTATTGCTAAAAACGTAAATTTTGTTGTTGCTGAATATGAATATTAAGAAGCCATTCGTTATCTATTTCACATTTTGTTTATTGAACAATAATGAGCAAATGTAAATTTTTCTCTCTAGCACGAAATATACTGAAAAGAATCGTGTGTCGCAGCCAGTTGAAACTTGAAATTTTTTTCGAAATTGTACATATAAAAATTGGCAGGATCCTCCGATGTCAGCCATTTCAGACATGAGTGTCCTTAGTAGTAGTGGTGTTGCTAAATTGATTATCATTCGTGGAAAACCGGAGTCATCGAATTTTATCTAAAAATCTATAATACACGAGGACTCAACAGATGTTGTTCTGTGCTAATCTCTTGTCTTATCATATTATACGAATTTCGAGAATTCCCATTTGGATTATTTCGACTCATTTTTACAAATAGCCATACCAAAAAACTCCTATACGAAATGTCAAATAAATCGGACCCACTGTTTAGAAGACGTTCATCCTGATACAGGGACTAATTGTGAATCTAAACCTACCAGTCACTTACTGGAACACACACAATAAATTTTATCAAAATCGGACCAATCATTTAGGAAAAGTTCGGTATTAACCACATTGTGGTGCCACCTACCGGGACCAATTTTCAATCTAAACCTCAGAGTTATACTACAAATAGAGACCGCAAGTCATTCATAAAGCTATCCGAAGAGGCGGCTAACATTCTATCGCCATACATATGTTTTCATCGATGACTTTCAAGGAGTGGGGAGAAACTGTCGGACTAGTCGGACAGTGCCCCTGGCCAATAGAACTATTTACTTACAGGTGAAAAGAGAGGTTAGGAAAATTCCGACTGTTTTTTTGCAAATTTGACACTGACGAACCATGATTTTCACAAAAAAATATTGTTTTTAATCATATCTGTACGCACACACACAAATATCAATTGAAAAGAGGAAAACAAGAGCTGCAATAGACTAAGAACGTAGAAACTTCGTAGTAAAATCAGGTAAAATTGATAGTAAATTGGTTTCCGTCCTTTTCTCGGTGTTGTCATATTCCAGACAAAATGATTAATACGCATTTGTTTCGTTGTGTGTGAGGTTGTGATATTGACTGCGGATCCGTTCGGTTCCATTAGCCTAACCAATTATTTGACTTAATATAATTTTACCATACATTGACATTTGTTTCGTTTAAACCTCAAAAGTTTCAAACAAAAACATATTTTTATTACATAAACTACTTAGGATAATTATTTTTATGTAATTTCTTAAAAGTACATTTTTATTTTGTACGTTTCTATCGTGTCCTATAATTCAGTTGTCGCAATTCAAAGGAAAAGTAAGACATCTGGCAAAGGGTCGGCAAGTTATCTTAGAATGTGATGTAATGTTGGGTTCACTTTTAAATGTAAACAAATGTACCTTTTTAATGTATTAATCCGAGATCTAAACCATCAAGTTACTCACTCAAACCCACACAAAAAATTTTATCAAAATCAGATCACTCGTTTAAGAGAAGTTCACTATGAACCTGATTGGTGTTCTGAATTTAAACTATCCAGTTACTCACAAAAATACACAAAAAATTCATAAAAATAGGATTAACCATTTGGGAGGAGTTAAGTATCAACTCGATTGCAGCGTCACCTACCGGGACCAATTTATTGTGAATCTAAATCACTTCGAATTCACTTGAACAGAGACAAAACATTTTTCACACTAAAAACTGTTTATACTATTTTATACCATCTTCAGAGCCTCCCTTTCTCACTATTAATTGTACAATTTCCCCAAATTCCTTCAATCCATTTTTTGTAAATATTCATGGCATCTCATTATTAACATACCCTTTGGAATACTTCATTCTATTGTATACAGAACCCTTTTCTTCATCCAATCACATATCTACATGAATTTTAAAACTGCGCACAACTTTTATATCAAACAGAATATATAATAGCCTGTTTTTTTTTTGCAGAGACTTTGTTCAATCAACTTCGACACTGGAGCAAGACACATGGACCGTTATATAATATTTCCGCTTCGATTTTTTATCCTAGTGCTAATATTTGTGGATCCAAGGAATTTGAGGTGAGTAATTTGCCATTAAATGAATACCATCATCGTGAAGACCAGTTTATTAGAATTATTTTCAAATGCCGCTAGTAAAACTCAATATTCAATAATTTTATTCATGAGTGTACATCGAGATAAACATAATTTTTAATTTTTTGAAGTATTGATAAAATAATTCACTATTTGATAAATTTAATGCAAATCATTTCAATCGAAAATTTTATTTGTTGTTACATATCCATTTATTTATCAAAAATTATTTTTTGTACGATCGGTTTTTATTTAATTTACCAACATTGTTACCATAAAAGTAGGTTCATTCATTCATTCGATTGGGTAGGCCACTAGTTTGACTGGAGGGATTTTCAGTAGTTGTAATGGTTGTATTATTTCCTCTCCAAAGTGCTTCCGTCTAAGTCCATGTAAGTTCTCGCAGAAGCAGAGTATGTGAGTAGGTGTTTCATCATAGAGTACTCATTTCCTGCACTTAGGTTCACTAACTTCGCCCATTTTTTGGAGATGTTACCTCAGGGTACAGTGTCCAGTAACCACGTCGGTAACTGTCTTCAGATGTCTCTTACTCTGTTTCAATAGCCTGGTTGAGAGCTCCTTGCCTACCTTGCCTACCTTGCTCAGTAAACTCTTTGTATGGAGGTGCCCTTGTGTCGACCTCCATTTGAGTTGGTGTTCCCTATCTAGCCAGTTCCCGATTCCAGACCTATGAAGTCTCCTTTAGAGCCTTCTTTAGCTAACTGGTCAGCCATTTCATTACCTTTAATTCCCTCATGTTAGAGACACTTTGAGAAGTAGGTTGTAAGTACAACAGTTAATATTCATTTTTATATCTCGGGCGGGACTTGGCAGGTATTAATGTTAGAATAGCAGCATTTGCTAATTGAATCGATACTTTCAGGATCTGGAAAAATGTCAATAGCATTATTCATGATGAAGTAATTAAGGATATGTTCCAAAAGTGATGAACCAAACGTCAATTCACTAACCAACTCTTCTGTTTCGGTGAGAGCAAGGTGACAGTGACAGTTGAAATTGATAAGTGAACTGTGAATTGTCTTTGTTGTTATTTGATATTTGAGGACGAATTCTTGAAAAAAGAATACACATACTTCGTTTTTCATTTTTGGAACTTTTAAAAAAATTAAATTTGTCTATTTTTCTACATTGTTATTGTCACAACGGTCACCATTACTGTTCCGAAAGTAGCCAGAAATGATAAATTATCCAAATAACTGCTGTCAAATTTCTGGTTAAGTTAGGTTAGCAACTGGTTACTTTTGGAACATATTCTAACTGATATTGACGCGTTATATTTTGACAATTCGCTTGATAACAACAATGAAAACCATGGTAACCAAAGCCTTACAAAACTGATTGTTGCATGTTTCTACGAAGATTGTTAACTATCTTTGAATGGATATTTAGAATGATTGATGGTAGAGAAAATATTATACATTATTTGTATCGTAAATTCATATTGGGATATGTGGTGGAACATTTGTCAAACGATGCCTTCAGGCCGAGTTTGATATCCCATCGTTCATATTACGATAATCGTTGTGTTATCAAATGTTCCACCAGATATCGTGATATGAATCTTTACGGCACTAATATCGTAAATATCTATTTCCTGTGCGCTAAAATATAATTGTATTATGACATATGATATTGTTTTACAAAATTAAAACGATTTCCCCTGAAAAACAAATATCGCTAGAAGCGACACTCAAAAACAACACGTAGAAGAGTTTCCTTTTCTTGATTGTTACATACGGGGTGGGGATAAAGTATGGAACCAAGTAAATATATTTTAAACGAAAAGAACGATATTTATGAAAATTTGCAGGTTAGTGCAATGGAACAAAATGAATCTGATTTACATTTTTTTGTTAATAATATACTTCCGGTTTAACCGGAAATGCCATCAACTTCTTTAATTTAAATTGGACACCCTATATATTTTTACAGAGCTTGTTATTCTGAATTCATACATACTGAGTTTAGTGTAAAACAATTTGTAAAAACGAGGAATAGCTCACTGTTAGTTGTACAATAGGTGTACATTTCATTATTTCAGAATAATGAGAAATAAAATTACTTCAAGCCTATTTTCGACAATTCCCATCCAAACATTTAACTTTTGTGGATGCTGGGTAAGTGCTTCATGAATCCAATGAGGATTCTCATTTGACCAATACCTTGAGTAATGGCGATTAACTGTTCCATTTAAACAAAAAGTTGCCTCATCGGAAAAAACTATGTTAGAAGCAAAATTATCGTCGACATTACAGATGTCCATTAGCAGTTCGCAAAATTCCAGCCGTCGGTCAAAATCATCGTCTGACAATTCTTGAACCAACTGTACCTTATACGGATGATACTTTTCACTTTTTAATACCTTTCCTACAGTGCTATATTCCTCGTTTTTACAAATTTTTTTACACTAAACTCAGTATGTATGAATTCAAAATAACAAGCTCTTTCAAAATTTGTAAAAATATATAGGGTGTCCCGTTTAAATTAAAGAAGTTGATGGCATTTCCGGTTAAACCGGAAGTATATTATTAACAAAAAAATGTACATCAGATGCATTTTGTTCCATTGCACTTACCTGCAAATTTTCATAAATATCGTTTTTTTTCGTTTAAAAGATATTTACTTGGTTCCATACTTTATCCCAACCCCGTATAGAGCAAAATAATTCCTGGTCTATAGAATAAAACGTGAATTTTATTCTATAATGATTAGCCATAGGTAGTTGGATAGGTGACTTTTTTTTAAAAACTTAAACATCTTTCTTTAAAACAGAAAATCAATTAGTTGTAACTGTTGGTTATAGCACAACTTTGGACAACGGTCATTTTCCATTTGAGACAGCTTATGCAGTCAGTTGAGTGAAAATTTAAAAACATTGTAAGCCAATTGCACTCTTCCCGTTTCTACTCGAACAATCAGGTGTATTTGAAGGTAATAAAAGTATTCTTTTAAAAAAATATAGTTGTGCCCTTTCAAGAATTCCTCGATATTTAAGTTTAAAGTTCAAACAGTTTAATTCTCGGGTACCAAGTATCGATTTTAGCCTTAGCCATTATGGGCAAAATAGTTACTATAGCTTGTTTACCCTTATCACAAATAACTTCATTGAAAAGCCCACTCGAGGTAAATGTCACACCCAAGTAAACATACTCATAAACACAATCCATCGCTCTTATCGTTGATGTTCACACCCTGAGCTCCATGATCATGGAAAAAACGTTCAAGATCGGCAGTAAACAAGGCGAAAAGCAGAGGACTTAAACAGGGTTCATAGCGACTTGGAAAACCTGGAGAACCTGGAAAAGACAGGGAATTTGAAGATGGTCAGGGAAAAGTCAGGGAAAACATCATTTTCAACAGAAATAACAAAAAATGTCAGGGAAATTTTTCCCCTATCTGGAAAATAATTATTGATCTTTCCCCTTTAAGTTTAGATAAAATTATTGATCGTTCCCCATAAACTTTAACCTTGTTATTTTTCAAAAAGAGATAGCTATCTCGGACACGATAGATCGAATTCCTTCCGGATTTCTCGGGGTGGCTGTTCCCGATTATGAATGAATAGAAAACTTATTGCTTTCTTTGTTTTCAGAATTCAAATTTCGTATTTTATCCCACTTTTACGATTCTTAACTCGTCTCTTGATTTCATTTAACGATATCGGTTATTTTTAAAATGTTTAAGGTTAAGTTAAGATGATGGAGGTTCGTTGAGATTGAATATATTTAAAATCATTTTGTTTTTGGAAATGTTGGAGTAGTACAAACGTTAAGTGCTATCGTTACCTAATTAAGACTTAAATAATTAAATCCTGAAGGTTTTTTTTAATGTATTGGCCAATCTGCAGTGAATAATTTGTTGTTACCCTGCAGATTTTGTGATGCGAATTTGTAGTTTTTTGTTCTGAAGAATTTTTTTTTTTTTTTGTATAACTGTTTGTTTTTATGTTATATTTTTTAATCCTTCAATATTTTTGTGTTTTTATTTCTTTCAGATTTTTTGTTTAAATTTTGTTAATAGAACATATGTATTGGGTTTTTTTAAACGTGATGCTTCTTCCCTGCCTACTATGGATTTGGAAGTAACTTTTTTAGTGAGAATGTTTGGGGGGGAGGGGGGTAGCTTAGGAAGAATTTAAATTGCCACAGACTTACTCTTTCAGTGGATACCTAAAAGTGACCTGAAAAAAATCGTGGATCAGGGAAAACCTGGAGAAGTTAGGGAATTTTATTTTGTAAAATTACTATGAACCCTGTTGAAGAATCTCCTTGAAAATTACCGGGTACTATTTAGTTGGTCATCACCCGTCGTGCGCACACGGAAAAAGCCTATTTTCTGGAGGATACTATTTCGAATTACTAGGATCGTCAACCAATTTGAATAAAATAAAACTAATCGATAGTTTTTTTTGTAGAAAATAGCCTCAACGCTAAAGCATATTGAAAAAAGTCCCATTTATTTGCTAACGGAAAGGTGGTTGGGGAAAGGACTGTTGACAAGCACAGGAAAGTATTTAAATTTTCTATAAACCTAAAACACAAGTTTGTTCAATTTAACAAAAAGTATTACTCAATATAGGATCGTTATGGCACAGTCGAAGGAAAATTCTTACACCAGCCTTCCATTTTAATATATTGCAGCAATTTGTGACTGTATTTAACTCGGAAACGAAGAGATTGGTAAATGCTTTACAAGAAGACAGCGAAAAACTTTGTATCAATGTTGTACCTCGCATTACTTTATTTGCATTGTACTCAATAACAGGTAATTCTACATTAAAATAATATTTTCTACGCCCATGTCCGTAAACGTCAAAAATCACACTGTAGACATTCCTTGCAAGTGACATTTAACAATAACATGCAGGTAATGAAAATCTCATAACGTACACGTGCGTTTAGATAAGGAAACTTCAATTTCTTTGTTGAATCAAATTGCATTCAAATTTTTATTTACGTACTACTTTATTTGGTTTATTTACATACTTTTAATCAATTGAAAAATATAAAAGCTCTAGCATTAATGAAATACAATTTAGATTAAAAGAGTGATGCCCCTAAATGTTGGCAAAACATTATACAATTAAAAAAAAATTCGCTTTTTCTTGATCTGGAAATCAACGTCATCTCATTTATGCTGTCAATTTTTGTAACAAATCATATTATCCGAACATTTTCTCAAGTTTACCTACGAATATGTCTGTTAGTAGTGAAAAAGATGAAATTATGAGATGGGCGTTGAAAAAGTATAGTACGTTACACGAGCTGTGCGGCGAGTGCGTAAACTTTTTCACTTCGTGCGTAATGGGTTACTTATAACTCTTCTTACGTAATATACTATTGTCTATCTATAACGCGTGTAAAACGTCATAACATATTTTTAATTTGCGGTTTGCTAAATATAGTTATAAATAAGAGTGATCGTTGTTAGAAATAAGTAAAAAGAGATCAGCTTGAGTCTTTTTTATAAGAAAATCTGCAAGGTAAGGTTTGCAGAGCGATTTTGAAACAGTGTAAATATAGTTGAGGTTATGTGTGCTTATGTTGTCTTTTTGTATTTCAAGTTTTCTAAATTTTGTTGACAAATAATGGGAATCCTTATTTTCTTTTTCCAGATTTACAGTGACTTTCAAAAACTTCTCTAATTAATCACTCGATCACTCTTATTTATAACTAAACCAACAGCAAACGGCAAAATAAAAATCTCTGACAATTTACACGCGCTTTCGGTTTGTTTGGAAAGGTTTTTATGACCACGCCTCTTATGACTTCAGACTTAGGCAGTCCATTGGAAAATAGGTTTGTATGAAGGAGCACGTGAGCGAGCAAAAACAGCAGATACGCTAGGCTGAGCTATGAAATAAATGTATGCGTGTCGGCAATAAATGTCGGTAAAGGCCAAAGGAATCTTCGTGGGCTATGGTGTTAACAAAGTGACCCAGCACTGTACTGGAACGCTTCTGATGCGATAATTACAGTGAAGCAGGGTCGAGCGCGGTTAGTATTTGGATGAGTGTCCACTGGGGAACACCGTCTTATATATAGCCCATACAGTAGCATATCACAGCTAGCAGGAATCATACCGATTTAGAACCATTAAGTTGGCAATCGGAACTGAACATATTTGTTATTGATTCCAACCGTCCAGATGATTACGCCATGAAACTTCCTGACTTTATTTGACGCATGTGGGATGCTTTGCATCTCCTTGCTTTCAATTCTATACGTACTGCTGTACAAAAAAAGATACTGTTTGAAGAGTTCTTTAGAATATGTCTTCTTAGAGACAGATTTTAATTAATTTTGAAATTATTTTTCTGATGTTACTTAAATTTATTTCAGATTCGCTAATATTGAATATTTTTAGAGACTTCGATGGGCACAGCTTTGAATATTGATACAGATAAGTCATATATTAAAGCTGTTTTACAAATAGGAAAACTATTGGTTCATAGATTAGTGAGACCTTGGACTTACCATCCTTTATATTATTACATTTTTCCATCTGGTATAAAAGAAAAGACTTTGATTAAAATTGCTCATGACTTTACTCAAAAAATTATATCAGAAAAAGCTGAGAAATTTGAAAAGTTTGAAGTACCGACCGAAAATTATAACTATTCAACTAGGAAAAAGTTGGTATTTTTAGATTTGCTCTTAAATGCAAAAAGTGATGGAGATATAGACGATGAAGGAATCAAAGATGAAGTCAATACTTTTATGTTTGAGGTATGTGTACCTAAATTTAAATTATTTGAGTTATGTTAGAAATTAACAAAAAGTCAAATAAACAAGTTATTCAATTTTGACAATTTCTGATGTAGTGAATTTATATTTTCTTATTGAAGAATCACACTATAAGATTAATCATATTTTCAGGGTCATGACACGACATCGATGTCACTTTGCTTCACGTTAATGCTATTGGCTAATTATCGTAAATATCAGGTGAGTTTTTGTGTTTATACTTGTTTATTAAACATCACTACATCCGCAGAACATTTGTTGAGGATTTCAGCTCTGGAGCTGGATCCTTGGTGTTTATGGTGGGGAGCAAGTTGAGGTTCATCCTTCTCCAACCCCAGCTGAGAGTATTATTTGGTTTATTTATACCAGCCTTTAATTTGGAGGTAGACCCGCAGAATATGCTAGAAGACGACTGCGTTTGTTAGGGGTACAGAGGCTAAATTCAAAGCTACCTTTAGTAGAGACCTGCCAAGAAAAGCTGACCCTCTGAAATGAGGTATTCAAGAGCAGCATCTGCATGGAGCCAAATCAGCTTTCTATAAAGCCGTGTTTTTCTGAAGGAGCTTGACTAACTTCAACTTCTCTTGCCAACAGGAGAAAAGTGGAGTATATGGGAGCATGGAGCCTGTTGTGATAGGTCTCCTTTCCAGGTTTCAGGAAGTAAAAAGTTAAGGAATTTGGTATTTTTGGGATTGGGACAGACAATAGCTCGGTTTTATCTCCGATTATGATGACCTTCGCAGAGTTCTTTGCCACTTGAATGGCAGTGTCAGCATCCTCAATAGCTTATTCTACTTCAAATCCCCGCTGTAAGGTTTGGTGGATCAATCAGTTGTACCGTAGAGTATAGATTTATTTGCCACAGGTTTCTTCACTTTGGCTACTTTTTTGAACCTCGCAATTCTTGCCACTGACCAGGCTGACGAGTGGAACGTTATACAATGTAGCCGTCCCATAGCATGTCACATGCTGGATCCGTCAATCGTAGAATATCTAAAGTTGCGTTCCGAATGAAGGTCCCTTTAAAAATGGCTACAGTTGGTCAAAATTGCATATGGCCATATAAACAACAGTTACTGACAGTTACAAAACTTTTAAAATAGTACTTAGTGAGCAGTTTCCTAATTTAATTGATTTTTATAAAAAAAGATAATGGATCCACAGACAACCTATACCTTGTTTTTAAACTAAGAGGAGCGATTTGAATTTAAGTTGGCATTTCTGTTGGCTAGTGATAGGTCAGATTGCCACCAGTTTCACACAGCTCTTTTGATACCACTGACACTGACATTTGGTTACTACTTTCGCAATGATCTGTGGCCAATCATCATTCGACATGTAGACATGCCTTGATCCCTCATTGGCCACGACAATGGGTCCCAGTAAACACAGGATATCCTATGGATATCCATATAATGTCCACAATTGGTCCATATGGACATGGACACAGAATGGGCATCCAATGGATGTCCATTTACTACTAGTACAATGGATATCCGTTTGGGGACATTCACTGAACCTTCAGCTCTCGTTCTCCACTGGACGTGAATATTTATTTGAGTGATGGACATCCATTATTCATCCTTTGGTCGAATCGAAATATACACTCATTATAAAAATGTACTAGGTCCGCTATATTTTATAATTTTTAACACTCGTATAATGAGTACCTATTATATTTTTAGTTTCATCTAATGAAAAAAAAAAGAATTGAAGGTAGCAAAAGCTTAGACAAGTGCGGTTAATGGAAATGGCCACGACAACAGCGAGCAGTACAATACATTTTTTGTCTTATTTTTTTGGGAATCAAACCACAATAATGTTTTTTATTTTTTTCGTTGTGTCAGATAGAGACCAAACATTATTCATTCATTCATTACTAGTTAATCTTGACAACGGTAGCTGGAACGCTACCGAAACGTCGAAATAAAAAATAAAAAACATTATTGTGGTTTGATTCCCAAAAAAATAAGACAAAAAAGAATAAGTAATGCCATAAGGAACTTACAGAAGATATTCCGTACAATACATATTTCACGTAATTTTCATTTAGCTCAAAAGTCTGAACACGACCCTCTCGAAACACACTCCCAATCTAGTAACTTTTAGTGGTGTGGTTGAGGTTTCCTAAAATACTCCTCCTAGTTTAAAAACAAGGTATATACATGTCTTGAAAAGTCACAAGTTAGTTTGCACTGAAATGAAAACATTTCCCAGTTTCTAACTTCTGACTACGGCTCTACCGACTGAAGGTATTAAAATGATTTACAGTTTGCTGGAAATTAATTCCTCAAAATTGGAATGGAATCAAGATGTTTGTATATCTCTAAATTTATCATATTTCAAGTACCACAGTTTTATAATACTATTCAGTAGAATCTATGTCTAACGATATTATTTTCTCTCTTCATCAGAATACTTCACGCTTTATTTTTAAGTACCTACAAGTATTAATATCAAATCCGATTCAAGATTTGATCAGAAGTGTCGTTCCGAAGATATCTAAACTCGAAAGGTTGCTAAAAAGATAAAAATCCCTTGAAATACGTAATTGGTATTTTATAAAGTATGCGAATTGGAAAAGCTAGCCTGCATATGCAGAAAGAACAAAATACAGGAATGGGATCCAACTACCATTATCAGAATTGGAAAGAATGCCATTCAATGGTACACAGCTCAAAAGCAATAGAAGAAACTGGGATAGAAGTGTATGGGCCAGGAAACAAAAACTCTGAAAGCTTGGGAAAAACTTCAAGTGGAAATTCACGCCATAAAATAGTGTGCCCAGTTCAATATTGACAAAGGATAAAGAAAGCAAAAGGTTATCATAATGTCGGATAGTCGAGCAGCCTTTAAAGCACTGAGCTCTTGTGTAATCAGTTCCAAAATGGTGTGGGAATGCCGGCCAATCGGCATACTCAATAAACTAGCCGAGAACAATATAGTAACTGTGGATTCCAGGACACACTGGAATAGACGATGAAATAGCAGATTGACTAACAAAGAGGGGGACTGATAGACCCTTTTGGGGCTGGAACCCTTTTGCGGTATCAGCCCGAATGTAATTTTGGAAGAAATAGGCAAACCCGAAGAAAGCTCTTGTAGGGCCCAGAGCCTAGACAATCAAATATTCTGATGGATGACTACAACCCGTTGAGATCAAATGAATGCATAAGTCAAAGTAAAACTGCACTAAGAGTTTTAACAGGGATCCTAACGTGACATTGCCGCTTGAACGGGCACCTGAAAAAGCTCAAAATAGTGGAGGAAAAAAAATGTAGATTCTTTGGCATGGAAGAAGAAACCTCCATTCAAATACTTGCGAATTGGACAGCAATTCAGAATCCTAAGGCACAGCACTAGGATATTATTGGATAGAAGAGGGACATTTACCTAAGTTGAAGCATGCAGATATCCTAAAATTCCTCAGGGAAATAGGACTAAAGTAGCTTCTAGTCTGTGAGACGTTCCTCAAGAACTAAGTAGAAGTAAGAGGGCACAATAGATCTTTTAGATCTCAGTGAATGTCATCCCATCATACATACATACATCAACTGAATCACAATGTTTCACCTTACCAGAGAAAAAGCTTTATGTGGGAAAATTCATGGATTGAGATCTACTCAACTAAAACCAGAATTATTTATTGGACAAGTTGTGATTAGCAGGGCGTGGATTGAGTTTTTGGGGCTCATTTTAATAGCAAACTAACCTGGTCTGATAAATTAATAACATTATAACTACGTGCAAAAAGGTTATTGCAGACTTCAACTAACTACACTACACAGGAGCCTTTAAAACTAGCCCATCGTAAGCTGTTCAATCTGACACTATCATTATACTGAAGGAGAGAACTACAAACTATACGCCACCAAACTCTACCACTCCCTTCAGCGCGTGCAGTACAAACAATAATTTTCCTAAATAGAAAAAACTCCAGCCTCAACCTAAAGACGATATAAAATGTGTTACGAACTCAGTAATTCAGAAGCCAGTCCTGTCGTGAACTATGAATTTTGGCGAATGCGATGGTTTATTCCCTAATATTCTGAAAGCTCTGCATACGAAGAGGCGGTAAAATTCAAGAAGGTTCTAGAGTTGCGAAGGACTATATTATATACGCGAGTTTTTGAGTGAGTCGGACAAGTTTTTCAGTAAACAGTGAATCGGTGAACTACAGTGAATCGAATAGTGGATATAAATAGTGCAATATTTGAGTGTTAAAGATAAATTAGGACAATAATTATACCGAGTGTGGATAAATTAGTAAACGTTAAGTAGTGTGTATATAAATTAATGTATTATAGTGTGTAAGTGTTTCTTCAATAAGTCAGTAGTAATTAGCTATAGTGTGTGTATAATTTCATCCCACCGTGAAGAAAACTATTTAAATAAGAAAAACATTACAATAGTTAATCCAGCCTACTAATTATATATACTGATGAATCAAAGATGGGCAGTGGAGTTGGATTAGCATTATTTGTAGTTAAACAAGAGTATATCGTTGAGAAGTGTCCTATCCTCACAGCTAAACTGTTTGCCATTGGGAAATCTCTTCTCTTTCACTCCTTTTCTTCATAATCTGCACTAAAAGCTATGAACTCAATAGAAAAACACTCAACGAATAATATCCACGTATTTATTAGTTTATTTTATGTGATAATTTCATAATAATTGTTGATTTTCTTCATTTGTAGGACGAAATATATCAAGAAATCATAAGTATTGTTGGTGATGGTGATAAAGATCCGGATATAAATGATTTGAATGATTTAAAATTATTGGAAAGGTTTATTAAAGAAAGCTTAAGATTGTATCCAAGTGTACCGTTCATATCCAGAACATTAGAAGAAGATATCGTAGTTGACGGATATCTTTTACCAAAGCAAACAGTTGTGAATATTCATATATATGATATTCTAAGGAATGACAGAGATTGGCCAGAACCAGAAAAATTCGATCCTGACAGATTTTTACCAGAGAATTGTATAAATAGACATCCATATGCTTATGTTCCGTTTAGTGCTGGCTCTCGAAACTGTATAGGTAAATAACTTCTCTTTAGGTTTGTTTAATGACCCTTTCCTCACCTAGATGTCATATATTTACAGTAGAAACGGTGGAGCTTTACCATCACGTGACTGTTATGTCAGCAACAATATTCATATGAATCAAATCAAAACTTCTGTCAAATCAATAGAAATAATCGTTATGACTAATATTCCAAAGGTCGGCCTTTCACGAATTGGTAATTAAACTTTTTTAATTGTATTTATTTTATTTATATGGTTACCATCGATATATTTATTGAAACTATCGATATACTGGGTGAATAAGCTACAAAGTTCAAAATTAATATGGAATAAAAAGTCAAATTAGTTCTTACAAGGATTGATTTTAACAATAAATACACTTTCAATCCAAAAATTCGCTAAAAACAAGACAATAAACTAAACTCGCATAACCTCAAACGCGGTATAGTGTCAAACTCAACTTTTAGTATGATCACTCATACACGTTACGTCAATTACATTGTTGTCTCTTCTTACGATTACTACGGTAAAATATTACGTATGTCTTGTAGTTGGTCTTGTGAAGATGACAATCGATCGGACGTTATTATGTTTGGTTAATATTGATAGAAGAAGATAGTCTGTAGGAAATATGTGTTGCATAAATCGTAGATTGGGTCACGTGATGATAAAGCTCCACCGTTTCTACTGTATACCGGCAAAAACATTATTTAAAAAAATGTTAACTTGATGCTTCGTGTATCTGTCCTTTCTGTCTTAGACTATTAATAATTTCAAACACGATCGTAAAGTGTAACTGAAAATTGAGTGGGCTAGGTTTGAGGTGACTCTAAACTCCTCTGCAATTCGCAAGGTTCAGCTGAGGCCCAAAAAGAATTCATCAACTTTTCTTCCACAATAATTCAATAATTTTTATTAATTTCGTTTCATTTTTTTCAGGTCAAAAGTTTGCAATATTGGAAATGAAATCAGTGCTATGTGGAATTTTGCGAAACTTTATTTTAGAACCCATAGACACACCTGAATCTATAAAATTAGTGGTTGATATGGTACTGAGAACCGATAACAATGATATCAAAGTTAAATTCACCCCTAGGCATAAAAATTAATTTCAATTGATTATATTATTATGTAGCAATACGGTAGTAATTTCACTTCTTCCTTCATTTCTCAAATTAACTTAGCTCTTGCTAGGAATTGGTTATTCCCAAATATTTATCCAGGCCACTAAGACATTTTTCATCTTCTTATTCTTATTATTGGTCCACTCGCTACAGTTTCTCATGGTTCACCATGTATACGAACCTATTATAATTGTATTTTAAATAAGGGCTAGGAATATTAACTTTGTATAAGTCGTGAAGAGCTTAAGCGTGCGCACCACGGAACGTCTTCATTTAGACTCAAAATTTCAAACATCAAACAACAATTATTTCGGAATAATATTTGGAAAGATAAATACCTGAACCTGATGGCTTAGAATTATTTTCCAGGACGTTGGAGGGATAAAAATAGACAATAATACAAAATCACTAAATTGTAACGCAAAAACTTCATTATCAGTACATGTGAAAGAGGTTGACCAAATAAACCATAAACACAGCAGTAAGTTACAATGAAAATCCAAAGAAAAAGGCCTAACTAATCTCCATGATTTTGTAAGACACAAAAAACAGTTATAGAGAAAATTCAAAAGAAGCAATAGTCCAAGTGACACTTCTACTCATCGTCAGTTTTCCAATAATCTTAGAACCGAGATTAATAATACAAAACGTAATTATCAATACATTTTTTTCATTAGCGCAGATAAAACTTAACTAGCGATAAAGGTGCTAACAATGCAAATATATTCTCTAAAGTATTCACACAAGAAGATACAATTACACCATTGCTATACATTTCTGTGAACAGAGTAAATGTTCCATTTCCCAATATCCCTTCGTGGAAGATAAACTCAAATCGCTAAAATCCTACTCATCACCTGGATTCAACAATATATCATCTCATATTTTAAAATCATGTTCTATAGATATAGAAGGTGAAAGTTTATCATAATGTCAGATAGTCAAGCAGCCATTAAAGCACTGAGCTCTTGTGTTATCAGTTCCAAAATGGTGTGGGAATGCCTAGGCATACTCAATGAACTAGGCGAGAACAATATAGTCACCTTACTGCGGATTCCAGGACATACTGGAATAGAAGGAAATGAAATAGCAGATGGACTAGCAAAGAGGGGACTGAAAGACCCTTTTGGGGGCCGGAACACTTTTGCGGTATCAGCCCCAATGTAATATTGGAAGAAATAGGTAAGACCGAAGAAAAGAGAAGATCTGACCAATGGAAAGATCTAGTAGGGCTTAGAAAATCAAGGATTCTAATGGGTGGCTACAACCCGTTGAGATCAAATGAATGCATAAGTTAAAGTAAAACTTCACTAAAAGTTTTAACAGGGAGGAAGAAGAATGTAGATTCTGTGGCGTGGAAGAAGAAACCCCCATCCACATACTTGCGAATTGCACTGCAATTATGAATCCTAGGGCACAACACCTAGGAGATTATTGGATAGAAGAGGGACCTTTACCTAAGTTGAAGCGTGCAGGCCAAATAGGACTAAAGGAGCTACTAGTCTCTGAGACTCTCCTCAGGAACTAAGTAGGGGACACAATAGATCTTTTAGGTCTCAGTGAATGTCACCTCATCATACATACCCACGTCTTTTAGTGAACGCAGACAACGTTGTGGCTTGATTATATTACTTAGAGCAATATTTAACATTAATCTGTTACCCACTTTTACTAAAAATTCCGATATTCCATTACAGGGACATCCATATGAGTTGAAAAAATAAATATTTAAAACCAAACATAATTAGAATTTTCTCTGCAACATAATATTTCCATACTGAAATAGTTTAGAGGTCTGTGCACCGTTTGTTAATGCTTTTAAAAACCAGTTAGACCAATCTGTTTAGATGTCTTGATTTTGTATATGTATTTTCTACTTATGAGCTATCTTTATAGACTTTCGGCTCTTAGCTAATAATTTAATGTACTAATAATAATAAAATAACTTTTATAATACAAATTAATGTCTTTGAAATATTTAATTAAAGCTCTTGTGTTAGCACATTCTTAAATACCGCACTTAAATTATTCTGTCTTCTATATCTAGCATATTTAGGACACTCTAAAATGATATCTATCTTTTATAATAAGAGAAGTTTGACAATGTATACATTTTGGTGCTGGTTCTTTGTTGAGCAGATATTGGTGCGTAAGGAGTGTGTGACCTATACGCAGGCGGTTTAAGACAACTTGATCTCTTCGTTTGTGTGGTATTGATAGATAGAATTCAAGTTGCGACTCCTCGATATACCTAGCAGTCGTTAAACCTCTTCTTCCGTGAACACGGTCGCCCCTACGAATGAACACAGGGTCGGTTCGTGCTTCTATAAAAATTACACCCCCAGATCATGCAGGAACCACCTCCATAAGAACTTCGCTCTTCTAAGCAGCAATCTGCAAATCACTCTCGTGGTCTTCGGTACACTTTCCTTTACCATGGAGATTCTGGTCTCATCTGAGAACAGAACAGATGCCCATTGCTCTAACTTCCAATTCAGATGATCCCATGTAAAACGCAAGCGTGCTTGCCGATGAGCTGGAGTAATTTTTGGACCAATCGCAGGTGTTTTAGGGGTCAGATTATTTTCCTGCAGTCTTCGTCTTACTGTCCACTAACTAATAGCCACTCCTCGAACCTCACGGAGCTGTCGTTGCACTTGAACGGCATTAAGGTGACGACTTCTTAATGTGGTTGACACAATAAAGCGGTCATCACGAGCAGTTGAAAATCGTCTTCTACTTGTTCCAGGTCGGCTATGGAAGGATCCAGTCTCCTCATAACGTTGGCACACTCTTCGAGCTGCTGCGCGGGTCATATCAAATTGTCTAGCAACAGCTCGCTGACCAAGTCCAATTTTGATTAAAGCAATGACTTGGACAGCTTTTTGTGGTTTAGTATGTATTAAACTAAGTAAACAAACACACTTGAACACTATTGAGATTATGAGAAATGAATGATATGCAAATTTCAGTTGCAAACGCAATAATTGTAATATTTGACAGATTTGTTATTTTCATTTGTTTACTGGTTGCTACGCATATAAACGATAAGCCTTCTTGATAAATTTATACTCACATTAAAGCATATTTAATTGTTTTTCAAACAGTAAATTTCTTGTTTTGATTTAATGAATAATTTTAAAAAAAAATGGTTGAAGTCAAAAATTTACTGTGGGCCGATTTCTGTGCACGCAAGTTTACCACTTGTGTAAGTCCTCCTGCTAATAACTCTTAGTAGTTGAGTTATAAGAAAATTGAAATAGTTCCACAAATTTTTCACAATTCACTGTCTTATTATTTATTTTGAACGGTGAACATAATTCCAAAACGACCCTGTCTTTTTCGATACAGTAATGAAATACTATACTATTGTCTGTGGTCGGTTTAGCAGAAAAAACCTTTGGGGTTGGTACAATAGCAATAAAGGATAACGATCGTGACAGAAAAAGGGTGCTGTGCGTTACTATGGCCGTTAAGCATTTGGGAAATTATAATGAGCGGACGATTTTAATCAGATGAACGCATACGGATATATTGCAACAATTTGTATGAATGTATAACAGCACCATGGAATAATTTTTCCGGTATTATTTTTTGAATTTGTCATTTGTACGTATTATTCTCAAAGGTGACTAAATAATAGTATAATCTATGAGTAGAAAACTAAGTATTATTTTGATTCTGAGTATTTAGTATACGACGTATTATAAAACATTGAAACATTTAATTGATGTGAAACTTACAGAGTTGCTGCTAGAAAGTCATTCCCTCAAGGTCAATTCAATTTTTCAGGCAATACTTTTTGTACAAAATAAATTGGTAAGTCCATTTTCGGACATACTGTATATAATAGATAAAAATGTAGAGGTATTAAAATACCCCGTCGTTGGAATTTTCAAAGGTATTGGATAGGATAGATAGATTTTTAATTGAAAAAAAAAAAAAAATACAAAAACATGTATTGTAAAACCAATATTTTTTGCTCGAGGGAGAACAAGTGAGACAGGAGTTTTTCGACGAGAGATGGTTTTTTTCTCGTCTTGTCTTATTCGAGAGAAAATATCTCTCGTCTGGTTGAGAGAGGGCGAAGAAGAATTCATCGTATCGTATCTGAAGTTTGAGGTTATCGAATGTCATAGGTTCATTGGAGGAGCCACGGAGAACGGAAACTAATGTAATATCATCTTATCAGTAGTAATACTATAAGTACTTCAAAATAATCATAAAATAATTTAAACTGTCAAACTGACACTCTTTGTAATTATGCAGGAAGTTTGAGATGAATAACCGTATTGATTTTGAAGTACGTATTGTATTTGATACGATTATTTATTGATTAAAAAAAGTGAATATAAACAATTTGTTAATTTTGTAACACTGTTCTCTTCTCTCGAGACAGATTCCAGCTAGAGACTCTCTCAATGCTGGATCGACTCCATGTTAGTGTTCCACTAGGTATGCCAGAGGGTTGACAGACTATAAGAACTTAGGGCGCCACTACCTTTTTAGACATCGACGAAAGAAAATGAATTTAAATTAATAAGAAAAGAAACTAAGGCGAGAAAGGTAGAAACACCTTGTAGAATTTAATAAAAGTTAAAAATAAAAAAGTTACAAACTTACATAAACCCGGACACGATCCTCTACAGCTCTTACAGCCGGTAGATAAGAAATTAAAAAAGAAATTCAAAATATTATACTTTATTCTTCCATCGAGGAACATGAAAACAGGACAAAATGAGACCTGCACTTTATAGCTTGGTACTTAGCTTATTAGAGAAGATGAGGAGGTCTGGTAGAAACAGATGCTAGCGATGTCTTGTTATTAAGCGAATGATGTCTTGAAGTTAATGTTAGAGATGTCTTGTTATTAAGCGAATGATGTCTTGTAATTTGGAACTAGGGATGTCTTGTTATTGTACTTGTAACCTTTACAGTGTACCGGTATCCTAGCAAGGTGGAACCTTGCAGCTGTGCTTACCACAGCAATTGAAGGTAAAATTTGAGATACGATGTCTTTACTATTAGACGGTCGATAGCGGAAAGGAAGGGCGATGGTTTTCAGAATGGAATGGTTTTCAGAATATATGTCAATTGTCTTAGCGGTCAGAGTAGGAGAATTTGAGATCACAGAACTATAATCGGAAGTGGCTAATATGACGGCGAGCTGAAAATAGAGGATTTATTTTATAAAATCGAAACAGGTCGATAGACATGTTACAATTTAAATACAAAATACGTTCTTTTTTGTTTCCACTGTATTATGAGGCTCAGTATTTCGTATACTTTCGTCTATTGAATTTAATGATACATCTCCGAATCGACTCATTTTTGATAAACGTCAATATTTGACGGTCCTGTTAGTTTGTGTATTGTTGTTTATTGATGTCGATGTGGTTACTATGAAAATTTTTTACAGTTCCAAGAACCAATCAAATTTCCTCAGTTTTTATCATATGAACAATTTCAACCAATCATGTCAACATTACACTGATAACAGACCATGGGCTATTTTCGCGTTGCTATGGACACATTGATTTATTTTGATTTTGAAGTTTCAAATATTTAATATTTCGAAATGTCACGATTTTTTTCTATAATTAGCAAAAACATTTCTATCCGAATAACCCTCGGACATTGATAAATGCTCAAAAATTTTATGACAACTTTCTCAAGCTTGTTGCTTGTAGGCAATAGAACTAGAATAGTTTCTATATATTTAAATAGGTACTGTACGCCATTGGTATGTTTATGACAGATATCCGCCATGTTTCCTCGTCCATTACCGCGTAGCTTCAGATGAACTTGCTAGACTATAACTAAAGTGATCGTTTTAATTGGTTGAAAATTGTACGAAAAAAATAATCAATGTCGTTTATGAAAACTGAGGTTAATGTTTTTGGATGGTATCGGATTTGTAGTGGCGACGCCGCGGTGAAAAAACAAACTGCTTAGAGAGACGAATCTTGGGACAGGTTTTTTCAATTTTTCCGTGTGAGTTAGTTCTCGGCGTTATCTAGTCTCCATGGGAGGAGCACTACAAAGCTTTGTAGGTAATTTACGAAGAGCTACTAAACATCAGTGGGAATCAGCTAACGGGTCATGTCCCAGTAAAAGTCCAACTGTATAAAAAGATGCTGTATAACGGAGATCTCAGCTGCAGACTTAACCATATATTATGTGACTGTGAGGGACAACCAATTTTTGGAGAAGCCTAAGTGATGCCTAAAACATATGGCACACATCCAACAGGCCTATATCGTCTACTCAACGGACGGGGATTACTGGGTGGACTAAATGTGGAAGTAGAGTACAATAAGCCTACAGTGTTCTTAGCATGAGTACGGCTCCCAAAAACGGAAAATAATGAGTTAATGTTTTGACAAACATATGAAATTCAATAATCTCCACCTTCAATGATACCCACCGGTTTTATGTAAATGGGATGACAAAAACCAGCATTTATTTTTTTGACAGGTGTGCAACTATATTTGACAAATTAATCTTTCATTCTTCACCGTCACTAACTTCAATTATTGTTCAACACAGGATAAAATTTGTTTTAACAAAATAAAGTTGGTAAACTCTCCACCCAGTTCGCAGTATCGTTCCCACAGTCACAGGGAGAACTGCACGAAGTCAGAAAACAGATTATCAGCCATACGCAGCACCTCGATCGAAATTGATTCCCTATTTTTTTCGTTCTCACATATCGAACAGATGTGAATTTTCGTTCGCATTTCCCCTCAGTTGGTAAACATTTGCGATGAGTCTCATTCATCATTATGATAATGAGTTTCATGAAGTATGATTAGTAATAATCCAACAATTTTATTGTGAGTAGCGACAATAAAATACGTTCAGGGCCGTAATCGAAATAATTTTGGTACAAAATGTAACAAAATAATTAAACTAGGAACATTTTAATGTACGTTGTTGCCATAACTCTAACGAAAGTTACTATTAAGGTCTAGAATCGTTTCAAATTTGATGCATTATTTTGATTTCAACTGTGGTACAGAGAAGGCTATTTTCCAAACTGGTGTTAGTGATAATATATCATCTAATTAGACTTAAAAGAGCTATATATGAACGAAGAAGATTATTAGTTACCTTCTGGTAACGCAAATAAACAATACAGGCCATCATCACCGAATACATCCGGTTGCTTGGCAACTGATTACATGTTTAAGTCTCAGAGGCGCTCAGTAAAAATCTCAGATTAATACACTAAAAAGATACATTTGTTTACATTTAAAAGTGAACCCAACATTACATCACATTCTAAGGTAAATTGCCGACCCATTGCCAGATGTCTCACTTTTCCTTTGAATTGCGACAAATGAATTATAGGACACGATAAAAAAGTACAAAATAAAAATGTACTTTTGAGAAATTACATAAAAACGATCTTGAAATAATTATCCTAGTAGTTTAAATATGTTTTTGTTTGAAGTTTAAACGAAACAAATGCGTGTTAATAATTTTGTCTGTCTGAAATATGACAACACCGAGAAAAGGGCGGAAACCATTTTACTATAAATTTTACCTGATTTTGCTACGAAGTTTCAACGTTCCTAGTTTATTGAAGCTTTTGTTTTCGTCTTTTCAACTTATATTTGTGTGTGTGCGTACAGATATAATTAAAAACAATATTTGTTTGTGAAAATCATGGTTCGTCAGTGCCAAATTTGCAAAAAAAAACAGTCGGAATTTTCCTAACCTCTCTTTTCACCTGTAAGTAAATAGTTCTATTGGCCAGTGGCACTGTCCGACTAGTCGACAGTTTCTCCCCACTCCTTGAAAGTAATTGATGGAAACATATGTATGGCGATAGAATGTTGGCCGCCTTTTCGGATAGTTTTATGAATGACTTGCGAACTCTATTTGTAGTATTACTATTAAGGTAAAAATCGTTTTTAGGTGAATGCTTCTATAAATAAGATAATTCGAGTTTGACTTTTAGGTGTATATTTTGAGAATTTAAATATCAGTAGGTAGGTATTTTTATTAGGTTTAAATGAGGATCGACACTGAAACGAGAATCCGACGGAAACTAGCGCATAGAGTTATCTGCGCTAACTCAACTATCGAACTAAAATGGTATATGTCCACATTCAATCAGTTGCAAAATAAAATTGTAAAATCTAATATAAAATGAAAGCAATATTGCGACTGAACAAATTGTAAGTGTCAACGAAACAAAATAATAATAATAATAATAGGAAAAAATCATTTTAGTAAACAGAGCAACTACAGACACACAAATACTAACCTAAAGTTTGTAGCTTATAAATATCAACCCACGTGACTTCTGTCATAACTGGACTATGTTGCCAAGCTCTTGAAATAGTATGAGAATCTAGTAAATGTCAAATGAAGTTATCAAATATTCTTCTTTTTATTTGGCTATAGGCTAGGTTTAGTTTTTGATAGTTACTGTATATAAACAAACTTGAACTTATTTCAGTATAAAACTTTTATTTGTATGTTAAAAGTACAGCACTAAGTAAGAAATTATTATTTTAAAACCTACTGAGCCTAAAAAGGTATGTATGAAATAGTTGTAAATTCAAGATTCATTTTAATAAAAACAAATTCATATTGTGGTTTATTTTCCTTGGAAATCCACTGTGTGGATGTGTGTCATATTTAAAGAAACATTCTACATTAAATAATTGTTCTTCCTCCAATTGCAGCAGTAACAATTCTAAAGTGACATGGATTATCTGTAAATAAATTGTGCAAATATAATTGCTAAGTTAGTATAACAGAATACAATAAATACAGTTGATTGATTATAATATTAAACTCATACTTACTTGCTTCATACATGCTGTAATTAGTCAGGAATAGATGAATAGTAAATACATCAACTATTGCAGTGTAATTAAGTTTCATTTATACGTCAACTTTGACAACTCATCACTGCTTATGAAAACTCAGTTTTTCGCAGTTTTTTATAACAAGAAGATGAAATAATCGAAAAGTTGAATGATCAATATTAAACTGTCACTATATAACCTTAAAAATGTCAAGACGTCAACTGTACCAGATAAACCATTTTAATCACGGCAATAGCGCGCATTTTTGCCAATATATAAAGTTTTTAGTACGACTAATGTTAGTTTGAGTATAATAATTAAGTAACCCACGAGTTGTATTACATATGAAATCAATTACGAAACCTTTCTTTAAGCATATATTCATATTTTTTGATAACATGCGACCTATAAATTTCAATATTTATTAGGATTAAGGCTGTAAAACATACTGATTGACAGCAGCAAAAGAATGACATAACACAAGCGAACGTCTCTTTTTTGGCAGTTTGATCACGTGGGTTGATATTTATAAATTACGAACTTATATTAACAAACTGTAATGTAGGCTAATTGGTTTTGCCAAAGCCATCTAACCGAAGGAAAAAAAGTATGAAGACTTTGTAACTTAATTTCAGTTCATTTAAAGAAGTGATTTAATAAACACAATTTAAATACACTGAATTTTATGAAATTCCATATTAATATTCGTCCTATTGCAAAGTAATGGATATTTTCCTGCGATTTGAAAAATAGCTATTTGTGTATCAAGAGCAGAAAGTAGTACTTTGGTAGTCGAGACAGAAAGTTGCCGCGCGACGCATTAGTGGAGCGCGGCAATCTGTCAAAACTACCAAAAGACTTTCTGCTCTAAATACACACAAGATTTTTTCTACGATCACACCAAAATTAACTACTAGCTCTCTTTTATCTATAAATAAAATTAGGCGTGCTTCAAAGTTACTTTCTGCTTAAGAGCGCCAATAATGTCAAATTATGACAGGTCGCGGAAAATTAGGCGTGCTTCAAAGTTACTTTCTGCTTAAAAGCGTTAATACGCGGAAAACGCGGAAAACATCAACTTTGCAGTTGCTTTTCAAGGCAAAAAATAAATTATTATGGGCAAAATAGGACTTGATCCTCTGCCCTCATCATGTAATAATAATAATAACAATAATAATAATAATTTATGAAAAGGGTTAAATTAAAATATTGAATTGCGCTGTGAAGAGAAATGTTTTCAGTTACAGCCCTGTGTAATACAGCAGTTACATCAAGAACACCGACAATAGAATCGGGCACGTGTACATTGGACCAGTTTTTAGGGTAATTCCGCCCTAGTGGCAGTCGGCCTTGCATCTGTCTCGTACAGATGTGCACGCGACAGGACACACCGCCGCTGTCCTGAAAGGGAAAATACCCTTTATGCAAACAATTCAATGCAACGAATAGGGTGTAAGCTTATCAGCGGAACGTCTAATAGGGATTTCATGGTTCAAATTAATGATTTTATTTCACACAGAAATATGCACCGGGTGGATCACAATAACATTAGTTGACTCAATGATACAATATTTTGAAAATATGAAATAAAATTGTTCTTCTCCTTCGTGGTGAAATAATCTAACAAACTTAATACAAACTGTCGACATTCTACAGTTTTCCCAGGCATTTCCTTCACAGAGCAACCAAGGTGCACGAACCAAAAATTTTGCCGTGTCATTAGGAAAACATTGTCCACAAAATCTGGTGAACTATTGAAAAGAAGTTGAAGTAATCCCAGCTTACCAAACGGTCAGGTAACTCTACTGATTCCATCAGTGGATTGCCGATTACACCTATCCAGAAAGTTTGATAAGATATTTGCTAGTGCTCCGTATCTTCCATGACATGCGGATTTTCCCATAGTTATTTTGTATGTCTGATATGTTCACGTATATGATAAATCATCCAAACGATACGATCTCAATTCACTCATTATCTGAACTCTGTTCCAAAACCTCGGACCTAGCAGCAGCTCCTGAAAATATGAAATCTGGTTCTCTGAAAAGTGATATCTCATCAATCGACAGAAACATTTTCCAGGAACACGAATTTCACTGTTCTTTAGTCCCAGATCGTCATATACCTGTCATTGTGCCACTTAAAGTCTGAAACCGCTCCAATTTCTTCCACCGAATTCCCGAGGAGACTTTCTACTCCACGCCCTCAATGGCAACTGCCGAATTTTAAGCCCCCGAATCCTGGTTCCTTGGTTGCATCAAAACAAATATGTCAATTTCCGAAAGCTTAACCTAGAAAGGAAAGTAAATGTCCAGCAAGTTATTTTGATAGAAGACACTCGCCCAAGGTTTAAAAACATGTTTTATTTTAATAAAGATCTTTCTTTACTATTTATATAATATTATTTAGAACATAAATTGAGTTTTAGTTTACATAGTTACAAGATTTTAACTGGTTATTGTAGTTCCTTTTAAATCTAACTCTATGTTCACTGAGTAATTTCCGAAGTAACTTGACGTTTCAGTGTTCTACCTTTTTATGCAATTTGCAAAGGTTCTGGAAGCTGTTGAATGTATTGATGCAGTATTGTAACAGATGGAAGACAATTTGTACCATACTGTATGTATTGTTTCCTATACACTTTTTCATTTTATTTAATTTTTTTTGTGTTGATCTTATTTGTGTGTCTATGTCTATCAAAGTTTCATAAAAATCTCTCTATCCTAGATGAAATGCTCCAATAAATTGTTACTGTAAGTAATTTGATAAAAAATGTTAACGAAAAGATTTATAAAAATTGCAACATATGAAAATTAAAGTTTAGAGAAGATTGTTAATACCAACATTATACAGGGTATGTGCTTCATTAATCCAATGAGGATTCTCATTTGCCTCATCGGAAAAAACTATGTTAGAAGCAAAATTGTCGTCGACATTACAGATGTCCATTAGCCGTTCGCAAAATTCCAGGCCAGCCGTCGGTCAAAATCATCGTCTGGCAATTCTTGAACCAACTGTACCTTATACGGATGATACTTTCCACTTTTTAAAATCTTTCCTACAGAACGTCTTGTGATTCTTCTAAATCGATTGAAATATTTTGTTTAAAAGTTTCGTTCGTTGCAGTCCGCGGTCTTCCAGGTTTTAGCAAATTTTTTACCATCCCAGTTGTACTAAAACGTTGTAATGTTTTAGTTACTGTAGAGCGTGATATAGGATTTTTCTACGGATGCAAATTATTAAAAATATGACACACTTCTTCATGAGTTCTAACACGATCACCATAACCGATCATCATTAAAATTTCAATACGCTCTTATTCACTTAATTGAACCATTCTAAATTGTAAAATTTATTTCCGTCAATTAGAATTTGAGACTTGGAGAACAAAAGACGTACTAAACAGTACTCGTTTATTTATTACTATGCATACAAACAACATCAATTAGTTGATCTAAATCGTTTTTTGTTC
The DNA here is from genome assembly GCA_949126875.1 of Lochmaea capreae. Lineage (NCBI taxonomy): Eukaryota > Metazoa > Arthropoda > Insecta > Coleoptera > Chrysomelidae > Lochmaea > Lochmaea capreae. The sequence continues at coordinate 7,567,889 of OX421397.1, forward strand.
TATAATGCAAAAAACTCAAAGGAGGTTGATTAAAGTGCTATATTCCTCGTTTTTAAAGATATTTACTTGGTTCCATACTTTATCCCAACCCCGTATATTCACATTATAAAACTCTCACAAATTAAAATTCATTAAAACTCTTTGTGTCGTTTCATATTTAAAACCCACTCTGTAGGTATATTTAAATCCCAAATTAAAATATAACGTAGACGACTATGTATAAAGTTAAAATTATTTGTACCTACCTAGATGAAACAAAATATTCAAACCGATCGACTACACCAATGAAACAGCTACCTATACTAACCGAACCAATGTTTTTTGCTTTAAAAAAACTGCTTTACGAATCATTGATAACAAAGAATGTACCTACATTGTGTGTTAGTCATTTAAGTAGTGAATATTAGATTTGATGGTACCTATTCAGGTAATTTTTGATTATTTTCTTCAAAAAACATTTTCTAAGTTTGATACTTATAATAGGTATGTTGTATGACTTTTATTTTCTTGAAAACCTTTTATTTGTCAGATAATTTCAACTATAAATTTGTCTTATGTAGACACAAGTGTATAAATTCAAAAGGGATTTCTTAAATATCGAAAAGGAAAGAATAATATATTATATTTTATCAAATAAAATTGGGATCAACTTTCGTTTAGCTGAAACCAGTTATGTAAGATATATTCGTTTATTTACCATTGGGAATATTTTTCAAACAGAAAGACTCGATTTTTTTTGAGGAATTGCATAATTTTCATTTTTCCGACTTTAGAATAGCTGGAACCAGTTTCCGTTTTACATTTTAGACAATTTTCCAAACATAAACACGAAAAAAAACTTCTTGCGGAAATATACCATTTTCATTTATTGATAAAATATTGTAGATTTAGATTGATTCGAACTGTAATCGGAGACTCTGTAAAAAGGCATGTACAAAAACGTTCAATAGGTTTTTGAATGTCGTTAAGATATGAGTTTTATTATTGTTAGTTATTCAATGCAGTCATCTCTGCCGAAAATTGGAGGGCCAGGAGTCATAGTGCAGGTTTGTGTCTTGAGATTTTAAGCGATATTAAGCTGATAGGAATAGATATCGGGAAGAGGATTAAACTCAACTTAATATTTTAAGGTTTATATTAATAACACATTAACAAATTGAATGAAAGAAATTTTTATTTTTTGATTGACGAATCGAAATTTGGGAAGAGGAAGTATAATCGTGGAGGAGTTTTGTACAAATCACATCTGATGGTAGGAAACAGTAGTTTGTACAACTAGTGCGCAAAGCGTCACTTTTCCCACTAGCGCAGAAGTTTGTAAGGCGAGTGCCGCAAATCTAGCGAGTAGGAAAAGTGATTTGCGTACAAGCTGTACACAATATTTTTTCTACAACCACATTTAATAATGAAATAAATAGTTTACTTACTTTTGGTTTAAATTTAAAAATTGTACACCAATAAGAAATTCACTATTAGGTTGAATTGCCAAAAAAAGTTGACAGGTCATAGGTAGCTTAATTGTTTGACATTTCGGTGCGAAAAAGTGCCATAGCCTGTACTTTTCGCATTACTTTTCCAACGGTTACCAAAAGAATTAAGAAAAGGCCTGCTTTGCGTATAAAAATTTGTGTAGAAAAGCGTGTTTTGCATAGTGTAGGAAAATTACATATTTCTGCAGGAGCTCTTTTGCGTAGGTATGTTTAAGAAAGTGTTTGAAATATAAAGCATAAAAAAGTTTTCAAGTAACTGGTTTCAGTTATTCTAAAGTCGGAAAATGATGCATTTCCGCAGAAAATGTTTTGTGATTTTGTGTTTGGGGAGGCATTTATATGTATACTGAAAAAACAAAAAAAACTCCTTAAACTGGTTTCAGCTAAAAAAAAGTTCACCCTAAAATTGAAAAATAAAAAAATGCACTACAGAAACATAACATTATATTACTCGACAGGTTTCTTAAACTAAATTTTCATCGTCAGGAGTAAATTTATATATTTTTATACCGGTTCGGTAATATACATGTTATATTATTCAATAATTATGAAAATATTTTACATAGTGAGTATTGCCATTTAAGAAAAAAAAAAGACTTTTAAATAGGAGGATAAAAAAGTCCTGACTCCCAGAACTCTATATCCATTATTCATGATTTTAATTAAATGCTGCAAACAGGTCTCAACCCGTCATTTTGGGTATGCGCACCTCGTCAAAAGCAAACATGTCAAATAAAATAATTTTTAAGGTATTTATTGTCAATTTAAAAATTTGAAAGAACTATGATGTATTCTAAATACTTTGAAGAATTCTTTGCCGTTGGGAGAAATGCTTAAAGTTAATTTCTCAACAAGTTATGCAACTGTTAATTAACAAAATTGTCTCTTATTCTTTATTGTAAACTTAAAAAAAAAAAGTTCAAATAATTATCGTAAAAATAGCTCGCTTAGTGCTGCCCTTCCTATACACATACTTAACAAGGTCATAAAGGTTTAAGAAATGCTTTTAATAATTTGTTTCAACAATAAATAACTGATTCGCAGTTTCTTGCTAACTTATATTACTTATTATAAACAAAGTATTGAAATGTTTCAAACTTTTATGACGTGATCTTATTCGGTATGTATGTAGAAAGGGCTCCACGACGCGAAACATTTTTAAGACAATTATTTCAACATTTTTTTCAGTTTACAATAAACAAGGAAGTTTAGGAACATTTTGTTAATTAAAAATGACCTACCTTGTTGAAAAATTGGATTAAAGGATGTTTTCTAACGGCAATCAAATCCTTGAAATGTTTTGTATACACCAAAAATTTTTCAAAATTTTGAATATACAATTAATACCCTAAAAAATTCATTTAATGTGCGCTTATACCCAAAATGACGGACGGAGTTGAATTAAAATTATAAATAATGGAGATAGAGTTCCATGAGTTGTTACCTTTTTATTGAGAATTTCCTTCTCTTCAAGAATAATTTTTCATTAATTCCTCAAATGTTCATATCTTTCGAGATATTTTAAATATTTTTTTCCACGGTTTATAATCAAACAATATTGAATTAATATCGTTTTCTTTTCTTTTACAGATTTTACCGGTCTCGTTTCGGCTCAATAAATGCGATATGCCTAAAGGTAGGAGAATGTTGTGACGAATAACAAAAATAAAAATAATTGTTGAAATAAGAATAGTTTAAATTTTAGAAAATTTTCCCATTTATACACTAAACATTTATAGCAGTTAATAATTAATTTTATTCGACTCTGACTGTTTTTGATTATTTTTTTTCTATATATCATGTTTTTATTTATATATTTTTAAAATTGATAAATTTATTGTTTATTTTTGTTATTTAAAAAGTGTGCCTGAAATGTTTTTGCTATTTACAATTTTTTGGTATAGGTTGTTTCCCTTTCAATAATTTTATAAATATATTTAATATTGGAAACACCCCAGCAAGAGGATAATTTTATGTGGATTTTGTTTGTGTTTCTTTTTTTCCAGCGCTGCAACCTTCTCTGAGCAAATCGGTCAAGCATTCAGGTTATAATCGAAATTTAATATTTATTATTTGAAATAGAAAATTATATAAAAAAAAATTATTTACTGAATAACAGAAAAAAAAATAGCTTGAAAATTCAAATTTTTTCTTTAATGTGACGCCTTATAAAACACAAAAAATTAATTTTATCTATTGTATAATATAACATGGAAATTTGGTCAACAATTTAATATTTTTTATAGCTGAATTCAGATCCAGAGATATTTTAAGAAATTTTTCTTAAGACACTAATATATTATTATTAACCATTTTATTGAATAATTATAATGTTTGGAATATTAAGACACTCAGGATTCCCTAGGTAAAACCGATTGCTCTAGACAACTCAGGAAGGATCATTTAGGATGAGAAAAATAAAGGATTTCTGATACGACGTTCTGGGTGTTAATATGTCAACCATTTAACACAATTTAAACAAAAAGTTCTTAAGACGAAAATAATAAAATAAAATAACACTCTTTATAAAAAAAATCGCTTCAGAAATTAATTTATATAATATTTTGAGAAACCTTGAATTTTTTTTATTATTAGAAATATTTTAAGAACTAATTTTTTTTCAAAATTTCGTTAGTAACTTATAGTTTTTTAAATATTAAGACTCCCAGAACGCACTAGGTACAACGAGATCTTCTAGACAACTCAGAAGAAGTGACAATAATTTATTATTTCGGGTGTTTCCAATTTTCTACATTAAACTGTTTATCATAAATTTAATTTTTTATCATTTGAGAAATTTTTTACAAATTTTCAAATCGTGTGTATGAATTTATAGTAGAATGTGTGATCACAGAAATTTCCTTGGTGGCAATAAAGACAAACTAATTTTTATCTTAACTTCTTTAAAAATTTTATTATTTCACTAAATACACTTTTTGTGTCCAGATTACTAGGACTACTCGCTAACTTAAGGTTCTTTTGTTAACAAGTTTTTTTCAAAATTAGATCTATAAAAAAATTATATTTTTTAAAAATATTCATTCCTGTTCAAGTTATTTTTAATAGTGTTTCCTATAATTTAATGTTAATCTGGATTCTGCACCGGATTGAAGTTAAACAATTTCATTTTTAAGAGTTCTTCACTCGAGCCATTCTAAACTTTGAAATATTTTTGATTCTTGTATGATTTATTTAATTTAGTAAATTACAGCATAAGATGTGTATTTATACAGTACTGTAAAATGTGATCTATTTTGAATGACATGCAACCGATTTTCATAGATAGGTAAGTTACTCTATCAACACAGGTACTGGCTCGAGGTTGCTCTAACGTAGTGGACTTAGAGTCAGTATCATAGGGAAATTATGTGATGTATGCCTTTGACTAAGAGATAAATGTGGTGGCAATCGCCGGTCGGTAAATGGAAATGGTCGATTTCGGTTTTTAGTGATGGTTGATCGTAAAAATGGCGGAGTCCAAATGGTATTGGAATGGAGATTGCGCCGTGGATGGTTCCAGATGTGAGTGTTTTAAATATTTTCTTGTTTATTAAGTCGCCACTGTTTACTTTTACTACTTTATGCATAATTAATAATATAATGATTTAAAGTTACTCTTTGTCAGCAATGACAATCCTTTAAAGATTGAATATATAGTATGTTCCAAATAAATCCATCCGGCGAAAGACGAGCTGCCAACTCTTCGCGAGTTATTTTTGCAATCTCAATGCGTATCAGAGGACCTTCCAACTTTTTGTTTATTATTGTTATCTTATACCTACTGAAGGTTACACTTCATAATACTTACCTTTATAGCCATTTTTATCTTATTTTTTGGGAACATAAAAAATAATGCAAAAAAATCAAAAACAACAAAATCAAACTAAATCTATAATGAAAATCAATGCGGTTTTAATAACCTGTGAAAATAATACTACACCAGGTATAATAAAATGAATCATCCAGAAAATTTGTTTTGTTCAGGCTTGAAGCATATTTTCAACATTTGCGATAAAATGTTTATTACGAAATTAAAGCTATTGATCCATTGTAATTTCTTTTCCTAGTTCAACAACCAGCTTTAAATACATGGGTCATATCATTTATTTTTATGCTCATTTGAGTTTCACTAGATTTGCTAGTTGCTATTCGACAAGAAGATAAATAATATTGAAGATATCGTACCAGAAACTTGGGAGATGATAGAAAGCTAATTATTATTATAGTACTTTTTGGATATTTTTTTTCACTTTCTCCGTTAACGAGCTATAGTGCTCTAAGGTTGTGAATTAAAAATGGTTTTTCACTTATAATTATTAAATAGTCTATTGGAAATTAGTTTATAGACATCATAATTGCAGACTTTTTGGCGTCATAAACAAGTGTAGTGTAGACTTGTTGATTGTTGCATTCATCAACCATCAAACTCATCCGTAACTGAGTTCACAAGTGTAGCGTAGGCTTAGTTATGACGCTAAAAAGGGTACAATTATAGTGTTTATGAACGGTTGAAATTTTACCAATTTACTATAATCCATCTAATAATTGTAAATAAAAAACCATTTTTAATTCTCAACTCTAGAACCCTATAGTTCGTTAACGAGTGGCGGAAGGAAAACATTTTATATGAAGTACTGTAATTATTTTTAGTCTCTCTATCATGTTCCAAGTATAGTCTTGTTTGAAATTATTTCAAATATATTTTAATATTTCCCGCACTTCCCAATAAACATTTTCGTTTATATAATAGTAACCGTAAAGTTACCATCACTATTTTATAAAACTGAAATTTATATAAGCTATGCATAGTAATATTTCTGTAACTCTTATAAACCCTTCACAACACTTAAATGAAGCAATTTATAAGAGTTGCGAACACCTTTATTTAGTAACGTTATAAAACCCATAAGTCTATAACTGAAAGTAACGGAAATATTTCCCGTACCTTTATAAACCTTCATCTAGGAAGAGGATGTAATGATATTTAGTTTTATTACTAACTTGGTTACTCTTATAAACTTTTCCTATAGAGTTGTTGGTAACCTTACCATTACTAAATTATTTCTTTGTCAAGCTATCATCTGTCACATTTCCAGTAGGTATGTGTTTTCTCTTTTTAGCATACATTGGTTATTATATTGTTTCTTTTTGTTAATTCCACAATTTTAAACATCACGCAGTATAGTAATTCATTTTTGTCTCCATGTTTATATGAGATTAAGATGGATGATGTGATATATTTTGTGCACTTTAATACTTGTCACATCATTTCCACACATAAGGTTGTTGGACCAAAATTATATTGCCAATCATTTTTTACTGTAAATGTTAGCAAGGCACTTCTAAAAAATTCATTGGCCTTTGAAATATGTATTATTAAAAAAATTCTTATTGAATTTTAAAAAATAATTATTTTAATTTTTATAAATTTGTTCATAAAACAGAATCAATCATATGTTCTTACAATATAATGTAAAATAAGAGTCCAATCTAAAATCAGTTTTCCAAAATTTTGTTAAATATTTAATTTTCTATTCCTGTTTATATCTGCGTTTTAGAAAATTATCATGGCGGATAAAGCCTACACCCTTATAAAAATTAGTTACCACAAAAATTTTGTCGGTAACACTATAAAACTTAAAGTAATACTATATATCCATAAATGGTGATTCTATAAAACTTCAAGTCTACTATAAATTATTAAGTGCTAGTTGAGTGTCACAGCACACCACAAGTGATGGTTAGAGAACTTTTGGTGGTAATATTCAAAGGTAAAGAAGAAATTTTGACGTCATTTGTTGATAAAGTGGAACTGGAAGATACCTGTCGATTAACGAAAGTGATGATTTTTAATTTACCAAAAGATGCTGGCACTATTTGTGTTATTCTGGTAAAACGCCTAGAAACTTTTCGGCAAAATGTACTGATGTACTCGATTTTTTTCCAGCTATTAATCACAGTTTCATTCACAATTTTCTCACACAGTTAATAACCACTCCTATTTTAGGTTAACTTTTTACTGAAAGACAAAGAGAAAACATCAGTTACCCAAAGTTTCATAACGTATTTATAAAAGAACTTGTTACTAAAAGTTTCATAACGTATTTATTGAAGAACTTAAGTATCTGAAGTTTTAAAAAGGTAAACAACGATGCTATTATAAAACTCAGAAACCATTAGTTTTATTACGGAAGTAACGGCAAACTTTATATAAATTTGTTATATAAATTGAGGTAACGATTACTTCAAGTTTTATAACACAGTCATATAAACAGTTACAGCACTTCATTATAAATCTAGAAGTTACAGTAATGGCATAACACCCTAATAAACATAATTTACTATAAGTGTTGCAATAAAACTACAAAGCATTTCCTTATATAATTGTGTAACCTTTATGAATACGCTATAAAAATATCAGTTACTATAAGTCACGAAAATTGTTTATTGGGCATTACCTTACCTTTTCTTTCACCAGTAAAACTGCAAAAAAAGCAAAGAACTTGCGTCTCGTAGTAGTGAAAACATTTGTTTTTAGATATTATTTCCGTAGAAACATCGATCCTAAAAAAATCTTGCTTGTAAGAAAAATCTCTTATGTATGATAGCTCATTAGATTCGGAATGATGTCTAGAAAAATGTATCGATAGCGTTTATTGGTAAATAAAAAATTTCAAATGTTATAAACAAATAAAGATGAAAAATCAAGATATTTAGTTTTAGTAAATTATTATCATTTGAGTAATTTGGAAAAAAAAATCCCCAAAAGAAAGAAATTTCCAATAAAAAAGTCCGAATCTACGGAGCTCTGTCTACATTATTTAATATTCTGTTAACCTAAAAAAAATTATTATAAACAAAGTATTTAAATTTTTACGATGTGCTCTTGTTAAATATGTGTACTGAGCATTCCTATTAACCCCACATAGTAGGCATGATGACAGTCACTAATAATAACTGAAATATTATGTCCAAATATGGTCGTCCATCGAATGTCCAGAGAGGTGTCCACAGGACATTCTGTTTGATGTCCAATCCTGTATTTCCAGATTATCGAAATCTGTCGTCCATTGAATGTAAGTACACACTGGACGTACATGTGCTGTCTCTGTTCTCGTTACAAATTTCGGTTCCTCATTGAAATTAAAAATAGAGAAACTCCAAGTAAAATTGTTCCCTTACACATACTTCATTGAACATTTTAAAATTATCTTAGGCGTTTATTAATAAAACAAACAGATAATAATTTAATGTTATAACACAGACAAAGGATAATAGCTATCACATATTTCCATTCAACGTACATATTATAACATATGCCACTGGCAGGCACATCGCTGAAGGCTATGTTTAGAACATGTCGTAGTCGACTATTCAATTCACATTGATTGGACATTGTCACCATTTTGATTCACAACTGAGGAAAAATACCCAATATACAGCATCTAACAAGGAGCATCTTGATGCAGTTTATGGCATTTCAACCAAAAAGTTTAAAAATTTTGGCATACAGAGGTTTTTAATAATTCCGAATTTGAAGTACCTATTATAAATTTCATCGCACTTTCGGCTTCAGTAAAGTTCAATGAAATTTTAAGTTTTCAATTAGAACGAATGTTGAATTTATTTTAATTTACTCTAGGAAAAGGCTATGGGTTTTTACGTTTTGAACAGCTTAAAAAAGTTTAACACCATCATATCACTTCAAATACTAGTTACCTATCCTAGTAAAAACCAATAATCAACTTCCTTAGTTTTTCTCGTCATTAAAACATTCGATTGTTCACTGATCCTGATGATCCTTTGCACGATTCCAGATAACTAAATATGTTCAAGCATCAGATTATTCAGGGTGTCCAGAAACTCTCCTACCAAACGGAAACTGCAGTTACTAGAGATTATTTTGAGAGAAAATTTTGTATGAAAATTATCTTGAATTTTCCAAATTTGGTGTCGGATACATAAAAAACTTGAAAAAAAAATTTTTTTAATAAAAATACATGTTGGACTGACACGCTTGTGATGGATCTGGAAAAAATTTATTTACAGCGAACGGCTGGCTTGTAGCTGTTTATTGAGCATACCAAGTTTTGGTATTTTAAGTAACGGTATTTTTGAATAATTTGAAGAAAACTCATACGAGGACGTCTTCTTCAAAGGGCTGTAGCTCCCTTAGGAAGCATTTTCGGATTGTGGTAATTTGAGCTAAATCGACTTAAAATAACCTCTAGTAACTATAGTTTCCGTTTGGCAGGAGTTTCTGGACACCCTGTATATAAGGATTTTGGTCCGTGGAGACAATTTGCGATTTCTCCCAAGAATTCATCACTACCATACGTTTTCCTATTTTAATTGGACACTTAGAGACATACCAGGTACGGAAGCTTCTTCAAATAAAGGATAGCTTTGTTCCGAACTTCCAGCTGCTTTCAGCTAACAAACAGCAGGTTGTCCTTTAGTCTATGACAAGGGCACTGACACCCAACTATTTGAAAAGTGATGTCAAAGATAATAATTAAATACTAACGCATTAAGTTTTTGAAAAATACTTTTCTTCGAAGAGCAGACCGTACTCTAGGAAGCAACAACTACTTCTTTGGCTATATGCCACGACATATATTGAATAACACTTCCAAGTTAAACGGGATATCTGCACGATATAACCCATCATTCCGATTTGTAATTAGAAGGGACAACAGAATGGTTAGGTTATATCGAGCAGATATCCCAACTCCGTTTAATATTCAATGCCTTTCGTGGCATATAGCCAGATAGTGGTTTCCGGTACAAAAAGTTCTAGTAGTAGTAGTTATATATATACCATTTTTTTCCTCTTGATAATATATCGGTTTGGTAACAACAATAATGAGAGATATTGAATTTAGTAGACTCCGTGTCACCCAAGAACAAGCCACGGCATTTTTTTCATTGACATTTTGAGGTTGTGTTTGAAGCAATCATTTACTGTCTAATATTTTTTATTCTAAAACGTTTAGCAAGTTTATCTGTGACTGTTCTGTGTTTTATTTGATCTAAAACCATGGCTGGATCCCAATACTTTAAATGCTGGATCAAAATCCATCCGCAAGAATTGAACGGTTTGATAAAGATTAATAAAATAATTGAAATATAATTGCACTAAATTCCTTTTAGTGTATGGGACCAGAAGATTACTTACACGAGCTAAAATATTCACAGCTTCCATAACCATTTTTACTGTTTGTGGAGGTGTTTGATAAGATTTTATTTCACTGATAGCTTCCTCACGAATAGCTTCCTCTAGAGTAGGCATAGCTTCATCTAGATCTGCTTGTGCGATTTCAGAGAGCCTATTGCTCTGTAGAGCTTCCTCTCCAATTTTTATGCTGGTTTTAGTCACTTCTTTCTATAGTTATAACAAAAAAAATTGTTGTAGACGTAGACAAGTATTGATTGAACGATTGATTAGTTCGAGACCTCGCACATCAGCTTTTAGGCTTTTTGTGCTCTTGGCTGTACTGTTTATGTGAAGAGATCCGTCTTAAGTCCTACTTGAAGAAATCCTCCCTCAGGTGATTTATTCCTAGGAGTCTCATTGGAGATAATAAGACAGTGCTTCACAGATAATGTGTGGGGCTGTTTCCTCCTCTTCAATGCACAACCGACAGACAGGTTCTTAGAGTACAGTGACCGGTGAGTAATTCCGTCACTTTCCTCATCTGGCCCCTGCTTTTTTTAAAAACAGTAAATTTCCGTTGAATATGCAAGAACTACAGTCAAGTCTTTTAAAACCGATGCCATAATGTATAATGTATTTATATAATTAGTACCTAGTGGACCATTTTTATTATGAACCAGGTGGTCTCCAACGACAGGAAATATTTTTATATTACTAAACTTTCGTCTATACTATTATTGTAACGTTCATTTAATATAAAAGGTTACAAGTAATTTATTTCACCATAAATTATTAAATGGAAATTGACTAATTTACTTCAAATAATTAGTAAATAAGATTAATTTTAAAAATCCAAATAAAACACTATTAGTTTAATTAACGTTTCAGTTCACTACCCAAAGACCGTTTTCAATACAATCTTGACATAGTTGAAAATGCACCTATATTTCAATGAACTGTTAGTTACATGGTACAGGAATATTTATTATATCTAAATTACCCAATAGATATTTTTATTATCGCAGATAGAGGCAGACATTAAATGTGAAAGTTGTGGGATTGACAGTGACTTTGATGGTTATAATTTTCCAAAAGGCCAGCAAAAGTGACATAACAACTATTTTAAATGTTCAATAACTCAACAACGGCTTGATCAAGATCATGTAGTATATTTTTGAATTCACAAAAATACAAAGGATATAATTTTTAAGGAAATATATTAGATCCGGTGTGATCGTCATATAGTAACATACTACTAATATAATTTGCAAGGAGTTGCTCGGACCAGAAAAACCAAAAAAAATGTTGTAAAAAACGACTACCTGCTGTGTCAAAACGAAATATCTTGGAACGAAGTATACATTCGAAATTAAGGGCATTAGAAATCCCACCCTCAAATGGATGGCACTCAGCCCCTGAATTTGATTTATCCAAGATACAATAGGCAACTCTGAATAGCAATTCACAAGGTGAGGGTCATCTGTGAATACGAGCATTACAATTAATTTTGGACTAGATAATCATTGCACCCTTAGAGATAAACGACAAAAAAGGAAGTGGATATTGTGTTGAGAACGTTATTATATAATTGAATAGACAATAAAGATTCACAATAATTAATTGTTTGACGAAAATATACCGTTGCCTGGATATAATATACAATAGTATATTTTTAAGATAAATTCACAATACATGCTGAAGTTATAAGCATTCAATTTATTAATTTAGAGTATACACAGTGGTTTTGAAGTTGTACTTTCACACAACTTGTACATACAGATTGCGAAAGGGCTTTTCGAACCGTAGGATTTACACAAGCACGACAAGGAAAATATGAGAAAAACAGCTTGAAAGAGAAAGAACAACTGTGCGTGGCCAGCGAGGGCGTGTATTTAGTTCCAGAGGCCGGCCGAATGTCCACTGCCCCCCCATTTCAGCCGCTGTTGCCAGAAGCGCAGACTAATTTGTACAAATGATATTTTTATCTTGTCATCGTTGACTCCTTTTCGAGCTCATGCACTATTAGGCTGGCCACGCACAGTTGTTCTTTCTCTCTATTTCAAGCTGTTTTTCTCATATTTTCCTTGTCGCGCTTGTGTCAATCGTACGGTTCGAAAAGCCCTTTCGCAATCTGTATATAGTTCAATTGATCTTATATTGATTGAAGAATTTTTATGGTATTTGCTTAGTTGCAATTAGAAAATGAAACAAATCAAAAATAAATCTCTGATATTTTCCGAAAAGGACACAATAAATAGCTCTTCAATTGAAAACGTGATGAAGACAGCATCCAGAAAGTAATGCATAAATTATTTATCGGCTGAACAAACAGAAAACCGTCTTTTTGTAATAAAAAATTCTCCGATTGTCTAGAAAACTTTTCAAAATAAGATTTTGAGATATTCAAATAATTAGTACCCACCATTAAAATACACATCATCATATTTTACAAAAATATCATCATGCGTTCTCATTACGTAGTATGCCAAAACTTCATATTACTTGGTGAACTTTTCAGTAAAATATACTTCGCTTCTACGGGGAATTCGTATGTGACTTAAGGTGAAAACGGTAATAAATTCTTTTAGTCTGTGGCAAGTTGAACTTTTGAAAGAATTATGGGCACTGTTTCCAAATAAAAGGGAGGTAGACTAATAAATTTTTATACATCTACCCCGGGATACATTGTAACAAAGTAAATGAATACTGTATGCGGTTAGGGATACGAATAATGCCTCTTGTGCTTACTTGCAAAATGTTTTTATGTTCTTTATTTTATAATCAGCCTTTATGTCGTGATACATGGTTTCAGCGAGAAAGGTGTTGTTATACAGAGTAAAAATTTTCAGTGAATAGGATTCATACATACAAAATACAAAAATAGTAGATGTGTTTAGGGTCTTGAACTACACAGAGTGCTGCATAACTCTGTTACAAACCAAATATTTGATTTTTTAAATGAGAACCCCTCTGTATATAATACCGAATCCGGATTGCTCACATTTTTTTGAAGCTTTTGATATGAGGTTCTGCTACGTTATACAGAGTCCTTAAAAAGGTATGGACACGTTTATGTTAACATTGTGCCGATTGTGCCGATTGTGCCATTCTTGCTACTTATGCATCCATGAATCCGAGTCCCTCGATGAAGGATTCAATCCTCTTCAGTGGATGCCTGCTTATGTCCCCAGAGGTCAAAACAGGGACTCCGAAGATTCGCCTGCATAGCACAGCCCAATGTGGACATACGAGGAGAACGTGGTCCGACGTTTCGTCAGACATGCCGCAACCTCTGCGTAGGGGGCTTTCCTCTAAACCTAGGTTACAGAGGTGTTTCTCCAGACAGCAGTACCCTGTTAGGAGTCCTGCTATCTTTTTTAACCTACTCCTTGGTAGTTCTAGAGCAGCTCTAGCATGTCCATCAGTCCATCCCCTCAATAGGAGCTTGGACTGCCTGAGACCCTGTAGAGCCCTCTTTATATTATATTATTTTTCAAAATTGTATGAAGTGTGAATATAAATAATTATTCTCCGACATCTGTTGATAAAACACTTTAATAAATACGACAATATTACAGGAAACTATAATAAGCTTTACATTACCTTATTTAAATCGACATACAAAAATATTGATACGGTTGCTGAAAAATATTGTTAGCTAACCAATTAGGTAAAAAAAGGGTGGGTAAAAGGACAACACAAAAAACACTGGAAGAATACGCTCAGGCAAACACATGGAAAGAAATTCATTAAAGAACCATCAGAAAAAGTAGCGAAAGAGCTGCTCTCAATGAGCAGGAACAAACTACGCACCACAACGGGGCTACTTACGGGACACTTTCCCACTTTCCCACCTGAACAAAATAGGGCTGTATAACGGAGACCTTACATGCAGAAGATGCAAAAAGTACACCGAAACAGCTCTGCACATATAATGCAACTGTGAGACGCTGGACCATAGGAGGCAAAAAGTATACAGAAGACCCCAAATGACTCCAGAAGACTTCTACAACCAACCAGTAAAGAGCCTGTATGAGCTAATACAGGGAACGAATTGGCTGAATAGGCTGTAGTCAGAACATTAGGAGAATCCATAATAAGCCCAAGAGGCTGAGGTGGTGCCGGCGAAGGGACGGCTCCTTAAAAAAAAAATTAAGTAAAAACCTCCTACAAAAATTTGCTTAGGTCCTTCCATGGATAGGAACTGAACAAATCAATCTACTTGGATTTATAGTTATTCTTATTGTCTATTATAGATCTCGCAACTCTTCGCATAGAAAGTTATTGCGCATTTCCTCCTACATCCAGAAAATACACCTTTATTTCGTATTCTGGATACAACCCACACGCTTAATAAAACTCCTTAAGCCCACACGGTGGTTTAAATGAAAATAGACAGTTGATGTCATTCAGGCAAACGGAAAATGCGGAGTTTGCAGAAATATTATTCCAAACTTGGACATTGATTTGTTGGATTGTACAATAATAAAAGAGGGGAAAAATTTTGTAGAATAGTGAGTAGCACAGCTTAGCTATTAATATCCGGTAGTACACATGAAAATAGAGAATAGTTTACTTATCGATATAACATGGTTAGCAATAAGAATCGTAAATGAAATGAAAAATATGTGTTAAAATAGTTATCAAAAATTTCTGCACAATTAACACATGGGCCGAAAAGTCCTGGGCCTAACAAAGAAAACACGTTTTTTTTTGTTCAAAATTAATTTTACTCATCAACGTAATTTCCATCAAGATCAACGCAATCATTCCAGCGCCGCTCTAACATTTCAATACCACGTTTGTAGAACGATTTATCTTTTGCATCAAAATATGCCTCAGTGTCAGTGATAACCTCTTCATTCGAGCGAAATTTCTTACCGGAAAGTATTTTTTAGGTCTCCGAACAGCCAGTAGACACTGGGAACCAAATCTGGCAAATACGGTGGATGTGGGAGCAATTCGAAGTTCAATTCATGTAGTTTTGCCATTGTTTTGATTGACTTGTGATACGGTGCGTTGTCTTGATGAAACAATTTTTTTTCTCTGTCATATACGGATGTTTCTTTACAATTTCAGCCTTCAAACGCTCCAATAATGCTATACAATACTCACTGTTGATGATACTCCCCTTTTCAAGATAGTAGATGAATATTACACTACGTACATCCCAAAATACCGAGGCCATAACCTTTTCAGCTGATTGTTGTACTAACTGAAAAACCGGCGATTGCAATAAAACTGGTTTGGTCAAACTACAATCTCGACCACTCCAAAATTAGTTTAAGCCCAAACAAAATTAATATGGCTAGTAGCCAATGTCAATGCCTTTCAAACGAGATATCACTTGCCATAAGGTCCTATTTAAAATTATTGGCCAGAATGGCACTGTGACGTCATCTATTACCAATCGTAAAGAAGTTTACAACACTTTATTTTCACTTTATTATTACCTTTGGTTTTACTCGAGTGTTACCATCCCAGATATCTTTTAGCAGTAAAACAGTATTCATATAATAAAAAATAAAGCAGTCTACTCTATCATCATAAATGTCGAGATCAAATCCCTCAACTTCTTCAAAATCAGGAAGATTTTCGATTATATTTTGGAGAATAATTCCAAGAATCATGTCATGGTTGTGGCCATCTTCATTACGATTTAATACAATATTCAGGGCTTCCTCCATCACTACCACGATTACAATAAATTATAATAAAAAATCCAACTCACTATATAGCAAACCAACGAACGTCTAAAAGGTTATTACCAACAAACACCAAAGATTTGACGTATTTGACATTAATTGAATTCACATCATTTTTAAGTGTTTCAAAAACTATTTATAAAGATCTTACTGAAGTTGATCATCTCACTTACTGCACTTGTGCCAAATAACGATAACGTGAATAACAAACGCTAAAGTTAATGGTTCCAAAAACTCTCTAATAAATTCAAAAATATGCTCAAGTATGCACTGGATGATCAAACCAGACACTAAAACAGCAAAAGTCCATCATTTTCTCAAACTTGATTGCGTCTAGACATCATAAAAAGTACAGAATAATAGGGTTGGTCGATGGGAAACAATCGGAATAGTTAGCAATTGAACTTTTAAAGAGCTCAGCACTTTTATCGAACAAAAGAATTAGCTTTTAAATGAACTTCTTTCTGCAGCTTTGATAACTTTGTAGCGGAACAAAAGAATAAAAAAAATAATATATATTCAGTGGTGGAAAATGTTGACTATAAGACGGTTATTAACCGTCGAGAATATTTGATTTAAAATTACCTTTAGTCTAAACCTTCGAGGACGTCTAACGTCGTTTTTTCAAATACAATTAAACAAATTGTGAAAGTAATAGTTGTTCTCCTTCAGTACTAATAATATTTCCACCCATACGTAGCATACGTAACGGAATAACCCAATAAGAAAATAATTTTTGCTTAATTACAAAAATAATATAAAATTGGGTAAGGGTACTTCTACTACTTTTTTTCGACGATTAAATGCGCATGATACAATTCACAAGTGTCACTTCGCCACTAAATTGAGTTGAGCCTTTAGACTTATCGAAGTTAGTCCAGACGCTCAGCCCAGTCAGTTGAACTTAATCTTTGTACCATTTCCCATAATTTCTTCTTCGATTCCTGAAGATTTGTGTAATCCATATAGTTTTCAAGGTTGTATTATTTCCTCTCCAAAATGTTCTGTATGTCTCCTTGTAAGCTCTCCCAGAATCAGAGAATGTGCTCTCTGATTTTTCCCATTTTGTGTAGATGTTTCCTCAAGGTTCAGTGTCCCGTAATAGGGTCGGTAACTGTCTTTAAATATCTCTCACTCACTTTCAGTGACTTAGTTAAGATTTCCGTGTCTACCTAGCTTAGTGAACCCATTGTATGACGGTCAGTTAAGGAATTTTCCTTCTATGCAATATTTTGTGATTCCTCAGAACGTTTTCACACCTATGGATCCTCCTTTTTAGTCTTCTCTCTGGTCCTCCAATTCATCACCTGAAATCCCCTGGTGTCCCAGGAGCGATAGTCTCTGCTTGAAACATAGACGTATACCAAGACTGAAGAATATTTTTTTCCTAGGTCCATTTATACCTGCCTCGGGGCTACGATTTGTTTTAAAAGCATCAGGGAACTAGAAGTCATCTTCAGGATCACCTCGGTGCATCACATGTTCCCTAGATGGGTTGATAATGTTCACTTGCTCAGTGAATATGTTCTCCGGTGACATGCTGTAAAAAGTCATGTGAAATAAGGGTTCATCTAGTATTGTCCCAGTGGTTGTATCAGTGTGTCCTTCCGAAAATTGTTCGGAGACCATATGCCTGCCAATGTCAGCACAAAAATTGCTATCATCGTCTCCACGCTTGCAAACTGTTCCAAAGTAGAAATATTAATAGGGGCTTCCATTGATGATATCTCCGTACTGATCATTGCTCCAAGGAGAGCTCATCTTTGAATTGCAGTTAATGTATTCATTGCAGAAGACAGTTCTTTACCTCCTCTACCAGACTATCGGTACATAGGCTATCGTTAGCATTATCACAGTTGTGTAAAGCCATCAAACCTCCTCGGGTCGTATTCCCCAGGCTATGCCCATAACTTGCCAGAAAAAAAGCCTAGTTGTCCTGTTAGTGGTTTTTTCTAGGTATGTTCTTCAATTCTGCATGGAATCAAGGGTCATTCAAAGATATTCAACTTCTTTGGATATCTCTAGC
Source organism: Lochmaea capreae (assembly GCA_949126875.1). Lineage (NCBI taxonomy): Eukaryota > Metazoa > Arthropoda > Insecta > Coleoptera > Chrysomelidae > Lochmaea > Lochmaea capreae. The sequence continues at coordinate 7,586,267 of OX421397.1, forward strand.
TCTTCTTCGAACAGTTGTACTTTATCTTGCAGGTCCGGACTCCAAGTTATTATTAATAACTGTATCTCAACTCAAATCAACCCAATATATCAAAATACCGAGTTTTCACCACCCACATACAACATACTTTTATGCTGTGTTCCTATCAGTATGGTTACACAAGTTTTCATGCTACTTTTTATTCCACAACCTTACGTAGTTTCCACCTAATTCCATTGCAGTGATAGGATTAAAGATGTGCATTCGTTTCGTTGAATAATTGTCTTTCCCGTGAAATTTCGTTTTGCGTATATTTTCACGTACACGTGCAGTTTTCTCTCGTTTTCCGGAGCTTTAGTCAGCTCGTGATCAGTGGTGCATCTTGCAATTTTTATGATTTTTATGGATTTGGAATAAAATGACAATCCGTTTACTTATTTACGTTTTTAAAATACTATGATGAGAATTTCTGGAGATTAGGAGAGAGTCGATACAATATCAAGTGGTGAGTTATATTGACATGTAATTAAGTAGAAAATGAAAAAATACAGTTGTAGCTTATTCCAATTTAAAAAAAAAACTTCACCCTTTTGAAAAACATGGTGTCTAATAACTTTCCAGGAACGGTAGGATTTCTAACTGGCCACTGTCAATTAAGGAAACACTTCCATACAATGAGGCTAGTGGATAGACCTCTATGCAGGATGTGTGAACAGGAAGATGAATCTGTCAGACATGTCTTATGCGAGTACCCGGAGTTACCGTCAATAAGAGAGTGTGTGTTCGGTGAGTCTTGGCCTACACCTGCCGATATAAAGGAGATGTCTCCTAGTGACCTGTCCACCTCCCTGGCAAGGACAGGATGGACGATGACCTAGGAAGACAACTCCTCGGGAGGATGTACAATGGGTCACATGCGGCCTAACTCACCCTCCCTACTCTATAACAACAACAATTCTCCAGGAGAAGCAACACACAGATACTATGTGATTTTACCTTTGTCCAAAATTTTCTCATAAGGAAGCTAGCGCCTTTTGAACATTCCAATAAATACATTTTGTTTCTGGAACGTTCTTTTCATGTTCTCAATTGCCGCCAATGTCCCCGATTTAAATATGACGTTCCTGGGGGTATATTCTCAAACAGTGACATTTTTTGTCGTATGCAAGATTATGTTTTATTATATAGATTATACTTTTGCCAATCAAGAATTACATAACAGAGTCCAATTTCGCATGCAACAAAAAATGTCACTGACATTTAACAAATGTAGGCGTTTGCTTCTGGAGCATACGAATTAAGTGTTTAAGTGCCTCTTATAAAATAAGAAAACCTGTTATAAGTTTAAGATTTGATAGATGTCAAAGATTAAATACTATTATAGCGCCTTACAAAGTTTTTGAAAAATACTTTTCAAAGAGCAGACCATTCACTAAGAAGCAACAACTACTTCTCTGGCTATGTATGTATGTACCTATGTATGATGGAGTGACATTCACTGAGAAACGTCTATTGTGACCCCTTACTTTCACTTTTACTTATTTCCTGAGGAACGTATCAGAGACAGGTAGCTCCTTTATGTGGATGGAGATTGGTTCTTCCATGCCACAGAATCTACATTCTTCTTTTTCCACTATTTTGAGCTTTTTCATGTGCCTGTTCAGGCGGCAATGTCCCGTTAGGATTCCTGTTAAAACTCTTAGTGCAGTTTCATTTTGACTTATGCATTCATTCGATCTCAATGGGTTGTAGTCACCCTTCAGAATATTTGATTACCTAAGCCTATTTCTTCCAATACAACATTGGAGCTGATACCCCAAAAGAGTCTTTCAGTCCCCCTCTTTGCTAGTTCATCTGCTATTTTATTTCCTTCTATTTCAGTGTGTCCTGGAATCCACAGTAAGGTTATGTATGCCTAGGCATTCCCACTGTGACTGAGCAAACTTTCTGATGACGTGAATTTCCGCTTGAAAGATTCTTGGGGTTTTTCCCAAGCTTTCAGAGTTCTATTGCTTTTGAGCCGTCTGAGTACCATTGAATTCCAAGTCTGGTGATGGTATTTGGATCCCATTCCTCCTTGTTTCTTAATTCCATAAACAATTTCTTTTCATCACACCATCGCCTGAATGGGCACCTTAAAAAGCTTAAAATAGTGGAGGAAGAAGATTGTAGATTTTGTGGAATGGAAGTAGAATCCTCCATCCACATACTTGCTAACTGCACAGCAATTCAGAATCCTAGGACACAGCACCTGGGAGACTACTGGATAGAAGAGGGACAGTTACCTAAGTTGAAGCCTGCAGATATCCTAAAATTCCTCCGGGAAATAGGACCAAAGGAGCTACTAGTCTCTGACACTCTCCTCAGAGACTAAGTAGAAGTAAGGGGGCACAATAGATCTTTTAGGAATGTTACCCCAAAATACATACCTACATACATACATCATACCATCGTGGCATGTCCCAGGTTTTTTGATTTCTAAGAAGTAAGGAGGTGGTTCTGCTGGACTAGTTCTGCTACTCTACGCAATGGCTCCATAAGTGATAATTGGTCTTACTATGGCAGTATACAACCAGGTCAGGATTTTTGGGTTAAAGCCCCAATTTCTCTCTGCCACTTCTCTGGCTATATACCACGACAGATATTGAATCACACGTTTAAGCTAAACGGGGTTGGGATATCTTCACGATATAACCAACCATTCTGGTTAGTAATTGGAAGGGAAAATATAACTTGTAGAACGGTTTCGGCGTATTTGCGCCTCATCAGTACAAAGTAGATATAAATGAAGGCACCAACCTGTTCATCTCATTATTGTCGGACTATTTTTTTTGCAGCTTGTAGGTATTCATGTGTAGATTACTCTCTGAAAATATGTCCTCCGCGGAATTTGCGGAAGGGGCTGGAAAATGGCCCATGATCCCGAAAATTCAGTTTTTGGCCGATATCTCCCGGAGTATGCTACTTAGAGAAGTGGGGTTTTGCTAGAAATAAAGTACAGTTCATTACCTACAAAAATGGCCCCTATCATTTTTGTCCCTGGATCAATATTTCTTGCAAAAAAAAGCTTGCAAAATTTTTCCGGAAAACTAAAAAACCTAGCCAACAATTTTAAAAACCATCGAAAAGAGGACATTTTCAGCTTTCCAATGGTGTGCATTAAAGACCGATATTGCCAATCATTGTTTATCAAATTGCGGTAGACCCGAGAATTTTCAGAAAACTCCGGAAATAAAAAAAAAACGTCCCAAGAAAAACATGTTGTTCATAAAAATACACAAAAATTATTTATTCATTCTTTCGGAATACATTCACCACCCATTATCCAAAAGGTTTCGGTAAAACTACGCTTAATTTAAAAAATATGAACGGATTGATAAGGGCGGTCAAATATTCAGGAAAAATAAAGTTTGGCCAGTTTTTTCAATATTCCTGGAAAATAAAAAAAACGAAAAAGTTACACGATGTTATAGGTACAGGTCCCTCCTTTCATATGCACTTTGAATCATCAAGTTGCAAAAAAAAGTCCGACAATAATGAGATGAACAGGTTGGGGGGTTTCTCGGTTATTATTTACTGGACTATACTGTACACATTTATAAAAATACCGAAACACGTCGAATTTAAATTATGAATTGAAAAAAATTAGCATTTCTCAGTTTCACTTTTATAGATTTATTCAAGTTATACGAAATTTCAGAATCTGGGTTAACGCTTTCATCTCTCTTAGTGGTAAAGGTTAGTCTTACGTTACCATTGTTTTGCAAAAACTACTTTCACTTTGACATGATATATCTAGCTGTGACATTATCCAATTTTTTGTTAAATTGGAAGCTGCTAGGTGCTGAAGAAATATGAAATTCACATAATAACTTATAAGATTCTAGAAGCAAAATATAGTCATGAAACAGAATAAGACTTTCAAATTACACTTTTCTGTAGAATATTCAATAAGGTATAATCCACAAAATTGTCAGTAGTAATATCACAAGAGAGTGAGAATAAATTAAAAATAATTCGACAAACTTTAGAAAACTTGTTGCTAGGCAATAGACACGAGAACCCGAAGGGCTCGAGTGGCTATCATGTGGTTATCATGTGGTTGTCATTCAATAAAAACAATGTACATTGAATTATTCTAGCTGGAATAATGTAAGAAGATTATTCTCACTATAATAATGTTTTTATTGACTAGAACGTATATGAATGACTGAAATTGAACATTTCTATTGGTTTAGAGAAACGTCAAAAAATAATCAATAGAATAGATCCATACTATTTCCAGCACCTAACATATTTTCAAGTTCTTGTTTGTTGATGGCACTTCATTAATTATTTTTTGTGTCTCGGTATCTATTGATCATTGACACCGTTTGATTGATCCTGACTGTCTGGGAGTATAAGGATCTTTTGGCCTCTGTTCAACTATCAATAGGTACGTTTTTTTTAATTCACATTTCAGCTTACTTCAGGTAATGCGATCTGGATCGCTATTCTTGAAATTCCCTGAAATTTTCACTCCCCATGGAAATCTTGACGTTTCTCTTCTCACAAAATTTCACTCGAGTTCAAATAGCAGCAGTCTTGCAATCAGGGAATAGAAATGAGTGAGGGAAAAAGCAAACAGTGTTGTCTAATTTATTAAAAATGTACTACTAATCAAAACGTACATAATTATGACAGAATAAGTAAACTGTGCTGTTTTTGCCATTAATTTCAACCAAATACGAAGATTTGTGTTGTGTCTTTGGTTTTGTCGTGGGTCCATTGTGTCCATTAAAAATGAGTAGGAAAAAAAAGTAACTATTGAACAAAATAATATTCTGGTAGGGTTTCTCAAAGAGAAGCCCGAAATGTACATGGGGAGGCTTACTCCCCAATTTACAAAATCTAAAACCAAAGAGTTATGGGAATAATTAACTGTAATATATGGTGTCACCATTTCAATAACGTCCTGAACAAGAGGTTTTGTTAATCTAAACATTTGTACAAACTTTGTAGAAGAAAGTTGTAACGGAAGAACATCTCTCCCCAAACCTCCTCAGAATCATCAATCATGGCATCATGCTAATGCAAAAGTTGGTTGAATTCATCCATATCGCACTAATTAACCGGAAAACATTGAAACAAGTCTACAAAAACCAAGAATAAAATATCTTTATCATTGACAAAAAGCAAGCCAACGCTAAGTTTTGAGGTTAAGTCTAAATATTTTCACATTATTTCGGCTTTTTCTCTCAGTCATCACCAATAGAATAAAATTTCCCTAGGAAGTAATAATTTCCCTCATTTTTTCATAGAAATATTTCAAGAATACGGTATTTTAAAATTTGAGGGAGCCACGCCCACTTTCGATCATTTCCCCTTAGAATTTCTATTCCCCCAAATTCAAGAAAAGCGGCCCAGATATACAGTGATATGAGTAAGTATCAAAAAAGAACGACACACTCAATTGAAACGCGTGATCTGGTGAAGCATGCGTGAATACGTGAACGTAGATAAGGACTACGCTCCCTTCCGTTAACGAATATAACTATGTGCCATAAAATGCTTTGTTTATATTTGTTTAACTTAAAAAATACAAAAATCATGAACGAACAGAATAACATTTTCTAATTTTAAGAATTTTAAATTGGTATGCGTTTATTATTGTACAGGCTGAACGACTTGAATATTTGTACACGTATATAATTATCCCTTTTTAAAGAACGCTTCTGTTTCTTTGAACTATTGACATTGGGAATTTTAATGAATTCCAAAGGTTTAAGATTCTGCATCCGGCAGATGGTGGTTAAATTTTATTGGTATCTGACTTTTTGACGGAAAGAACCACTTCTTTTAGAATTCTCGGTATTAGGATACGCCCAACGTTCCGTTGGGAGCCCATATGTCACACATGCCATCCCAGTGATTTATAAAACGATTTTAATTTGGAATTAAATACGTCAAGCAAAAAATCTACGTGGAAGATTGATGCCCTTTTTTAATTCAATCCTACATTTCGGTAACAGACTATTATTATTATAAAAAATTTATATAATAATGTACAAAATATTAGTAATAAGTTATACCACTTAGTCTAAGTAGAGAGGGAATCGTTAAAAAAAACAACCTCCTTACTTCTGAGAAATCAGAAAACCTAGGACATGCCACAAGATGGTATGATGAAGAGGTATAACTTTTCAAAGAAATTCGTTACGGAATTAAGTAACAAGAAAGAACCAGACTTGGAAAGAATGCCATTCAATGATACACAGACGGCTCAAAAGCAATAGAAGGAACAGGGATAGAAGTGTACAGGCCAGGAACCAAACACTCCGAAAGCACAAGTATCTTCCAAGCAGAAATTCCCGCCATAAGAAAGTGTACCCAGTTCAATTTCAACAAAGGATATAGAAGGCAAAAGGTTATCATAATGTCATATAGTCAAACAGCCATTGAAGCACTGAACTCTTGTATAATCAGTTCCAAAATGGTGTAGGATTGCCTAGGCATACTCAATGAACTAGGCGAGAACAATATAGTAACCTTACTGTGGATTCCAGGACACACTGGAATAGACGGGAATGAAATAGCAGATGGACTAACAAAGAAGGGGACTGAAAGACCCTTTTGGGGGCCGGAACCCTTTTGCGGTATCAGCCCTAATGTAATTTTGGAAGAAATAGTTAAAGCCGAAGAAAAGAGAAGATCTGACTATTGGAATCATCTATTAGGGCCTAGACAATCGAATATTTTGATGGGTGACTACAACCAGTTGCGATCTAATGTATGCATAAGTCAAAGTAAAACTGCACTAAGAGTTTTAACAGGGATCCTAACGGGACATTGCCGCATGAACGGGCACCTGAAAAAGCTCAAAATAGTGGAGGTTAGAAGAATGTAGAATATGTGGCATGGAAGTAGAAACCTCCATCCACATACTTGCGAATTGTACACAAATTCAAAATCCCAGTGCAGAGCATCTAGGAGATTATTGGATAGAAGAGGAACATTTACCTAAGAAAAACTCGGCACTTGTATCGCGTTTTGCGATCTTTGCAGAATGCGCATCTGCCACGTTTGTTTTCCACTACTGACACTGGCACCACCATTTCAGTTCCAGTAAATGTCGCAGCAGCTTGTCTAATTTCTCTTGGTAGGTAATTACACTGCACTAGTTCTTTCATGTAGTCCATTAATAATGATTTGGCAAGATTTTTTAAAAATATTCATCTTTCAACCATTGTCTTTTCTTCGTTTTCACGTTTTATAGCACTTACACAAACAGGCGCGTTGGGTCCAATAGACCGAAATCAGTCCTAGAATCGATGCTATTTACTTGACAGCGCTGAAACTACTAATTAGCGTACATTCTAACCTAACTTGAAGGTACTGAGGCGCACAGACCTCAACGTCCTCTCTGGCAAAAGCATTAACAATATTAATATCTCCGTGGGCCGGAAGGACCCGACGCATCTATTCCAGGGTTCATAAAATCCATAAACTGTCTCCATATTTATTTATGGTCCAGTATTGTATTTTTGGGTTTACTTTCGGTCATTTTTTCTTGAATAGATCTTAAAGAATCTTGTCCGACATTTCAATGAATTTTAAAATTTGGCATAAATTAAAACGACAAAATGCGCAATTTTAACACTCGTTACTGTAGTTACGGACCTGCAGGGACAGTTTCGATAGCTAGCGGGAAATGTTCGGATTCTACCGGGCAATTGTTCAACAACTTTGGGACTAGATTTTGTCCCGGCAAAGCATCAGTATCAGAGACGTTTCATGTCATCTCTCAGCAATAAAATCATTCATCGTCGTAAAATTTTAATTCTATATAAAACCATTCCCTCAAGTATATTATTTCCGGTGGGTGAACTGTCATCCTATAACCTTCGAAGTTAATCAATTTTCATAAACTCTGGTAGCTGGCAAGCCACGAACAACCTAATCGCGATCTCATAGAAATTCAAACCTTTGAATAAACTGTAGGTATTTGAGCAATCCAAAATAACTCGATTAAGAAAAATTCGATCTAAGCTCGTTCTACCGAGAGCTTCGTCTCCGAGCAGCGTTTGTTGGAAAGGTAAAAGGTTTTTTCTCATTTTGAATGGGGAAATATATAATCGCCCGCTGGATTTGTCAGATATTTCTCTGAATTTTTCGCAAAATGAGTTAAAATCCACACACACTTCGGAGAGCAGTTCGGTATTTCCTCGAGCAATTTCTTGGGTATATTTTAATAGGGTGTTTGTGTGAATATATTACTTTATAGGAATACTAAGTAGTTTTTTGATACGTAGAACAAACAATTCAATTTTAAACTTTTATTATAAATCTTACCGGCATTTTTGTCTTTTTTCTTTAAATGTATGAAGGTAAAACCAATTTCAAATTTTTTCACAAGTTATGTGATGTTATTCATCTAACTGAAGGTACGGTTTTAATGTCGATGGGTTGCTATGTCCCGTAATTTTCACAAGTTTTTGTTCACCTATACCACTCCTGGACAAGCTTGATTAGAATGGTTCGTAATTTTCACCCGCTTGATATCAAGTCCAATATTTTTCGCCGAAGATTTGGTCCATTTAGATATTTCGTTGATCCCAATAGGATACCAATTCTTATACCATCCTTTCGAATTTGTTTTTTGCCAGAAAGGATTTGGAGTTAAAAAAAACTTTTCACATGTGATATGGTTTCCCCGTCTTCCCACAATTTGTTTAAACAATCTTACTGGACATAAACAATCTTTTGCAGTGTTTGCTACCAACCATTTACTGTCGGCCAACTTCTGATTTCCCCCTTGTGCTGTCTTCGTAAACACTGGGTTATATTCAACTCTTCCGGTCTCTCTTCCACGGTTGTCTGCCTCGATTTTAAATTAGAATACCTTACAATTCATACGCAGCAATGTGATAAAATTTTCTTTGGAGGCCTACAGGTTCTTCTTCACTCCAGGACAGTGCCATTTCAAAAATTTCTCGTTTTGTGAGAGCATTAGAACTCACCTTCCTTTTTTCTGAGATTGCTTGGAAAATTTTGCGTTTTGTACGCGTGCATTTCTCGCTTTCTTAAACTGTATGTCTGTGAACGGATTAAAAATTCTTTTATAATCTTTAAAGTACTTAACTTGTAACATTTTTGATAAAGTGTTCCAAATCGTCTTGACTGCACTTTCTTTATAATCTTTTCGATTGTTCTGCTTCATGTTGAATGCCCAGTCACATAAAATAGAAGATAACTCTTCAATGGAAGTTTCTGCAATGAGTTCATATTTTTTTTCCAAACAAAACATCGCAAATTATCGCCAAATCGAAGACTCTCCAAATCGCAACATTTCCACAAATGAAAACTTTTCTGGCAACGCAAGTTTGAGAAAAATTGACATAACATCATCAAAAATTTGTTTACAATGCTGGTTGTCATGCTTTCAAAAGTTAGGTTCCGTTATTGTCGCTGGAAAAGTTAGGGCCATGGAGACTAGATATAAGGAGCACAAACTTGTATAGGAAAAATCTCGAAAAAGTGTAAGGTACAAATGGTAGATGGCGCGATAGTAGCTAGCGATTAAAATTACAGAGTGAAGTTTGCTGAACAAGTTAACTTAACAAAAAATGAAAATAGTGTTTATTTTTATAGAAGTTTTTATAAAAATTTACAATGTGAAAAACGTGTGTCGTGAAAAGTTGTCCAACTAGAAGTAAAGTTAAAAATAAAAAAAATTACACACCCCAGCCCCTGTCTTATTTTCGAGCAACAGTAAGTGGTTGATGTAGGACTCTCGGGTTAGGTTTATTGTTTTCATTACTATTTTGCAACACAATTGCGTATATAATGATATTGAAGAAACTTACCTTTAACCAAACATAGCACCAGCTACGGGAAATACTTATTTTTTCCTTGAAATTTGCTAAAACAAAGCATAAAAGGTAACCGAATGAAAATAAACAAACCCTCCATTTACATAACCTAAAATTTAACATGTCAAACATGATTTTAATCGCTAGCCTCCCCAGCGCCACCACAATTTTCCTAATTTCGACGGACACTTTTTATATACAGAGTTTGTGCTCCTTATATCTAGTCTCCATGGTTAGGGCAAACATTTTCGCTGTCATAATGACAAAATCACGCGGCTTATGGGATCTTTTATACATGAATTAAATTGTCATATATTATAATACCACGAGAGTGAACATTTTGTCCGCAAAATTTTTCGATTGTCATGAAAGTTTGTTGCTTGGCAATTTTGCGAATGATATTTTTAACAATTGATGGATGGATGGATTAAATGTCATGAGCAAAATTACCTAAAAGCAACAAACTTGAATACGACAAGAGAGAAATTTTACCTTACAAAATTTTTAATTGAGTGGTATTCGACATGACTATTTCACGAGAGAAAAACTAAAAAATCAGAATTTCATACACATAGATTTGATATATTAAACGTCAAAAAATTGCCGCGACAAGACAATAAATTGCCAGTTCAAAACCTTCAAATTTTGTCAGTTATCAATTTACTCTATATAGTGAAATATGTAGTCTCTGAAATATCTGCAGACCAAACTGCTACATTTATTATTTTTGTTGCAAGCAGAATGTCACTGATCTTTCTCGAGACAGCTGGATCATGATAGGCATCGATGAAAAACTTTTATGTTAAGATTAAGATTATCAAAAGTAATTTTATGGAATAATCTTGGATAAATCAAAGTGACTCCTTGTAATTTGAATAAACCATGACTAAAATGCTTTGTGTGCGTGTAAAAAAACATAAATTGAGAATGATGGTTATATAGCAGGTGAAATATGGTTATCGCTCTGTAAACAGTCCTTGTTGACAGGAGTATATATTTGAATAACAAATTTATACAACTTTAATTCCCATACACCATACAAAAAGTTTGATTATTAATGTAATTTTCACTTACACTATTATACAAATATGTGAGAATATTTGTTAAAGTATAGCGCTACTAAGCTATAATCATTTTTATTTTTGCATTCTAAATATAGTGTTCCATGACAAACATAATACCGCGTCAACCACTAGGGTTATTGAAAGTTCAACGATTTCAAAGATATCAACATTATTTCACTCTTTCGATATTCCACAGAAAGGTTCTGTCCCAAGGTATTTCTATTTCAGAACAATTAAATCAACTGCAAGGCTTCATTTTCCCGACTATTTCAAAATATTTTTAATTAAACCTAATTCATAAACGTTTCAGGTGCTATTTATGTCATATGACAGCTTCTTTAAATATTGAGACTGTTTTATCAATATTTTTTTTTATTTTATATTATTGGCTCATTCAACCAGAAAGTAGGTATATTTTCCAAGCTAGCTTTTCATAAATAGTTGAGAATGTTTTGTAACAGTTAATTATGTAGACTTAGCGGTTATATGAAAAATACCTTTAAAAATAGCCGCTACAAAACGATCATTTACATTGTGATAATGAGACAATATGTACATACACCACTCCCAGAAAACGAAACTTATAAATAGTATTTTATACCTCCTAAATAATAAACAATCAACGATGACATTCTCGGTAAGTGGGTTATAAAAAAGAAACTAGGTTGGGCAAGTACAGGGTGGAATACGTTTTTACATTTAAATTAACACGAACTAAATTATTAACAAGAAAAATGTGGGACAATATCAATCTTTTAAAATTTGTTGTAGGTACTAAAGTATCTTTGCATTTCTTATGCTACATTCGTTTACAAATACATACTTTTAAATATTCCCACAAAACTTTATTATTTCAATTTTATCAGACAATATCTGTAAGGTTTTGTATCTATATTGTACTTATGATTGTATGATTAAAACAACGTCTTTAATCATTCTACATGTGCTTTACTTGTTAGCTCTTCAGCTGACATTTTACAACTGTCGTTAACCTTAACTCTACTTCTTAACTTAATTGACCTCTGGTCTCGAACTAGTGTGATGTGCAGCCACACGTAATTCTCCCAAGCTTTCAGAGCGTACACTCCTATCCCAGTTCCTTCTATTACTTTTGAGCCGTCTGTGTACCATTGAATGGTATTTGGATCCCATTCCTTCTTGTTGCTTAATTCCGTAACGAATTTCTTTGAAAAGTTGTACCCTTTCATCATACCATCTTGTGTCATGTCCCAGGTTTTCTGATTTCTAAAAAGTGTTAGTAGAAGTATTAGTAGCATATGTATATTCAGTAAGTTAACATAATTAATTAAATAAAAAAATTATAGATTTTATTTTTTTCGTTTATAACCGCTTGAAAATCACGTTACTTATTGTGTGCTCACCCCGTAAAACCATTGATTTCAAATTGAAAATAATTCATGCAACTTCATTTTATTAAGAATGGCATGTTTATTCCGGTAATTATCACGATGATATCATGGTGTGAGCAAATTGGGGTTGAGGCTGGCACAGACAATATGTTATCTAGGTCGCCATTGTCTGGGTACAATCAAGGAATATTGTGCGGAATGCAGTTGATGGTCATCAATTAACTGTACAATTACATGACGAAAGTATTCAAAATAAAATAAAGATAATAATTTTTTAAACCACTTTTTATTACAGCCTTACAACATATTGAACAAATTCAGAAATATTTGCTTGTTATGGTTAGATTGCGAGAAACTAGAAGTTTATAAGTAGTTTTTTCGTTCGTTAATTAGTGTGTTTGAAGTTGGAATGTTTGAAAAGCTCGTAGCGAATTAAAATAAACCCCCCTTGGATAGAAGTAGGAAGAATTTACTATGTAAACCTGGAAAACAAGTAATTAGTTAGAGGAAGTGAGGGTATTTTGTTTCAAAAAGATTTGCAAAAAATTTTAATGTTAGTATTTTGATTAAAATTAGTAACATGTCTTAAGATGCTATTTAAAACATTTTAAAGCTCGAACATTACCGAAACCTTGGAATAAAAAAATATTGCTGCTTAATTTCCTAGTAAATTTACGGAAAAGAATAATAAATACACCAAAAGAAACATACAGAAGATATTCAAAAGTTGTGGCTAGAAACATTCGCAAACTAAAAAAGTTTTGCATAATATTCTCTAAAAAACCTTTCGTAAACTACCACTTCTGTTATAAAAAACAGTATGTACGTATGTATGATGGGATGACATTCACTGAGACCTGAAAGATCTATTGTGCCCCCTCACTTCTACTTAGTTCCTGAGGAAAGTCTCAGAGACTAGTAGCTCCTTTAGTCCTATTTCCCTGAGGATTTTCAGGATATCTGCAGGCTTCTTCTTCCATGCCACAGAATTTACATTCTTCTTTCTTCACTATTTTGAGCTTTTTCAGGTGCCCGTTTAGGCGGCAATGTCCCGTTAGGATCCCTGTTAAAACTCTTAGTGCAGTTTTACTTTGACTTATGCATTAATTTGATCTCAACGGGTTGTAGTCACCCATCAGAATCTTTGATTGTCTAAGCCCTACTACATGTTCCCAATGGTCAGATCTTTGCCTTTTTCTTCCAATATTACATTGGGGCTGATTCCGCAAAAGGATTGCGGCCCCCAATAGGGTTTTTCAGTCCCCCTCTTTGCTAGTCTATCTACTATTTCATTTCCTTTTATTCCAGTGTGTAGATAAAAACACAGGATTTACTAACATCAGATATATCTAGAGGTATAAACTTGAAACTTTTCTTTCTCAACTATATTTCCTTGACAATAATATTCTGAAGGAATTTCAATTTTTTAGACTTAGTTGGAATGTCTTCAGCTGAAAGTGGGAAAACTGAAATTTCAATGATGATAGGTTCATCTTTATTTATGCCAATTGTATACACTCTCACTTTCTTCTCTGACCCCTGTTGATATTTAATATTTCGTTGGTCAGCGACTAGAGTGCTTTTTGATCAAAAGTTGGCTTTGTTCTTGTTTTGGCACGTGACTTGTTTGAATCCATCGAGAACTACACCCTCGTGCTGTAGTTTTTGATAAGCCAAAAGCTGGTTCAGGATCAGCAAATTCGGTTTCAGACCTTTGCTTCGCTAGGCTATCTGGTATATCATTATCTACGTGCCCCGTGACCCACTTAAGTATCCCTCCATTGTGATTTCTCAGAGTTAACATTTTTTGAAGATAGTTCTGATTTTGGTGCAGGCTAAGTATTTCAGTATAGCCTGACTATTGGAAAGAATAAGGATGTATAAAATTCTGATTAAATTAGTTTATATTAACAAATAGTACCTACAAGTACCACATACTGTCATGTTCAGCAGATAACGACTGCTTTTTGTGATGTAACAGGCTCAACTCTTCATATTTCTGTATTCGGATGACGTTTGCTGGACAAGAATTTAGACGAAAGGAAGATGGACAAGAGTACAGTTACTAGGAACCGATTATTAATAGATTAACTGATTTGGGATTAAATCCTTTAGAAAGTTGGATGGGAAATTAGATTCCTGGTAGGAAGATCGTCGTAGGGCGGTGGTGGTCAGAGCAGAAGGATCAAGGATGTCTTACATGATTTGAAGTTATAAAATGAATTGAAAACTGTTGGTTGGCTCATTAAATAAAAGTGTATTATTTGTTCTGAGATGAGTGGCATTTCGATTCTTATCAGGATACACAACTAGCTCTGAAGGACTTGACCAAATGCCTTTTATATCTCCATAAACATCGCTTGTAAACAATGACATAGTGATAAAATGATGTAGGCTGGGGAAATTATTAATTATTATAGGGATGCCTAATTTCATTAGTGAAAGATACTGCCTCATTAAAAAAACCTAATCTGTTGTCTACAGCTTTTTGTTGATATTTCCAGTAGACGATTTAAATATTCTATATCCGTATATTTGAATCATTTCAAATACCAGAAATAATACATATAATTATTCATAGTCCAGTTTCTTATTCAAATATCACACTAAATTTTGATTATTCTTTTCTGGCTTATATTTCCCATTAAATCATATTAAATGAGAACTGTGAATACAACTTTTTGCATAGTAAGAGCGGAGGATGAATCCAGTTCAAGCCAGGGTTAGTAATATGAAATGGAATACCTTAATAACATTAGCAGCACAGCGTAGTTTACCTGAAATGAGTTATTAAAAAAATTATACCCACAAAATAAACTCTGTGTGTTTATTTTTTGTAATCATTTTCTTTATATTATGAAACAGAGGATTAGGATAAGGGAACTAAACGATGTTAATCAACTCCTAAAATATTGGCACACAGGGTGAGGAGTCAGTTTGAGGACATTTAGAATTACACAAAAAATTGGCCAAAGGTGGAACTAATTCCCACAAAGACGGGGTTTGATTTTTTCAGCTCATTACTCATTACTATACTTTCAACATACTAAAAGCCTAGAAAAATGTGAGCGTGCGAAATGCGTTTTTTGGCTGCCATTTTGAATTTTTTTTTCCAAAATTCATGAAAAATCGTGTGTGGTATCAAATAACGGGAAATTTTATGCTGAAAAAGATTGTGATAAGGAGCAAAAAAAAATAAAAAATAATGACAAAGTGGTGAGCGAAAAATAGGAAGCTTATCCAGAAAATTTTATTTTTAATAATCAAAATGCTGTATAAAAAATGCAAAAATTAAGTCCAATAGTCTTCTTCATTGTTTTCAACACGTTCGTTTGAGGCACTATTTGTACAATCGCGACCAGGACCCGTATCTTTGAACGTTCGACTATTCGCGAGAACGTCGAATGGATTCTGTTCGTACGAATGAATTCACACGAATCGAACGGTACTCGAAAATTCAAATAGCGATATATTCCAAATACAGTGGCGAACAACTTTGTAGATCTTATGTGTCATTTTTTAGGTAAAGTGTAGTGTGGAGTATTGTAAAAAGTACGTGACAGGAAGAAGATTACATGTAGCCTGTGATAATTTCCATTTTGTGTATCAGAAAACCTTCTTGTCGTATCTTTCGCCATTTCGTCAGCATCTTGCAAATCATCAATTAATTGATGCATAAAAGCTTCATCTGCGTTCATTTTTGTTCAGTAGTATTATTTATCAAAAAACTTAGTAAGTATAATGATCGCTATGATTTCTCTATCTCGCTATATCCACAGGTTATGTTTGATGTTTATTTGTTTTTCTGACGTTCTGCGCAAGACTCGCTTACTCCCATGTGGGACTGATACGACTGATAAATTAATTCGTTTGCAAGTCGAACTTTCGAGATTTCGAAGATACTGCTCGAACATAACAAATCCACTCCCATCACATGAAATACGTGGGAGCATTTGGTCGAACGTTCTCAGTTCATTTCACACCATACCGTCGACAAGTACAACTACCCCTACCACACGGCTCATTTGTATCCGTTTTGCAGGTGCAGCGGATTGAGTTTAGTAATAATTCTGGTGTAGGGCTCATTTCACATATTATGGGCTGTAGTTGGTCTCCAACCCCACTCTTCTGGGTTGGCAATATTGGTGTTCATGGTTTTCCAATAAAGGCATTGCTGATCAGCAGTATCTTCAGTTGGTGGCAATCTTGCAAAATTGAATTCACTTTTGGCAGTTGTGATTTTTCTCAAGTAGAGATTATATCGTAGTAGATTTAAGGTCTGTGTGTTTGGATTTCCACCGTACAATGATACCAATGATTTGGTGCCAATGTCTGTAAGTTCCTTTCTGTTTGCTTATTCTGATCCAAACAAAGTAGCGCAAATGCTAAATTTTTCACATTTCCAAAAATGTCGATATGCTGCCGATTTACTTTTCCCAAATAAGGAGCTTGTGGTGGTCAAAAACCCGTTAAGCACACTCACATTTTTCTAGACTTTTAGTATGTTGAAATGATATGAGTAATGAGCTCAAAAAATCAAACCTCGTCTATGTGGGAATTAGTTCCACCCTAAACCCTACTTCGACTATATTAATTATTAGAAATTTTCACACATATTCATAAATTGTGAACGGTACCGACATAAGCAACGATGGTTTGACTACAATTTCTTGAGAATATTGCCCTTATTGTCACCTCAAATCATGTTGCATACAAGCTGGGCTTTTTCTCAGGGCGCGTTGTATCAAATACCTGAACTCGATGTGTAAACTGATGTAATAATGAAATTGAGTTTAGATGCTTTATACGGGTGCATACTAGTTCGCTCCAAAGGTATAGTTGACGTAAAAGGTATAGTGCGAACTTAAAGTTGCCGGCTTTTTGTTTGACTCTAAGACTAAGAAGAGTTCACCGTCATAGCCCAGTCAATATTATAATTATTTAAAATGCTTACTTAGTTGACGATGAATTCATTCAATGTTATAATTTCAACTAATAATCGTTAATAGTGATTTAATAAACTAGTTTGTTAATGAAGGCGATTAATAAACGAAACTGTTTAAAGCACGAACGAGCGATAGCGAGTAAGTGCCTTTAATAGTTTGACTGAACTATAACTATTTTTGAGAGATCGTTGCAGGTGTTCTCTTTAGTCGGTGGTCTGACATCAAGAGAGTGTGTCTGCTTTTGTTTGGAAATTGTAAGTAAGTATACATAAATTTATGATACACACGATACGGTTAAGAAAGGATGGACTGATGGGTCAAAATATAATATAGAATTAAGTTTGGAAATAATATAAATACCTTTCAAAGTTTAGCTCCCAGTTAGGATCTTGTGAAATTAAAACATAATAGTCAGTGTTTCACCAAGCCAAGTAGCTTGGCTTGAAAACAAAAAGCTTGGCTTGTCTTGAAAACCAAGATTTTTTAAAAGAAAAAGCTTGGCTTGGCTTGGTTTTTGTAAGTCCAGGCTTGGCTTGGTTACCAAGCTTTTTCAATCTTTATCAAGCTTTCAAGCTTCTCCCCCCATCTGGCCGATCACGTGTTACGTCTACTAACTGTTCTCTCCTCCCCCCTTTGTTTTAACGTTCAATTCTCAGATTTCTCAGTCACAGCTCACAGCTAACCTGTTGAAACAAGTTACAAAACATATGAGTGACAACAATACCCTATCAGATATCGTCGATATCGAGGAACCCTTTGAAGACAGCGGATCCGAATATGTGGCAGAAGAAGGGGAAGAAAGTTCGTCTTCCAACAGTTCTCGCGAACATATTCGAAAAACAATTAAAATGCTTTTCATTCTAAAGTCATGTTGTATTTTTATACCTAATAATATATTGTTTTTTATATTCATGTTCATTACCTATGTAAGTTGTGTAAAAAAAACTTGTTCTTATTTTCCTTTACCGAATGATCGAATTAAGAAGACGCAATAACGATTTCATTATTATTTATTTAATATATCATTGCAAACCATGTAAGCAACCAGTTCAGTACTTAGGTGAAACAATGTTTGTCTTATTACGGAAAATGGGTGTTTTGAGTTAAGTAAATTTATTATAATTAATTTTTATAATTATCGTAAATGTAATATTTCTCATACATGCTAGTATATATAATTGAGCATGTTATGTATATTTCTTATACTGATACAGAGATATATGATGGGATAAAAATAAATCTAGATCGATAATGATAAGGTTTTATACCTAAATCAGTTCTCCTTTTTGAGAGTTTCCTCTCCTTCTATTCAACGCATATCCTAAGAGTTTCCTTATAGAACTTTTTTGGAAGATATTCGACAAGTATTTTGGTAATTAAGCATAAAACCTTTTTTTTAACTCGCATCCTGAGAACTTCCGTAGAGAACATTAAATCGAGCATTAAATAGACTATCTAGTTACTTTGAAAAAATTTATTACATTATTGTTAACAGTTAATACCCCCAAAAGCTTGAAAGCTTGGTAGTTCAAACTTGTTTCAAAAAAAAGCTTGGCTTGACTTGAGGAAAAATGGCTAGGCTTGGCTTGGTATTTTTAAAAGCTTGGCTTGATTTCAAGCCAAGCTTTTTAAAACCAAGCCAAGCCTGTGAATCTCTGATAATAGTAAGAAAAAAAATTGGTTTCATTTATAAAACTATTATTTATTTACCAAAAATAGAATATACATACTAAAATAAACCCCAACCGCCCCTCATAAAATTCAGTGCGGGTGCGAACTTACCTATGATGTTTTCGGGTAGGGGATAGAAATCTGACCGCTGGACCTAGTGTGCACCGGCTTTATACAACGCGCCCTCGACTTTGTTTACACATTATAGGATAATATTTTTTTAACTGCAAGTATAAAATGCAAGTATTATAAGTTTTGTTATTTCAACTATGCATTATTGATTTTATCTTCATTTTTGTTGCGGTTGAACAAATATTTATTTTCCTCTTTCTATCGTAGTACCTGTCAAATCCTTTAACATATTTAGAGTCCATTACAATTCCCGGATATATAAAAAATCGGTCAACTTACAGCGACTGTAATTTTTCACTCCGATATTCTGGAAATAAAAGCCTTTTGACATGAAAGCTGCGGTGTTTTTACTGCATTGTAGTCCAGACTAATTACTCTCGCGAATATATTTTGCATATTTATTTGACTTTCCCAAAAAAAGAACAGGAAAATGTTGAATAAACCAAGTAGAAACAGCAATATGCAAATAGTAGGTTCCTTTATAAGGAATAAAATGCTAAAATAGTAACAATTTTAAAAGTAAAACATCAGTAATGTAGTAAGGGAGTATTGATTATTCTACCCATGTGATTGAATATAACTATAACTATAATAGCCTCGCAGACTTCTTTGTGGGTAAGGACGATGATTTTCAAAGCAGAATTCGCAACACATTCTACTACTTAGACCCAATATGTAACTAACTGCTCTTGTGTGATTTGGAAATAAAATCGGAGGAGTACAAACAACAAACAACAAGAGCCCAAGAAAGGCCAAAGAATTGAGATGTTTGAAGACAGATTTAATTGCAACACTGGCAAGGATATTTTTCTTCCAAAGCGTCTACATGTTCTGATAATTTTAGGGTATCGTCAATATAAAAACAAAGAAACCTTAATATAATTTGTTGATTTGTGGATAAAACTATAATTTTCTCAGAGTTGGAACAAAAACTAAGAGTTAATATTAACGAGATCATTGGATATGATGGAGTGTGAAGATGTAAAATCGTGAGTCTGTACTAACGTCAATAAATATCAAAAATCAAAGAATATGTCCTAACACTAAGACTTGGTGTACACCACTACTACACAAAACCACACTACACTTATGATCATTCAATTGAAGACATTCGCGAAATCACAAAATAACCGAAACCGATCAAAGTTTATTATTCAATACTTGTACTCATTGTTCCTGTTATGCATATACAGGCTAGTCTTTGAATCTTGGAGAGGTTTTCTCTCGTCGTCAAGAGGCTAGTTCTACTACTCCACGCAATAGCTCCATAAGTGATAATTGGTCTCACCATGGCAGTGTACATCCAGCCCAGGATTTTTGGGTTACAACCCCAATATCTCCCTGCCAGATTCCTGCACATCATTAGAGCCATTATCGCTTTGTATCTAATCTCCTTCTCTTGCTTGTTCCATAGTAATTACTGTCTAGAGTCAAACCTAGATACTTGACTTCTTGTCTCCATTCAACCTCGTTCCCATCAAGTTTAATGGTTTTGAGGTTGAGTTTTCTTTTCTTAGTGAAGGCTATCAAGGTGGTTTTGGTGGGGTTGATGCTGAGTCCTACTTGCCTACACCAGCTATTTGTATAGTTCAGACCCTTGTACGATGTCACAAAGGGTGTTTTCAAATTTTTCCCTGTCTCTTATAACAATATCATCGGCATATCATTGGCAGGATATTCCGAGGTCCGTCAAACCACACAGGAGTTCGCCAACCGTCAGACTCCACATTAATGGGGATGCTACTCCTCCCTGTGGGCATCCTCTGGTTGTGCAGATGGAGACAATGTCTTTGCTCGTACTCGCGAGACTAGCTAATGAACATGCTGAATTTTTGCAGTGAGATGTCACTTTATGTGAAAATTGAATGTTGGTAACCTGTAAAATATAGTAACATATCTATGCATTTACACTTTATTTTGTTTGTGTTGATTATTTGTGAGATTTTAATTAATTCCCAAGGATAAGTCTTTGTATTTTTTTATCTATTTTTCGCAGCCCCGTAAAGATATTCTATGCCATGTTATTCTTGAAATTTGTTCAACAAAATTGAGTGATAAAAGTAAAGACATTGTAATAAAGTTTTAATTTGAAATAAGATATTTTTTCAAGAAAAGTGCCATTTATAAAATAGTAATTTTGTTTCACTAGTCTTGAAGAATAACCTTGTTAGTTTGGAGACAGCTCGATACAAAAATATTTCAACTTAAATTGCGCCCTTTTATTCCAGTCCTTTCTCCTTACGCGAGTTTTTTTTATACTACAAACAACAAATCTCATTATCCAAACACGGTAGCAATTCAAAGAAAAATTGCCGGGACCTTACGGAACTATAAAAACACTTTAACTTCCGTACTTTTGTTTTACAACTCCCTTGGGGTTATTCACGCTTTTCTTGTTTCTTTGATTGCATGTTTGGGGATGTTTTTTCTACTTTTGGTAATGCAGAAAGAACTTACTCTCACATGTCAAATGTCCTTGTATACTTTAGGCACACTGATCAATTGGTATCGAGTCAAGTGAGACTTGAAATGCTCGCCACACTAAGCAAGCAAGCATTAGGAAGGAAAACAATTTTTGAATTTGACATTTAACAGCTATCGATATCCTAACTTCACTTATAACTCCACTTGAGTTTTGAAACATTATAATTTCAAATTTAATATCTTGTCTGATTCTGACGAACCCGAAGTATTATACCTTATGTGGCAAAATATTATAAATATTAAGAAAAATAAGGAAAAGAAGAACAATCTACTGATATAGTACTTTTTTCTTTTATATTAAAATGTTTAAGAACAGTTGTCTGTGATATAGTTTCTTTAATTTTTGTTAAACATTTATCCTGTTTTTCTGACCAATGCCAACCTACCTCTTTTTAAGCAGTTCCCTGAATGGGGCTGTTAGTTCTGATACATTCTCAATGTGTTTAGAGAGGTAAGTGAGCATTCCTAATAGTCTTTGTATATCACCTCTATTTTCCGGCTTTTTCATGTTCATTATGGCCTCAACTTTTTGACCTGTTTCATTGAAAATAAATCCCAAGAACTTTATTTTATTCAGACCAAAACTACACTTTTTATAACAGAATCTAATATTGTTTAATCTAGCTGATGTTTCTAATACGTTCGTTCGAAAACAGATTACTATTTACGCATGTGCGGTGTATCGAGTGTCGAGTAAAATCAGAACAAGTTTGAAAATCAAACAACTTGACTGGACATGACAGCGATCGATCGAACCGTGTGACAATTCTCATAAGGTAACGTCGGTTTGATTTTTACTTGATTCAAATTGATCGACACAACTCGTTCAGTATGCCCGGGTGGTTTACTTCACAAACTGGAGCCTTTAGTCAAATTTTAACTAAATATGCTTGAACAGCAATTGACAGCACGGGCAAACAAGAAAGATATACGACAGAAAAAGCCATAAAAATGCACCACATCCTGAAACCTTGATTTACTACTGAGAAAGTAATCTCAAAAGAGGCAAAATGACAGTATTCCAAAGAGAGGAGCTAGAAATAGAGTCTATGCTCAATTATATGAAATAAAACTGTGCTAAGAGTTTTAGCAGGGACATTGCCGTCTGAATGGGCACCAGAAAAAGCTCAAAATAGTGGAGGAAGAAGAATGTAGATTCTGTGGCATGGAATAAGAAGCTCCATCTGGTATAGGACGACGAATGTTTCTTTGAATTTAATCCCAGAGATGTTCAATCGGATTCAGATCCGGGCTCCATGCAGGCCATTCTAATCGTTGGATATCAACCTCATCCAAATATTGGTTAACAAAATTTGCTACATGAGGTCTTGCATTGTCGAGCATTAAAATAAAGTCATCTCCAACAATTGGAGCGTAGGGAACTACAGAGCGTCTTGTATGTAGCGTTGAGCATTTAGAGCTCCGGTTTCAATAAATAATAATTCGGTATGTGCTGCTCTTATCTCTGCGATTGCGTGCAGTTATTTCCGCTGGAGGTGAGCATACGAAATATTGAAAAATGCCAATTATGTTTTTCTTTTTGTTTCAAATTACTATTGAATATAGAAACATTACAAGTGAAACTTTTTCCCTGAAACTATTTCAGGCTTTTATTTGAATACGTGTATCTTCAAAAGAAATCAAGATCAAAACTGAAAGATAGCGTGAAGGATGGTCTTTGTAATAAGCTAAGCGTAAACTACAAATTTCCCGAACTTTTCCACAGGGCGTTAATAAAACTTTTCTGGAGTTTGTTTTAATACCAAAGAATCTATCTACAATATGGAGTGAAAAATTGCGAAAGTTCTTGGACAACGAACTTAGGCAAAATTTTAGGTGGCCGAGTTTTTTTGCCAGTGAGTGTATTAATTTATTTTTATTGAACATTTAATTATTGATGACACTTTTCATATCCTGGTTATTATCTGTCATTTTACTACAATATTCCCGTCAACGAACACTTTTCACTCATTCCCCGCCTCTGTAATACAAAGAGCGAACATTAACCCCTGTTGGAATGAAGAGTACAAAAGTTGAAGGTTGAAGTTGGCGATCTTGGCGTAGCTGGTGTATGTCGTGCGATATTCATTCATTACCTTAGGCGGTGCTGACCTTGAAATCGTTCACGAACTCAAAAATGAACAGAACTTACATTGTATCCAATAATAATATCTGGAAAACCATTCGACAAACGCAGGATATTCTAATGCGTCTCAGTGCATTGTAGGCTGGCGTTAGTGTGTACATTATTACTGATAAATGAACCGAACTATTTAATGTATGTTTTTGTTAATAGACTACAGTGCCGGGATAGAACATAGTTCAGTTCCACAAGGCACGTTTTATGATTTGTCACTTGTTACTGATTAAAAATGAATGAATCATAGATAACTTTTATAGTTTTTTTTCACCAAAATGACGCAAGTACATGTTAATTAAAATACCTTCATAGTGTTAGCTGGTAAATTATGATTATTATGCATCAACGAACATTTATGTTGAAAATACGAAGGTGAGGTGCTTTTAGTTGACTATAAATTAACAAAAACGGATGGATTAGATTTATTAACGTCAAAATGCAGCAATATGGGAAAACTGTGAGATATTTTAAGCAAAATTTAGTGATGTTGATAATTAGGAGAGAGTGATGAAAATATGAGGCTGTTATTCGACTAAACAAAACAACTGAAGGGAAGAGAAACAAAAGCGAAGTAGTATTACGATAATTTCGGGAAGTAGGTGGTTAAAGTTGAGGATTTACTATTAAATCTATGTTTAATATTCAGTAATGACACAGAAAAGTTGATGAAGGAGTAGATCAAACCAAACATTTGCTTTGAATTGAACATAAAATAACACAATTGATTTTTAATGAGATTCGAGTAATAAACTGAGCATTGAAAAAGCGAATCCAGCATTCCTCAGCCACTAAACCCTTACGTACGAACGGTTCATACCCTTCGATGCTCCATTCGATATTTTAAACTACCATTACCGTGTCTTACACTCGACTATCCTGCTACGCTCCTCGTCTTCGACATACGTAAAGTGCTGGACCACACGTTTGTGTGTATTCATCTCGCTCTCCTGTGCCCATTCCAGTCACCACCTATCACTATCACATCACATTACGATCTTATGTGGTCATTTCGTAGATCAAATCCCACTTCAGGACCACAAAACCCTTAAGGAAGGTTCCTACCCTTCAATGTTCTATTCGATATTTTATGCTACCATTCCTCATCTGTAAATTCACGCTGTATAATTTTTTGTACTGTTTTATTTTTATTTCATTGTTTGCCTTCTACCATCTTTTGGGGAGTTCCTGTATGAGGTAAGTCTCGGCAAACCCGTGATGTGTGGGAGAATAACGTCGAGTGGTTTCTGTGAGTTTTCCCATTTAGCATAATTAATTGACCTGAGCTGCGGACACAACAGAGGAAATTGCGTTTTCAGTATCGGCCTTCCTTTCTTTTTTAAACATTTTTCAAAATGCGTAGAAGGAAATTCAACTGTAAGGGTCTTCTTAAATTCAAATGAATAAGTTTTATCTTCACTGTAAAGGAACTGATGCTTCTCCATCCTATAAAGGCCTTCGGAAACGAATTTGAGATCTTTAATTAAGTTGTCAAATACGTTGCAAGAAATGAAATGTGCTGCTTCCATATCGTAAACAACAAATTGTTTGGAAGACTTCTTCATGATTTCAGTCGATTGCTCTGTTACAAACACTTGGGAGTTTAGTCGGTTTTTCTTTTTAGTTAAGGCAAAGTCTCGATCACACTCCATATACTCGTAGAAGTGTATCGTAAATTCTCTGAACGAGTAGAATAAACTATCAATAAAAACAAATATTCAGGTGAATTAAATATCAACCAAATAGATATTTTTTATTCTCCCTATTTCTGGAGTGATTATTGTGTTTGAATTTCCTCTGTAAGAAAGTTTTCATCATAACTTCAGTTGTTTGATAAAGATACAGTCAAACTCACGACCCTTAGCAAGAGTTTATTGGATTAAGGTGTTTGAGAAGTGACCGGCAGTGGCGTACTGAGAAATGTCTTTATTTCACGAATTCAGAATAAAAATAAAATTACATTAGATAACATTATAGGTACTGAGTACTGAGTACAAAAAAATGTCAGTTCATAAAATACTATAAAAACACGAACACTACAAATGCGCGTTTCAATAATCAAGCTATTATCTTCAGAGATCGAAGGTGAAAGAAAATTATGATTATTCTTTTCAAAACCATTTTCGACAATACTCAAGAAGACTTTCGTGCTCTAGGGTTAGAGTCCAGTCGCCAGTTGCTTTTGCTATGGTTAGATTGAGAAAAAGAAAGTCCCTGAAGAAGTGGAGAGTTTGCATATTATAATTGGAATCAAGCTTAAGTCATAAGCATTTGTGTTCGTTAACTCAAAAAAATAATAAAACTCCTAGGCTTCAAATAATTACACTTCGGCTAGGAAAATATTCATATGACATAAACTAGACACCCGTAACTAATTTTGGCAGATTTTTTCCTCGAAGCCCTGAACAAGCAGTGAAAGAAGACGAAGAACTTTCGGATGAGATAAAATTCCACACGCAGTGTTAAAACTAGCTTACCTGCTTAAGCCGGGCAAGTAATAGAAATAAATCAGACATCGTCTCAAGATCCTGAATGTTCAGAATTATTGGAGTACTAGCAGGAAAAAAATAAATTCAACTTCATCGTGCTAAGGACCTTCCAGAACCAGATCCAATACAGAAAGAGATCATGGCAGATAGAAATCAGCTGTGGAGCATAATAAATCAGCATTCCCACTCTTATATCTTGGAAACCGCTAAAGGAACATATAGACTAGGAAGATTATCCAAGGTCCAAGATCCAAGTTAGAATAGAATATTTTAGAAGCATTTAGTCATGATAGTCTTTAGAGACCAAAAACGCGAATCTTACAGTCTTAGGGTCATGAAAGAACTTTCAACTAGTCAGCAGCTTTGGTCATAGAAGATGCCACTGTAAAAGGAAACCGGTCCAGCGTCTTGATCTTCGAAGGAAAGGTGTTAGATTACCTATACTATACTCCAGAATTTCATTTGTTATAACTAATATATAATACGCACTCGAAAATCCATTACATTTCTTTCCCATACAAGATGCAATTATATAAATTCTAATATTCGAATTCGCATTTATTTTGAAATACAAAAAAATATTTTTTCGTGCAACCGGACGCGAAGTCAGTATTTCGCGTTCTCAACACAGTCCGCGAAATTCAATTTTGCGGCCGTTACCTATAGCAACGGCTGCGAAACCAAACGTCACTTCCAAATTTGACATTTCTAAAATACTACAAAGACAAGGATTATTTTTTATTGAATACCAACAAACACATAAGTACTTATATTATTTAGGATGAATATTAACATTAATTGTACAGCTTGTATTATTACTTATATTCACTCCAGAAGTTGAAGCAAGAACTGTCAAAATATTTTGTATATATTGAAACATATCATTTCCATAGCACACATTCTTAAATAAATTAAACTGCTGTTCATTTTAGAGCAATGATATATTTATTTACAATTATCTAGTTTAATAATTTTAACGATTGCACGAAAAATAGTGTGTATGCCATGGCCGCGAAACTTTTTAACGA
Source organism: Lochmaea capreae (assembly GCA_949126875.1). NCBI lineage: Eukaryota > Metazoa > Arthropoda > Insecta > Coleoptera > Chrysomelidae > Lochmaea > Lochmaea capreae. Next base: position 7,613,418 of record OX421397.1, read on the forward strand.
CCTCAAGATTATCTTGCCTCGGCCGCAAACGGCCTGGCGATAACTGTTCTTTCGGTACGTTAAAAAGGTATTTTCTACTACACATCCTAAAAGCGATGTAAAAAAATTTAAAGATATCATAGCTGAGCATTAATTACGCAGACTTGCAGATCACTACAAGTGAGTATAAATTGCTTGTGAGTTGAATATAAACTTCAATCACTACCTGCCTTGAATTCAATTTTGGGGATTTCCATAAACTTCTAAGAAACATATTCCATAAAATAATTTAAGAGGGCTTGAGTAAATGAGTAGTAAATAATTATTCCACAGGAATAATTTCAATGAATGAGCATGTTGTGAAAGTGGAAAGGGATCAACAGTTGATATGATTGATATTAAACGAGATACTCCTTTAAGCAGCATTTCAATAACCGGATTTTGCCAAATTACTACTAAAAGTCTATGGATATTCAATTTGTAAGACGATCTAAGAGGCGTGCTTTTGAAATAATTAGCGGGTGAAAATTATTTTCCAAAAAAAATAGTATATTATTAAACGAGAAATTTATGATAGTCATTATTCACGGAGGGCGACGTTTGCGCAAGTCACCTGAGTGAATAGTGGCTATAAATTGCGAGTTGAATACTATACTTTGTCCACGACCCTTGATTACTTTATTAAATGAAAGTTAAGTAAATAATGCGAGTAAAGAACGGAGAGTAATTATTTTGGTATTTGGTATTATTGACAAATCTAACGTCAAAATTAATAAATTTCTGGAGTACGTCAAAAAAGTGACATATGGAGATGGGCGATACTGTGTAAAGTATCGATACACCGTACCGTTATAAATATATTGTTTTTCTGTTTGGCAAGTTTATTTGAAGCCGTGAAAGGAATGCAGTCGAAAACATTCGATATTGCCAAGTTTAACTATGAAAAAGATAAAGTGCTTAGTATGTAATGATAATAATTAGAAAATAGACTTTTTATTATTAACAATATTAACAATATGATTAAACGTTAATTCTTTAATCTGCTTGTTTCCTTGAATTTTGTCTAAACATTATTTTTTCAATTTATCAATATTAAAAGATGAACACTTTTCCAAATTTGTTATGGGCTTCTTCAAGCTCTGGCAGCGTTGTGCGAAAACCATAATTTTCACGCCCTCCGAACTAACTCAATTGGTGAAATTTATCAAAAGGCCATTCGTTGCTTAGCGACCAGCTGACTTCCTATTGGCAAGGGCGCACACGCGCTCTTCCCTCTCACTTTGTCAACTGACTGACATGGATTATCCAGTGGCGTTGGTATTGTCAGTGACAGATTTTGAACTATTTCGTATCCATATTGAATTCAAGTACGATTCTTAACATTATTTGTTTTTAACAAATACCGTGTTTTGAAAAATACCTTACCTTCAAAGCAAGGTTTCTATATATAATTATTATATAATAGTTATTATTATTTTTAATACTTTTATGAAATAGGTATCGTACGCCATTGGTACGTTTATGACAGATATCTGCCATGTTTCCTCGCTCCCTACCGATGCCGCGTAGCTTCAGATAAACTTGCCAAACTATAAAAATATCAATATTAGAAAATATCGTTATGAAAAGTACCAATACTAAAAATTTCGATATTTTATCGATATGATATATTTCAGAAACAAATTTCCTGAACAAAATACGCAGTTTCAATAGTTTATTTCAAATTGTACCCCCATCTCTAGTCACCTATGTGCCGGAATGTTGTGAGTGTTGTGTTGTCATAGCAACATATGATATTTAAATGCACAAGCGTGAATTATGAACCATAATTTACTCTAGTAGATATATGGGTACCTTTTGTTATGAGGTAAAATATTGACATATTATTAAGTGGTTGCGTAATATATTCTTACTTCCATTTATTACTATTTTCCTAAAATACCTAAATGGGTATATAAATATGCCAGTAAAGATGAAAAAAATATTTTCTTAAAATTCTTCATTCTGGTGTTACCGAGTTTAAAAAAACAGTGTGGCTAGAGTTTCGCCGGCGGAATTATTAATTTGGAATTAGAATTCCGCCTTGAATTGAACTACTTTGCCGCCGTCCTGAGGTTTCCAGTGGCGAACGGCTGACATTTGACAGCTAAATTCCGTAAATTCCCGAGTTTCATTTGGTGTCAGACTTACAAACCCAAGAAAATGAATGGATTTATAAACGAACTTATATGATGACAACCTTACATTGTGTATTTGAAGAAGGGGAAGGAAATATAATCATGGCATTCGCCCTTCCCCTCAAAATTAAATTAAATAATATTTAATCAAATTGCGGACGGAATTCTTACAAAAATAAACTTGAAACGTGAACTGTCCGCTGTTGGGTGGCGGAAAGCATATAATGGAGAGTTTTTGGAACCATTAACTTTAGCGTTTGTTATTCACGTTATCGTTATTTGGTGCAAGTGCAGTAAGTGAAATGATCAACTTCAGTGAGATCTTTATAAATCGTTTTTGAAACACTTAAAAATAATGTGAATTCAATTAATGTCAAATACGTCAAATCTTTGGTGTTTGTTGGTAATAACCTTACTTTTTAGACGTTCGTTGGTTTGCTATATATAGTGAGTTGGATTTTTTATTATAATTCATTGTAATCGTGGTAGTGATGGAGGAAGCTCTGAATATTGTATTAAAACGTAATGAAGATGGCCACAACCATGACATGATTCGTGGAATTATTCTCCAAAATATAATCGAAAATCTTCTTGATTTTGGAAAAGTTGAGGGATTTGATGTGCTTTATTTTTTAATATATGAATAGGTACTGCTTTACTGCTAAAAGATTTCTGGGATGGTAACACTCGCACAAAACCAAAGATGATAATCAGATTATATACACCATATACACGATCAACCAAATGTCAAAAACAAGAACAAATTATTTCAAAATTAAACATCGCTGCATTCCCCTTACTCGTGTTGTCAGATTTCCGTTCAACAAATAAAACAGCAATTATTACTTCAAAATAAATATATTTTTTCATGGTAAAATTGTGTCGGTGGTTCGAAAAATACCAATGTGAGGATATTTTTCGTCTTATTTTGATAATAGGGTCTTACTAACTTGAATATATCTAGCAACCTGCATCTATCAAAGTAAAGATTATGTTAACGAAATCTTAACGCAATCATTCCGTAGATACCGGAACACGTTATCGTAATTAACGTTAACGAAATCATCAAATTCTTCCGCTCGTGCTCCGAATAGTGTTAACCGTAACGACAGAACGAATTGAGGGTTCCAAAAACTCTTTAATATTTGTGAATAACTCCGCCGCGCTTGCGTAAACTATGACATTTTTAGATATGTCATATAAACCGCCGACGTAACTCTAGCCACACTGTTAAAAAAAGGACCAAAATTTGGGGATATTGACGTCAATGAATCTCAAACAAAAATAAAAGCACATTTTTTGGAATAAATTTAATAAAACCTCGGTGCTCAGTGCTCTTTTGTTCCAAGTTTCCGATTAATTAGGCATCTGTCAACAATTTATGATATCTGGACGCCTACTAAAATATGTTAAAATTTAATTGTGTATAAAACTCTATTCCCTCGTATATCTATTTTTTTTTGTATCTTCGCTTAGAAAATAGATATTCAGATGCAGTTATTACCAGGTTTTTTAATCCCATCCACTTTCAAGTGAATAATTGAAAAACATCCCATTCGAAGATTCCCAAGAAAAATTGAAAACAAAATATTTAGACAATCACCGCCACCTAGTGATCATTAAACCATGCGTTGAAACGATGATATGATTTTCAATTATACATTGAATTCCCTTTCCAATGATAATAAGTTTGTCCAAATCCAAGAAGGGGAGCTGAAGTTATAACAGTTTTATTCAGTTAGCTTTCCCAGTTTAGTTTCTCTGCATGAACATTTACATTACATGGTTTTATGTTCTTCTTAATCTAAGTTTTAAGTTTTGCTTGCATGAATTCACCTTGTTAGTTTTAAAATAGTGTTGGATTTATCTTGAATTCAGTTATGAAGTGCATCAATAGTTTTTATCCGTATGATTATTATTATTAAAGTATTAAACCTTTAATAGCTATTTATGTAACCAGTTATGAAATGCATTATTTTGTGTAACGAGTGAAATTTTTGCAGGACGAGCGAGGTCCCGTAAAATGACACGAGTTACACAAAAAAACATTTCATAACGTGTTTCATACAAGATTTTATCTAATTTTGACAAAAGAGAATTTAATTTACCTATCAATAAAGCATTTCATAAAATTTAATTTATTTTATGTATTTTTTAACAATTTTTAATTATTTTTTTTTTATTTGAAAACAGCACTTTTTTATTCCTACATGTTATATATGCAACCAATATTACACAAGACAATACTTTTATTTTATACATTAATTTCAGACTTTTCTTTATTATTTTACCATTAATATTAAATTAAAATCGAAAATAGCTATTTGACATATTTTTTCAATTAATTTTTAAATACAAAAATAAAAAAATATCTTCACTAGTTTAGGCTCTCAACCCTAGCATCACGAAATAACATCAACTTCAAATTCTGCGGGGGTTAACCTAACAAACTGTTCGAACAGTGTTCATGTTCTAGTTGTTCTTATTGTTAGTAGTTCTCTTCAGTTCTAGTTGTTGTTATTTTTCTATAATATGACAATGAACTTTCTTCTTTTCTCTCTAGTTTTTATTAACTGGTGATAAAATTAATTTTTCATCACCATTTACATAATATTTTTCATTATGTAACTGGTTACGAAAAATGTGACGTTTGCTAACGGAAGTCAGTTTTGAAAAATGTCACTTTATAGGTCAAAATTAGATAAAATATTTTTTGAAGATAACAAGGATCTTTATATGCAAGATGTTTGAGGGGATGTATTGATAAATGTGAAGAATATCTGGAACCGTTTAACAGGATGAAATAAAATCATTGATTTATAAATATGATTTGGCTAAATGTTTCGATTTATAATTATCAACTGCAAGGCTGCACATATACACACCAAATACTTATTTCATAAGTGCGTGTGAGTGTAGAAGGTAAAATCGAGGGTGACCAGTGACCATACCCTTTTTGTGACTTTTACTAATAAACCCAAACAAATATGTGCATTCTGTTTTTAGTGGAAGGGATGGTAATTTACATCATTGTATTAGAGCGTCGAATGGGCATGTACCATCAAGTTCATTGTCTGTCCTTGTATTTCCAACGTCTAACCATTCGTGACGATAGCCATGGGAATTCAACAAACAGACTGCCATTAAAACTGAAACAATACACGATTTAGGGTTCTGTGTGTATGAAAAATAAAAAGAATACGTAGTTTAATACATTCTATTTCAAAAATAAACGTGAAACTTTGATTTGAATTACATTGAGCACAAAGTTTGGTCATTACAACCACTGAGCTAAAAGTTTTAGAATTACAGGTAACTTCAAGAAAATGGTATTGTGATTGGAAAAGTTTATCCCAACCAAAAGCCGAAAATATTTCAATATAGTGATTTTCCTTTGTTTTCCGTATTGCTGAAATATACCGTATACAGAGTGGACCACTTGAAACAATCCAACCTGTTATTTGGCAGTATTAATTGGATTTTAAGCAATACAGGTAATATTTTACAGACCCTTATTCATTCATTCGATTAGGTTGTTCTTAACAGCCCAGACACTTGTACTGAATCTTTGTACCATTTCCCATGTTATCTACTTCCATTTCAGAAGCTCTGTGTCTTCTATGTAGGCCACTAGTTTGACTGGAAGGATGTTCAGTAGTTGTAATGGTTGTATTATTCCCTCTCCAAAGTGCCTCCGTCTTCGATGTAAGCTCTCGCAGAAGCAGAGTATGTGAATAGGTGTTTCATCATAGAGTTTACATTTCCTGCACAGAGGTTCACTAACTTTGCCCATTTTGTGCAGATGTTTCCTCAGGGTGCAGTGTCCAGTCACCAGGTCGGAAACTGTCTTCAAACGTCTCTTACTCAGTTTCAATAGCCTGGTTGAGAGTTCCTTGTCTACCTTGTTCAGTGAACTCTTTGTATAGAGGTGCCCTTGTGTCGACCTCCACTTGATTTGGTGTTCCATATCTAGCCAGTTAGCGATTTCCCCTCTTATGCAATATTTTGTGATTCCACAAAACGGTTCCGGACCTATCAGGTCTCCTTTAGAGCCTTCTTTAGCTAACTGGTCACCCATTTCATTACCTGCAATCCCCTCATGTGCCGGCAGGGGTTCTTTACAGTTTTTTACCAGCCTAGTTGTTGTGTTACTGATAGTTTTAAGCAGAGCCTGGCTGTCAGTGAATATTTTTATTTTTTTGTCCGGTATATCCTCTTCTGATGTTTTCGTCAATACAAGCTATAGTGGCAATTGTCTCTGCTAGAAACACAGTCGTATATCGGCCAAGGCTAAGATCATTCTGTTAATAGATCCTTTTATATTTACAGATTCTACTAGGATTCTTGTAGGTTCCTAGACAACATATTCTTGACTGAGGGAGTGAAGCTTCTTGATAGAGCAGATCTTTTGTCATTGTCACTGCAATTTAACCAAGCAAAAAAGACAAATAAGGAAATATTCAGGAATAAAAATAATGGCTGTCTCGATTACTAAAATTGACCTCGTTGAAGGGTTTTCCTTGCACTCAGTCAGTAATTGAGTGAAATAAATTGTATTTTGGTAGACGTTTTAACAAGAGCCCTAGAATTGGAGCGAGTGAAAAATAAGTATAATCAATTTCTTAAGCGCTGTTGTTTGTAAATTCTCCACTGAAGTCTATTACTGGGTGAATTAAAGGGTCATTTTTCCATAGAAACTGTCGATTTAACGTTCAATTAAGCCGATAAAGGTGAAATGAAAAATTGTTTCTTAATTTAGCCGAACATTTAATGCCGATTTCCAACTAATGTTTTCAAACGATTAATTCTGTAGTGACTGATGAATAAGAAGATGTATTTGAAATGTTTATAGCTGACACAAAAATAAATTTAACTACCACTTGGGACTTCAATAAACTGGGCTAGGTTGGCGACGCTGACATAAATTTTGCGGCTTGTTCAGTTTGGCGGCTGACATTGTTTATTCATGAAAATTTACAAGTCTTCCATTATCAACGTTGATACCTCCCTGAAGCATAATAATGCCTGTGCGCGAGTTATATAATATAAATAATATGAAATAAAACGACATAATTTGGTGATAGGTCTTAATTGGGAGGTTTGGATGGAGTTGGGAAATCTTAATCGGGTAATGAGTGTTTTAGCTGTGAGTTTAGTTTTGAAATTGGGTTCAGGATTTTAACTATCAGCTGCCCTGGCTTCGCTACGCTTGCTCGTGCATCTAATAGTCTTGGGCTGCTTAAGCTCATTTTCTGCCCTTGTGACACAGTATACCCTGTCCTCGCTTTGCTACGCTCGCTCGTGCATATAATAGTCTTGGGATGCTAAAGCTCATTTTCTGCCCTTGTAACACAGTATACTACAATTATTGCCCAAATTATTTTAAATAACAATTTTAATGCTATTATTTTATAGTCTACAGCTGCAAAATATTGTAAATAATATGTGTGTATACTGTATATATATTATCAATAACCCAAATACCATTTTTTAATGGTGCAGAGTGAAACATTTCATTATTTAACAATACATATTTTTGTTATAATTGGTCGTAATTTTTACGTTGTTATTGTAATGTCTTCGTGGACAAACTTGACCCATTCCTTCTTATTTCTTGATAATATTTTGCCTGAATCCATGATTGTCCCTTTTCTTGAACAATTTTTCCAACGCTACTGTCCCATGTTTCTCTCGGTCTCTTGCGTTTTCTCTTATTCATATTTCTCGCCTCCCATACTTGCTTAACTTGTCTGGAATTTGACATTCTTTGTAGGTGACCCCACCATGTCAATTGTCGATTTTATTTCTAGATCCTTTCTTATTTTTGTATTTCTCACTTAATCTATTCTTTTGACTTCCTTTTACTCTTCTCAGATATTTCATTTCTACTGCTTGTATTTTGCTCTTCTGTCACAACCAAACGTCAGAATTGGTCTATAAATGGTCTTAAAAATACACTTTTATATTTTGTCTTCACTGATATAGCTCCTTTTTGTTTAAGCCTGGTTCATTGCGTAGTACAATCTCAGTACAATCTAGACATTTGAAGCTTGTTACTTGTTCAATTATTATAACATTGTCTACTCTTATCTGTATGTTGTTATGTTCCTTTACTACTGTCATAACTTTAGTTTTGTTTTTATTTAATTTCATCCCATATTGTTCCATGCCACCATTCCAAATCTCCAAGTTCTTTTGTAAGTGAACCTCTTTTTCGGCCACAATGACTATATCATCTGCAACTCTGACACTTTTACCATTTCCATACATCTGTATCCTACCTTAAATTTTTTTAACTTCTACACTACATTCCTTTATTACCTCATCAATATATATTGTGAACAGTGTAGGACTGACTTGCCTCAATCCTTCTTTAGTTGTGAAAGCTTTTGAGATTATATTCTATTTGGTTTTATAATTTGAATAACAATTTTAATGCCATTATTTTATAGTCTACAGCTGCAAAATATTGTAAATAATACCACATTATATTTTTAAAAATATATAATGAACACAATTATAATTTCAACTACTTATACCGATTTCTTCGCTCTCCCTTTTCGCCGCCACTGTACGCTGGTGCGAATATCACAGCGCTACACTACAAATACAGTCGTTGGAAATGCGATGCCTCGATACGAATTTAAACGCTTTGCACTACAGAGAAGGGATTCGGTCTACGAACACATTTTGTTGCCAAACAACATTCCGCTTTAGTTGCCTCTCAGCATTTGTTACGACTGTTGCGTGGAATAGAATTCAAAATGGATGCCGATCGTGACATCAACTTAAAACTAGCTCTAGAAGTTCAACAATACCCATGTTTGTATAATTTTAAATTACCTGATTATTGTAAGAAAGAAGTTACAGAGAAAGCATGGGCGGAGGTCGGCAAACGGACTAATCTTACGGGTGAGATATTTTTTAACTATATACAGTCTGCTCGAAAATGTTTTGGTAATTTAAACTTTCATTTGGGTATAATACTATTAAAGATCATGAGCGTACGTACGGATTTTCTAAATTAGAAAACGCAAGATTATCTAGTGTTAATTGAATTTATAGGTTTAATTTAGCAAAATAACGGGGGCTTAAGCCTACGCCTTCCATCCAAGGGAGGTTTATTAAAATGTTCAATGTTTTTTACTTTATAAATTTCCATATGATATATATATAGACAGGCTAAACCTCTACATATTAAAAAATATATTACCAGTATTTTTTCATTATTAACGTTACGAAATATTAAAATTTATAAATCACAGTATACGATTGAGTCTTTATCCTCTTCATATCAATTCACTAAATTGTATTTGAGTGAGATGGATAAAAGTTAGCTACAAACTAAAAACTTAATCGCTAGTTGTATTATCAGGTGAATTTTTGTTTTACTCATACAAATATTTAAATTTGTTATCATGTTTGGTTAACCTTTACCAGTAGAAATTTTATCTAACTAGCAGATAGTAATTTACAAATAGAATTTAGTGATCAGTGAAGCTGTAACGCTTAGATAAATTGCAATTAGTGAGCGTGTAATCTTTAATAAGTTTAAAATGATAGTAAAAACTCGACAGTTGAGATTTGATGATGTTAAACGGCAAACACTTACCAATATGGAACGGATATACAGGAGGAGCTATAAACTGTTATAGGGCGTCAACCCAAAACCCAAAAATTCATTATAGCTATAGTTTATTTCAGAAAGGTATAGGGTAATAAAACCTCATTAGGTATGCAAAGGGAGCACAGAGTGACCCAACGAATATTTAAGCCACTTTCATAGTTTGGCATTGATTTCATTGTGAACTTCTTTCGTTTTATCAAGTGCAGGGTTGGGGTCAAAATATGGGTTTAGCCTATTGTTATCCATTCATAAACACTGAAAATAGTGTGCCAAAGGCGTGCCGGTAGGATACTCGTGAAAAGGAAAACAATTTATTTTAACAGAATAAAAATTAGGCATTATGTACATAGTATTAGGTACACTTATTTTTTATTGAACATTATACAAAAAACATACAGAAATTAGATTATAAAAAATCATAATATTCTTCGTCATCTGAGGAACTGTCATCTCCTCTTGACGTTATAATTAACGGGTCGACGGTCCGATCGATCAAGTAGTCAAGATCCCACATTTTCTCCTCTTTTTTAATGTCATGCTGGACTGCTTTTCGCCAGTTCTCTGGTGTCACCTCCTTAATGGCTTGATGAAACAGTAGCTAAAAGTCTTTCATTTTGAATGTCGTGTTGTGTCTTGCCACAAATCCTTTCACTTGCGCCCATATAAGTTCTATATGATGTAGGTAGTTCGCAATGATAGGGCGGTGTGCGCAACACAGTTACACTATGTTTTTCTGCTATATCTTCCACAGCGTATTTCATAAAACGATGTTTGTGTAAATTTGCTATAGCTAACAGTTCTTTTTTTATCAAATTATCTTCAAATTCAATACTTTTGGTGGTTAACCAGTCAATAATTTGTTGTTTTCTCCAAGATGAAGTTGGAGTCTTTTCTATGCGTCGAGAATGATAACTTGCGTTATCCATAACTAATACTGAATCAGCCGGAAGATATTTTATCATTTCACCAAAATAGTCTTCAAAAACATCCGAATCCATGTCCTCGTGGTAATCTCCCGTATGGCACGACTGACAGGCTAGCAAACCTTCTTTTAAAAATCCCTCGTCGCTTCCAATATGGCGATTATTAGTCTTTTCCCTTTACCTGAAGGCACCTAATACCCGTTGACAGGCCTTCCATGAAAGCTTGGCGAGCACTGGTTATATTTTTTTCTTGCCACATTTTTGGTACTGTATAACCTTCATTAATCCACGTCTCATCAAGATAAAAGATTTTCTTCTCCTCTGTTCTGTACTGCTTTATACTTCTGCTGTACAAGCCTCGAGCACGAAGTCTTTTTCGTATAGTTTCAACTAAAAGTTGTCGTTTCAGCTCTGGATGAGAAACATTCGGATTTCTTCTAGAAATTTGGCACACAAAGCGGTCCTGTTGTTCACTTGTGACTTTGTCTAGACCTATTCTTGAGAGTTCCTAATTCCAAATACCTTACATACGTTTTTGATACAACACCCTGGGTAACGCCTACTACCTCTGCTACGTCTCTTTGGGGCATGCCTTGTTCAATGACAGCAACAATTTTTCCCCTTTGCACATCTGTTAGTTCAACATAAGGCATTTTTATCTGCTTTTGGACCGAAATAAAATTACAGGAGTAACGTGATTTTTACTACAGAAAATTTTGAAAGATTATAATTAATGTGCTGTCGTTTATTTTTTATTATCATGTTTATTTACAGCAAAAAACCTTATCTTCGATTTGCATACCAAGTTTTTTCCCTAAAAAATATTTTAGGTACAAATACTGAGTGATTCCATATAAGTTTGGCTGTTTGTACATACAAGTGAAATACGTTACAAGTCTGTTTACGGTACGGCTCAATAGTCTGGAGTCAGCTGGAGAGCGGTATATCAGAGTACTTTCTATAAGAGCGCACCCAAAAATTTAAGCTTTAAGATTGTGCCCCCTTACTTCAACTTAGTTCCTAAGGAACGTCTCAGAGACTAGTAGCTCCTTTACTCCTATTTCCCTGAGGAATTTTAGGATATCTGCAGGCTTCAACTTAGGTAAATAATATTCTCCTAGGTGATATGCCCTAGGATTCTGATTTGCTGTGCAATTCGCAAGTATGTGGATGGAGGTTGCTTCTTCCATGCCACAAAATCTACATTATTCTTCCTCCACTATTTTGAGCTTTTTCAAGTGCCCGTTCAGGCGGCAACGTCCCGTCAGGATCCCTGTTAAAACTCTTAGTGCAGTTTTACTTTGACTTATGCATTTATTTGATCTTAACAGGTTGTAGCTACCAATCAGAATATTTGATTGTCTAATCCCTACTAGATCTTTCCAATTGTCAGGTCTTCTCTTTTTTTTATTATCCTTGAAATGAGTCAAATATTTTATTTGTTGCAGTACACGAATGTAAAGAAAAATGGAAAAACATAAGATCAGCTTTTGTAAGAAGTTTGAAACCATCACCAGGCTTATCATTAAAAACAAAAAGACCATATTATTTACACGACTACTTACGTTTCATTGTCCCATTTGTGAAAACCGTAAGTTCCATTGAAGCTGTGAAGCTTGAATGTCCTGAAGATTACCACGAAAACAATGATTTCGTTTCAGATGAAACGGAAGAACAAGAAATATACGAAGAGGTTTTATCACCTTTACCATCAATTTCAAACGATGATAGTCAATTACTTAATGCAGCTCCACCTACTGTATTATCTTCAACAAATAGAAAGAAGAGAAAACTGGATTCTCCATTTTCGGAATGTTTGGACAAACGACCAATCGATGATGAAACAGCAATACGCTATTTCCTTCTTAGCTTAATACCAGATCTAAATGGACTGAGTGAAACTCAACTACGGCAATTTAAAATAAAATCTTTGCTGTTAATACACGACATTAAGGAGCAAACTGATTCACTTATCGATAATGCACATCTATTAACGTGATAAATTCTATTTTGATACGTATTTAAAATTCTAGAAGTCAGTGGGTACAGTTGCATAAAAAAGGGTAAATCATTGTTATTATTATTTCCGTAAAAACAGTTGAGCTGCATTGTTGATACTCTTGACATTTGATAATCTCAAATTCTAATAAGTCCAGCTGGTTTTACGCAAATGGACCATTCCAGATCACCTGACTTTGACAGGCCATATTGCTTTGGAGGACAACCGATCAGTTTGGCATGTGCTGTGACTCAGTTGATTGTCAGGCAGACTTTATGAAACAATGTCAATGTAATATGTATATTTTATTTAAATAATAAAAACTTTACAACTAACTCACAATTGCAATTTACACTATCTCCTATTAAGCCGGAAGTTAACCATTCATTAACATTCACATTAACATTAACATTCATTAACAAATTCATTTTTAGCTAAACAGGCCATTTTAAGAAATAATCCTGAAACACGTCGATTTTTGATTTTAATTTACCGTATTTTTAAATAATATTCTAATATACAGGGTGAATTACTTTCGAGTAATGACGTCACCGTCATTTTTTTTAAATGGAACACCCCCATTTTGTCTCAATTTTCGGATTACTCTAGCTGAGCTGATTCCAAAAATGTATCGCATGTTGATTCCAATTGGTACAGGGTGGACAAAAATACAATAGTTTTGTGTGTGCTCATAAAGTAACGCGTAACATTCTTTATTAGTTAAATTAACAATATTATCAAAAATACTTATTGTCTAGCGGACAGAATATGATGAAATACATGACTTTATAAATGTTCGAACTGCAGCACTTGCTGTATTTGACAGTAACCCAAACGGTGTACAAATTCTTGTTGAACCTTGTTTATTGTGTCTTGAGAAATATTGTTTATTGCTGTCCGAATTCTCTCTTTTAATTTTTGAATATTTGCTGGTTTCGTTTGATACACATCATTCTTCAGATGGCCCCACATAAAATAATCCAAAGGATTGAAATCTGGTGACCTCGCTGGCCATTCAATAGGTCCACGTCTACCAATCCACCTGTTCGGAAAAATTTCATCTAGGTACCTTTTAACATCTACAGCAAAATGTGGAGGTGCACCATCCTGTTGAAACCATAAACTTTCATCAAAACCTTCAGGATAACGTCTGCTGGGAAACAAATTACGTAAAGTAGGCACGAGATACCCCCTTAAAAACTCGAGGTACCTACGTTGCCCCGTTTAAATTACCTTCGATAAAGTAGGGACAATTCCAGCCCATACATTTAGACCACAAGGACCAAACATGTTTGGAAACAGCTCATTTTAATTAATCTAAAAATGTAACAAAGTACATGGTGTTACATTTAAACCAATTGCCGCTAGACAATAAGTATTTTTGATAATATTGTTAATTTAACTAAAGAATGCTACGCGTTACTTTATGAGCACACACAAAACTATTGTACTTTTGTCCACCCTGTCCAATTGGAATCAACATGTGATACATTTTTGGAATCAGGTCAGCTAGAGTAATCCGAAAATTGAGACCAAATGGGTGTGTTCCATTTAAAAAAATGACGGTGACGTGATTACTCGAAAGTAATTCACCCTGTATATTAAAATATTATTTTAAAATACGGTAAATTAAAATCAAAAATCGACGTATTTCAGGATTATTTCTTAAAATGAATTTGTTCCATACTTTAAGGACACAACGTATAAAACTTACTCATTTACACCTTGTGATATATTATTTGATAAAATGCTCTTGATTTGCGCAACTAACTAAAACCAATAAATGTGCGCTCAAAACATTTTACAGTAGCCGAACATTCTTATTTAAATTTTTTATCCCTTGAAAAACGAATTTGTTCTCTTCGCGTCTATTTAAAATGCAGAGATCCTTTCCTATCAAGAAAATAATATCAGAAAGTTAAATTAAATTGAAAGGGATTTGCGTTCTTTCGGGAATAAATTTATTTACACAATCTCTTAAAATTTTATTCAAGCCAGCTTTTGATATCAAAGGAAATCAAATGTCTTTTATCGGAAACATTCGTTTTGATTTTTGCTGGAGTTTCTTTATAATAATCCTACAGATCAAAAAGGCCTTTAAAGCTCATTGAAGTAATTTACATTCATCTTAGATACGGAAAATATGTTTTAAAATCAAGAGTTGTCTACTCCTATTGTCAAACAGCACATACTGACAAAAGTATACTTTTGGAAAACAATCCAACACATTTATTTATTTTTCAATCTTCGTCACAACTCTGCAAACGCCCGAAATTCACCAGATTTTCCTAGGTCCACCCGTTCATTCCCCCGCCTATCTCTATGCCAATACAAAAAAAGCAGTCTTAAAATGAAAGCCAAAAACACGCCATCAGGAAAACAGCAAATTTGTACTCTTCACTTCAAAAGTCTCTCACTCATTCTCTTAAGGTTACAGAATGCAATCTTCATACGCAAAGACCTTCAACTGTGATAAGTGCGGTATTTCAAGCCTCTCTCTAACGTACTTACAAAACAGATACCATATACTATTATCACCTTAATTCACAGATACATCTCCCACCAAGGTGTCTCTATTCAGTTTAACCCAATTTATGTAAAGTAAATCTTAATTTTATATCAGTGACTGTAACTTCAGTTCCATCTGCTTACTGGGATTGAAACAATCATAAGTGGTAGAGCAGGGAAGTTTTGGAAAGTGGTGATTTTGTAGCCACTTCTTGCCAATTTGTATCTTCGCCGCCATCACCGCCATATTGAAAAAATGGCACTTAAAAGCGTTTGCTGAACAATACCTTCTTTCCGTCTTATTTTATGTTGAAACGGTACCACCCCATCGCTTTCTTGTGATGGAATTTGCGAGGGATGTACCATTATTTTCCGTGTACATAACGGAGCAGATCAATCCAGCCTTTTGGCTTCCACAGGCTCTCTCAAATCTGCTTCTGCATCAACAATGCTTACGGATTTGGGGGCTTGATTGTGGTGACACGAGCTAGCCCAATCTGCAAGCTCTGCATCTTGTTAAATTCCATACCACTGCCGAACTTGGTGATAGGTTCTTCAGGTTCAGCAAAGATCTCAAGATCAGCATTTGGGTTTTTGAATATCTGGACAATCTCGTTTTAATCTTGGGTTTTCCGGAGCACACTTTGAACGATACGTTATATACTGTGGTGGACCGGTGAACGCATCACTTTATACCTGCGGGCTCTCCAGATCGTAGGAATGTGGTGCAGATGTACATTAGATTGTGACCTAGTGAGGATACTACAATAATAAAAACGTGCTACTTACTTAACTTCATAGTGGTGTGGTAATTAGTTTTTCAGTTAAATCGCGAGTTGGAGTAAACTTTAAGGCGCTCGTAAGCCAAAATTCATTTCACCAGAAAAAAAAAGGTGACTAGATACGTGGATGGGGTTTAATACATTTTCTATTTTTTTATTTATTACATAACCGTTTTCATTGGCAAAGATACGAGGTGGCGAAGGAGTGCACGTCAAAATCTATCGAAAACTCCCTGGATACTTTCCAGGGAACCTATTTTTCTCGCACCAAATGACTGTATATGGTCACAGACATATTTGTAATAAGGCAAAAATGTATCAGCATTGATGGTGTCACAAATTTTTGTTGTATAATTATAAGAAAACACAAATGCAATAAATATACCAATAAGTTACAGAAGCAGAGTATGTGAATATGTATTCCATCCCTCAGCTTACATTTCCTGCAAATGAGTTCACTGACTTTCCCCGCGTTTCGTGTAGATGTTTCCTCAGGGTACATCCACCAGATCGGTAGCTGTCTTCAAATGACTGAAACTGAGTAAGTTTTAAATGTAATTTGTCCCATCATTGTCACCAAAAATCCTGAGTCGGATGTACACTACCATAGAAAGACCAATTACCACTTATGGCGCCATTGCGTGGAGTAGTAGAACTAGCCTATTGACGACGGGAGAAAACCTCTCCAAAATTCAAAGACTAGCCTGTGTATGCATTACAGGAGCAATGAGAACACACCCAACGGCGGCCGCTACATATGGTGGTAGGAAGTGTTGTAGAGAGAACAAGATACAGACTAAGTAGAGAGGGAATCATTAAAAAGGATGGTATGATGAAAAAGTTATACGAAATTAATCAACAACAAGGAATGAAATAGGTCAAAACTAGCTACTGGTCTCTGAGACTTTCCTCAAGTAAAAGGTCACAATAGATCTTTTAGGTCTTAGTGAATGTCACCCCTGAATATACATACCTACATGATTATTATCATTTTTTCCCTAAAAGTAATGGAAACTTTGTCATTGTTTATCTATCGTAAAAATGTAACTCGTATGTTTTTTATGTGCCTGTAGATTTAAAATTGGTTTGGAAAACGGAATTGAAATTTAATACATCTTATCATGTGATACTGCAAATAGAAGGTACATACTACTGAAATCAATAATCGTATAACGGAGGAAAGCGATTTATAGTCGAGATTCACACTACTGGGAAAAAAACAGAGTACATCTAAAATAGAATTAGAGTGAATCGATAAGATGTCTAACGTAGAGAGATTGTAAATTTTCCTGTAACGTAAAAGTAAGTAACTACCTTAAAAAGCTCTGGAAAAAATACCAGTACCAAAAAAAATCGGAGTAAATTAGGATTCTGTTTGGGAAGAACGATCACTAAAAGAGAAATTTTAATGAGAAAAATAAGAAATTTATTGTCTACTCCAATGCCACCCTACTGAATTCTAGAGAGTCAGTGACAAATAGTTGGAATAACGTGCGCTCTCTACTATTTCACCATCAAATTCTAATATTACAGTTGAATTCAGATACCCAATGGGGTGTTAAACTTAACAAAAATATGATGTTTTCTCTATGTTAATAGTTAGTGGTGGACAAAATCATAATGGGAATCGATTATTTTTAATATTTTTATTCTCACAAGGTTTTTATGCCGATTTGAAAATTCAACTTTTGGACGATTTAAATAATCCGCCATTCATAATGTGACGTATGCTCACTAGAACAGAAGTTAGCTACATAAGGGTTGACATAGTACCACAATTCTGATGTGATGAAGTACTTATAGGTTATACTTATGTCATATTGCTGTTATAGTGACTTGGGAATTGTTTTTTTTCCTCCCATCATCGAGTGCTGGGTATAATTTGTCCATGTCACTTTCAAACTAAAAATCAAACATACACACACGTATACAATTACTTACATAAAAATGATTTTCACAGAAATAGTAATTAGTTTTAGTCTGTTTATATTTGCTTCTAGCAGCCTCAAACCAAATTTTCTTTAAACTGTTACTGCAAGCACAGTTACAAACTTTTTATCAGGCGTTGTAACTGTTGTGCTCGTGCAGTATGATACAAAACAAGATTTATACGATATTGACATTATTCCAACATAAAAAATTGTGGAGAAAAACTAACTAAACTCAACCAAAAAAGTATTGACACAATTTTTTTATAATACTGAAACGTCAAGCTTGAATAAAATGTAAACAAAACCAAAACACTCAAATATATTATAGACTTTGACAGTTCTTCAAAACTTCAAAAATTCGAATGGCCTTTTAGTAACTGGTTATTAGTTCATAAAACATCTAAATCAGAAATATTTAGTAAAGTGACGTATCTGTAGTGAAAGTTGCAAACATTTAGGAATTCTTAATTTCCAGTTTTCTCCTAAAATATTCGGTTTAAAAAATTTGTAAATTAATTTTTGCAAAGTAGTACCAACATACTTTAATAAAATATCAAAAGCCGAATATCGGTTTAACACCCCATTGCTTTTAGGAGACAATCTAGAATGTGGTTCTTAAGCATAAAATTTTTTAATTTTTTTGAGATCTCGAAACAGTTTTGTATTGAAATAATTCAAATTAAATTGAATACTCCAGGCATGGGCGGTGGATTCATTCATTCGTTCGTTTGCGTTTGGGAGAATTGAAACTTGAATGATTGGTGTTGGAGATAGGATGAGGACTCAAAATGGGATACACTCTGCTTGTGTGTCAACGGGTTACAAGATAAAAAGGAAATTCAGAGAATTTGTGACTTTATAGATGCGTCGATGCAGGGTAACCCTACACTTTAACCAAATATTTAATAAGATGTAATTCTGTCGGCAGTACATGATCCACACTACATTGCTGGAAATAGCATCCTTATAAAGTACGTCCTAACTATGAATTGACTAAAGATGATAAAGATGACAGTGACGAGAATAATAATTTAGATAATAATCTCATAAATAACGTTTTATTTTTGGATGAGACAACGTTTTATTTGAACCTGTAAAACACTCGTTATTGATCAATAAAAATCAAAATTAGATGAAATAATGACATTCTTAAGAAGGTAGTAGGATACCGGCATCTAAATGGGAATTCCACTCAAAGTTTGTGGAGTTTTATATACGTTGGGAATCATCACGGCGGGTTTTGATAAGGAATAGGGATATGAAAAATGCTGAGAAAGTGTTCAGTTGACATTATCATTTCCAATGATAATATCCCCTCTTCTTCTAGGATTCTTATACAGTGTGGGACAGCCAAATGGAATAAATTCGATAACGAATAAATGGGGGCGTGTTGGGAGAAACGCTAAGACATGTCGATTTGTATTTTTAAATGCGCATTTAAAAAAAATATATATAGGATGTGTCAAGTGAAAGTGATGGCCAATACCAACTGTCTTATTTTAAATGCAACCCCCTGTATATTATTCTTTTTTTGGATTCTTCAGAAAATTCTAGACATAATTCATGTACAATGTCAACTGTTTCGGAAATATTGTTTTCAGATTTATTACAAAAATTAGCATAAAAAAAAAGAAAATGATTTTATTACACTAAAAACCTAATAAGTAATAATGATTATTTCTTAATAATGTGAAAAAAAAAACAAAAAAATGTCAATGCTGGAAATGTTCAATATGCTAGCAGCAAACGTCTTGGCAACATGCAAATCTGGTATCAAAAATTTCTTCTAGCGTTACTCGACATCTCAGGCTGATCTAATCGCGAAGGTGATTCGTCTTTTTAAGTCATCTAAGTTGAGAGGTTTAGTTTTGTATACAATAATTTTGACATATCCCCACAAAAAGTAGTCTAATGGCGTCAGATCAGAAGATCGTGCTGGATATTCTATCGTTCGGCGCCTCCTTATCCACCGATTCGGAAAAATTTGGTTCAGGTAGAAAAATTTGGTTCAGGTAATGGGGCGGTGCCTCATTTTGTTGAAACCATAGTGTTTGGCAGGAACTTGTGGGTTTGCTGGATCAGGATATAAATTTGTTGTCACGATATTATTTTGGAGCAGCTCTAAATATTTATCTCCATTGCCATCAATGAAAAAGGGCTCTGTAGCAGAATAGCGCAGGTCAAAATCGCGCTGGTCAAAAAAAGCGCTGGACAAAATAACGCTGGTCAAAAAAAGCGCTGGACAAAAACAGCGCAGGACAAAATAGCGCTGGATAAAACCAGCGCAGGACAAAAACAGCGCAGGACAAAAACAGCGCTCCATAATATAGCGCCGCCAAAATATAATTATGCTTGTTTATTTTACTACTATCTTATACATAAAAATAAACTATAGTACCGAATTAGCATAATTAGGAATAAATTACAGTCATAATAGTTTTCCTAATTCAAATCGTCAATTCAACATCGCTTCCGACCAACTGACACAGATAAAAGTGTAAACAACTACTTGTCAGTGCCATATTTATTTAAAGTCTAAAAAAATGCAATTTGGCAAGTCTCAGAAAGGAGGTAATACATTATTCCACGAAGGATATAATTACCGAAATGACAAGCAACGTGAAATTGCATTTTTTTGACTTTAAATAGATATGACACTGACAAGTAGTTGTTTACACTTTGATTGGTGCGACCTGTTTTTCTGCACCAAAATACTATAGGTATTACGAAAGTTTCAGTTGGGTATTCATAATGACGGGTTCAGTTGTTCAAATCGATTACAATAGCTATTTGTGTATCAAGAGCAGAAAGTACTACTTTGGTAGTCGAGACAGAAAGTTGCGGCAATCTGTCGAAACTACCAAAAGACTTTCTGCTCTAAATACACACAAGATTTTTTCTACTATCACACCAAAATTAACTTCTAGCTCTCTTTTATCTATAAATAAAATTAGGCGTGCGCCAAAGTTACTTTCTGCTTAAGAGAGCCAATAATGTCAAATTATGACAGCTCGCGGAAAATTAGGCGTGCTTCAAAGTTACTTTCTGCTTAAGAGCGCCACTAATGTCAAATTATGACAGCTCGCGGAAAACATCAACTTTGCAGTGGCTTTTCAAGACACAAAAGACGACTTTCGATAGTGATAGTAGAAAATAGTATATTGTTTTATTAGGAGTAAAAGTATAACTTTTTGTGGCGAGTCTGAATGTTTGATGGCCGAACGTTAGTGAGGCCGACAATTTCAGACGAGCCACAAAAAGTGCTTTTGCTCCGAATGAAACATGCTATTTTTTCCGCAAACGGCATCCAGACTATAGAACTAATTAATATTTAAATAAAAATTCAAAACGATTGCAACGAAGTTGATAAATTCAGAGAATAATAATTATAAAACTGCGCACTACATTTCCGTGGTTACTGGTCTTGTGAAAAACAAATTTGACAGTTCAATAATATTTTATAATGTCAGAAATATTGTAAGTGATTTAAAGCAACAATTGGACTGTGCATTTTTGGTAAGTACTTGAGCATCAAAATTTCGTTTGTTGTAGTAAAGTGTACTGAAATTTTCTTTTAGATTATATTATGTCGGATTCAGAACCCAACTGTACACCGCCCGACGTTGTTGACATTGCTACGGCCGTCAGCGTACAAAAAAGTACTTTTTTGTCCGCTCACGGCCGTACAAAAAAGTAGCGTCTGTGAAATCATACTTCAACATCATGAATTGACGTTAATAATGTC
The DNA here is from genome assembly GCA_949126875.1 of Lochmaea capreae. Classification (NCBI taxonomy): domain Eukaryota; kingdom Metazoa; phylum Arthropoda; class Insecta; order Coleoptera; family Chrysomelidae; genus Lochmaea; species Lochmaea capreae. Next base: position 7,635,089 of record OX421397.1, read on the forward strand.
TACTTTTTTTGACGTTTGCGGAAAAACGTTATTTTTTTAGGTTCTATTAAATAAAATCGGATAAATTAATTTTTTTTTCGTGGAACGTTACATACGCCCTTATGCTTTTTCTCAATATCACAAATAACTTTACATAATATGCAGTAAAACATGACGACTGTATTGTGTTTTCTAAACAAAAGATACAAACAAATTACTAAAATTGTGGAAAAATATTCTATGGAATTTGATCAAAATTATTTTCTTCCTGATCAGGTTCAGTAAGTCGATCGATTACATTCCGACTACATGGAAGAGGTTGATAAAAATTATGATACGTGGTTGGCATGGCATCTATTCTACAAAGGTTCACAAGACTTTTCTCCTTTTTTTCTGATATCGGTAGAGTTCCTGTGTATTTTCTCTTTATTTCTAAGTTTACATTAAGGTTTTCTTTTTGATTTTCCGCATTTGGCGCTGTATTACATTCATTCAAGTGTGTTTTCGAAGGATTTCTTTTGGATACTCAGAGAGGTGTTGTATGTTTTGTCCTCAAGTTGGGTTTCACACAAACTATTGGATCGTCTAGTGTCATTTCAATAAAATTCTCTTGATCATGATCTTCTTTCACTAAAATAGTCATGGGAGACGTTTTCCTGATTTGAAGCATCTTAATTTTCATCCAGTTAATGGTATTTCCATTTTTGTCATGAGACATTTTTTTACTAGATAAAGACATTTATCTAATTTTGACATATAAAGTGACATTTTTCAAAACTGACTTCCGTTAGCAAACGTCACATTTTTCGTAACCAGTTACCCAATGAAAAATATTATGTAACTGGTGATGAAAAATTAATTTTATCACCACTTAATAAAAACAAGAGAGAAAAGAAGAAAGTTTAATGTCATATTATAGAAAAATAACAACAACTAGAACTCAAGAGAACTACTAACAATAAGAACAATTTACTTAATATTTTATGCACTATTAGCTATTTTCGATTTTAATTAAATATTAATGGTAAAATAATAAAGAAAAGTCTGAAATTAATGTATAAAATAAAAGTCTTGTCTTGTGTAATATTGGTTGCATAACTTGTAGAAATCAAAAAGTGCTATTTTCAAATCGGAAAAATTAATTAAAAATTGTTAAAAAACACATAAAATAACTTTCTTTTTGTCAAAATAAGATAAAATCTTGTATGGAACGTATGAAATGCTTTATTGATAGGTAAATTAAATTTTCTTTTTGTCAAAATTAGATAAAATCTAATTGAATGCTTTTTTGTGTAACTCTTGGCATTTAACGGGAAATGAAGCATTTCATAACTGGTTACATAAATAGCTATTTTAGTGCTTTTAGATCCAAAATATCACTAAAAGAAAGTACTTGAACATGATAAGGTTTTTAAACGGTCCTAATGATAGTAGGCCATTCATGCACATGCCACCTTTTATCAATTTAGTAAAGAAATTTATTAATTTAAAGCAAATGACCAAAAAGACATAATATGGATTTACTTCGCACAATTAGCGACCTTTTTCTTATTTCTGGCTGCTTGCAAATGTACATACGGCTTTATTTTTTTTCAATTTTAAAGGTGTTTAGAATCTTTTCCACATACCAACTTTATCCTGATAACAGTATTCGTTGTTACATTTTCTTAAAAATTGTTACATACGACCTTTTCCTTCTAACGGGACGATTGATGCTATTTTTTTTGGTTTCGAAGTTGAGTCAATTTACATCAATATAAAGGTAACTTATTTTACATCCAAAAACATCTCAAATTGCGGAAAACAAGAGCACGGGGACTGGATTTATTTATTGAACCTTTTCAATTCTCCCAACGCCTCCAAGATTTACTTTTAAAAACCATCACGATTCTTTTTGTGTAATTCCCTTTTGGAGTCGATAAAATGAAAATAAACGATCCAAAAGTATTTATTTCTTTTAGGGTAGAATTAGGTTAGGGTTTCTTCCCAATGTCAATACGTGAACAGGGTTGCAAACGAATCACACACTACTTAACCGATCAATTAGGAAAATTAGAGTGGTTAAACGAAGTTGCAGTAATCACATTTGGCTTGAAGGGTTTCAGAAAGAAGTTGGGAAAAAAAAACAGCAATTTGCACGTGGGATGTACATTCGTTTTCGGAATCGAAACGACCACCATTAGAGGCAATCACTTTTTCCATTCATACTTATTTGAAATTAAAGCTATTCTCATTAAAACGTACAGTAAAAGCGCGGAGTCTTCACGGTCAGGTGTGACTTGAGCGTCATCAACAAATGAGAAAAATCATTATGGCAGTGGGAAAAAACGTTGTGACTAATATACCGAAGGTCCGTCTTTTTGTTAATTGGAAATTAAAAGATAATTTTATCAAGACCTTTGTTATGGAAGTTTTACAGAAAAATAGTCAGAGACAACCAAGAGATGGCCAAGTACATGAGAATTATTGTTTGATTGGCAAATAAAATAGTCCTGCTAGCTCTATTCTTGTTTAGCTCATACGTTTAGGGCATGTCACATCTTTGTCTTATTTTCGCTAAGTAGGAGCATGGAATTTTTAACACAACGTCAAACCTTAGAAACCAAAGTTTGTTTGATATTCTAAGCGGTAAAAGACGTAAAAGAGACGTGCTTCATCCGTCTTTGTTGTTTTGATGTGTTTTTTGGATGTGTTTGCTTACATTTGTTTTGTTTCTGGTGATTTACAAAATTTAGTTTAATTTTAACAATTTACGCTCTTATTTATAAAATTTGTAACAGGGTGCTATTAAATCTCGAATTTATGGTATAAAAAAATTATCGTTTTTGCTTGAAATGTTCTGCTAGAGCAAATGTACTAACTGGCGCCGTGGCTGAATTGGTTAAAGCACATTTCCCATAAACAGGAGATCACGAGTTCGCAGCCTTATTATATTCCATACATATTCACAAATTTTCCTGGCTTCAACTATTGTCATATTTTCTACTAATTTCAAAAGACGAGTTTTAAGTTTAAACGTAGCAAAAACCACTGTATATTAGCAGTATGTACAAATAAATTGTGCTCGTAGCATGGTCATGAACATTTTGTGAAGGTCGTCAGCTGTTGTGATTCTTCATGAATTCAAGACCGTCACGTGACTTACTGTGATAGAGGGAATTATTGAAAAAACCACCTCCTCACTTCTTAGAAATCAGAAAACCTAGGATTTGCCACAAGATGGAAGTGATGAAAAGGTATAACTTTTCAAAGAAATTCAGTACGGAATTAAGAAACAGGAAAGAATGGGATCCAGATACCATTACCAGATTTGGAAATAACGCCATTCAATGGTACACAGATGGCTCAAAAGCAATAGAAGGAACTGGGATAGGAGTGTACGGGCCTGGAACCAAACACTCCGAAAGCTTGGGAAAAACAACAACTATATTTCAAGCGGAAATTCACGCAATAAGAAAGTGTGCCCAGTTCAATATTGACAAAGGATATAGAAGGCAAAGGATTATCATAATGTCTGATAGTCAAGTAGCCATTAGAGCGCTGAGTTCTTGTGTAATCAGTTCCAAAATGGTGTGGGAATGCCTAGACAAACTTAATGAACTAGGCGAGAACAATATAGTCACCTTACTGTGGATTCCAGGACACACTGCAATAGAAGGAAACGAAATAGCAGATGAACTAGCGAAGATAGGGACTGAAATACCCTTTTGGGGGCCGGAACCCTTTTGTGGAATCAGCTCCAATGCAATATTGGAAGAAATAGGTAAAGCCGAAGAAAAGGGAAGATCTGACCATTGGAAAGATCTAGTAGGGCTTAGGCAATCTAAGATTCTTCTGGGTGACTACAACCTGTTGAGATCAAATGAATGTATAAGTCAAAGTAAAACTGCACTTAGAGTTTTAACAGGAATTCTAACGGGACATTGTCGCCTGAATGGGCATCTTAAAAAGCTCAGAATAGTGGAGGAAGAAGATTGTAGATTTTGTGGAATGGAAGAAGAAACCTCCATCCACATACTTGCGAACTGCACAGCAATTCAGAATCCTAGGGCACAGTACCTGGGAGACTACTGGATAGAAGAGGGACAGTTACTTAAGTTGAAGCCTGCAGATATCCTAAAATTCCTCCGGGAAATAGGACTAAAGGAGCTACTAGTCTCCGAGACTCTCCTGAGAAACTAAGTAGAAGTAAGGGGGCACAATAGATCTTTTAGGTCTCAGTGAATGTTACCCCAAAATACATACATACATACAAGGGGACACAATAGATCTTTTAGAACTTAGTGAATATGTCACCCCATCATACATACATAACGTGACATTGAGACATCATCTTAGCATTAGACAAACATCGATAAAATATATTATAATACATGACCATGTTGCTATTAAAATATGTAAAATATATCGTCTTTTTATCATATTTTCAAAAATACCGTTTTCCTTGTATACTATGTAAGAAGCAATAACTCTTGAAGTCTCCCCGTACGGGCAATGTTCATGGTTCATAAAAGATTTCGTGGGGCGGTAGGTATCTGAAAGAAATCGTTATTTTTTTTTCGTTTTCTTGGAATTTGAAACGGGACACCATCACAAATTCCTTGAAATATTAAACGAAACATCTGTTTTTATTCAGTCACTTCTGGCGCTACTGAAAAAAATAAATGTGCCGACACTACGCATACATCACCTCCCAAGTAACGTATGTAGAACTTTTGAAAAAAGTCTGTGTATTCCTAGTCATAAATTTTATAGGCAGTGTTGCCGGGCTTGAATTAGAAATTAATGACAAATAAGGAAGTTTATTTACCATTCATTCGATTGGGTTGTGCTCAACAGCCCAAGCAGTTGTACTGAATCTTTGTACCATTTCCCATGTTATCTACTTCCATTACAGAAGCTTTATGTCTTCTATGTAGGCCACTGGTTTTACTGGAGGGATTTCCAGTAGCTGTAATGATTGTATTATATCCTCTCCAAAGTGCTTCCGCCTGAGTTCGTGTAAGTTCTCGCAGAAGCAGAGTATGTAAGTTTTCATCATAAAGTTCACATTTTCTGTACATAAGTTCACATTTTCTGCAGAGGCTTCCTCAGGGTACAGAGTCCAGTCACCAGGTCGGTAGCTGTATTCAAATGTCTCTTACTCAATTTTGATAGCCTGATTGAGAGTTCCTTGTCTACTTTGTTCAGTAAACTCTTTGTATGGAGGTTCCCTTGTGCCTACCTCTTTGAGTTAGTGTGACCTCCATTTGAGTTGGTGTTCCCATCTTATGCAATTTTTGTAGTTCCCCAAAACGTTTCCGGTCCTATGAAGTCTCCTTTAGAATCTACTTTAGCTAACTGGTCAGCCATTTCATTACCTGCAATCCCCTCATATACCGGCACCCATATTAGAGACACTCTGTTGTCTCTTGCCAGCCTGTTAAGGGATTCTTTACAGTTTTTTACGTCTGGAGCTATTTACTATATTCTTGGGTATGTAAGTAGTGATTTAATGCTTACTGTTATCTATAAAAACCTAGAGGTTCAATTCCACTTATCTATAATTTCTATTTATACAAGAGTGGAGATGACAGCAAATTTAGCGATAAAAATGAACTCCTCTATTAATGGATTCGATGTAAACAAGAGTTTATTATGAATCAAGCACATAATAATTTTTAGAACTATATTAAATGTCCATGCTACGTGGTTTGTGAATATTTTGCATACGACCGGAAACAAGAGTTGAAATATCACCCTCAAAGCTAGAATGAGTTTTTTCTTGGACTCATATTTTCAGCATTAGCTATTTCTCACAATGTTACATTGAAGAACAAAAGGGTTCCGGCTTTGAAAAGAGTGTTTCAGCAAATTGCACCTTTTAGCATGCATATAACCTGTTAATCAACATTATTGGTTGTTCTGGAGTCCGTTTCATTTGAGAACGGACCACTGACAGATGTAATGTGTGCAAACAATATGGCCGCACCAATAATAAAGGTGAAAATGGACGACGGCGCCCTTGTTGCTCGGCAACTATCGAAAACTCGTCTCTGCGCATGTAAACAAGCTTTCCGTTCTTAAATGAAACGGACTCTACTATTTTAATTATTTTTGTAATCGTCTGAAGATTTTAGGAGACATATGGCAACAATTCAGTTTATTTGTGACCCTGGATGTTCAGAAGACGATCTACAAGTTACAGCACTAGTGACAGATTAATTAAACGGTTTCTGTAGTATAAACAGTAGAACAGATCGTATACCAACATTTTTTGCTCAATTATTTGATTTTTGTTATATCATTTTTCTATACTGTTTATTTGAGTTAAGTATTTAAAGCTATAGTTTTTTTCACCTTAACTACCGAAGGCCAAGGATTTAAACAAAGATTGTGAGACAAAATTTACTTACGGCGTTGCGCGTTGATAAAAAATAGAAAAATGAGTATGGGTTCTTGCCAAACTGACTTAAAATTTGGAAATAACAAAGCCAGTTATCAGGGCTTTGTTATCTGATGGAAGTTAGTTAAGAAAATTTATATTAATGGATAAAAAAATTAAGAGCGCCACTTAATTTCTTGAAACAAAATTAGAAAAAAATTCAAATTCAGAAATCAGCTAACTGTTGTTTTCTAAATTTACCAAGATACACTGAAGTTACGGTAGTTGAATTTTCTGTGAGATAAAAAAACTTCCCAGATAAAAAGAATAAATATGTATATATTTATAATGAAAAAAAGAGTTGAAATTTACAAGTATCAGTAAATGGTAAACAAGAGAATATATTTATATGAAATTATAAAATTTTACAAATAGGTGAAGCCTTACAAATTTTACAAGTAATAGTTGTGATTAAAATTAATTTGCAGCGTTTCACAATTTGTGGGCGAAATAAAGGAATCGGTAAGAAAATCAGAACCGGTTTCAGACAGATTTTTCATTATTGCAGGATCCTGACGCACTAGCGATTTTTGTACTCTATTTTTCCGATGAATATCAGTTTTTCTTTTGTCAAATATGTATTCTTTGAGCAGCTCCATGCTTTGACCCATTATTTTCTTATTTCAGCTGCTGGTACATATTTTTTATCATTTTTTGCGTAGATAGCGACTAGAACATACCAAATTTCTTTCTGTCTTTTGTCCCAAATTCCTACTCTCCACTTTCAGAAATATCAAAACCTTTAAAACTTTTAATAATAAAATATTCATATTCTATACATACAACAATTAAACAACTTTTATATTCACTGCGACATGGAATCAACCAGAATAAATATTATAATGTTATTTTATTGTGAACCAGTGCAAAGTTAGTTTACTCACAACTATACTTTCGAACTTGAGTCCAGCAAACAGTTCATTGCGGAAGGCTGTCTTGTCCGGAACGGCACTTTAACATCCTAGTATTGTCAGAAACGGTATATCAAGATACCAGTCCTTTCAGGAACGATCTATCAAAAATGGCATAACCAAAGAGCTTGGTTATCTGTTGGATAATCTATCCAGACCTGGTCTGGCACAGGAACGGTATTTGAAGATACTTGTCTTTCTCAGGTACTGACTTTACTTAGGAACTCTATCAGCATAGGAATTGTGTGACCCAGGATTTGTATTTGCCCAGTTATTCTATTAGCTCATGAATAGTGACTCAGGAATTGTGCTGAAATATTTATTTGTTTTCAGAAAACTACAAAATTAGACATATTTGGATATTTTTCCAGATAAATATATACAATTTTATAATAATTATACAATTTTTCTAGTTACAGCTTAACGATTCGTTCTGGACAAACATCTATTTTAGATACAGAAAAGTATAACCACAAAAAAATATAAAGGGAAAATGTGAATTAAAAGAATTTAAATGAAAAATATAAAGCTATATGACATCCTAAAAATTAGTAGCCATTTTCTATAAATAGACTTTATATTAAAATCTTCGAACATCTACATCGAACAAGGTAGACAAGGAACTCTCAACCAGGCTATTGAAACTGAGTAAGAGACCGACCTGGTGACTGGACACTTCATCCTGAGGAAACATCTGCACAAAATGGGCAAAGTTAGTGAACCTATGTGCAGGAAATGTGAACTCTATGATGAAACACCTACTCACATACACTGCTTCTGTGAGAACTTACAAGGACTCAGATGGAAGCACTTTGGAGAGGAAATAATACAATCATCACAACTACTGAAAATCCCTCCAGTCAAACTAGTGGCCTACATAAAAGACACAAAGCTTCTGGAATGAAAGTGAATAATATGGGAAATGGTACAAAGATTCAGTACAAGTTCCTGGGCTGTTGAGCACAACCCAATCGAATGAATGAATAAATGAACGCTACATCCTTCAAATTATAAACTTTTAACATACCAATAATCCTAGTAGATTTAGAAAAATCCCAACCACATATTTTTAAGAAAAATTTATTAAACGATGAGCAATTCCCTACTACCTACAGTTACTACTCTCCGTTCGTGTATGGAGGGATTTGAGTATTTTAAAGTTAATAACCAGAAACTATAAGTATTGATTTTTCGACCGAATACTCATTGTATATTCCACCAAAAATCAATTATAGAAATTATTTTCATAGGGGAAATGTTTACTGCGGAGATAACGTTTGAATTGATAGCAACGTACCCAAATTGAAATATAATCATAATACAAATTGAAATTTCTAGATATATTTTTTAAAACAACATAACGAATCAATATCCTAATCTTGACTTTGTGCCAGTAGCATACGAAATTAATTCTTGTCAGTTAAGGGTGACTGAGCGTATGAAAGGAATCTTTTAATTACCAAGCATGCGATGTACGCGTCTCAATCAAGCTACCTAATTGGTATAATAACCCACTTACGTCACTTCGGTTATGAAATTATATCCCCAATTCCTTTTCCAACGTAATGTGGGATATCTCAAAGTTAGGATTCATTTCACCTTGAACCTATAAAGAGGGAAGAATCAGGGCTTAGTTTCTTTTCATTCTTAAATCATATATTTTATATATAAAGGAATTCATGATTGCGGAAGTTTAAAGTGTTCAGCAGATTTTTTTCACGTTCTGAAACTACTACTTGAAAGGTTTATTCCAACACATCAAGAAACCGTTCTGGGAACGGTGACGCGCATGTAAAATAGCAAAAATGCGTTCCAATCACGAGAGAACGATAATTATTTTGTTCCAACCCGATTTGGTATCGTTATGGAAGCGGTTCAAGAACGATGGTTTCGATACTTCACTGAAAGCTGGTTTTTGTATTTGTTGAATTGAATTTTGTGGGAGCGAACTTATTTATATTTGTTTGTGCTATCTGTTATAAATAAACAGTTCTTTACTTAACAGCATGCACCATATAAACATAAAAGTATGATTATGATACGTTCCAGATTTATGATTCGAGTCAGTAACCAAACCGTTCCAACCATTATTTATTCAGAATCGTTATTGGAACGGTAAACACTTGGCGACTGCGTTACAAATCCCTAAGAACAAACCTGAAGTCAGTAAAATACTGGAACATAATAATAATGATTTTTGGAATTTTAAACTACGTATTTTTGGTAATAACTTTTTTGATACACTACATATTATAATAAGAAATCTGTGAATCAGTTTTTGTTGAAAACCTAGTGGTTCTGAGTGTAAATGTTTTGCGTTCTCTGTAGGTACATCATACATGCCTTTTTCATAATCCTAAAATGGGTATTTTTTTACTTATGTCACTTTTCGTGCGGAGATACGAAATAGTGAAAGTGGAAACAATAGACATCATCTTATTTATCTACTAATACTCGATTCCAATATTTCCGTTTCGACTTAATAGCAACATGGTTGATTCAAGAGAATAAAAACCCACAGCTCACAGGTAGTCGTTACTGCGATAACAATAGTACAGTATTGTATCTTACTAGCTTTCTCGAAAAGATAATGCCTAATTATTTTTTTATGGGGCTTAAACGCTTTATGCGCACCAGATATAGGTTCTCCCCTTCTCCGGTAGTATGAGTCTCCTGATACTCACTAAAACAACCCCTTACGGGAAACCACATGGCCCAGAACCGTCATCAGGCCACAGAATTTTTGTTTGTAGTATTACTCACATTCCTTTCTTCTTTCGCCTTTTTCTCCATTACTTCCCTGATACAAATTTCCCCCCCTTCCCAGTTCTATTTGAAAACATCATCCAGATTATGAATCCCCTAGCAGATACTGATGCCGCCATTCTTATTTCTAAAGCTTTCCTTTGAGTGTTCCATCTACTACACACTGCTACCGTGTTCGGTATCATCCCTCTGAGGTGTGGTACAGTAGAGATAGTTCTCTGAGCCTGTGTAGAAAGGATCTAAAACGTCCATGTCCTATCAGCACCTGTGACACATAGTAACAAGTTCTTAATTGCTTGCAGCTTATCCACTCTTCTATATTTGGGATCAGGGCCTTCTTCCACCGTACCACTGTTGCTTCCCCATTCCATCTTAACTCCCATTTAGCTATGGTTTCCCTCCTTAAACGTCCTCTTATCTCTGTGATTACCGTCTCAAAAAGGGCTAGCCGGCTTCTTCCTTCTATCAGGAGATCTATCGGAGGGATACCTACTATCTCAGCTACCGCTTCCGCCGACACCGTTGTATAGGCACTGGCCACCCTAATCAACAGCCTCCTCTGCGTGGGTAACAACATGCCACTGTATTTCTTCAAGGAAATCGCTCTTCCCCAAACCTTAGCCGCATATAAGAAAACAGAGACTACCACCCCGTACAACATCCTCCTGCCATAGTACCCAGGTCCTCTTAGGATGGGCAGGATCCTGGTAAGCGCAGCTACCTTCAGGCACGCTTTCTCGCTTGTTCTCCTCACATGTTCGCTAAAAATTAGCTTACTACCGATCTGTTACTGTTTACTGTATAATGCGGGATTTATAAACTTTTATTATTGAGTCCTTAAGAAAAGATCCCGAGTCAACGAAATATTCTGAAATGTACTTTACCTGTTTACAGAATGAAATAAACGGATAGTCATTCTTTTACAATCATAAAATGATGAAGATTCTGCCTTAATTGTTTTTGTACATTTTTAATCAGAATTATGACTTTGGGTACAACAAAGTTTCCTCCAAAAACTACAAAAACAATTTTCCATTTCCAAAATAAAATTTACCAGCAAGATTATTACACAAATTTTCGCTTAGCCATCTTGTATAAATCAGTTTAACTCTACGAAAGGAAACATATTCTAATGCAGCAAAATGTAAACACACACACATATTCTGAAAACATATGTTTTAAAGAGAAACATGTGGTTTTTAAATTTATACATATAAACAAACACTGTTTTTAAAAATATGCTTAAACTAATAGTCCAACAACCCGTGACAAGAAATAGTCTTGAAATAGAATAGATTTTTTCTTACCAGGCACATTTTGGTATCGTTGTAGGGTAGATTGATTGTACTATGCACATGACACCAGTCAACTAAAACAAATTTTAGTATAATAAACACAAGCTCTAAATCTTTTTGTGGTTGTATCTTTTTCACAAAACTGTAACTCAGCGTTCTTTTACTTTCCAAGGTATAAGAATTTTTAACATTCTTTCAAAATATCTAAAAGAAATGAAAAAATATCATATTTTCAAAAAATGAGTGAAACGTTTTATACATTCCAGTCAGGATAAATCTACTTCATAATATAATGTTTAACATAATATTATACAAACTTATGGTGTTATATTGCAAATATTATACCATACTTTTGTGCTTACAGCATATACATGGAGAGGCTCCTAGAAGCATATAAGCCCCATATATTTTCTTATAACACATTTATGTAAGTATGTATGTATGATGAGGTGACATTCATTCATTCGGTTAGGTTGTGCTCATCAGCCCAGGCATTTGAACTGAATCTTTGTACCATTTCCCATGTTATCTACTTCCATTCCAGAAGCTTAGTGTCTTCTATGTAGGCCACTAGTTTGACTGGAGGGATTTCCAGTAGTTGTAATAGTTGTATAGTTTCCCCTCCAAAGTGCTTCCGTCTGAGTTCTCGCAGAAGCAAAAAAAGTTCACTAACTTTGCCCATTTTGTGCATATGTTTCCTCAGGGTGCAGTGTCCAGTCACCAGGTCGGTAAATGTCTTCAAATGTCTCTTACCCAGTTTCAATAGCCTGGTTGAGAGTTCCTTGTCTACCTTGATCAGTAAACTCTTTGTACGGAGGTGCCCTTGTGTCGATCTCTATTTGAGTTGGTGTTCCCTATCTAGGAAGTTCCCGATTTCCCCTCTTATGCAATATTTTGTGATTCCACAAAACGGTTCCGGACCTATGAAGTCTCGTTTAGAGCCTTTTTTAGCTAACTGGTCTGCCATTTCATTACCTGCAATTCCCTCATGTGCCGGCACCCATATTAGAGACACTATGTTTCTCTTGCCAGCCTGTTGAGGGATTCTTCACAGTTTTTCACCAGTCTAGACCTAGTTGTTGGGTTGCTGATAGCTTTAAGCAGAGCCTGGCTGCCAGTGAGTATTTTTATCTTTTGTCCGGTGTATCCTCTTCTGATGTTTTCATCAATACAGGCTATAACGGCAAACGTGTCTGCTTGAAACACAGTCGTGGGGTGACATTCACCGAGACCTAAAGGATTTATTGTGCCCTCTTACTTCTACTTAGTTCTTGGGGAACGTCTCAGAATTTAGTAGCTCCTTTAGTCCTATTTCCCTGAGGAATTTTATGATATCTGCAGGCTTCAACTTAGGTAAATGTCCCTCTTCTATACAATAATCTCCTAGGTGCTGTGCCATAGGATTCTGAATTGCTGTGCAATTCGCAAGTATGTGGATGGAAGTTTCCTCTTTCATGCCACAGAATCTACATTCTTCTTCCTCCACTATTTTGAGCTTTTTCAGGTTGTTGTTCAGGCGGCAATGTCCCGTTTGGATTCCTGTCAAAACTCTTAGTGCAGTTTTACTTTGACTTATGCATTCATTTGATCTCCACGGGTTGTAGCCATCAATCAGAATCTTTGATTGTCTAATCCCTACTAGATCTTTCCAATGGTCAGATCTTCTCTTTTCTTCGGCTTTGCCTATTTATTCCAATATTACATTGGGGCTGATACCGCAAAAGGGTTCCGGCCCCCAAAAGGATCTTTTATAACCAGTGGCGGATTAAGGCTTATTACCGCTCTAGACCCGGGTGATTTTACTAAATTTAACGAATGGGCATTGAATTATGAATAATTTATTCTATAGAATTTTTTTTTTAAAAACTAATCTGAACTCATTTTTAAAACGCCTCCCCTCAAATTATGCCGCCCTTGGCTCGGTCCTCACGGGCCTATGCCTAAATCCATCCCTCTTTATAACACATACATACATTATTGGAACATTTTTCTGCTCCATTCTCACCTGAAAGAGGACTACTGCATATTGTATTTGCCTGAAAATGTATATGGTACTCACCAAAAAAACAGGAATGATTGCGCCACGTGCTTAAACGTAGGATTCCTATCCTAGTGTGGTTTCTCCCATGCAACCACAGGCGTGCCTACAGGGGGCAGGGTGGTCCATGGCCCACCCCAATTCCTCAAAATATCAATCTATTAAAAACATTTTATAGTTTTTTTATTTTATTTTTTAATTGCTTGCCGAACTGAGGGTAATAAAATTTGATAATTCTATTCCTGAAGGTGTTAATCTTAATTATTGGATGGCTTGGATCCTTTCTTTAGACAACTACAAAATATACACTAGCTTTTTCACGCTTTTATAAATGTTAGCTGTCATACCAGTTACTAGTTGCTCTTATGAACGTTCGTTCTCGAAAATGGTTCAAGTTCAAATCAAAACTGAGGAGTACCATGTCACAACAGAGACTCGATTCACTTCTCTTTTTATTCATTGAACAAGAGAAAACGGCGAATGTGAATTATGACAATGTAATAGACGAGTTTAAAGTGTTATTCGAAGCAACACGTCGAATGCGTTTGTAGATTACTTGATAGGATATTAGCATTATCTATCTTTTTCTTCTGGTATTGTAACGAATGTTACGTTTTGTTTTTCTAGTTTATTTTTTGGTTTGATATATTTTGTTCTATTACTTATAATTGCGTAATTACTGAATCTTTTAATTAGAAATGGGGCAATTACGTTTTTTTATTTCGCCGATGAGCCTGCAATCGACTTTTGCGTTATAGAAAAGGCATCGTTATTGCTTAATTATCATTTTTAATAGGCATACTCAAATGAATCAATGGCCCCTCCTAATAAAAAAGTCTGCTCACGCCTATGCATAAGACACTAAAAATTCTATTTTATTAAATAAAAAATAAATAAATTAATTAATAAAAATAAATTAATAAAACTTTTATGTCACAGTTTTGGTTCATCAAGAAAAAAATCTTGATTTATTGAAAAATGAAAATTGAAAAAACTTTCCCTATAATACCTCTACATTTGCAACACTCGGTGAAAATGTCGTAATCGTTGGTATATGTATACAAATAAAGAGTTGAAACTGTTATTCTAAATCAACTATCTCCAATGTTTGATTTGATTTATTAACTTCGCACCAGTTACTAAATCTCAACTGTTACTACTATCTTTAGACATTTAGGAATTTTATGATGGAATTCTACGCGAAAATATTTCGACCCTGAATCGTAAGCCTTTTTTGATTGCAGGAAAATAACTGCCCAAAAACCAATCAACTATCGATTTACGAGCAGAGGATACAAAGGAGGAAAATGCCTTTGCTGACTGATTGGGATAATCTTTATCTCTTTCATTGAGCGATCCTTATTTTAGTTGGGCTTTGAAATATTTGAAATCAACTGTAGTTGAAGAATATTCAGTAGAGATTATCACAATTAACTTTTTAGTATACAGGGTGTGGCAACGAAAACGATAGATTATTTTGTAAAACCTTTTTCCCAACTTCTTGTTTGTCCAAAAAATCGAATTATGGTGAAAAGTTCCTTGGCATAAGATTTATGCCCGTATTTATAGTCAAGACTTGGGCCTGAGCTCGAGCTTAAGAACGCCTTAAGACGAGAACGTATTTTATAGTCGAATCTCGAGACCCACAGCTTGAGAAAAGCTGCAACTGCGCATGCACGAGTGGAGTCTTAATCAAGACTAAAACTATCCGAAAAGACGGCTAACATTCTATCGCCTCACATATGTTTCCATCAATGACTTTCAAGGAGTGAGGAGAAACTGTCGGACTAGTCGGACAGTGCCACTGGCCAATAGAACTATTTACTTACAGGTGAATAGAGAGGTTAGGAAAATTCAGATTTTTTTTTTGCAAATTTGGCACTGACGAACCATGATTTTCACACAAAAATATTGTTTTTAATCATATCTGTACGCACACACACACACAAATACACACTCTAAGAGACCAAATTAACGATTCCTCTAGTTTTTTAAAAACCATAAACATGTTCAATTTATAATTTTACTGTTACCCTTACCTTTGAAAATTCTAAACTGCCAGTAACCCTAGTGGTTGACGCAGTATATGTTAAATAATAAATAAATAAAATAAATATCAGTAAAAAAGACGAAAACAAGAGCTTCAATAAAC
This sequence comes from Lochmaea capreae, assembly GCA_949126875.1. NCBI lineage: Eukaryota > Metazoa > Arthropoda > Insecta > Coleoptera > Chrysomelidae > Lochmaea > Lochmaea capreae. Next base: position 7,650,654 of record OX421397.1, read on the forward strand.
TAAGAACGTTAAAACTTCGTAGTAAAATCAGGTAAAATTGATAGTAAAATGATTTCCGCCCTTTTCTCGGTGTTGCCATATTTCAGACAGAAAAAAGTAATTAACACGTGTTTTTTTCGTTTAAACCTCAAAAGTATCAAACAAAAACATATTTTTATTACATAAACTACTTAGGATTATTTTAAATTCGCTTTTATGTAATTTCTTAAAAGTACATTTTTATTTTGTACGTTTCTATCGTGTCCTATAATTCAGTTGTCGCAATTCAAAGGAAAAGTAAGACATCTGGCAAAGGGTCGGCAAGTTACCTTAAAATGTGATGTAATGTTGGGTTCACTTTTAAATGTAAACAAATGTATCTTTATAATGTATTAATCTGAGGATTCTGACATTTCAGACATTTGTCTTTGTGGTTAGATTGAGTTTGTGATAGACTAAATATTTTAATAGTGATTAGTGAAAATAAATTATAGAGAACACGAGGATTTTTCGGAATTTCTTGGATATATGTAGGAAAATATGCCAAATGATAGGATTCCAAAAAGATACATACGGGATGCAGAAAATCTTACAGAATTTTATAACGCGGAAGAACACTGTTAAAACAGTTTCCGGATCTCTAACAAGTAATATGTCCGGATCATGCGCAGTGTTTTTTTAACATCAAATAATAATTGCCATATTTGTATTGTGATTCATTGTTGGAGTTTATTTTCTCGGCTTTCGTTATTTTAGAGAAGTTTATATTTAACAATGAGTGATTTTGAGACATCTGAACTCGTAAACAAAATTTGTAGTTAATTGGGGTTATGTTCCCTTTCTTCTTACAGATCACCTACCTGCTAGGCTAGCCTATATATTTTCAATTGTCAACTGTTCATACAAACTGTTCCGGATCGATCAGAAACAGACATGCGTGTTAACCTTAGTTTGAAAACTGTCTATTATTTGAGATTTAATGTGAGAACAAACCTGTAATAACATTATGCAGTCGATATCCATGACTCGATTAAATGTATACCGTCGTACTACTAGAGGACAATATTAGAGATTCGATTCGAATGCATACATAACTGAATAAGTACATTTCAATTATTTGATGTAATAGAGTGCACTCATAATGTGATTGTGACAAAGGTCCTATTGAACAATATTATTGTTGGAAAATATATATAATCTTATGTTTACTATACACTGATTAGTACACAATGATTAGTATGTAAACTTAAACGCAGCGTTTAACAAGAACGCGTGCGCAGTAAGTACTTCCCGGACGAATTTAGATACATTTAACGTGAACTTGCGTGATTCTACGCATACAGTAAACGTAGGTTTTATTAAGCAGTGTTAGGCACTCGAGAAAATGAACGATTCACTTGTTTATTTCTATTATTAGTAGATTGTACTGTTTGTCGTCCAAGTTCTAATCTTCATGAAGAATATGTAAAACCAAGGCATCATCCACATCCTCATTATCATCTTCTTCATCTATCAACACTCCAAAATCAAAAATTGCTTACTTAAGGCCGATTCTTACCTAAGCGGCACCGAGCGAAGCGGCGCGGTGCTTCAAAATGACGCTTACAATTGTTTGCGTGTAGATTAAATGCTACAGTTCTGACCTAAAGCAGAGCGGCGCGAAGCGAGGCATCGCGGCTCGGCACTTCAACATTTCAACGCGACCTGGAGCGTTGGCTCGCTGCACGAATGCTTAAGGTTCGTCGCGAACGGAAGCGGCGCAAAGAAAATTTTAGATTTTTCAACCGAGTAATTTACATTAAGTTATATGGCATCCCGCGCACTATGGCGCTGCGAAGCGAAGAGACGCGTCGGTGGACGCGCGAATTCTCTTCGGACCAATTAGGCGGCGAGTAAATTCAAATATTTGTTCATTCTTATGTCGCATATTTCAGTTCATTAGAAGTGGTACTAAAGTTCCTTTGTTATTCCTTTGCAGTATCTAGTCGTGATACAGAGACGTTAATTAGAAGGTAATTTAATTATTACTAGATAGACACAGACATTTAGACATTTTCTTTTTATCTTGTCTAAGATCGTTGAATAAATTATTTATATTATGATCCCAGCATTTTTTGTTGGTTTTTTTCTTCTTCCATAGTGGCAATTAAACTCAATACAAAGAGATCTTCTTTTGGCGAACTGCTCATCTTACCTCACTAGACGACGTACTTCGCTCAAATGCGCGGACACCATTAAAATGACGCTTCGTTCGCAACGATTCGCTAAATGCGCGTGAACCTTCAAGGCCGATTCTCACCTATAAGCGACAGCGCGTAAAGCGGCGCGTCGTTTGTTTGCATGTAAATTGAATGCTACAGTTCTGGCGCTTCAGCATTTCAACGCGACCTGGAGCGTTGGCTCGCAGCACGAATGCTTAAAAACGCGCGTGACTACCAGTCTACGGCCAAGTTGGGATCACCAAAGCGTCAAAAGCTAGCTGTGACCTGAAGACTGAAGAAGTTTCAGTACAAAATTAAATATGGACGGGAAAACAGTTGATAGAATGATAGTACTTGATAGCGAATACGAAGAGCTGTACGACATGGCGAATAGAAATTAGGTACAGTAATTAAAATAGAGGGGAGAATATATGGTCTGAAATTGGGAAAAAAGTTAAGGAAAGTAATAAGTTCCTATTGAATTTGCCACAAGAGAGCCAACTATACAGAATCTAAAATATGATAGAGATAATTAAGTATGTATTTTTAAATTGAAATTATTTGAAGATTCCTGTAACAAAATAAGATTCATGTTGAGAATACAGTCAAATATCTTGTAAATATACCAACCCCGTTTGACTTTGGGGTCTAATTCAATATCCGGCGGTGCATATTGCATGGGAAGTAGTTGTTGCTCCTTAGTTGAACGGTCACTGTTTTTGAAAAATATTATTGTTCAAAAATGCATGAAGTGTGAATATAAATAATTATTCTTCGACATCTGTTGATAAATCACTTTATTAAATACGACAATATTACAGGAAACTGTAATAAGCTTTATTGTTTCAAGCCCATGTGACTTGTAAAAAATGTTTCGGATTTTGGTTTGCGATTGGAAGTGAAGATGTCGCTACTGTTACAATCTTCACATTTCCGTTACTGGAAGGCATGTATTGATTGTGATTGAAGTGTATTCTTCAGTCCGGGATTAGAGATTCTCGGACGGATAGCAGATACCTTGTACTGATGAGGCGCAAATACGCCGAAAACGGTCTACAAGTTGTGTTGCCCCTTCTTGTAAATATACCAACCCCGTTGGACTTTGAGGTGTAATTCAATATCTGGCGGTGCATATTGCACAGGAAGAAGCTGTTGCTCCTTAGTTGAACGGTCACTGTTTTTGAAAAATATTATTTTTCAAAAATGCATGTAGTGTGAATATAAATAATTTTTTTATTAATATTCATAGTTAAATTTTTAGCAAGTTTGACTTTGTTTACATATCTCTGGAGAGATATGGTATCGATATTTGGTTATCGATTCATAATATCGATTGTTACTACAAAAATATAACTACAGCGACATGAACCAGGGGTCATGTTTGCTTCTGCCGACTGTATGTCGACAAATTGTCGAAAATATGCCTGGTAAATTAAATATTGAGAACTGTTTTGTGAAACAGCTATGTGTTGCTTTTTGTATAGTATTGTATTGTTATACACTAACACTCAAACACAACTGTTTTGTTTCTGCTGCTGCCAAAAGCTCCTTAGGTGGGAATAACCTGTATGAAATGACGGTACACCTCGCGCCGCGCCGTCTTGCTAGGTGCCGCTTAGGTGAGAATCGGCCTTTATTCTACTTAAAATACAGAAAACAATTCGACAAAGTAAAGAAAAACCAAATGGGAATAACACAATAAAATTGGGATAGGGAAACTTTAAATGGATTAAAATATAAACGAACGACAAACCCATCGTAACTTATTTAGAATGAAATGAAATACGTAAACGTGTTGGTTATACGTGGTGTCAATACGTTTACGTGTGTGTGCTACCTTATGTTAGGTTTAGTTTGTCGTGGTAGTTTCATTAAATAAAAAACTGTCATGGAGTTATGTTTAAAAGTGAAGTAAAGTCATACAAACTGCGTTTGCAATTATCGATTAGTGGGAGATTCTTAATTGGTTCTTGAAAGTTTTGGATTTGAGTCAAACTTTCCTCTTTTCCTCATTACAACCCCATCTTCAATACACATTAATCAATCGCAATATTTGATTTTCTAGCTCAACTCGCAAATAATTCCAAACTAACCTCACATACTTTCCAATAAGTTTAACAGGAATTGATTCAGTCTGGCGCTGAACAATGGAGAATTTCCGCACTCTTATTTTAATTAGTCTATAAACTTGCCGGATTACGTGAAAGGTGCAATATTAGATCCTTTGTTGATGTACTTTTACTATTGTATTGATGAACTTAATGAAGTAACTTCGTGAAATGAAGCCATAAAACTTTTGCTGCCGAATAAAAAGTCTTGTTTCTGTTAACACATTGTGAAAAATAATTTGAAAATACGGGATACAAAATTTCAGCGGAACAATTTTTATTTGTGATTCCTGAGTGGAAGAAGGTTCTGGTAGACTTCGCGACCCTAGGAATTTCACGTTAATTTTAAATTTGTTCGATAGCTTACCTTAAATAAAGCAGATAAGAAGAAAAATTTCGTTGTAATTACTTTAAAAATTAACAGCAAAGGTTATTACCTTAAACTAAAATGTGAGATTGTTTCACAAAAAAAAAACCGGAAGAAAATACTTAAATTTCGCCAATTTTTGAAAATATTTTCAAGCATGAGTATTTTCACTTGACAATAATAGAGTTTATTCACAATCGGTCAGTAATATAGACATTTTTTACCTTTAAAACGGTAGGAAAGTGACTCATTACTTACTTTTTAGTAATGTATGTTACAAGACCGGAAAGTAGTGTTTTTCAGGTCGAGACAAGCAGATTACAGGGCGAGCCGAAGCCGAGTCCTGGAAGCTTGGAGAGAATTCAGATTTTGAATTATCCGATAAAGAATTAAATGTATGTCGAATTGTCTGTCTTAAAAAAAATATTGTACGTCACGCACCCGAAGGACACGCCTACGGCTCGCCCTGGAATCTGCTTGTCTCGTCCTGAAAAACACTACTTTCCGGTCTTGTAACGTAAATTACTATTTCCGGCTAGAAGCATGTGTCACTTTTCCGAAGTATGACAATATTGTGTTAAGCTGGTTTTTAAAAAAAGTGAATACCTTTCTTTGCTTTTCTACGGAATTATTCCCTCAACCGCAGCTTCTTGGACTTCCGGAGGGGTACAGGTTAATTCAAAATCATACATTATGTACTTGTTTGAGCAAAAAAAATTGAAATTTCGTGACAGAAAGAATATTTTATGACATAATTGTCAAAACCAATAAATTAGTAATATTACATAACAAATTAACTTAAAATTAATGTTTTTAAAAGCTGGTAACTGAGCGATTGTGAATAAAATAGTATACATACTACCCGGGAAGGATCATTCCATCCTCGGGTCTCTAACAAAGCCTGGGCTGTAATGATCTACTTCCCTGCTAGGTATGTAATATACTATTAAAGTTACACACTAAAATATTACGTCTTGGTAGCCTAGGTTCACAAATTAGGATTGTGGTGTGCCGATACATTTAAGGAAGTCGACAAATCAATTATCGACTTTTCCGATGGAAAGTAGCAAAAAGACAGAGCTGCCCCATCTTCACTTAGATGCAATAAATATTCTGCCTGAGTTGAGGCGTTTTTTAACATACTCTTAAGCAGATATATCTAGGTATTGCTAACAGTTCCGCTTGGAATATTGTTGAGTAGACAAAACACCCGACAGGTTAAGCTCAACGTTTTCGACACGAATCCCAAATATTTCACCATTTTTATTATATACACTGCCTTTACCTGAAAACAATCAACTGTAAGTGGACATAAGAAAAAAATATGTGAAGTCGTAACAGTATTTTGTTTCCCATCCACTGACTACCGAGCTTTCGACATCGAGCTCCCATACCTATGCTATTTCAAGGTTTATAAACTTTGTTAGGAAGTTTATCGAAAAACCTTTTTTATTATAATGTATGGTTTAAGCATAAATTCAATGAGAGAAGTCCAACTCACGGTTATTGATACACACATTTCGAAAGAGAGGAACGGTGTATCAGATATTTCGAAAAATTTATTGTTTAGAACTTTTTCATGACCGCTCGAGTGTGGAATAGCTGCAGAGGCGTAACGCTATTCATTCTTCTGTAACATATAACGATTAACAAAATTTTGTTTGGCGTAACATTGAATTACCTACAAAGGAAATGGAAAACTTTTGTAATTTGTATTTCTGCTTAAATTCGCAGAATCAATTTCCACTTCTACTAGTACCAGAGGTTTGCAATAATGAAATTTTTTATATCAGTGTTCAGGGTCATTGTCTACAACTAATTGGAAGTTATCAACAGAATTCAAGTAATAAGGCTTGGGAGTGTCTCCAGTAGTGGACCAAGAGTTTATTAAGTACGATGTACCACAAGGATCAACTTTAGGACCAATATAGTGACTTAACGAGGCTTACGAGCTTTCTAGATCCCTTTGTAATGGTGGATCAGATCATATTTACTTTTTTATATTTTGTATATTGTTTGTAGCCGTTGCTTTCTGTCCTGAGTTTTCTCTTCCCAGTGTTTAATTCCCATTGTCTTAACATCACCTACTACCTCCTGCAACCAATTTATCCTGGGTCTTCCCCTTCTTCTTTTACTACAAGGCTTCCACTCTAACATTGAGTGTATTATTGATCTCGTAACTGCTCTCCATACGTGTCCCAACCATTTTAATCTTTGCTCCTTAATATGTTTTTTTATCTCTTGTTATAGTTCCATGTTTGTCCTTCTTTTATATTCTTCACCTATTTGTTTTGGTCTGATTATTGTATTATATATTCTTATCTTCGTGCGCTTGCTAATTGTTTAGTTTAATTTTTTAATAATTTTTTGTTTGCCTGAAATGCTTTGTTTGTTGCATCGATTCTTTCCCTTATCTCAGTCTCTCTGTCTCCTTCACTACTTATTGTTATTCCCAGATATTTAACTCTATCCACTTCTTCAAAATCATATTTTCCAATTTCCACGTTTTTTTGTTCACAATTCTTTTTTTTGAGTCTTAATAATTTGGTTTTATGTCCCTAGTAGAACCGAATGTTGGAAAAACATTGGCGCAACCTCGCGCCAATATTGGAATATTGGGGCTATATTGGTGCACCATATCAATATTTAGCCAATATTGGCCCAATATTGATTCTCAATATACCGCCAAGATTCGGTTGCGAATGTTGGCCAGACATTGGCGCAATATTGATTAATATTGCCAATATATGGCCAATATAGGATGTATATAGGCTCCAGCTTTTTTTGTAATATTGGCTTGGCATTGGCAATCAATATTGGCGGAATATTGGCTAAATATTGGTCAAGCGAAATATTGATGAACCAATGAACTGCCAATATTGGGCCAATATTGCGATCAGTATAAACCCAATATTGTGACACAATATTGTGTTCAGATTGGCAAGCCAACGTTTGGCCAATATAACTGGAGAATATCTTCAACAATATTGGCGGTTATATATAAAACCGTACTGTAGCCAATATTGGTTTAAAATGGAAGTTTAATACTGGCCAATATTGAGAATCAATATTGGTGATATATTGGCTAAGTATTGGTTGAACAATATATAAATGAACCAAGGAATTTCCAATATTGCGCCTACTTGAGATAAATACACGTGTATTTATCTCAAGTCCAATTTTCATTATTTCTCCATTATCTCCTCCAACATTTCTTCCATTACTATTCTGTTTTTAGTCACTAGTGCACTTTAGGTCCAATATTATTTAATATTTACTTATATAATAGGTTATTATACTTTTAATTTTCAACTCTGTGATAATCTATCTATTATTATAGTCTACATAATTTCTCACCAATCATACCAATCTCAGCCACATGTGATAGCGAAAGTTGGTCCTACATCTACTCGTCGTCTAAATTATTTTGTTATAAATTCACCAACAAATGGAACGTTCTTTTGGAGGTTCAATAATTGACAGTATTTTCTCGTTTAGTATCTTCTGGAAAGTAATTCAATGTTTAAGGCACAATCCAGTTTCCGTAACAAAATATATTGATCTGTGACTGAAATCTTGAGCACGCCATTAGATCAAATCCAGACTGGTTTGGGATGCTTAAGTGGGTTCCGGGGTACAAGTGTAGTAGTCAATGGAAGGGGAGAAACCCTAGCAAAGAAATGGTCCGTAACGAAGTTTACTGGTCTTGAAGCAGTATTTGGTATATCAAATACTGCTACACATGGTTTAGACCAGGGTAGAGGCCTTTAAAAATAATAAGAAGTGAAAAAATTGAAAGTAGGATGAAACCCAATGGAAAATGAAAGGAAAGATAATTTACGGGCGATCTGAGGTCGGGAAGGAAAGGGGGTGAGTTTTCAAGGGTATAGAATGGTTTATCCCAATTTCCGGCAAAACTACAAGTCCTATGGAAAAAAGTCAAATGGCAGAGTTGTAGTTAATAACAAGATCTACAACTTTTGTGTTCACACTTTTTTCACCTCAAAATGTATGTGGAAAATTTTTAAAAAAACAAGTTTTTGGTTTTTTATGTATATCTTATGCATAAAATCGAAAAACCCTCGAATTCGAAAATTTTTTTCAATGCCATTTTTATACAATTTTATCTAAACTCTAAATATAATGAAGATTTGAACAAATTAAATTGTTTTATTTTATCGTATAGTATGGATCTTCATCAAGTAAAAGCCTCATCTATTCAATTTATGAAATATTCCAGCTTAAAAATGTTCTTTGTGCCAATATTGTACTCATGTTCGGAAAATACGCTACTGATTTTCTAAAGCTGTGTTTCCTTGGTCGAAGTTATATTAGGAAAACTCGACAAAAGTAAAGAGTCGAACCAGAGAGTTTCTTTTTGAAACGATAATGATCGGAGAATTAAATTTAACTTTAAAGGAGATACTTTGTGAAGATAAATTTTATTTCAAAAGTTGAGCTTTGTTTTTTATTGAAATACTTAATTCTTTTGAAGTTAGAGTTGATTTTGCTGTTAACAAAATTTCATCACGGCTTTTGGGTAAATATAATTACAAAACAATATATTAGTAAAGATTAAATAACCATAACACATCGTCCCCTAAGAAGGAAAAGGTTGTATGAGATATTTTAAGAAAAAGGAGAAATCAGCAAAATACTTTAATGCGACCTGTTTTTCTGCACCAAAATACTACAGGTATTACGAAAGTTTCAGTTGGGGTTTCAAAATAATGGGTTTCAGTTGTTCAAATCGATTACAAACGTTATTTTTGTAGTTACTATTGAATAAATTAATTTTTTTCTCGTGGAACATTACATATGCCCTTATGCTCTTTCTCTTTATAATATGCAGCAAAACATGACGACTTTATATAAACAAAAAATACAAACAAATTACTAAAATGGTGGAAAAATATTCTATGGAATCTGATCAAAATTATTTTCTTCCTATCTTCTATAAGTTCCTTGTGGCATTACTTGTTATTTTTTTCTTATTTTCTTGGAAATCAAACCACAAATTTTTTTCGTTGTGTCATATAGGGACCAAAAATTTTTCATTCATTCATTATTAGTTAATCTTGACAACGGTAGCTGAAACGCTACCGAAACGTTGAAATAAAAAAATAAAAAAACGTTATTGTGGTTTGATTCCCAAGAAAATAAGAAAAAAATTTTTTCTTCCTGATCAGGTTCAGAAAGTCGATCGACTACATTCCGACTACATGGAAGAGATTGATAAAAATTATGATACGTGGGTGGCATGGCATCTATTCTACAAATGTTCACAAGACTTTTCTCCTTTTTTTCGGATATTGGTAGAGCTCCTGTGTATTTTCTCTTTATTTCTAAGTTAACATTAATGTTTTTTTCTTAATTTTCCGCTTCTGGCGCTGTATTACTTTCATCCAAGTGTGTTTTCAAAGGATTTCTTGTATTTCTTTTGGATACTCGGAGAGGTGTTGTATGTTTTGTCCTAAAGTTGGGTTTCACGCAAACCATTGGATCGTCTAGTGTCATTTCAATAAAATTCTCTTGATCATGATCTTCTTTCACAAAAATAGTCATGGGAGACGTTTTCCTGAATTGAAGCATCTTAATTTTCATCCAGTTAATGGCATTTCCATCTTTGTCATGAGACATTCTTTTACTAAGATAAAGACATTTTTAGTGCTTTCAAATCCAAAATATCACTAAAAGAAAGTACTTGAACATGATAAGGTTTTTTTCTACGAGCGGTCCTAATGATAGTGGGCCATTCATGTACATACCACCTTTTATCAATTTAGAAAAGAAATTTATTAAATTAAAGCAAATGAGTGGATGAATGGATTTATTTCGCACAAGCTACCTTTTTCTTATTTCTGGCTGCTTGCAAATGTACATATGCGGCTTTATTTTTTTTCAATTTTAAAGGTGTTTAGAATCTTCTTCATATACCACCTTTATCCTGATAACAGTATTCGTTGTTACAAGACTTAGGCCCGGTTTATCAAAAGCAATTTATCCGTCAGTTAATGCATCCGTCAAAATTAGTTTAAACCCAAACAAAATTAATATGGCTATGTAGCCAATGTCAATGCCTTTCAAACGAGATATCACTTGCCATAAAGTTCTATTTGAAATTATTGGCCAGAGTGGCACTGTGACGTCATCTATTACTATTACGTCACCTGTTACTATTCGTAGAGAAGTTTACAACACTTTATTTTCACCCTACAAATTTTATTAATGTAAGTGTAGCCGTTCAAAAGGTACGAGGGGGGGAGGGGACTTTTGAATAGCACTGTATATTTCACTTCCTCACCGAATAATTCTAAGTTATTAATTTTTTCTGTTTCTTGATTATACATTATCTGCGACAATATGTTAATATCCTATTCATTTCATCCTTTTTTTGCCCGTCGAAATCTAATAATAAATATTAGTGAATTTTTTGTCTAATATCACTAAATTGAAATTTTCTTCAATAATTGGTGTGCTCTAACTACGTAGTTTCCAATGATTCCAGCATTTCGATTAAAAAATAATTAATTGAAAAACATTTTTCGTCTTTTTCTATCTATTCATCGTTATTCCAGAAAAGCCAATAGAAAAGTGATAAAATTATTCTCTAGTTTTTTTCCCGAGTAATTACTTATCGATTGCTGTTAATTGTCTTTTTAAGTCGACAAAACCACAGATTTTCGACGAAAAAGAAATTAATTAAAAGCAATAATAAGGATTTCGTCTATCAATACGGATTGCAAAAGATTATGTAAGGGATTGTGTTTTAAAAGGTTGTAACCACAAAAAAAAACTCAATTGTAAGTATTTTTCTCCAAATGATATTAAAAGTGACTATCAACAACGTCAAGCTGACAGTTTATTATCGAAAATTGACAGAATTTGGAATTTTAGATTTGTGAAACAGGATATAGGAGAATCAGCAAATATCGCTTTTCATAGAGGACGAAGTAGATATTTTCAAGTATCCTAAACTTCGAGGATTTTTAAAAAGAAGAAATGACGAATATAATGTGTTTGATAGGAAAGGTGTGAACAAATTTCTGTTTGAAGCCCCCAATCATATTTATTTAATGATAAAGGTTTTAATGATAATGTAACTCTTCCCGATTCCAAAAATGGAAAAGCACGTAAATTTACAGTGACGATAATAAGGTTTGTTATTTCAAACTAGTTCGAAATTATATTTTTATAAGAATCCACTTGACGAATTTTAATCCACGCTTTTTCATGCGATATTAAAATGGAACATGCTTAAACCATCGAATTGCTAAATTTCTGAACTTTATACTGTATATACAGTATACTGGACACTCCCTTAGAAGCACATCGGCCACTTTATTAGCGAATACTGGAGTTGATGTCTTAGCTCTCATGTGACATGGCGGATGGAAATCTGTAACTATTGCGGAAAGTTATGTAGTGGAAATAAGCGTCAACAATAAAAAGGAAGTTGCAAAAAAATTTTATATAACGAAACCAGAAGTCTTCTGCAGTATTTCAAGAGTAACAGAGAAATCATGGAGTTGACTTACAAGGGCAATTGATACCTTTTTGGTAATAATTGTTCCTAGCGTCCTGTCCAAATGCGTTGTTTACAATATAGGGGGAGGAGAAAAGAGTGTATTTTTACTACCTAGTCACAAAAAAATTGTTGCTCTGCAACGTTCCATAAATAATTGATAATCAAATTGGACAATGTCGTTGGGTGAAGACAAAATGATGGAATTTGCGTGAAATTGGAACGAATTTAAAGAAAAAATATATGTTTCACATGGTAAAAAAGAAGATTCAATGCCTTGGCTATGAAACACCAGCCGAGGCATTTAATCTTGTGCTCTTCCGCCTAGTGAAACATAACGTTTTATTCAATCTGAAACACTACTTACCAGATGCTCTCAATACATAAATAATATGAGAAGCAGAATTTTAAAGAAGTTCTTGAAAACGACCAGAATATGGAGAAAAAACAATCTGAAAGTATGTGAATGAAGTTCCATTCCACAGCATCTACATTCTTCTTGCAACACTGTTTTGAGATTTTTCAGGTGGCCGTTAGGACTTCTGTTGAAACCTTTACTGCAGTTTTGCTCTGACTTAGGCATTAATTTGTTCTTAACTGGTTGTAGGCACCCAGATGTATCTTTAATTGCCTACTACTAGACATTTTCAATGGTCAGGTTTTTCAGCTCTGCCTATTTCTTCCAATATTACATTGGAGCTGATATCGCAAAAGTGTTCCGGCCACCAAAAGGGTGTTCCAGTCCCCCTCTTTGTTAGTTCATCTGTTATTTCATTTCCTTTTATTTAATTGTATTCTGGAATCCACAGTGAGGTGGCAATAATGTTATCGCCTAGTTCATAGAGTTTCCACAGTGGCATCTTTATCAGTACAAATCTGTTAACATTTTATTAATCAGATTCAGTAATCAGTCACTGACTGATAGCCACAAAAGAGACATCCCGAAATATAGAATTGCAAAAAGCTCTGAACTTATGTTCATGAATGAAAAAACGATTTCACAGGAAAACACAGGATATACAGTTTGACAAGTCTATCTGAAGCCGTGAAAGAAATGCAGTCGAAAACATTCGATATTGCCACGTTTACTTATGAGAAAGATAAAGTGCTAAGTATGTAGTGATAATAATTAGGAAATGGACTTTTTATTATTAACAATATGATTAAACGTTAATTCTTCAATGTGATTGTTTCTTGGATTTTGTCTATTAACATTATTTTTTCAATTTATGAATATTAAAAGATTAACACTTTTCCAAATTTGTTATGGGCTTCTTCAAGCTCTGGCAGCGTTGTGCGAAAACCATAATTTTCACGCCCTCCGAACTAACTCAATTGGTGAAATTTATCGAAAGGCCTTCGTTGCTTAGCGACCAGCTGACTTCCTATTGGCAAGCGCGTGCGTGAGTTCTTCCCTCTCACTTTGCCAGTTGACTGACATTGATTATCCGTTAGTATTGTCAGTGTTAGATTTTGAACTATTTCGTATCCATATTGAACTCAAGTACGATTCTTAACATTATTTGTTTTTAACAAATACCGTGTCTTGAGAATATTACCTTCAAAGCAAAGCAAAAATCAGTTTATATATAATAGAACCAACTCTGTAAAATACGCATTTTTTAATCAATCTCAAAAAATTTTTTTGTAATATTAAGGATTAAAAACTGTATCTTTACACAAATTTTCATAACTTTAGTTTAATTTCCAAAGCACTCTACGTTTTTTTATTTGTCAAAAACGGCAAAAGTTTATTAGGCAATTTTTGTTTTAAAATTTGACTAAACTACTAAATTTGTAGTCGTCAGAAATAAAAACTATCAAAATTTCATGATAAAATATTGGTTAGCAACGAAGTTACCATAATTTTCATTTTTGAAACAAAGTATTTGATTATAATTTTTATTTAGATTATATACTTATTTCAAATTAGGCAACACTGTTGATACAAAGTAGAACACTCGTGAATGCATACAGTAAAAATCCGAAATCAATAGCTTATTCTGTTCTACAGTTATAACTACTGAAACTATGGTAAAATGAACGATTTGTGGGGGGAAGGGATAAAAATCTGACTACGCCACTGGATTTGTAAATTATTGTATAATTTAATTAAATATAGGTTATAAATGGATTCTGAAATGGAAGAAATATAATTTACATATCCATAGTAGTCAGATTTTTATTACAAAATTGAGATTGATTAAAAAATGCGTATTTTACAGAGGTGGTTCCATTTTAAATGGGTCACGCTGTATAATAATTATTATTATTTTTAATACTTCTATAAAAATAGGTACCGAACGCCATTGGTACGTTTTTAACAGATATCCGCCATGTTTCCTCTCATTTTAACGATGCCGCGTAGCTTCAGATAAACTTGCCAAACTATAGGTGAAATCAGATAAAAACCGATGTAGCTAAACAGATTATTGGATATTGAATTCGATTAATTCTGTGAAACGATTGATTGCAAATATCCTAGTCTCATTTTACATTGCTGACGGTATAATTCACTTTTCTGTCGGCTGTGTGCTCCGCCATTAATTATTCAATGTCCTCTTTACATCTATTCATGTATCTGATTCGAATTCAAATTATGCGAATTATTCGAACTATTTTATCAATTATTCATAAGACCAAATTGAATAAACTTGAAAAACCGTAATCTTGATGATCATTAATACATCATTGAATTTTAATACAAACAGAACTATGTATAATAAAATCGAATGGAGGATGTCTTCATTGAAATTCAATAAATTATAAAGAACGCTCTATTTAAATTATTAATTGGGACTATGTTTAGCAAATATACAGGGTGAAGGCATTTATTATTTTAAAGTTATCGCCAAACACATCAGTTTTTGATGGTTAAACTTCACCCTTTAACGTAAAATACCAAAAGTTTCAAATGGTAAGTAGGGGTTTGTGATAAGTTATATGAAGACTGATTTTGAACGACATTGTTATTCAATATCTAACCCAATTACAAGCCTTAATCTCGTTATTAAGTCAGTTAGATTTGGATTCCATATATCCAGAAAAAGAAGTCTAACTCCGAAGTTAAAATATTGAATTTAGGTACTGCAGACTGGTTTGGGACTGCTTTCAAAAACTCTTAACCCTGTCAAAACCTCAATAGGGATACACTTATGAGGGTCTGGGCACAGGGGTATTGTGGGCAATAAAACGGCAGACATAACACATGGGCTGAAAAGTCCCGGGCCTGACACATAGATGGTGCTAGTGTTATTGCAATCGCCTGTTTTTCAGTTAGTACTAACCTCAAAAAGACAGCTGTCAAAATTTCATGATATTCTATTCATTAAATCGTGAGTTCTTGTGCTAAGAGTGACGCTACTTTTAATATTTTCAAAACATGGATAAAAAACAATTTCGAAGACCGCTTCTTGATGAGAAAAAATACCAATCAAGCGAAGAAATGGCTTGAAAAGTGTTATGGGGACTCCGCTCCATCAGAAACAACAATAAAACGATGGTTTGCTGACTTCAAACGTGGTCGTAGAGACACCGTCCAAATGAGGCGGTAACACTTGTTCTTGATGGAAATTACGTTGATGAACAAAAGAAAACGTGTTTTCTTAGGCGCGGGACGTCGCAGCACAAGTGTCATGACAAAGAAGTTACAACTGTAAGGTATTGGGAATAATCACGAGTCATCCAGACAACGCACCGTGTCACAAGTCAATCAAAATAATGGCGAAAGTACATAAATTGCCAGATTTGGCTCCCAGCGACTACTGGCTGTTCGCAGACCTAAAAAAAATGCTCGCCGATAAGAAATTTCGCTCGAATGAAGAGGTTATCGCTGACACTGATGCCTATTTTTAGACAAAAGATAATTCGTTCGCAAAAGTGGTATTGAAATGTTAGAGCGGCGCTGGAATGATTGCGTTGTTCTTGATGGAAATTACGTTGATGAATGAACTAATTTTGAACAAAATAAACGTGTTAGACCCGGGACTTCTCAGCAGCTGGAATCTAAGGTGCTTGAACAAGGTGCAATATCTACGCATCGGTGGGAAAGTTTGTAGCCGTATTCCGGAAATATGCGCTATCAGCACGTGTTTGCAAATGGACATCCAAAAGGAGGTATAGAGGTCAAAATTTTCTGCATGCCCCCAGATTGTATCAAGATTGGTCTGGGACTACCAAATTTCTCAACCCTGGCAAACCAGAGTAGGGTGACTTATAAGTGGGACCCGGCGCACAAGGGTATTGTAGGCAATGAAACGCAGATGTACTGGAGCTACGTTCCAAAGCAGACTTTTAGTAACAAGATCCTCGGAGTCCCCAACTCTCGAAATGTTAAACCTCCGCAGGGACCGGATATAAGAGAGGACGGGATGACTTACCGGCCACTGTATTCTAAAGAAGCACATGCTAACAATCGGCATGAATCAGGATGAACTTATCTATCGGCTGTGCATGGAAGAGGAGGAAACAGCCTCGCTAATCATCTTCGAATGTGAAGCACTCTCTTACTGGACATATGTTATGGATTCTCAGGACTAGAGGAGCGCCCAAGAAAGGATTTCTCCAAGAAGAACTGTTGAGCTTTATAAAAGGCCACTGTTCTCTTTACATAAACGACAGAACCAAAAGCAGAAAAAGCCTGAATGCTGAGCTGCTGAGGACTGGTGGTACCGAACGAATCAATCGGTCAATAATACGAAATGGCAACATCGATAAAAATAAATAAATAGATATTGAGATTGTTTATTTTGAAATCAGAAAATTCGCCTATTCTGGTTTGTTCATTGCTGGAGGTAATAGTATATTACATACCTAGCGGGGAAGTGTATCATTACAGCTCAGGCTTTGATAGAGACATGAGGCGCATAGCGCCAAGGGTCGCTAAAAGTCGGGAGGAAAAGTAGCATTCTGCTCCCTTGTTATACAAATAGCTATTTTTTAAACCAGCTTAACACAATATTGTCATACTTCAGAAGAGTGACACATGCTTCTAACCGGAAATAGTAGTTTTCCTACAACCACTATGCAAAACACGCTTTTCTACACAAATTTTCATACGCAAAGCAGACCTTTTCTTAATTCTTTTGATATCCGTTGGAAAAGTAATGCGAAAAGTACACGCTATGGCACTTTTCCGCACTGAAATGTCAAACAATTAAGCTACCTATGACCTGTCAACTTTTTTTGACAATTCAACCTAATAGTTAATTTTTAAATTTAAACCAAAAGTAAGTAAACTATTTATTTCATTATTTATTTTAATTCATTAATTATAAAAACATTAACCTATTAAGCATTATTTTAGAAATTATGAACCAAG
This sequence comes from Lochmaea capreae, assembly GCA_949126875.1. Taxonomy (NCBI): domain Eukaryota; kingdom Metazoa; phylum Arthropoda; class Insecta; order Coleoptera; family Chrysomelidae; genus Lochmaea; species Lochmaea capreae. The sequence continues at coordinate 7,668,154 of OX421397.1, forward strand.
ATCAAAATAATTTATCTTTTGAGTTGTCCAATTCGGACATTGAAAATATTCCTCCAAATATTATCGTAAAGGCTCGAACTGTAACCGAAAATTTGTTACCCGAGGTTTCGAAAGAGAAAGATCAAAATAGTAGTTTGTACAACTAGTGCGCAAAGTGATTTGCGTGCAAGTTGTACACAATATTTTTTCTACAACCACATTTATTAATGAAATAAATACAGTAATTTATATAGTTATTTTACATAAACTTTGAACAGAAAGAACTTACAATATGAAAATAAATAGAAAACTACTATTGTACAACTAGTGCGCAAAGCGTCACTTTTCCCACGAGCGCAGAAAATCTAGCGAGTGGGAAAAGTGATTTGCGTACAAGTTGTAAACAATATTTTTTCTACAACCACATTTATTAATGAAATAAAAACAGAAATTTATATACCTAGGTATTTTTTAAGACTTTGAACAGAAAGAACATACAAAATGAAAATTTGATATAGAAAAATCAGTTGAGTGTATGTTTAATAGTGAACAATGAATAAATAAATAACCAAATGAATAGTTTACTTATTTTTGGTTTAAATTTAAAATTTTTACACCCAGAAATTCACTGAGTATAATAAATATGTTGAATTGTCAAAAAAAGTTGACAGGTCATAGGTAGCTTTGTTTGACATAGCCTGTACTTTTCGCATTACTTTTCCAACAGTTATCAAAAAAATTAAGAAATGGCCTGCTTTGCGTATAAAAATTTGTGTAGAAAAGCGTGTTTTGCATAGTGAATGTAGGAAAAGTACTTTTCCGGCTATAGCGTGGAAGTGAATTTAAGTAATGAGTCACTTCCCTATCGTTTTAAAGGTTAGGAATGTCTATATTACTGACCGATTGTGAATAAAAGATAATTGTTTCTCTTAAGTTTTCTTTCTATCAAGAGTAATAAATTTTTACAGTGTAATACGTTAGTAACTCTGGTAAAATATCCTTGGAGAGTACCTACAGAATAGTCAAAAATATCATCATATTCATATAGCTGAAAGGAATGGAAACGCATTTGAATAAGATGGGTGACTTTCTATCAAAAACGATATTCGAAAAAATCAAAAGGCGCTAGAATGCCAGGAAAATAAACTTCTTCAACCGTCTATTTTTCTTTCCTTTAAATTATTCATGTGTCAGCTAAGCCACTTGTTTTCTTTTGTCACTATTCCTGGTTGACATGCAAAAATGAAATGCTCAAGAATATTGGCGGAGAGTCATGTTTTATGCAGTAAACCGGGTGTTTGTTGGGCTATGTCGACGTTCAGAAATGTTGTTGACTTGTATCAGTACATATTGTGATGTATTTTATTCTTATTTTATTATTGTTTATATTTAATACATTAAAATTAATTTATTGATTATTTTATTTTTATGGGCGCCAGTATCATCAATAGATACAAATGTTTTTTGATTTTTAGAATTTACCAATTAAATATCATAATATACCTCAGCTCTCAGGAATGTAATACGTGGGTCGAACGATTTGTGGATCAAACTATAGAGAAAGAAAAAAAATCAACACTGAATATAACTATTTCAGTCTAGTCCGGGGAAGTAAGGATATGAAGTGAAATAGTTTGGAAAGGTGGATTTTACTTTTTCAAACGAAAGTACATCTACTATAGACTACTTTCCTAGATTTTCGAGAAAATCCCGCTGGAGCTTGCAATACAGCTTGCAAGTACAGCTTGGAGCACGTGAAATGCTATGGTTTTCCGTCTATAACTTTTTCAGATTTGATCACACAAAAAAAATGTAGGCATCAAAATTGTAGGTAATTTCATACCCTATAAGTTGACATAATGCAATATTGAAAAAAAAAATTTTCAACCCTTAATTTTCAAAAAATTGAAAAAAATTTTGCAAAATGGTTTTTTAAGCGACAAACATAATGGGAATTATAATAACGACCTCAAAATATATGAAAATACAGTAGTCCGGCCCCTGAAAACGATGGTGCTTTCCAATTTCAAAAATTCAAAATGGCGACTACACAAAATTGCAATATTTTTTTTTTCAACCTCGCCTCATTTCATGAACATTAACGCTATCGGTACGCGGTTTGTTGCAATAGATAGATAATAAGTTGTAGTCTTATGAACAATAACTGAAAATTTTTTAAAACTTTTTTTACATTATTTTTTTTGTTTTTTTGAATTAAAAATTTTTTTTTCTCAGTTTTTCTCAAATTTAACGTTGATAAATAAACTCCAATGTTAAAATGTCATATACCTGGAAATGTTATTGTCACTTTGACATCGATAAAAAAGGTGCATCCTTTTTTATCGGATAAAAACTTCTTTTCCTCAATATCTAGTAAGCGGACGTCACTTTTACAGAATGACAATGAGTCGCAAGTTTGGTTACTTATAGTTTCACAGCAATTAAGTGTTGGCAAAACTGCAAAAACTGTCAATTAGTCTGTCAGATTTTTGAATTTTAAACATATAGTGCTTTTATTTTGAATCGGTGTGGTAATTATTTAACTTGTTGTATTAATAAAGATAATTATTGTTGTTCTTCATCCATATATTCTGTCGTTAATTTATCTTGCCAAAAAACACTCGAGCTTTTCTTTTATCAGATAAATTTCTCTTTAACTCAAAGTTTTGCCAATCACTAAATTTGCTCGAAAAACTGACATTAGATAAAATCGCTCCACCTTCGGTGTCGCGATTTTATCATGTCAGTTTTTCTCGTAAAATTAGTGATTGGCAAAACTGTTTTGTTGCAAAGAGAAATTTATCCGATAAAAAAAAAGCTCTTGTGTTTTTACTGTTGAAAAATATAATTTATGGACTTATTAGCATTTTGAAAATGTTTGTCTCCAAAAACCACGTATTTTGAAAAAAAAAATTTCAGATTCGACCATTAGAAGCGGAGAAAACAATGTTCAAAGTTCAGTAGTTTTATAGTTTTATACCCAATATCTATAATAATTATACAGAGCAAAATTGAATGTAAACTAGAAAGCTTCGTTCAACCGCGCACGTAAGCTCGTCTTCGGGTCACACTCTGAGGCAACTGTTGAATTTTTTATTTATTCATTGACACTAGGTTAATGAAAATTATTGCGTATTCAGAGTTTTTATTGAACAATTCAACGAATTAATCAGAAACTCAAAATTTTGAATATTATTGTCACAATGACTACTGAACTTTGAACATTATTTTCTCCGCTTCTAATGGTCGAATCTGAAATTATTTTTTTTCAAAATACGTGGTTTTTGGAGCCGAACATTTTCAAAGTGCTAATAAGTCCATAAATTATATTTTTCAACGTCAAATTTAAAAAAAAAACTAATTTCCAAATATTGTTCATAAAACTAAAACTTATTATCTATCGATTGCAATAAATCGCGTATCGATAGCGTTAATGTTCATGAAATGAGGCGAGGTTGAAAAAAAAAAAATATTGCAATTTTGTGTAGTCGCCATTTTGAATTTTTGAAATTGGAAAGCACCATCGTTTTCAGGGGCCGGACTACTGTATTTTCATATATTTTGAGGTCGTTATTGTTATTCCCATCATGTTTGTCGCTTAAAAACCATTTTGCAAAAATTTTTTCAATTTTTTGAAAATTAAGGGTTGAAAAAATTTTTTTTTTACATATTGCATTATGTCATCTTATAGGGTATGAAATTACCTACAATTTTGATGCCTACATTTTTTTTGTGTGATCAAATCTGAAAAAGTTATAGACGGAAAACCATAGCATTTCACGTGCTCCAAGCTGTACTTGCAAGCTGTATTGCAAGCTCCAGCGGGATTTTCTCGAAAATCTAGGAAAGTAGTCTATAGTAGATGTACTATCGTTTAAAAAAGTAAAATCCACCTTTCCAAACTATTTCACTTCACGACAACTTTCGACCTTACTTCTGACTAGTCTGTCAGAGCTTTTATTTTCAACAAAATTAATATTTTTTTATAGCATATCTTTTAATTCATGGCGAGCTTAAATTTTATTAGGGATGATGGGAAAATTTCAATTACTTTTTCAATTTAAATTTATTACCCGAAAAACAATCAATAACCCACTTATGTCCATTCTTCAAAAATTTGATTTCAAAATGTACTGCTTATATTAAACGCACTCTCCTTCAAGTTCTTACGATAGATCAGCTATCAACTATATTCGTTCTATTCAATGGATTTTACCTCCGTAACTGTCACTTCATTTTTTCATGTGTGTTTAAGTTTGCTTTATTTTTCAAATTCCATACAGCTATAGAGTAAAACTCTCACCAAACAACTATCCTCCCCTTAAACATCTCCTTCCAATTTATATTATCATAATATTATTCTAAAAATTTAATTAATCTCCTTCTTTCAAAAATTCATTTTCCGTCCTCTCAACAAAATCCGTTTCCACGGTAGTCAAACTCGACGTTTTTCCCTTTTTTGTACTAGATCCCAAATTTCTCATGAACTTTCAGATATGCTTTACACTATTTGAAAATACAGATACAATTTTGTACAAATATATGAAATATTTAACAATTTTCAATAAATTTATATGTACATTAATCAATAAAATAATCCCATCTAAGATATATCTATTTTCGATTTCAAGGTACACTTTTATTGTCTTTTTAAAATAATTTTCACAATAATTAATTATGGATAGCTCTCTCTATATTATATTATTGATAAAACTTAAGCCATTTTTCTTTTCATCATTTTCGAGTCTACCGATATGCCAATATTATTTCCATTTCAACTATTTAACTCTTTAAAACATATTTTTTAAATAAATAATTTCTATGTAACTTAAATACAGCTTTTTAGTTTATATGGGAATCATTGCATATGGAAACCGTTTGGTTCCCAACAAAATTTTGTTTTGGCAGATTATTCTTTCTAATAGTTACATTTTTACCAATTACTCGTACAGATTTGTCTGTACCGTACAAAAAATGTAAGCGTTTACTATTAAAGAATTGCAGGCCTACCTCTTGAACTGAAACTGGTCAATTTAATCCGGTACACTCTGTATAATCAAAGCTTATTTAGCAATAACTTTTTAATGGTGTTACTTACTATATTGGCAGAATATTGCTCTATAACTAAACTCCATCAAAACATGAACTGCTAGGAAGTTGTGTACGATGAGTATGAACCTAAACTCAACTTCTGTTTCAAAAGTTTACTTAAAACTTTCCAAAGTTAGAGTGACATCAAAGAAGATTAATTGGTGCTTATTGGTTGTATACAAGTTTTGAGAAAGAGTTATGAAAATATTCTACGAATGTCTCCACGTAATTATATACTAAGTTATTAAAAAGTTGTAGAATTGTGATTATATAAATTTACAGGTGAATAAAATATTGAAAATGTATCAGTTGTGATATTCTTCTATTAAATGGTAAAAGGCTGATGGGTTTTGAATATTATAATTAGAGGAAAAAACAACCTCTCAGCTTAAGATGTAATTATATTGTCCTAAAAATGGCAAGTTGTAAGTATGCATGTATTTTGAGGTAACATTCACTGAGACCTAAAAGATCTATTGTGCCCCCTTACTTCTACTTAGTTTCTGAGGAGAGTCTCAGAGACTAGTAGCACATTTAGTCGTATTTCCCGGATGAATTTTGGGATATCTGCAGGCTCAACTTGAGTAACTGTCCCTCTTCTATCCAGTAGTCTTCCAGGTGCTGTGCCCTAGGACTCTGAATTGCTGTGCAGTTCGCAAATATGTGGATGGAGGATTTTTCTTCCATTCCACAAAATCTACAATCTTCTTCCTCCACTATTTTGAGCTTTTTGAGGTACCCATTTAGGCGACAATGTCCCGTTAGGATTCCTGTCAAAACTCTTAGTGCAGTTTTACTTTGACTTATGCATTCATTTGATCTCAACAGGTTGTAGTCACCCAGAAGAATCTTGGATTGCCTAAGTCCTGCTAGATCTTTCCAATGGTCAGATCTTCTCTTTTTTTCGGCTTCACCTATTTCTTCCAACATTACATTGGAGCTGATTCTTCAAAAGGGTTCCGGCCCCCAAAAGGGTATTTCAGTCCCCCTCTTCGCTAGTTCATCTGCTATTTCGTTTCCTTTCAGTCCAAGGTGTCCTTGAATCCACAGTAAGGTGACTATATTGTTCTCGCCTAGTTCATTAAGTTTGCCTAGGCATTCCCACACCATTTTGGAACCGAATACACAAGAGCTCAGCGCTCTAATGGCTGCTTGACTATCAGACATTATGATAATCCTTTGCCTTCTATATCCTTTGTCAATATTGAACTGGGCACACCTTCTTATTGCGTGAATTTCCGCTTCAAAGATACTTGGGGTTTTTCCCTAGCTTTCAGAGTGTTTGTTTCCTGACCCGTACACTCCTATCCCAGTTCTTTTTATTGCTTTCTATGGCATTCTTTCCAAGTCTGGTAATGGTATTTGGATCCCATTCCTTCTTGTTGCTTAATTCCGTAACGAATTACTTTGAAAAGTTATACTTTTTCATCATACCATCTTGTGGCATGTCCCAAGTTGATTTCTAAGAAGTGAAGAGGTAGTTTTCTTTTCCCTCTCTACTTAGTCTATATCTTGTTCTTTCTGCAACACTCTCCACCACCATATGTAATGGTGTGAGGTTGAGAATCACTTTCATTGCTGCCGTTGGGCATGTACTTATTGCTCCTGTTATGCATATACATGCTAGTCTTTGAATCTTGGAGAGGTTTTCACTCGTCGCAAAAAGGCTAGTTCTACTACTCCACGCAATAGCCCCATAAGTGATAATTGGTCTCACTATGGCAGTGTACATCCAGCCCAGGATTTTTGGGTAACAACCCCAGTTCCTTCCTGCCAAATTCCTGCACACCATTAGAGCCAAAAAATGGCAAGTTACAAAAATATTATCCATATCTTGTCTGACTGTGAGGTTTTGGACTCCAGGAGACAGATAATCTTCGGAGAGGCGAATGTGCCGTCTGAAGCATCCAGGTGATCTATATCGTCTACTCGAAGGTACGGGAATGGCTGGGTGGGTGTAATAAATGTGGGAGTAGAGTACAATAAGCCAACAGGCTGCAGTGCTCCCGGCATAAGAACGACTCCCAAGAAAAAGGAGAAAAGGAACAAAAAGGTCAAGGAATCTGTTTTTATTTGCGCAAAAATTTCAAGTAGCGGCTATTATAATATTCCTGACCAATTTTGATTGTTGTTGAAGTATTGACAATTATTGATATCATTTATGTTAAAAAAATTGGCTGTATATTGTAAAAAGCTATAATCTGCATAACATCATTGATAAATAGTTGAACATCCTGTATACCATATGAAACTGCCATCCAATAAGTCGAGTAATTTGATCTATTAATAAAACTATCGTTCGCGTCAGTGTTTACAAGACGTAAAATATAATAATACTACATTCTTTGCCTTGGTGCACAACACATGTACTGGTAATTCTGAAATGTATTTTAAGCTAATAAACAGGCCACAACCTTCTTCTGGTTTATTGTTTCCAAGTGAAACAGACTGCAGCTGAAGAAATAAACAACAACCTTTAATAGAAGTTTACATAAAAATGCTCGTGTAATGTATACAGCTTTTTCATAGTCCGCTGAAGTAGTACTTACTAGACAATATTAAACTTGTTATATATTTTTAATGTGTAATAATGCTTCTTAATTTGGAATTCTAACGATAAGACCTTCAACTACTACTACTAACTAACTGTTGGAATATGCGAAATATTGTTTTGATTGTAGAGATTTTACATAAATCTACCGGGTGTCCCAGACTAGTTTATCTATTAAACGAATAGAGATTTTAGAACGGACGAAAACGGATCTGTTCCATTCCTAATACACTTTAATATGGCGTAGAAAAAATCATCGCCTAAATATTCATCCCTTAGTTACAACCGCTAACTTCAAACTTTTTAATAGCACCTTGTATACATTTTATTTAAATTTTGGATGTCTATTCAACAAATTTTCCAAAAATATAAAAAATTGTACAGGTTGCTATTAAAATGTTTGAAGTTAGGGGTTGTAACTAAGGGATGAATATTTAGGGGATGATTTTTTCTACGCCATATTGAACTGTATTAGAAATGGAACAGATCAGTTTTTGTCCCATTCGAAAATCTCTATTCCTTTAAGAGATATAGCCTGGATAAATTAGTCTGGGACACCCGGTATAGTGTAGAATTGTTACATATGGAATTTATATAAAGGCGATGAAATAAAACAATTTAATTTGCTAAAATCTTGATTATATTTGAACCTTTGTTCAAGTTAAACTTGTGACGCGTATTGCTAACAAAGAAGCTTCATCAAACTGGTGACGGTATAATCAAAAAATGTTTTCTTCTCCTATACTATAAGTTGTTCATTAAATGCCAATTTTCAGTTCCATAATGATTAATGATACTCATTATAACACTGGTTTTCATTAGGAAACTGAAAAATCGACCAATATAAATCTAGATATTTAAATAACCAAGTGGGCAGACCCAATATTTTCTGTAGAATGTTTGACAGTTTCTTAGAGATTCGTGTTTTATGACAGTTTCAATCTTTTGCGTTAGTCAAAAAGGTAAATACCTTCCCCTTATTGAAAGAAAAGTCGAGCGATTAAGAGTTCTCATACACACCACCTGAAATCGCTGAAAGGACGAAAAATGTATCCAATAGAGAAGTGTTTCTAGTGTACTTTGAAAAACTCTCAATCAAATTGAAATCCTCATCTCTCTATACACATCACTTTATTTTAAAAACCCAACTTAACATTAAACATAAAACTGATATTAGCAAATATCCATAATTGCAGGCATTTTCAAAAAGAAAGTCCCGAGGATATGGCGGGAAATATCAAAAATATTTTTGTCAAATGAAATTAAAAAATTCATTGAAGAAGCACCAGACCAAAAATACCTATTGGCCAAGGTAAATAATGTGATTTATCATTTATTTTGTTTAATGTTACATAAGAATTCCCTTATGTTTATTGTTAATAGTAAAATTAATTTCATAGTTATTATAGTGGATGTTTTGTAGGAATAAAAATTATTTTTCTCTCATATTTTATTTCTTATTGTTTGTATAAAAAAGCGGTGTTGTTGAATTCAAATAAAATTTCTTGTTCGTAGAAAAAATAATGTATGCAACTCTCATGTTATGGTTATTAACACACAAGCATTAACAGGGATACGAAATGAGCCGAAGGTCAGCTTCGTATGGTTAAAGAATCATTAAAAAATGTTTAACTGGAAATAAAGTGCAAAAAAAAGGTTCTTAATTTGAAAAGGCTTACTGGAAATTCATTCACAACAATCCCTCCTGAACTAACTTTTAGGTAAATAAGGAATAATGGTTGGTCCTTAAAACGATTTCCTGAATATTTGCTATTATTATTCATGTTAATGGCTTCTAAAAGATTCAATTTGAACTGAGTCTAACTATTCAAATCATTTATTAGCAAACATACTATCAATTAAAATTTTGAAATTTTACATGTAGAACTTAAATCCTTTAAATTGAATCTTTTAGAAACCATTGAGATACATAAAAACGAATATTCTGGTAAAATATTTCAAATATTTTCCCTTGATAAACTTATTTACCCAAATATAGTTTAGGAGGAATTGTTGTGAATGAATTTCCAGGCAATCAAACCAAAAGACAGTCAAATTTGAGGTTATGTTTCGTTGTATTTGTATGCTGTTATTGGAAAATATTGAAAATACAACACAAAAAGGCAACAATAACCTTACAAACAGACAACTAACGGACAAAACAAACAGGATGCACAGCCTAACTGATGTCACAGATCTAAAAGTCAATAAGGCTGAAGGTGCTTCTGTGAACAAATTCCATATTACATCACCAACAGTGTTGCCGTACCAAAACGTTCATATTTATTATCGAGATAAAATAATACAAACAAAATAGAAACAGACAGAGACAGATAATGTTAGGGGTTAGTACGTCATAGCACCGTTTCAGAAATTTTTCAGTGTTGAATTAATATGTTGATTTCAACATGCCAAGAAATCTATTTAATACGATTTCAAAACATTATATTGTCTGCACTCTGAGTAAATTCATTGATTGGAGTGAAGAAAATATTTACTCTCTTAGTGGTCTTCCCCATTACCAATAAGTTTTCAGAATTTTCATAAAATTTCTCATTAAATAGTGAACTTGATTAGAACCAGTTAGTTTCCATCATAACATTCTTTCGTTAATAGTTTCATATTTTCTCGAGAAAAAGCACTTATGTTCCTTATTGTTGCGATATACCATAAACATGACCTCATCATCATCAAGTGCGTGTACAAACACTTCGTTGGTGGCTTCAATTGAATTATTATGGTGAAAATATAAGTTGAAAGGTCGTTAAACTTCCCATATGTTTATTCGCATCTATTAGTCAGTATTGGTCTCGGGTTTGATTAATTCAGTACAATCTATTTTGGTTGATGATTTGACTAGGATGTTTAAATGCATTTTATTTTATTTTATTGATTATAATTAGTTTAACTCTTTGTTCCTCGAGTTGGTTGTAATCAAATTGCATACACGATGTACAGGCTGTCCAATGGCAAAAATTTCGGCAGCTTATCGGCATCCAAAATACTATTACTTGGAAAACGAACTTCGGCAAAATTTTTGGGTGGCCGAGTATTTTTACCGGTGAGTGTAGTTAAACGCCCTTAATGTTGCTTTGGTATAGTTTATTTACGATAAAGAGACGATGACGTCATTCCTAGTTACTTTCCTACTTTTCATCCTAAATATAAATTTACCAATAATTTTTTATTCCTCACAAATTTCATACAAACCAGCACGTTCGTTCATAGTGGGGAAGAGGATCAAGAGGCTAGAGTTTTCATAAATAATAAACACATATGGCAGCTCGGAAATGTAGAAAAGAAACTCCATTATCTGGTCCTTTTAGACTCAGGAAGAACATTGAAAAGACATGTTTGTTTAAATTGACCGGAGTATTGACTGGAGTAAAGAAAGGATTTCTTCTCTTAGTGGTCTTCCCCATTACCAATACATTTTTTAGAATTTTCATAAATTTTCTCATTAAATAGTGAAATTGGTTAGAACCAGTTAGTTTCCATTATAGCATCCTTTATGACGTCATTCCTAGTTACTTTCCTGCTTTTCATAATAAATATAAATTTACCAACAATTTTTAATTCCCGGATAGGGCAGTTTACAGTCTACATGTTGGCAAAACTTCAAGAAGTTGTCAGATCAATTGGTACAATTCTTCAGTTTATTTTGACATTTATTGATAGGCGATTTTTTGGGGCTTTTGAATTAATTATTTCTTAAGGATTAAAAACAGTTATTTTGTTACTAATTATTCGGATAAATCTGCAGTGTGTAAACGCATTAAAATACCCAAATAGTAATATTAAGTAACTAATGTCAAAATGAGAGCCCGCTTGCTATTAGAGACGTAAGTTATACTGTTTATATTCATGATTATTAATATTATTGTTTTATTGAAACGTAGAAGATTAAAACGTTTTCACACCGAATATAGAAACGAATCAATTGTTCTTAACTCCAAATCCGGATTGGAAGAAAACAGGAATTTGTTCCAAAATTTGTCCAGTAAATGTACATGTCTAGGCGCGTATTGGTATTGAGATCAAGAAGGTGAAAATAACAACTCACTCTTTCAGTTTGACAAAATCTCGAGCCAACTAACAAGAATGTATTCAACTGAGTCTCTCAAGCCGTACCTCAAGCTAAGAAATGAACATTATCTCAATATCGTTGAAAAAATGAGAGAAAAAACGTTGTCGTGTACTACCAATAAAACTAGCTCAAGCTCATCGACAGATAACAGTGTTTTACAAATTACTTACATTCAATATCAATACAAAATAAATGATTTAATATTATCGCCCGACTCATTCTATAATCGTGACGAATACCATTCGAGCAATCGAAAATAGTTGCGATATTATAACTGAATATTGGTTATGGTTATTCAAATTATTGACAGTTAAGGTACGTTTCCATTTACACATGTCGAGCGTACTTTATGCAGACCGTTGCGATTATTTGCGGCACAAATCACGAGATAAAGAAACATTCCTTGTCACACAGTCGTCGGGCACATTTTTGTCTCTGGCACTTGTGCCGGAACATGTCGCGGACTGTTTCCATTTATACAAATCCCGGGCACTTGTCTCAGAACTTGTTTCGGCACATGTCGTAATACAAAATTGTAGTAATGGAAACGTACCTTTATCTAAAGTTTACTTGTTTGTGAACTTTGTGAATGATCTCTCTCATAATCAAATTCAACTATAGGAGTTAATGGTGTTAATTAGAATGTTAAACATGCCTGAAAATCGTTATCCAAAAATAAATTTCAATAAACAACTTGATACAGGATCAATTGAGGTTATCAAGCAATCTGTATTATATCGATTGTGAGCATACTTGGGAAACTTCTAATCCTATACTATTAAAACAGAAAAGAAACTATAATGGCTAAGGACACAGTAGATAAACCTACGGTGCCTTGGTGTATGGGGAGTATTTTCATAAATAATAGGCAATTTGTGGCCCCAAAAAGGGCTGATTGTTATTCCTGAATCTACCACTTTTCCATGCTTTTACAAGCTTTCCTAGCCATTTCCAAGCTCTTTCTCTGCATTTAGATTTTTTCCCCTTCTTTCCAATTTTTCCCAATGTTTTCCAATGTCTTCCAATTTTTTTCAATGTTTTCCGATTTTTTCCAATTTTTTCCGATATCTTTTATATTGCCACAAGTTATAGCTGAAAAACTCCTCTAATGGAGAAAGAGAGAAATCTTCCTTACCCAATCAGAAAAATTGGTTAACAATAACCAAAAGCCTTCAGGTATATTTGTGTCTTAATTCGATTTTTAAATTTTTGGGTTTCCAAAGCCAACTCAGAATGTCGAGTCATTATATCATGAAATTCACTTTTCAAGAAACAGTTATAATTTCGATCCATAAAAAGCTTATACCATATGTAACAGAGACGATTAGGAGACCATAAACCCTCTATTATTTGACTGTTCCATATACAGGTAAACTGGTATCTCATGACAAGGCGGAGCTTCCAGTACGCAGAGAGAGAATTTATTCGGCCAATATCGAGCTGCTCACTGCACGATTGGCTTTGCTGGTTCTCACTTTCAAATTTGTTACGGCGCATCGTCACCTAATTTCACGAGATACCGGTTGGAGTGTACAATGCTATGAAATGAGATGGTATATAAGACAACATTTGTTCAGAAACTAAATGATATAAATCCCATAGGCCGGGTTCTTGACTGAGGGTTTTATGAGAGAACAGATATTTTGTCTTCGTCAGTGCAGTGACAAAGTCAACAAGAAAGATGAAGGCACAGTCAATAATCCAGATCCAGTGGTGCTAAAATTATATATAGCCATTTAATTAATATTTTTAAGCTATGGACGTTTGCTCTCTGTGAATTGCTATCCTATTATCCAAATTAAATTTAACATTGTTCTAGTATTTCTTGTTCCTAGATATTATATTTTTCTATAAACAATAAAGATTGATTGATTGAACTATGAGAGTAGTAAAAAAAAGTATATGCAACTCGCAAGGTTAAACATCCAACATTTCAGCAGGAATGACTTCCTCATACCTTATGCTAACATTTTTATTAGAATTAAATGAAAATAAATGTCTGGCTGATATTTATCATTTCTATATTGACTACATTATCATTTCGAAATTTTCAACAACTTTCTAATGTGTATTTGAAGGTTTTTTTTATCGCTTTGATAGTTATTTTCACTTATTTATCTTTGGAATTGTATTATTAAATGATCTTTACCAATTAAAACATAAAATGGGAAAAAAATTACTGAAATTATGCAGATAGACTCCGTTTCACATAAGAAGAAGCCACGTGAAGTTTGCCAACTGACTTGCGCAGAAACCAAAATCGGTCTTGTTTATCTATGTCCCCCCGTAACAACCGTTTCATGCCATTGGCGTTACAAACGATGTTTCATGTCAACAGCAATTTTATTATTGACATTTGAGGTGTTTGAAGCAATCATTTACTGTCGAATATTTTTGTGAATTGAGACTCTTTTATTATTTGTGGAACCAAGAATGCAGCGTATTGCAATTTTTTGATAGCGTTGTACGCAAATTGGAGTCCGTGGATTAGAAGAAGTTTTGAGCAGGAATGAGTTCACTGTTCCCAAATAGAGAAAGCTGTGATAGTTACCGACTACCGTAACTTACCACGAACAATAAGCCATACCTACCCTACTAACATCATATCAGCCGATATTCAAAGAGCACTACCAGAAAACCAAATTAAATAAAAAGAAATTGCTTCCTTCTTATATCGAGGTATCAGCCAACAAGAGGTATTGATTGCATGGTTCGTTTATGAAAGAAGATCAGTAGCCCTCATCAAGCTCAACAGTCTCTTCATTTTTCTTGGAGAAATCCTCCCTTGGGCGCTCTAGTCATGAGAACCCCTATCTACAGTGAGACAGTGCTTCAAATTCAAAGATAATGTATTGTAATGGTTGTTTCCTACTCCTCCATGCACAACGTACGGCTGATGTACAACCACGTGCAGCAGTTTTTGATATACTGATTCAGCACCAGTGATCAGTTTCTGCCATTTCATTGTCTACAATACCCTTGCTCCCCGAGACGTAAGGGTTACTCTATTGTGGTTTGTCAGGGTTAAGAAGTTTTGTAGGCAGTCCCAGACCAGTCTAGATCTGATGCAAGCTTTTTTGCGTGTACAATGCACCCGGTTCTGGCACCGTGGACTCCATCTCTTGTTCCTGTCAGCTTTAGATCCGTGTATGTATCACTCCTTCTCGACTGCATTCTTCCAGCTCATCCCGCAGTTTAGCTCGATATGGTATTATTAGTTTACAGTACAATTTACCTGTGAATAAAACAATAACATGTTATATTTATAACTCCCTTTTTACCCCAAAACAGGTAGGGAATGGAGTTATCTTTCAAGTGATATTAAATTTGATATCAAATGCTGGGTAGCTACTTACTTTAATGCTTTTCGTAGAGTGGTGTGGGTTTATCAAAAATCTCTAGTTCTATGCCAAGTATGTATTTAATCAGAGAGTCCATTCATATTACTGTATACATTTGAAGAAATAGAGTGAATAATATACACTCAACAAGAATAGTGCTGAGCCATATAATACAATTCCCAAGAAGTACTATTTGGTTTACAGTTTTTTAAATTATGCAGATTGAAAAATATGGTTGAAATTAATGAAACTAGTACTTCTACTATATAAGCTAAAACATTTTAAGATAAAACAACTAAACCATAAGCGATAGGTCTACATTTAGATACATGGATTAAAAGATAATGGGTTACACAATCCCATATAAAGTAGCTAGAGCTAGAGTTAAGACACCAAAGGGCACAGTATAGGAAGTACACTAAATCAAGCAGGACTATTTAGGTACTATTTCAGGAAAGTGAAGGTTAGATCTTACGTGTTTTAATGAATACAGCTTCAAGGGGTAGATGTTCTTCTTCTCCGCAATAATAATCAAGTACGAGCAAAAGGCTCTCGCAGTTTATGCCAAAGTATGTGCTTATATCTTATATGCCTTGAGCACATCTAGGAGGTCATGCATCAGTTACCGTCTCAAGGAGGTTATAGGATGTGCGGCCCAGAAAGTTTGCTGGGTAGCAGTGAGGGAAAACAAAAGAAGGCCTGAAAACCAATGGTTGGTTACAACTATGCAAAAAGGAAGATCATAGTTGACGATGATGACTTACCGTAGCTGAAATTTGGCCTTTCAGGTAGGTAGTAAAGTATATAAATCCACTAATGTGGAAATCAGCCTATGATATTTTAAAAAATACTTTGTCTACTTTACCAGTTTTGGCTTTAAAAATCCGATTTCAATCGAAATTCAGTGAGACCACAAGGCCCAAAGAAAACAGCCTTTTTACGACCAAAGCAAAAAAACAAGGAACAGCAAACGGAAAGTGTCAGTTCATTGACTAGGGAGTTAGTGGTGATCAATTGATCAACTAAACCATAACCAAGGTAGGCACAATTATGTTAATTTGAAGATTTTGGAACATAAGACCTTTCTCAAGGTCAACCTCTATTGTAGTTGACAATGTAAACATTGTGAAAGGTTAATAAATAATTGAAAATAGTTTTCGTGACTTGATTGATAGCAGTGGTTAGTGTTTACCCTCAAAATTTAATCTGAAACAATGGAAAATAGTTCATGAAAGTTTTTAAGTTTCTTCAAACCGTAACATACAATTTAAGTCTTAGTGCATTAAGTGGCCTTTTTGGCGACTAAAAATATCACTACGATTACGTTAGTCAAAATACTTCTTACCTTCACCTAAGCTGTCAACTGACGAAATGTGTAAAATAAAACTTCGAACCAAACTTAAATCATAGTAGTGAAAAAAATCAATAATTTACAGCGTAACGTGCATTTAGGTGTTAAATGCCAGCAAATCCAATTAAATTATGTCTTTAAAGTTCCTTAATTACCATATTAAGGTGTAAATAAACGGCACATTTATTAGCAGCTTTAATAGTCTTGAGGTGATTTGAAGGTTTATATGTGCCTGTCCCATGATACACCATATATTAACAATTTTCTACTTCCTAGAACACGAAAATTGATGCTATAAAGTGTAATGGATTTTGTTCCGTATAGAGTAACAAAATCGATTGTAAAATATATTATGTATTTCAAATTGTCGTGAAACAGTACACACGTTAATTTTATGAACGCGCATAAAAGGCAGGTTGAGGAAGTTCACCAACCTGCGCGAACGATTCAAATTGTATTTTAATGAACTCATGGTTATTATTAATAGTAAACTTTTATGAGGCTCTCTACGACAGAAGAATTAAAAATGTTGACTCCTGCAGACAAAAATATCAACCTTGGTGAGTTGTAAACATGATGGAGTAATCACAATTTATTGCGGAATAATACTAAGCCCAAGTTTAAATAAACGGAAACGGACATCCAACGATGTATGAAATCTAACTTCACCCACTATTCTATATAAATCGATTTTAGTAGTCCACTTCAAATAAAATTCTATGAAAAACCTTTTGATACTATCGAATCAACTTTTCATCATTCTCCTTTCGTTTTGCTGAGCTTTGCTATATTGGAAATCTAACGTAAAAGGGGAAGAAAGAAAGCGAGTCTTACGAGAAACTTATCAAACCACAACAGACCTTCAACAGAAAGCACTACATTTATTTCTATCTGTAGTAGTGTACAATAAAATAGGTTTCATTAGCACTTATTAAATATTGAGTTGCATTGGTTTTGTTAGTATCTTAAAACGAAATATCTTGGAATGGAGTATACATGTTGGGAAAAGTTGATATGTGGTTCGGAATCAAACAATAAAGATTTCTTAAATGTACCTGTGAAACATGCTCAACATGAGAGTTGTCAATAAAACATGAACATTGTTTGCTGAAAATCGATTGCGACCCGTTATATCATGAGTCCTGTTGTGAATAATAATTATAAAGGAATTATCACTGTGTTGTGCCACGAAACCCCAATACTCTCATAGTCCAGTTAATATACAACAAACTGTAATAAAAGAGTGGAATATGCAGAATTTGTCACAATTGAATATAAATAACAAACAGTCTCTAAGAAATTTCATATCGACTGACGAATCTAGTAGTCCAGTAAACGAAGGCATCTGATCTAACGGAAACACTTTTTTTTTTAATTTGCAGGTATTTATATTATATTTATATTGACGCCCCAAAATGTCAGGTACCTAGAATTTGTGGAAAGGTGGGAAAATGGCCCGTTGGGCCCAAAAATTTGTTTTTTTCGCTCATATTTCCATAAATATGCCACATAGAGAATTTTTGTTCTGACCAAAAAATGACGGATACTTTATTATCTACACAAATGATCTTCATAATATTTGTAAAAAAGTTGATAGTTTTCGAGATAAAGGGTCCTGAACGCAGCCCCATTTCCAGCTCCTGCCCTGCATCAAGAAAGTATACGCACTGAGAGCATGACGCCTCCAAACGAATTACAAATTTTTTAATAACTCCCGTTAAAATGAATATTTTTTCATGATTCAAAGTGCAGATGAAAGAAGGAGAATGTGGCTATAATATCGTGTCTTTTGCTCCCCTAATTTATTTCCCTGGATTAGTGAAAAACACGGCCAAAGTTCGTTTTTGCCTGATTTTTCAGCACTCCCATAAATATGTTCATATTTTTTTCATTAAGATTAATTTTCCCGAATTCTTCTGAGTAAAGGAGCTTTGGGGGGTGCTTAATGGATTCCAAAAAAAATCACTCAATAATTCCTGGGTATTTTTATAAACAACGTGTTTTTCCAAGGGCAATTTTTATGGATTTTCGGAGTTCTTGCAAACGCTCCAGTTTATCGGCAATTTCTTGATAATTAATGATGAAACCGGGTTTTAAAGTATAGTATACAAAAGGTTAGATTGTCCCCTTGCCGATACCACCATTATTTTCTGTCTAAGTTCCCGAGTTTTCCGGAAAATCGGGAAAATCTTCAGCCCACTGAAAAAAGGACATTTTTTTTGGAGGCTTTTTTCTCCTCACGGTGAAATTTTTTCCGGTCAAGGATTGTACCCAGATGCCCAGGTTGACGGGTCTTTTGGCCTTTATTTATTGGACTATACATTTATTAACTTTACCATAAGGAAGCACATACATATAATTATTGGCGTATATAGGGAGGAACCTATCTGTCAGTTGTATATGGAAGAGGAGGAGACACGTTATTTTCTCATCGGAGATAAAGACTCCTATAACTAGGGTATCCAAGGAAGAATTTCTCCAAGAAGGTTCTTGTAAAATACTGTTGAGCTTTCCACATAAACGGTAAAAACAAGAGATGCCGAGGTCTAGAAGCATAATCAAGCATAATTCACATGATTGTAGCAAAAGGATTATGTACCAATAATTCGTTCTGGTTCCACTGTCTTTAAAATCTAGTGGCCCTGACACTCAGGTTGACGCTATCACGGTTGGCTGACGTCTTCAAGTTTTTCGATGTAATCCCATACTACGTCACTCACTTGCACGAGATTGCCTCAAGTACCGCCTGGCCGTTTGACATGATATGGATCGATTTGCACTCGACAGCTCTCATGCCGTTTTCTCTCGCGCTGCAAGATTGCGTATACCTTCGCCTGAAATCCAGACCTGTAATTTTCCAGTACATAGCTTATAGCTGTCACCTGTTTTTCCCAGCGTACTCCTACCACAGAGACATTCGCAGTTCTGGACCTTTCGGTTTATCACGTCTGGTATTGTCTAGTTCTTGGACAGTTTGTTCCTTTTCTGTCTGTAATCGACACCCCTAAATAGTGAAGAAATATCGTCTGGGTGTGCAATCTGTTTTACCGAGCAAATGGTGGAGTGGTTAAGCTCTTGGTTTGTAATTGGAACGACCGAGGCTCAAGTTCCAGTCCCTCCTGATCTGCTATGAGGTTTTTAAGAGGTTTTCTCGTAGCAATAGGTGAATGCTAAGTCAGTACACATCTCTCGGGCACCTACCACCGTTCTCTCCACTTCCATCTCCTGAACCTAACATAATCGCTGAGGAGTCTCTGGCAAGCCTATAGCGACCGCACTCTTTGAAGGGGGATAATGAAATACTTCCTTTTACTTCCAGTCTGTTTTCATGCCTAGCACGTCCGATGACAGTACTCTCACGATATTCAAGTGCCCATCAGTCTGTCCATCGCGTTTTCCAGTCTTTGGGTACCTGCACTTGCTTTTTTCAAGGTGTAGGGGGCTGGTCCAGCTTCCTGAGCTGTCAATGTATCCTTTATTATCGTGTCATATATATAATATTATATTAATTAATTCTGGGACATAAAAACCATATATGCAGGAGATGAGGTATGGATGCCCCTAATTCCTTATTCTTATGATTATTTTAGAATTGGTTTTCTTGAGGATACATGAAATTCCATCTTTAGTTCCGTGTTGTATAATATGGGATTACATGAAAGATTATTTTTTGTTTTATGTGATGAAGATAAGTCAGACCACATTTGACTAGACTCAATAAATTTTGCGTGTGAATAATCAAATTCTAGGTTAATCTGGATGATGCTATAAGAACGAGGAATTGCTGAAGAAGTTGGAGAGGAAGCTAGGGAAAGTAGAGTATTGGGAAAACATGGTGAAGATAATGTTGACGGGGGAGGAGGAATGGATGGAAGTTATTGACGTAGTGGAGAACATGATAAGGGGAAGTGAAGGACTCTATATGGCATGAGAGAGGTGAGAGTGATAGAAGGGAGGAGATGACTGAGAGTGTGTAAGGGACCACAGCCCGTCTTGATGTATGCTAGGGTGGTGATTCCAAGGCGGCAGCAACGGCGAGTTTGAGGTGGGTTTGGTTAGTAAGCAGTCCCTTGGGGGTGAGTCCAACACTGTTTGAGTACTGGTTGTGGATATTTTACAACAATCAATACACATGTTTCAATGCAGCTTAACATTCACCATGTAATTAAATTAAATTTGCATAATCTTTATTGCTTAATACCAAACGAGCTATATATCTGCCACTTTGCCAATAAACAAAATTGATGTTCATTCAAGGCCAATTAACAACTTATAATAATGAGTTAATCAACAATGATGGGAGTTCTGTATGCTAATTAAAAATATAAAGGAAATTGGACATAAACTCTACCTTCACTTAATGGCTCACATTTTTGTAAGACACAAAACTGTTTACAAGCTACGCGGATAGTCATGAAGTTTTTCACGTAACACTAATTACTTCCAGGTTTTCTACTCCACTACTTTGTATATAGGGTGATGTGATAGTACGATAAAGGCCAATTGTAAAACTTTTACCGATCCAGCTCAAGGATGCTTATTTTAAAATTATTCGCCATTTTACAGCGTGTTTCAGAACGCCGTACCAGATTAAAAGTAAATTTTTTTTTAATGGGTCACTCTGTATTTCACTCCAAAGTTGAATTCTTCTTGACTTCACTATTGCAATACTACACTATGGGTCGAAATAAAGGAGTACATTTTTTAATTGAAAATATTTTTTTTGTTTTTTGGGCGATTTATTCTCTTTTTGCAGGGCTAATAACCTAACATGTCCTTAACATGACTGTAAATATGAAAGAAAAAATAATGTATATGGTCGGACTTATAAAAAAAATTGTATCCTAACAGTGCATTTCAGCTCGTTGCAAATGAAAACTGTCTTAGCTAAAATTGTACTAATATTATCTTTCGGTAAATAAACTATCCAGAACACTTCAGTAAAAAGGAAATTTTCCGAAATTACCGGATTCGTGAAATACCATTTTTTTATTAAATAACATTTTAACAAATATCACATTTATAAAAACAGTTTAGTAGCTTTAAAACTTAGAGTAAAATATTATGAATGTGGCCACCAAGTTCTACTTGGAGGTTTTGAAAAGATTGAGGGAGAGTATTCGGTAGAAAAGGGCAGATCTTTGGCGCACAGGCGACTGGCTCTTCTATCATGACAACGCACCGGCCCATACCGCCCTGTCCGTGAAGCAATTTTTGACCAACAACGCCATGACACCGATTGTCCACCCCCCACACTCACCGGATCTAGCCTCCTGTGACTTTTTTTTGTTCCCCCAACTCAAAAGGAATATGAAAAGAAAGCGTTTTGCCACTGTGGAGGTGAAAAAAAAAAACGCTGGAAGGCTTAAAGGACATCCCGATGAGTGAATTTAAAAACTGTTTTGAACAATGGAAGAATCGTTTGGAGAAGTGCGTTGTGGTCAATGGCGAATACTTTGAAGGTGATTAAAATGTGGTGTTAAAATAAGAAGAAATAAAGAAGTTATGACGAAATTCCCGTTTGTTTTGGGTCCCCCCTCGTATAGTGTACCTACATTGTTTCCAAAACACGGATAGGTAGCAACACACTCAGTATACTTCAAGTTAAGCTCTATAAAATCTAAATAATCAACATTAGAAAAACGTCTTTCGCATAAAACGTGTTAAGCCATGATCTTATTTTTTCCTAATATTGGATTAACCTTATCAGCACAAACCCAGAAGGATGGCGTTGACAACAGCAGGATCGCGAGGAATAATTTACCCAATTACCCCCCGGATCACAAGCTAGGTGTCCGTGTATGCGTACTTTGCGGACGACGTTATATTGATTGACAGGATTTGCAATGAATCTAGCGGCAGCAGCGGCGAGTGACAAAGCAACCTCTGTTGTGTTTATCCGTTTTCGACTCAGCGAAATTCAATTCCGAATTCCGGTAATTGTCTCTTGTTCATAGGTCCAGTCTAGCGCGTGATTTTCGCAAAATCCATCGAATAGATTCCGAATGTCTATTATTTCAAGATATAGAAGTAGGAACTGTATAATTATTGGAATTTTTAGGAAATAAAGTGATTTTGTCAGGAAGTTCTTTGTTGAAGCCATATTTTTAATCGACTGAGCAAAGAATTTTTTTCTAGGTTTTCTTTCATGTTTATTGAATTATTATTGGATTTATGTCAACTCGGCTTAATACATATTCTGATGAATATTTTTACTTTTCCAGATATTGGTTAGAGGTCGTAGTTATTCTTGAACTTACTCCTTCCATTCATATTTAATTTTTGTAACCGTTTCCATTTCTTTTGGGTTCTGGGTTCTATCTACATATTCGTTCTTAGATCTATTGTGGTCCTCTGAATCTAGAATAGATTCTGCACCGACTCTTTTTATATAGCCAATCTGAACCTCAAGACTGAACCTTTCTTGTAGTTTCTGTATGGGTATTCCAATATTTCATACCAGGTGTAGTTGCTTGTAACTTATTGCTGAAGCTCCTAGTGAGCTATGTGCAATCGGCTTACGTGTTGTAGTGTGTGCGTTCAGATCTGTTTTTGCCTTGTATCAAAATGTTAAGTGGTGATACTTTCAACAGAATCTACTACGCAATTTTGGGAATGGTTTTTAAAGTCTGCGTAATACACCGGCAAACAAGCCTTTATGTGCTACTTGACCCTAAGAGCTTTATAATTCTCACGTGCAGAGTCTTCGACCACCACATTACTGATCCATTGGTTCATTTTTGGGTTGACAGCACACATCCTTCTGCTACTGCCGAAGGTGATTGTAGCTTTCTGTGTGGTTTCATGAAAGTCTGCCGTGGCATATAGCCAGAGAAGTAATTGTTGCTGCTTTGACATCTACTAATTTATCTTTCTATCAATATATCTGTGTGAAGCAGGGGCGGGTAGCTAGTTGATATTAATGTATTAAATAACCATAAATGACATATTTTAAAACAGCTCCATTTATTTTTTGAGAAAAAAAAAGAGTAGCTCAGCTGTTTTTATGATTTTTATTTTAAAACGTCTTGTACTAATTTGACTCCACTTTGCGTTGCATTCCTCGTTTTTCTCTCATTAACTTTCAGAATCTCTAACGATATCATTAATACTAGCACTTTCAAGAGTCTTTTGATAATAAACAGTTATTGTATATTCAAAGAAACTCTCAGCTCATTACCTGGCATTTAATATGTATATTTTACAGTAAATTTTTTTAGGCCAAGACATTTTAAGAATAAAAAAAGGCTAGGTCCCGAGTTTTTTCTGAAAGAAATTTCTGGGACAGAAAATGGGATGTAACTTGATTGCTTTGAACAGTTGTCAAATGTTTAAAATATCCTTTAATATCATTTTTTCATGTGAAAATGTCAACCAATAATTTCCGGTTATTAAAGCTTTCTTTTTGACAAAGATAATTTCTTCCTCGTTGATGTTATATTTTGGAGAGTTTTAACTCACAGGATTCATTTTTTTTGTTTTATTAACTAACAATTTATCAACCCTTTTTGCATGACATGACACCTGTGTAACATGAAGCATGAGGCGTCTAATGGAATGTCATTTTTGTCAAGAAAAAACGAAAATACCCCTGCTATTACTAACACTCAATCACTGGAGGGACTTTACCTTCTGGATAAACCAAAACAGATTTTATACTTCATAGGAAGATTGTGATAAGGGGGTGAGTATATGAAGGGCATATTATACCAAATTTTGTCGCGTTTTCTTCCGAGCCTCTCTAACAAAGTTGCCGATAACACTGCAGCCTAATTACTCATTGTTTTTTTGTTAGTGCTATCTTATAGCACCAAGTCCAGCACCTTTGCCCCCTCTACCAGTTAGTACAAGTTCTCAGCTAGGTGTTTGTTATTATATAGTGTTATATAGTAACTGTACAATTAAATGTCACTCCGTTGTATGTTTCATAAATGTTTTATAAATGTTTTTCCATGCATTAGTTTTGCTTTTTATGCTGTTCTCTGATCCAGTCAGACCGCCTAATTGTCTGAAAAAGTTTGATCGTAGTAATACCCCACTTAATAAATATGTCATCATCATTTTCTTCTAATTCATGATTTATCGCTTCAATCTGCGGATATATTGTTTGTGTTGTTATTCTGTTCCTTATTAGAGCACTGAGCTCTTGTGTACTCAGTTCCAAAATGAGAATGCCTAGGTTTACTCAATAAACAAGGGAAGAATATTGGGAGAAATAAGTGAGGAAGAAGAAAAGAGATAGATCTGACCATTGGAAAGATCTTTATGGCTTAGACAATCAAAGATTCTGATGGGTGACTACAAACCGTTGAGATCAAATGAATGTATGAGTCAAAGTAAAACTGCACTAAGAGTTTCAACAGGGATCCTAATGGGGCATTGCTGCCTGAACGGGCACCTGAAAAAGCTCAAAATAGTGGAGAAAGAAAAATGTAGTTTCTGTGGCATGGAAGATGAAACTTCCATCCACGAAATACAGAATCCTAGGAGCACCTAGGAGATTATTGGATAGAAGAGGGACATATCGTAAAGTTCTTCAGGGAAATAGGACTAAAGGAGCTACTAGTATCTGAGACGTTCCTCAGGAACTAAGTAGAAGTAAGGGGACACAAGAGATCTTTTAGGTCTCAGTGAATGTCACCCCATCTTACATACATATTCTGCTCCTGTCGTACACGGAAAAAGAGCGATATAGAAGAACAATCCAGGTTGTAACACTGTACTCTCCTCGAGAGACAGATCCCGGCTAGAGACTCTCTCAAGGGTGGATCGACTCCATGTTAATGCCACACTAGGTATGCCAGAGGGTTGACAGACTATAAGAACTTAGGGCGCCACTACCTTTTTAGACATCGACGAAAAAATGAATTTAAATTAAAGAAAAAAGAAACTAAGGTGAAAAAGGTAGAAACACCTGGTAGAATTTGATTAAAGTTAATAATAAAAAAAAGTTACAAACTTACATAAACCCGGACACGATCCCCTACAGCTCTTACAGCCGGGTATATAAGAAAGTAAAAAGAAATTTAAAATATCAAATTTATTTTGCCTAAGGAGAGTAACAAAGGAAAGAATGAAAAAACCTGTACTTCTGGAAGGTACTTATCTTAATGGGAGTGGAAGTAAAGATGTCCTGAAGTTGAAGTAGAGAGGTCCTGAAGTTGAAGTAAAGTTGTCGGAGTGGAAGTATAGATGTCTTGGAGTTGAAGTATAGCTGTCGGAGTGGAAGTATAGATGTCTTGGAGTTGAAGTATAGCTGTCGGAGTGGAAGTACAGATGTCTTGGAGTTGGAGTATCTAGTAATATACGATATCCTGGCAGTAACGGTATCTTTGCGACGGTAACCTGGCTTGTAGCTTGGCAGGCTAACCTGGCATGTAAACGGTATCCTGGCGGTATCCTTGAATGTAGCTTGGCAGGGGTATCCTGGCATGTAAACGGTATCCTGGCGGGGGTAACCTGGCAGCTGTGCTTACCACAGCAATTTAAGGTAAAACAATTAAATTTAATAGACGGTAGAAAGATACGTCCTTGCTATTCAAGGGTCGGTAACGGAAAAGGATGAAACCACCCCATGGAATCGACCGTTGACATCATATGTCAATTGTCTTAACGGTCAACCAAAGTATGAGAAATTTAGATCACAGAACTATATTGGAAGTGGTTACTATGACGGCGAGCGGTAAATAGGGAAATTATTTCATAAAATCGAAACAGGTCGATAGACATGTTACAAGGTAGACCAAAAAAAAAATGGGAAGTGCAGAAAAGTAGCAGTGAAAAATGATTTGAAATAGGATTAAAACGTTTAGCAGCTGGACTAAGAATTCTTGGACCCGGCGACACCAACGGCCTGACGAATTCGACAATTGCGGAACTAGCTAAACGTTACACCCTTGCTCAGTATCTAAAGAGATGGAATCAAGGGATGCAGTCTTGACAGGATCACTCTGGTCGACCCTGGGAAGCTGGAATCGAAAAAATATTTGGCAATGACCAGGAAATACCTACGTTTAACGGTAGGATTTCTGACTGGCCACTGTCAATTAAGGAAACACCTCCATACAATGGGGCTAGTGGACACACCTCTATGCTGGATGTGTCAACAGGAAGATGAATCTGTCAGGCATGTCTTATGCGAGTGCCCGGAGTTATCGTCAATAAGAGAGTGTGTGTTCGGTGATTCTTGGCCTACACCTGCCGATACAATGGAGATGTCCCCTAGTGACCTGTCCACCTTCCTGGAAAGGACAGGATGGACGATGACCTAGGAAGACAACACCTCGGGAGGATGTACTATGGGTCACATGTGGCCCAAGTGCTGTGGGCCTAACGCACCCTCCCTACTCTACAGACAGACAGAAAACGTTTACTTGAGATAGGAGTGATTTTAAAATCAAGAATAAATGGTGGTTTATGAATTTTCCTTTCTTATAGTAAATAATGCCTTACACCTTGCTCGCGGTGGAAACAAATATGACCAGCTTAAATAAAATAATTGTCACCTTTCCAACATTTTGTAATAAGCATACAGCTTCAAGTATCTGCAGGATTCACTCTGTTAAATTAACGCAACACCCTATGTTATTCAGAGCAATCCATTAAACTACTATTAATTAATGTTGCCTTTGATGGAAAATATGAAAATTTAATATTGTCATCCAAATAGAGCACCTGCGGCAAGCAGGTACGGGACAAACACATAGTTGAGGCATTTAATTGGAAAAAATTTATTAATCGATAGTCGATTTGGAAATGTAAGCTGCATTGTAATTTTTGAGAGAGATTAGGTGACAAAGTAGTATTTGTTTAATTAGAAAAATCATTAATTTAATGGCATTTTTTGTCCAAATAGAATTTTTCATAAATTTTTGAAAAGCTGAAAATTACTTAATAATTATAGTTTATTTCAGAAAGGTATAGGATACTCGTGAAAAGGAATGAATTTTATTTTAACAGAATAAAAATTAGGCATTACATAGTATTAGGTACACTTACTTTTTATTGAGCATTATACAAAAAACATACAGAAATTAGATTATAAAAAATCATAATATTTTTCGTCATCTGTGGAACTGTCATCTCCTCTTGACGTTATAATTAACGGGTCGACGGTCCGATCGATCAAGTAGTCAAGATCCCACATTTTCTCCTCTTCTTTTATGACATGCTGGACTGCTTTTCGCCAGTTCTTTGGTGTCACCTCCTTAATGGCTTGATGAAACAGTAGCTTAACGTATTTCATTTTGAATGTCGTGTTGTGTCTTGCCACAAATCCTTTCACTTGCGCCCATATAAGTTCTATAGGATTTAGTTCGCAATGAAATGGCGGTGTGCGCAGCACAGTTACACTATGTTTTTCTGCTATTCTTCCACAGCGTATTTCATAAAACGATGTTTGTGTGAATTTGCTATAGCTAATAGTTCTTTAGTTAACCAGTTAATAATTTCTTGTTTTCTCCAAGATGAAGTTGGAGTCTTCTCTATGCGTCGAGAATGATAACTTACGTTATCCATAACTAATACTGGATCAAGATAAAAGATTTGATTCTGCTCTGTTCTGTACTGCTTTATACTTCTTAAGTACTTTCGTCGCCAGCAAGCAATTTCATCGCATTCCAGTAAAAGTGCTTTTCCCAGGCCAAATCCATATTTCTCAAAGTGGTCCATAAAAGTTTTTTAGTTATCAACGGAATACTGTCATCCTGGCCAAGCTCCATTAAAATCTTATCTAGGGTGGGTATTTCTTTTTTAAAATAAAAAGTGTAAACTTTTGTTCGAATTACACTTTTGGTGTTTTCATCAAGGACTTTCACTGGTCTGCCTGGACTTTTCTTGGCAGGCTCCATTTGGCCTGCTGAGAATTATTGGAACATCTTTTCGTTGGTGTAAATGTTGCCATTTTATTACTAATCTCATAATACTGTGAACACTATTTACGGCTTAACAGCAAATACTGATGCGTTAAACTAAACAAATATACTTATAAAGGTCTAAAAGTTTTGGGTAAGGCACCTTGCGGCGCATGGTTAAGCCAAATATAAAATAGGGTTGGAATTAGGCAGAGGCAATAATAGAAGGTTAAACAGTACCTGCTTAACACAAAACGTAACTGTATAATCTACTACCTAAGTAATCCCACTTTCATAGTTTGGCATTGATTTCATTGTAAAATTCTTTCTTTTTATCAAGTGCAGGTAGTACCACCCGGGTTGGGGTTAAACTCGAGAGTTAACCCGAGCCAAATGGTGGGGTAGGGTTAACTCGATCTAGCCCTGCTTTATAAAACGCTGTATCACCCATCGGTCACCGGGTTAACTCTCGGGGCAGGGATAACCCGAGTTTATAAAACCGGGCATAAGAAATACATATTATTGATACTTTATCACATGTTCTAAATGTGCTCCTTCTTGCTCAAGACAGACTCCATACCGATGTTCCAAGTTTCTCGTCATGTTATGGAATAAGGGTTGTCTCATGTCCGCTAAGAAGGCTCTATCGGCATCCTTCAACTCATCGATGATTTGTGGTGCCCGTTTAAAAACGGCAGTTTTAGCCATGCCCCAAATGTATGCGTCTGGAGATATGAGATCTGGAGAATGTTTATTAAACCATTGTGTGAATTGGTCACACACGTATCGCAGACTTGCACCATTACGTCGGCCGATTCCGTATGAGCGAAAATAATGCCAGAAACACTTTCTCCTCTGTTCTTAACACCATTTAGACCCTACTAATTGATTGTTCTAGATTTACTTGACAGGTCTATATTAGTTAACTTGGGTATGACAGCGTGCATATAGAAACACCTATGTTTCAGTTTCAGTACTGTTTATTTCGGGTTATACTGTATTAACTTGGTCGTGAGTTACATTACTGTCGACAATTATATGCCTCTCTATATCGTGTTAGGATCAATTATTTCGTGATCAAATATTCAATAGTTGTTGATCGGTAGCCATTCCAAACATTAAAACTCAATGCATCATAATTAGTCGCATTCATTCGATAAATACTTTTATTTTACAACTTTGGGAATCAATTTTCCAGTAGTTTATATTCAATAGTATCAACGTCAACTCCAGTAGACTGGAATTAGTATCTGGAAATACATTTTTCGACGCTTTGATAAAGCAAACAAATCTGTAAAAGTGCAAAAAACAATTTATTACTTTCAAAACCGTTTCCATCTCTCACAATATCAACCGAACAGTTTACTTCCGTTGATTGAAATTTGCGTTTGTATTTATATTAAAAGTGTAGTAAGGAAATGAAATTCTGAAGATTGCATCGGAAAATGAAGACGTTTCTGAAATACATAGAATTAATGTTGTTAAGTTTTTTAATATAGGGGTCGGCATAAGTCAGGCAGCTCTCTCGAAAAATATTAAAACGATGCATATTAGTGCTTCAGACAGCTGTGTCGGTGTCATGATAATACGTGCTCGTCGAGTAGACCGATACAAGTTCACGCTTCAAGAAAGAGTTTTTTTTGTTACGTCGTATCTTCGTACGAACGCAAATTCCGAAACTATATTTACCGAATTTCAAAAACAATTTCCGCTACCAAATCATTCAACAGTGTGGAAGATGTACCAGGAATTCTTAAAAACGGGCTCTGTTGCCGACGCGCCGCGTTCTGGACAACAAGTATCAGTAACAACTAACGAAAACAGTGGCGCTGGCGTTTGTTGAGCAGCCGAACCAATCTCCAGTGCGGCGGTCGGAAGAACTTGAATGCTGAAACGCATGCTTACCGTCCTCGTCTCCTCCACGCTTTTCACGAGGATGATTTCGATCGCAGATTGGAATTTTGCGAGTGGTACCTCGGATGCAGTTCCAACGCTCCATTTTGTGGTCGGATAAAGCAACCTTCAAGCTGAACGGTACGGTCCATCGGCATAACTGCGTGTACTGGAACGACCTCACGTCTACATTGAAGAAGAAATAAACCTGCCTGGGGTGAGTGTGTGAGCAGATATCCATGCGGAAAGTCTCGTGGGACCGTACTTTTTTGAGGGTAACATGATGGGCCAAAGTTATCTGGAAATGCTCGAAGATTCACGAGAGCAAATGGACAACGATTCAACACTCGCGAATATCCGTCATTTCATGCAGGATGGAGCTTTGTCGCACTACTCGTTATGTGTACCTTAACGAGGAATCGTTGAGTGGCCCGCACGGTGAAGTGACCTGACACCCTGTGATTTCTTCCTGTAGGACCGCGTTTTTGCAAGAGGACCACGCACCCTTTTCGACTTCCGATCTGCAATTGAAGAAGAATTTGAAAATCTTCGCGGACAGCTAGACGTGCTCCGCCGGACCTGCCTCTCCGTTGAGAAACGTTGGAGTAAACGCATTGATCAATTTGAACAGTTACAGTTACCCTTTTCCGAATCTCTTTTGTAATTTCTATGAATAAATTCATTTTGACGCTGCATTTTTTTCTCTTAATGCAAATTTATTGCCTGACTTATGCCGACCCCTGAAGAATACCCAAGTGTAAGTACGAATCATAAAAAATCTTCGGTCATAAAAACAATTTAAATTTTATATTTTTCGAATTATTTGAAAACAGAATTTTTTTCCAAAACACCAAAACATTAGACCTACACTATGAGTCGTACATATTTCACAAAGAACACTATAATTTGTTAAGTAACTTAGAAAATAGGTTTATCTAATGCTTAACGATAACTTTTTTTCCATAGTAGGTGAACATCAAAGAATACACTAACAATATAACAATAAACAAATATATTCAGAGTACTCGAAACAAAGGAAATGGTTAGGAAACATTGGGTCAATATTTGCAGACTCTAGAGATTACACTTAAGATTTATGTTCGAGGAAGTGTATTTTAAGAGGCTAGATAATAAAGTATTTATTTTCATACTAGAGAATATAAAATTGAAACAAACCCGAATGTAGGTATTTATTATGAATGCAGGTAACGTTTTTATTTCGACATAGGAATATTATTTTTCTACAAACGTCAGTAAAAGTATAATTTTTTTTCTACAACCCTATACAAAAAATCGTCATTTTGTAATAGAATACTTTCAGCAAAAACGTGATTTCCGTCACCAGTGGGAGAAAGTCTAGTGACTCGTGTATAATGTTTTGACGACTTTTGCTTATTAATAAACAAAGTCATTAGTTTGACACTCGGTTTGACATTTCTCTTTAATTGTTTACACTCAAAGCATTGTTAGTTTTTTGGGTAAGTTATCATGATTTCTAAATCGGAAAGTGATTTTGATTTTCCAAATACACCACCATAAAAAACAAATCAAGCTGAGCAGACCTTTTTGGATTTATTACCATTAAAATCCAAAAAGTGAGATGAAGAAATATAATATGAAAAAGTCATGGATTGGAGAGTTAACAATTATGTTAATTCATTTTAGGAAAATGTGCTGTTTCCGTACTTTGGATGGTTATCAAAGAAATTTAAGTCATCGACGCTATGGTCTATGTATTCGATGCTGAAAGCCACTTTATCGATTAAAAATAATATAGATATAGATATAAGTAAATATCCCAAGTTACGTTCTTTTTTGAAACGAAAATTAGATGGGTTTAAAAGTCAAAAATCTAAAATTTTTTCTTCTGATGATATACGTACTTTCTTAAAGAATGCACCCAATTCCAAATACTTAATAGTTAAGGAAACAATTACTTTATTAATGTGACAAATTATTAATATTAATATTAAATTCACGTTTGTAGGTAGTCTTAATTTTTGGAATCTCGGGAGCTTGTCGTTGCCATGAGTTCAAGGATTTGACAGTAAATGATGTAAAAGATACTAGCAGTGTACTCTAGTTACGATACGTAATACAAAAACAAAAGTACCGCGTTCCTTCCACATTTCTGGATTCTTCTACGAAATTTCTAAAATATATATGAACCTTCGTCCACTAGATATGGACCAAAAAAATTCAAGATTCTTTATAGGTAAACTACCAAAACGGAAAGTGTAGCCGTATGTGTGGCTGGGTCCTAAAAGTCTTAGCCCACATGTGACCTTTTGTACGTCCTCCCGAGAAATTGTTCTCCTAGGTCATCGTCCATCCTGTCCTTTCCAGGAAGGTGGACAGGTCACTAGGAGACATCTCCTTTATATCGGCAGGTCTCATTGACGATAACTCTGGGCACTCGCATAGGACATGACCGATAGTTTCATCTTCCTGTTCACACATCCTGCATAGAGGTGTGTCCACTAGCCCCATTGTATGGAGGTGTTTCCTTAGTTGACAGCGGCCGGTCAGAAATCCTACTGTTGAGCGTAGGTTTTTCATAGTCATCGCCCAGTATTTCTTCGACGACAGCTTCCGATGGTCACCCAGGGTGATCCTGGTAAAACTGCATCCCTTAATTCCATCCCATCTCTTTAGTGATTGTGCTTGGGTGTAACAATTGACTAGTTCAACAATTGTCGAAGTCGTCAAGCCGTAGGTGTCGCTGGGTCCTAAAAGTCAGTCCAGCCGCTTCCCTGACTAAAGAATCGACAATGCGGTCACCTTTACTCCTGTCGTGCCCTTTAACCCACCTCATGATAATATTGTTATCTACCAAGGCGTTAGCTAAATCTTGATGGCACTCTAATACTAGTCCTGATGCAACACGTTGTCTGCTCAAGGCTAATAGAGCTTGTCTGCTGTCAGTACAGATTATTAACTTTTTTCCATAAATTCCTTTGTTAGTTTTTTTGTGGCAATTGAGAGACTGGCCAGTTTTGTTTGAACCACGCTGGTAGATAGGTTGATAAATAGAAGATAAATATTTCGATTGATTACCTATCCAGTTTTCAAATTTGTGAAAAAAAAAATTAAAAATAGAATAATTTCTGATACCGGTAGCTGGAGTGTTAACTAAAAAATATTCAAAAACGGTTTGATTCCCACTAAAAGCAAACAAAAATTTTCAAATGTGTTACTCTTTTCCATTTTTAACATTGGAAACCATTTGTCATTTTAACCTTTCCTATACTGCGGACGTAGTAGAAAATAACCAATTCACTGAACTTACTTTTCTAATAAAACTTTTGATGTTAAACAGTGCAGAATATAATTCAGAGTTATAGATCGATCGATTGGACATAAACTTCCTCTCACCTCTCGTTTGTTGTTTTCAAAAGGAAACTAAAATTGGGAAAATAGCCGTTTGAATTGTTTCATATAAATTAATTGAACGTGTACAAGTTGCGAGATTGTGTTTATTGGGCTAGAACTATGAAATATGAATATATTTCGTGTAAAAGTGAAAACAGAAGATGTGATAACATCCTAAAGGCTATAGGATTTCGTATATTATATTCAGCTATATACAATACACATTTAAACTCTTGTATTTTTAAGTGATGGATGGGTGCACTTTCGTTTATCATATAAACTACTTCCGTGTTCACTTTATTATCGCAATATATTTTGCGCGGGATTATAGTCAATAAGCATGTTGTAAAATTATACGACTTTATTTTAAGGTTCGTTATAAGATTAAAACATCTTCAAATTGAGCATAAATATAAGAAGAATACTGTTATGAAAAGAGTATCATAATTTGATTCAAGAATGATACTTTTAAATGGTTTCACATGTGGATTTCAATAAGATTACTTTTTTTATACACAGTATGGTGCAAATGAAACGGATACATTCCCTATTTCGGTATCCGGCGATTCTTTAATCACAATTCATTCAAAAGATTGATCTTATTCGCACTTTTACTTTATATTCCAATTAAAATAAGTGGTGTATAGTTCTGTTCTACATTGATACAGCATTATTTCAAGTAAGGAAAAATTACAGATATTGTTTTTGGAACAATCGATTTTTTGTATCCCTCAAAAAAGGGAACCACTAATAATACGAAATTGTAGAAGTTGAGGGAGAGGATAATCATCATGAGATATCAATTGATTCAAAAAATTACTTGCAGCCAACATTTGGAAAAAAAAAAGGAATAAGGAACGCAGAGACTACACTTGGGTGAAGTGACGACGAGCCTTCAAGGAATGTCCATGAGAAATACGTTCACAGTAGCAAACGAAAGCTTTATTTGGGTTTATACAATTACTGTTCTAAGACTGTCAGGAGTTTGCGCAGTCGGAATTGGCTTGTTCGGGTTTCTACAAGATGGTTCTGACACCTGCAGTTTAGCGTTCGGTTTTATTTTTAAACAATTCTTGGACGGTGCGAAAACTATCTAAACCAGTCACCAGTCTCGAGCAAGGATGATTTTTTACGCACGCTTAAATCATTTGCAAAGGAGGAGGGTGGTAGCCAAGGTTCCTAGGATAGTGCCTATATTATTAATACCAAAAAATTTTACAAAATGACCTAAGTGCAAAGTACACTACAGTAATGAGTTTTCTTCATGAACAATCCAAGCCAAAGAAAAGTAAATTGTCAAATTAGTCAGGTTAGTTCAGTTTTATGGACCATGAAGGATGTTCAGTTTTTTTTAAAATTCTGTCCAATTTCAAACGGTCCGAGAATAGTTCTTAGAACTGAATAAAGTACGTAACTAGCTCTGCGCAATTCCAGATTGGTTTACAGACTGTCCAGAAACAAAAACCCGAATTGAGCTGAAGTACTATTAAGTCTACCTCCTTCACATCTATTAAAACAGGGAGAGGCAACACTAGGTATTCATATTAGTGAGTGACGACGAAAAGAGAACAGCGCTTTCATCTTTCCCTTTATTATTTAAACATCTTTTTTCATCGACACTATTTTAGTTCGAGAGTGTTACAGAAAAACTATGTATCAAGTTTCAGAAAGCATTTGTTGATTACTTGGAAGATAGTTCCATCAAAGTTGTGCAATGTGCAGCTTTCACATATATTTATTAGTTTTATCTGATCACACGGACTAAACAAATGTTTCACTTTCATGATGTGGGAGGATCTTTCATTTTAACAATGATGAACTATAATATTACATAACTGACCTCATAAAGTCTTTTGGTAACAACAACGTAGCATCCTTTTCCCCTGGCCTTTCACTAGTCTTCAACCTCGTCGCTTAGACTTGGAGTGGTTAGTTAAATAAAGTCGTTAATCAAGATAAAGGAGACAATTAGAAGACGTCATGTCATGTCTTGGGATTATTAAATATCACTAGTAAATTTAGTATAATTTTAACAACTACACCCAGAACAATTAAACATAATAAATATACAGGGTGTCCAGAAACTCTCCTGCCAAACGAAAACTACAGTTACTAGAGGTGATTTTAAGTCGATTTAGCTCAAATTACCTCAATCCGAAAATGCTTCCTAAGGGAGCTATATAGCCCTTTGAATGAGACGTTCTTATATGAGTTTTCTTCAAATTATTCAAAAATACCGTTACTTAAAATATTCAAACTTCGTATATTTAATAAACAGTTACAAACCAGTCGATCGCTGTAAATAATTTTTTTTCAGATCCATCACAAGCGTGTCAGTCGGGGGGACCAACAGGTATTTTTATTTAAAAAAATGTATTTTCAAGTTTTTTATGTATCCGACACCAAATTTGGGAATTTCTAGATAATTTTCATAAAAAATGTTCTCTTCTTTCAAATCGATAGCATGAGCCGTTTTCGAGAAAAATAAATTTAAACTTTTTGTGTTTCTCGCGCACCAAAGATTAAGAGAAAGTGGCTCAGTAGTACCTAAAAATACTGAAACTGGTAGACGACCTGATGTGACAATGGAATACGAAGACAATATTTTGATTGAAATCGAAAATAATCCTGAGGTTAGCACCAGAAGACTCGCTGCTATGTATCCTGGCATTTCCAAGTCTTCCATATGGAATATTATTCGTAAAGAAAACCTTCATCCTCTCCATTTTCAAAAAGTTCATGCCGTGGTAGATGGTGATTTCCCTGCCCGCATAGATTTTTCAAACTGGTTGCGGACCAAAAAAATCAGTATCCTAATTTCTTTTCCAATATTTTATTTTGCGATGAATCTACGTTTACCAGAGACGGAATTTTTAATGCACACCATTATGCCTACATTGGTGATAATCCTCATGCAACAGTAGAGAAAAAGCACCAGCAAAGATTTAGTATAAATGTTTGGATAGGTGTAATCGGTAATCAGCTTCTGGGACCCGTAAAGGTTCCTAGCCGTTTAACAGGACAAGAATATCTTCATTTCCTACAAAATGTTTTACCTGATTTAATAGGTGAGGTTCCCCTGATGATTCGAAATAATTTATGGTTCATGCACGACGGCTGCCCAGCTCATTTTAGTAGAGAGGTTCGTCAATATCTCGACAATAACTATCACGATAAATGGATTGGAAGAGGTGGTCCAGTTAATTGGCCCCCAAGATCTCCAGATTTAAACCCCTGTGATTTTTGTATTTGGGGTTATTTAAAATCATTAGTCTATGCTGTTCCAATAGAAACCCCTAATCAGCTGTGGCAAAGAATTCAAAACGCTTGTAATGAAATTAGAAATAATGCAGGAATATTAGCAAAAATTAGACCATCTATAGAGAAAAGAATAAATTTGTGTATTGAGACAAATGGTCGTCATGTAGAGCATCTGTTGTAAAATTACTTCTCTTATTTCTGTTGGTAATTATCTCTAACTTTGTTTTTTTTTTAATGTTGATTGTTGTTTTATACCCTCACGAAATAAAATTAATTTAAAATTTCCAAAACAATGTAAGGAACTTAATACTTACTACTTTTGTTGATAGATGAGGCTTTTACTTGATGAAGATCCATACTAAACTAAACGAATAACTAGAAAGGAATGAGCAATGTACTGTACTGGCGAAATATGAGGGTTAATTAAGGAAAAGACGAAGAAAAATCTCTGGAATCATTTAGGAAAAGTTGAGAATTATCTTAAACATGTGAAAAGTATGAGAGGTGGAACAGACAATGTCCTGGAAGCCCTAGCACGTCAACAATTGATAAAAACATTGAGATAGTGAAGAAAATTGTAGTCATATTAACTTTTTCGGGTATTTTGAATATGAATCGTATGCCTATGAAATTTGTTTAAAAATTGCTAAATTTTCACCAAAAGAACCGTTGTTAACTCACTTCTCGTTGCTTGGTCGTGATATTTTGGCCACAAACCAAACAGCAATCATCCAGACACAGTCTTTACCGCACTTTTTCCTGTTACCAAAACTGAAAAACAAATCCCTCGATAAGATCGCCACGATTGAGAAAATAAAAACCGCCTAGTTGAAAGATCAAAAGATAATACCGAAAG
The DNA here is from genome assembly GCA_949126875.1 of Lochmaea capreae. Lineage (NCBI taxonomy): Eukaryota > Metazoa > Arthropoda > Insecta > Coleoptera > Chrysomelidae > Lochmaea > Lochmaea capreae. Next base: position 7,705,788 of record OX421397.1, read on the forward strand.
ACCAATATTGGGAGTGCTAGGAGCATAGGCGCGCGCAGACTTTTTTATTAGGGGGGCCATTGATTCATTTGAGTATGCCTATTAAAAATGATAATTGAGCAATAACGCTGCCTTTTCTTTTTGAGAACGAACGTTCACAAGAGCAACTAGTAACTGGTATAACAGCAAACATTTTTAAAAGCTAGTGTATATTTTTTAGTTGTCTGAGGAAAGGATCCAATCCATCCAATCATCAAGATTAACACCTTTAGGAATAGAATTATCAAATTTTATTACACTCAGTTCTGCAAGCAATTCTTCTTTTTTTATTTTAAATTTATTTTCAATATTTTGAGGAATTGGGGTGTACCGATTAGGGTGGACCATGACCCACTTTGCCCCCCTGTAGGCACGCCTATGGCTACGAGGATTGTAAAAACCGCTAGCACAAGTGTTTTATATCTAAAGGGATACCGACGGAGGGCACAAAATGGATATTGATGAATAAATAAATGTTTTTCGGAAAAAATAAAAAGTATTTTCTACAAACCTCGTGTTTCAAATGTGTGTTGCTTACAAAGAGCATGCTAGAGTAGTTGTCATTATTGACATTTTCCACTAAAAATCATAAAATAACATTTTTTTATTGTTAATATTTGTATGTTTATCTGCTGTGTTGTTGATTATCTTTTTATAGTTTTCATATCGTTTGATGAGACGAAATCGCTTAAAAAAATCTCGCTGTTACCAGAAAAAGCCTTTGTATCTTTACTTTTCGAGAATACTTTAATATCAGATTTATGCTCCTATAATAAGATCTATTAAAAGTTATAAGTTATAAACTGGATACAAAGTCAAAGAATCCATCGAAATAATGACGAAGCGACACAGTCGGCTGCTAAAAAAATTCTAAAGTCGCTCACTTTAAACAGCTTCTAATTGACTAAACAGAAAATGAACGGCTTCCATTGTAACTCGTGTCGTAATTCGATTAGTTTCTGCCGGAAAATTATGTCGCAAAGTTATTTATTGAGTTAATTATTTTTGGAAAAGATTCTGTGAAGAATATTTCACTCAATTTTGGACAAAGGACTTTAATGAATTTGAATAAGCAATTTCTGGATGACTTCTTTTTTGTTTGATGGTAGAATTGTCTGAAAAGTTTAAAGGGTAGCATTTACTTAAAAAAATCATATTTCCATTCTTAACTTGAATTCGTTATAGCGTGAAAATCATTAATATGTAGCCTTGGGAAAAAATGTGTCATAAAAAAGAGAAAGGAAGGAATAGGCAGTAATGGAAACACAAATAACTGAACCTTTTTTAACAATTTTATGGTTATTCCATGATATAAAATTTTTACCCCTTATAACATTTGTATCGTGCGCTTATGTTAGATAGAAATTTTTGCTAATGAATGAATCTCTTCTGAAAATTTTATCCAACACCCATGGTAAACGGTATTTCAACAAATAAATTTTGTACAAGACTTTCTGAAATTGGTCGATCCCGTAAAAAAATTTAATTGTTTGTTCATGGTAGAAATCACTTTCGAAAATTTTATAGTACGCCCATTGTTATGAATGAATGAATGAATGAAGGGCAGAAAATGAGCTTTAGCAGCCCAAGACTATTAGATGCACGAGCCAGCGTTTCCTGCATGTATGACACACAACTATTTTTCGAAAAAAAACAAAAAATAGGAAACGCTTTAGCAGCCCTTAACTATAAACTGCCCTCGCTTCGCTACGTTTGCTCGTGCATCTAGTAGTCTGGGGCTAAAGCTCATTTTCTGCCCTTCATTCATTCATTCATTCGGTTGGGTTGTGCTCATCAGCCCAGGCACTTGAATTGAATCTTTGTACCATTTCCCATGTTATCTACTTCCATTCCTACTTCTATGTAGGCCGCTAGTTTGTCTGAAGAGATTTTCAGTAGTTGTAATGGTTTCCTCTCCAAAGTACTTCCGTCTGAGTCCATGTAAGTTCTCGCAGAAGCAGAGTATGTGAGTAGGTGTTCACATTTCCTGCAAATAGGTTCCCTAACTTTACCCATTTTGTGCAGATGTTTCCTTAGGGTGCAGTGTCCAATCACCAGGTCGGTAACTGTCTTCAAATGTCTCTTACCCAGTTTCAATAGCCTGGTTGAGAGTTTCTTGTCTACCTTGTTCAGTAAACTCTTTGCATGGAGGTGCCCTTGTGTCAACCTCCATTTTAGTTGGTGTTCCCTATCTAGCCAGTTCCCGATTTCCCCTCTTATGCAATCTTTTGTGATTCCACAAAACGGTTCCGGACCTATGAAGTCTTGTTTAGAGCTAACTCTTCTTTAGCTAACTGGTCAGCCATTTCATTACCTGCAATCCCCTCATGTGCCGGCACCCATATTAGAGACACTTTGTTGTCTCTTGCCAGCCTGTTGAGGGATTCTTTACAGTTTTTTACCAGTCCAGACCTGGTTGTTGGGTTGCTGATAGCTTTAAGCAGAGTCTGGCTGTCAGTGAATATTTTTATCTTTTGTCTGGTGTAACCTCTTCTGATGTTTTCATCAATACAGGCTATAGCTGTAATCGTCTCTGCTTGAAACACAGTCGTATATCGGCCAAGGCTAAAGATCATTCTCTTTCTAGATCCTAGTCTAGGTGTTTTGGAACCATCAATGAACCATATGATATCTCCAGAATTACCTGGATGCATCACCTGTTCCCTAGATGGGATGATGATGTTCACTCGCTCAGCGAATATATTCTCCGGTGTCATGCTATCAAAACTCATGTAAAATATGGGTTCATCTAGTATTGTCCCGGTTGTATAAGTGTGTTCTCCTCGAACATTGTTCGGTGACTATAAGTCGGCCCTTACAAAAAGTTCCAAAGGAGGGAGTCCAATGAAGGCCTCCATTGATGCCCCCGTGCCGTTCATTGCCCCGGTAATACCAAGGAGGGCTTGTCTTTGAATTGCAGTTATTGCAGTCTGCCCTTGTGACACAATTTACTATGTCACATAATTGTTCATAACTTTTTCAATTTTCATCGGCCTCAAATTTCCAATTAGACATTTTTTGATGTCATTTCGAATGGCACTTGTGAACTATTATATTAATTCATATTATTCCTGAATCCAGCATGTTTTGTTTTGTTTTATATATATTATCTTAAAAAGAAACAATTTAAGAAATACCAATAACTCTTTCCATCCTTATACAGGGTGTTTCTGAATTCATGTGACAAAATTCAGGAGGTGATTTCCTATAACAAAATTTCCTCAGCCCAACTTTTTCCGAAATAACACCATTAAAAGGGGGTGACTAAAATGAAGTTTTTATTTTTTTTCTAAAATTTCAGTAAAGCTAGAAACTATTCTGAAACTTTATAATTAAAAACAAGGTAGAGGTGGTCATTTCCAGCATTTATTATTAATCATATTACATTTTACATCTTTACAGTTTTCCAGTCAATTTATAAGAAAAATTCTAAATTATGGTGTTTATTTTTTTTCTCTGCAGCTATTGGTTTGGGAAAAAAATTTTAAGAATAAAAAATTTTCAAATAAAACAAGGATTTCAAGTTAAATTTTATTTCATCTCGGAAAAAAGTTTTGATATGGAATAAAGAAAGGGTTGCTAATTTCACCCCCGTATAATGTTACAGGAATTATGAAAAAATACCCGTGGTTAGTCCTTTGCGAGTGCACGAAAATTACAGAATTTCAAGTTTCTAGCTTTACTGAAATTTTGAATAAAAAATAAAAACTCATTTTTAGTCACTACCTTTTAAGGGTGATTTCTCGAAAAGGGGTAGGCTGAGGAAATTTTGTTATAGGAAAGACCCATCTTAATTTCAAACGAGCAATCACCTCCTGAATTTAGAAACTCGCTGTATTTTCACATATTTGCAGTCACATTAATATTTATTTAAATATCGAGAAGCACAATTTTATAATTTCGCCGTTTGTAGATATCGGTTGATCGTAATTTCTGACTCATGTCGTCTGTTTACTCGAATGTTTCAATTTTTTGCTCGGCAGAAGTTTATTTCTTGTTTTCTAATTATAGGTAGGTATGATAACATAGTGTAGTTCGAGACTTGATAAAAGATATTTAAAATTATTCGTGGCGTATATTCGGGTATTTAATAATTCAAATTGTAGACATTTGACTCTATTTGCGATTTTAAAATTCAACTATGAATACCTACAACGCATGCAACAAAAAGGGTAAGTTCACAAATAATAAAATTAGTAGTTTTAAAATTTATATGTATGCAATTTGTGAGTAATTGAATGATAAATTATGATGAAATGAATTCATACTAATACAAACCATTTCGTATCATAAATATGATTCCCTATTAGTTTTTTTAAGTATAATTTGAACAATCTGGCTCAATATTATTTTGTTAATATTAATTAAGTACTTACTTTGTTGAATGAATCATCTGTTATTAGTGACGTAATGAGTGTTTTAACGTAACTTATTTTGATTTTGATTGATTTTTGTAACTGTGAAGATTATATTTATTCAAGTCATAAATATTCAAACGTAATACTTAAATTTTCACCATTTCACTCATTGTTTGTTACAAAGTAGATCTTATTTTAACAATTTAGGTGATTGTCTGGCAACGGGCCTTACGTCAAAAAATCCTTTATTCTCATATACTTATTAAAGATGTTATTTATCAAACAAAGAGAGCAATTTAAAGTTTGTTTTTTCTCAGTTTCTGAATTTCAGAGACAGGTTTTGAAAGTCTATTAAGTTTCACAAATTGCCTTTCTGAATATTCCTCAAAAGGATAAATTAAAGATTTTAGGTCTATTTGCTAACTCTTCCGCTTCTTGTATAGCGTTTATGAAGTTAAAATGAATTAAATCATCAAAACCTGCCATATTATAACTGATTATAATATCATTTATTATTCAAATTAATGACATACCAAACACAAATATTTTCAATCTAGGTTATGTAGATTTACACTTTCCGTACACGAAAACATTTATTCGAATGGAATAAACCCACTCGAAACAAGCCATGCGAAAGTGTTCGTATACGATTACCGTTTGAGCATGTCGAATATTAGGTTATTCAAATTTCATACGAAATTGGCCATTTTTCGTATACGATTTACTCTCGAATGGTTTCGAAAATCGTACCCCAGTTCGTGTATTAGCCCTCTGTAATTATTTTATTTTCAGTTCAGTTGTTTACTGTTTACATATATTTCTTATTTGCTGCGTTAGTTTATTTTTCAAGCTAGTTGTTTAATAGATAATTTTAGATTTGTATTTTCAATTTTGCTTTCTACTACACCAAAATGTGATTACTAACCTAGGTAAACGATAAACGTGAGCATTATCATCATCTATATAGTCTACAAAACCCATAAAATCATCCATCATACTAATATCCTTGAAAAATTTGAAACTATAACCACTGACAAATAACAACCAAACAAAATTCCGATATTGTAAAATGTCAGTGTAAGGTACAAACGAGGTTTTTAGGTTATTAATCTTCACTCAAGGTAGCTGGAACCTGTACTCATATTTCACTCGTTACACTCAAACTCAACCTAACTTTTCGCTTATCAAGTGTCTCTGCATACAATCCGGATGAGTGAAGTATGAGTTACCCTCAAGTGTCGACTATGAATTTCACCCTGAAGCTGAAAATCAGATGCGCAGTCGTAGTCGGTTGGTGGTGGCTTTTCCTCTTTTATCTTGGAGTCTTAGAAACAGTTTGACTGGGCAAAAGTTCGATCAGAATTATTCTTCACAAGCCATTTTGTATCAGCTAATTTTCGGCTACCCCCTGTGTGGTTTTCGAAAAAAAAAGGTTATATAAGATTCTACCTGTTTTTTCGCCGGTGTTGTTGGTTTCTTCTTTGAAGAATGTGGTTTCTGCTCTTGCGCCTTCTACGCCTCTCCAAGCAAGTTCTTAAGAGAGTATAAAAAAAGTTTTTTTCTGTAGACATTCTGGAGTTTGTTCAACAAAAGCTTTGACAAGTTGTTTTAGTTCATTGTAAGTCAAAAAACTTGCAGATTCTTTACGTTTGCCTTCCATGCTTTGTAAAGTCCTATTTTTACTCGTATGTTCCAATTTTTTGCTCGTCAGAAGCTAATTTCTTGTTTTTTTATTGCAGGTAGGCTGATAACATCAGTGTTCGAGATTTTCAAATTCCACTATGAATACAACGCATGCGACAAAAAGGGTAAGTTTTTAAATAATAATAAAATCAATATTTTTTAAATTTATATATACATATTGCGTAAAGTACATACGAACCGTCTGGATTACACAAGTACGACAGAAAAACAGCTGAAAGAGAGAGAAATAATAATTATGCCCGAGACTAGCCGAATGCTCATTGCCCCCCTATTTTAATCGCTGTTGCCAGAAGCGCAGATTAATTTGTACAAATGATATTTTTGTCTCGTTATCGTTGACTTTTTTTCGAGGGTGAAAATACAGCACGTTTGTGCCAGCATTACGCCAAACAGTCTTAGAGATATGAGATCAAATCTTTATCACAGATTTGGTTATTGTCTGGCACAGGCAGGCGGTTTATTTGAGCACTTAATTCATTAAAATTATGTTTACCTTTAGAATGGATTTTAATTTTTTCAGGAAGTTTATATTTTGGTAGGTGTGGGTACCTACCTACTTATTTTACTTTTTCAATTTAATTTATTAATGGAAGGGATTTTTAGTTTAATAATTATGGTTCTCTCAAGAAATGCTGTTTTATTTTCAAGTTACAATGGCTAAAATAATATCCAATTGTAGTTAGAAATTGTCAACTTGGTCTGAAATGATCATGTACAGGTTACGTAATAACGATTGTATTTTTTTATTTCTTTAACACCCTCACTCCTTCCATGTTGGGAGCATACTGAATACCTACCACCGTTATACCAATTAGTGAATTATCTCTGTAAAGGACCATTCGGCCAGTCTCGGGAAATAAGTATACACCCCTAAGATGAAACAAAGTGATGACCGCGCACAATTATTCTTTCTCTCTCTTTCACATATCCATGTCGTACTTGTGTAATCCGAGGCCAGGGTTCCAAAGTACTTTACGAAATCTGTATATATGCAATTTTAAGCAAATGAATACTTAATAAATTATTATGAAATTGAATTCTTTCCATGAATAATTTTTTCTTAATATAAATTATGTACTTTGATTAAAGTAATTTATTTTTGAAGAAATAATTTACGGGAACATGCTGGCTATTTTTATTTTTGATTGATGATTGGAATTATGAAGATTTAAAAAATAATTGTATTAATAAATGACTGAGGATGAAGTATAGTTTGGCAAGATTTTCTGAAGCCGTGAAAGGAATGCAGTCGAAAACATTCGATATTGCCACGATTAACTATGAAAAAGCTAAAGTGCTAAGTATGTAGTGATCATAATTAGAAAATGGACTTTTTATTTTTAACAATATGATTAAACGTTAATTCTTTAATGCGCTTGTCCTCTTGGATTTTGTCTATTAATATTATTTTTTCAATTTATGAATATTAAAAGATGAACACTTTTCCAAATTTGTTATGGGCTTCTTCAAGCTCTGGCAGCGTTGTGCGAAAACCATAATTTTCACGCCCTCTGGACTAACTCAATTGGTGAAATTTATCTAAAGGCTTTCACTTTGTCAATTGACTGACATTGATTATCCAGTGGCGTTGGTATTGTCAGTGTCAGATTTTGAACTATTTCGTATCCATATTGAATTCAAGTACCATTCTTAACATTATTTGTTTTGAACAATTACCGTGTTTTGAAATTACCTCACCTTTAAAACAAAGCAAAAATCAGTTTCTACATATGATTATTATATAATAATAATTATTATTTTTAATACTTTTATTAAATAGGTACCGTACGCCACTATTACGCTTACGACAGATATCCGCCATGTTTCCTCGCCCCTTACCGATGCCGCGTAGCTTCAGATAAACTTGCCAAACTATAGCAAACGTCATCCTTAAATTTTCACCATTTTACTTATTGTTTGTTTGGCATCAAAAAATTTCATATTCTCGTATAGGTACTTTTAAATACGTTATTATAATATAGGTATAATCACCATAAAAATTTCGAGTCGATTGACAGTTTCATGGTTAGAAACTTCCCAAAGACTAACTGTTGATTGATTTATTTGTTTCGCGGGTATTGAATTCTGAAATATGTGTAACAACGTAAAGTTTCAAAATTTTAAACAATGTACGTACCAGAAAGTCGAAAAGAAACATCTTGCAGCACTTGATCCGAGTATAGTAGTAAATAGACGAGTGGTGCACATAGAGATACTACAGATAGAGGCAACCAGCCATAGGCCGCTGTGTAAGTGGGAATGTTCGTCTGAACGCCGGTGATAGAGAAAGAGGCAGAAGATCAGAGGTTTTTCTGACTTTGTGTCTTTAGCATGCGTGCCATTAGAGAAAGACAGCCTGAACCTCCGACTTTCTATATCTCTCTTACATGCTGCCGGGCTCCGAGCTGACTTTTTGACTCTATCTGTAGTATCTCTATAGTGGTGCACCTCTAAAAAGTTGCACAAAAACATGAGTTGACCGACCACTCAAAACAATTGGAACAAAAAACCTTAGTAACACTTTTTCGTCCCGATTTGTTATTAACCAAAAACTTCCCCGGACAACCATCTCTACACCAAAAATAAGCCGTATGATTTGGTAAGACGTGAAATGGTCATTTTTGGTATATATTTCCTGGCCTATTATACTAAACAACAGGTAGAATAATAATTATATAATATTAAAACACGAACACGTAGCGGTGAGTAAATTCTTGGCGGTAATTTATAACCTTTACTAAAATTAACTACTTATTAATTTATCATCTCAAGTATCTGACAAGAGTATAGTGAAAGGGTAAGTAACGTCGAAAATCATACATCGCTAGTTCGTAAGTCCAACCCTCACAACCACATTCATGAAACTTCACTAAACTTTAGCTGTTATATAGCCTTAGTCTGAATATGAATCATCCTAATAATTACACACGTAGCGAATGTGTCAGCTAACCGCGACTTAAACTTAAGCCGATTTAAGCTTAAATTGAAGTTCCGAGTATAGAGTTCGCAGAGGGTGGTGGTGGACATGAAGATTAATGGATATAGGTAGCAGCTTTTTGAAAATGTTCCGGAAAACTTTTGAATAATATATTTCCAATGATTCTTACCGGGCCCGTTTACCGGACCCACGGGAGCGCCAGCTCGTGAAAAGTACGCTGGCATGGCAACCGCTACGAGATGCTATAGAGAAATAATATGTAATGAGAGTTGTCGATCCTGTATTAACAGTGAGCATCACGTTGATCGCAGCACACCAGGAAGGGTTGTCGGAACTAATTTCTAACATAGTTTTTTCTGATGAGGCAACTTTTTGTTTAAATGGAACAGTTAATCGCCATAACTCAAGGTATTGGTCAAATGAGAATCCTCATTGGATTCATGAAGCACATACCCAGCATCCACAGAAGTTAAATGTCGAAATTAGTCTTATAGACCCATTTTTTATCGACGGAAACTTGAATGGTGACAAGTATTTGGATCTACTAAATAACGAAATTATTCCTGCACTTATCCTGCAATTACCACAAAATGTTTGGTTTCAAAAGGATGGAGCACCTCCCCCGATATAATAGACGGGTTAGGGATTTTCTGGATGCGAACTTTCCAAATCGATGGATTAGACGTAGAGGATTCATAGAGTGGCCTGCTCGTTCTCCGGATCCTAGCCCGTTAGATTTTTTCCTTTGGGGTTATCTAAAATCACGTGTTTACGTTAGACGACCAACAAACTTACAGGAATTGAGACAAAGAATTATTGATGAATGTGAACTAATACGTGAAGAAGTCTTGGAAAGAGTGACTCAAGAGTTTGTTAATAGGATGGCATATTGTCAGCAAGTAAACGGCGAGCATTTTGAACGTTTTAAGTAATTTTTTCTCTCATTATTATAAAATAATGAAATGTTCACCTATTGTACAACTAACATTGAGTTATTCCTCATTTTCACACATTTTTTTACACCAAACTCAGTATGTATGAATTCAAAATAACAAGTTCTTTCAAAATCTGTAAAAATATATAGGGTGTCTCATTTAAATTAAAGTAGTTGATGGCATTTCCGGGTAAACCGGAAGTATATTATTAACAAAAACATGTATATCAGATGCATTTTGTTCCATTGCACTTACTCTCAAATTTTCATAAATATTGTTCTTTTCGTTTAAAAGATATTTACTTGGTTTCATACTTTATCCCTCAACGCATCAAGCTGTCGTTTCCATTAGATCAAATTTGACCGATTGGTTAGGTTAGTCTGTACTGTCCTGTTTCTGTTTAAAACATTGTTGAAGTGAAGAGGTCTCTGCCCCATTATAAAGAAAATTTAAATAAACATTCGATGACACCCAGTATACCATGCCTAAACAAAAATCAAATAACACAATTTATTTGACTTCACGTTCTATTAGGTAGGTACACTCCATTTTGCTGCACGATATTTTCTCTGTATATATTTGATTATAATCTATAATTGTCATATCGTTTACACTTCGTGACTTTAAATGCTACTGAAAGTGAATGTATTGAGGAAATTGAAGATTAAGTTCGTGAATTATGATTTTTATTATACAATATTCAATCAATCAAAAGACCAATAATAAAGTGTATAAAAGTTAATTGCAGTCAGTTATTACGTTGCTCAGACGTTGATGAATACAGAAAACCTTCTAAACATTTAATTCCTACAAAGCTATTCAAATAAGCGGAAACATCAACTGTGTTCCTTATCACTAGATTTTGGAAATCTCAATCATAGCTGTAATCTTTTTCTGTTATCTTAGGTATCGTTCAACTCGATCTTATTATGTTATGCAGCAAAATAAATAATTAAACTTTTAGATTGTTTATGCTTGCATCAGATAATACGTCTGTTTAATGTTCGAAGCTCTCTCCAAACCTCAAAATTTTCGTAACTTTCCTATTCATAGTTCCATCAGAACTTGTATTAAACTGTTGGGACACCCTATATACCAACAGCTTCTTTTTTTTTTTTTTTCCGGGCCGAGATGGGAAACTCATGTTCGAATGGGCCATGTCCCATGACCCAGACAGTGTTGGACTCATCCCAAGGGATGCCTACCAACCAAACCCACCTCAAAGCTCGCCGTTACTCCCGCCTCGGAATCACTACCCTAGCATACTTCGAGACGGGCGGTTGTCCCTCACACACTCCGTCATCTTCTCCCTTCTATCACTCCTACGTCTCATGTCAAATCATTTCCTTCTCTCCCCCTAATCATTCTCTCCGCTACGCCACTCACCTCCCTCCATTCCTCCTCTCCCCTCAGCATAATCTCCACCATGTTCTCCCAATACACAGCCTCCCCTAGTTTCTGCTCTAACTTTACCAGCTCGTCCACGTTCTTCCAGCATCTGAACACATGCCCCACATCATCCTCCACTTCACATCTCTCGCACAATCCAGTCTCTCTTTTCCCAATCTTGTGGAGGTACCCTACTCTCGACCCATGCCCAGTGAGCACCTGTGTCAAGAAGTAGTTTACCTCCCCAAATTTCCGGTCCATCCATTCTCTCCTACTCCCAATCGCTCCTTTTAGCGCGCCCTCATACTTCTCCCATCTTCTCTCCATTTCCTCCTCCATCCATTCCTTCATTTCCTCTACAGTCGCACCCCTCCAACGTTTGTTCCTGGCTCTAGCCTCTAGGTCCAATGAGTAGGATCTTGACAGCACCACTGCCGCCAGTCCACCCACTGTCCTATATCCCTGTACCACCCTCAGGAGTATCCCTCTCTGCAAACGCAGGAGTGGCCTAACCCTCGCGTTCACCCCCGCTCTTTCACCCCAGACTTCCGCACCGTACAGCATACTCTGCTCTATTGCCCTACCAATTACCCTCCTCTTCCACTCTCCCGGCCCTTTCACATTGCACAACAATCTCCCCAGCCTTGCTGCTCTCACTTTTGCTTTCTGTGCCGCCTTTGCCATGTGTGTTTTGAAGGATAATTGGCTATCCAACCACACTCCTAGGTATCTCACAGACTCCTCCATCCGAATTTTCCTTCCCTTCACCGTCACCACAACTTCCCTCGTCTTGCTCCGTCCCTTCACTAGCAGTCCCACCGTCTTATCTTCCGCCACTTCCAGTCCGCACCGCTCTATCTTCTCCACAATCTTCCTGCACATCCTCCCCGCCTTTCTTTCTATCTCCGCCTCTCCCTTTGCCGTACATACCAGACATACATCATCCGCATACACCGTAATCTCACATCCCTCTTCACATACTATCCCACAAACCTCATCAAACACACATTTCCATAGCGTCGGTCCCAGAACCGAGCCCTGTGGCACTCCAGCTCCAGTCTCATATCTCCTCCCTCTAGAGTCCACTATCACCCGCCCCGTCAGGTAGTCCTCCACTAAGTTAACTAGCCCTTCCCCTACTCCAAGCCTCAGCAACGCACCCAACACCGCCCGTTTGCTGACACTGTTGAACGCGTTCCCAACGTCAAAGAATACGAGAAGGGCCAATCTCTTGTTCCTCCAATTGCCCTCCCTAGCCTTTTCCACCAAGCCCATCACCCTGCCCAGAGCCGAGATACATGATTTCCCCTTTGCAAACCCGTGCTGGTTTTCCCTAAAACCCCCATTTCTACCAACTTCCTCCTCAATATACCAACAGCTGGGAATTGTATACACACGTTCATAGCGTCCCATGCGGCGATCAACAAAGACAATAGTTTTACTAAGTTGCTCTACCCCAGGCTGTTCTGTTCTGAAAGTGTGGCTAAAGATGTGAAAATGAAGTTTGGGAACTTTTTTTTATTCCAGAGCAAAATTTGGGATAATTGTATCAAGCTTAAAACGTAAAAGTCCTTAATGGAGAAGAGCACTAAGAAATGAAATCTTTTCAAATATATTTCAATCAATTAATAAAGATGTTGGTTCAGTGTGTGTCCAGACAATATCACGTGTCAAAATCGTATTAAACAGAATTCCAAACATTAGGACGATGAGGATTAGTTGGAAACTGGACTCAAGCGCAGAACCCATCTGTTAAGGGTTTTTATTAATGCGGTTATATGATTCGTCGGCTTAAGATCGATAGGCGTGTTAGGGATAGTACGTCATACTGCATTACACCAATGAGAGCAGCCTTTACAAATGGCGCGTGACATTTTATGTTTAAAATGAAAATTATTTAATTTAATACATTATTCATATTTTGAAACAAATAAAAATACATAATTACATCATATACCTAGTAGTTTTTAGGCATGGCGATCTCGATTATGCTGTTTTGGAAAATTAGTGGTCTTCCCCATTAATTATTCGCGCATTTTGAGAGTTTTCCACAACAATTAATAATTTATAATGAATGTTTAAAATGTATAAAATACTAATTACTAAAAATTTGCTAGAAACTTTTGAGATTATGCAAACAACAGGTTGAAAGACGTCATTCAATCTTTGTACACGCTATGCAAATGTTAAATATGTAAATTTCAACAGTTTCCTCTAATTACCTTTACCATACCTTTTAATTTTCATGTTTAAATTTTGTTGAAAACGCTATTAAAACTTTCGACTATTTTCCAAACAAATAATAATTACCCTTCCTTTTTGTTCATTTTCTCCTTTATGGAACTCATTTTGAACTTACCATCATGAGGTTGAGTTGTTGATCTCGGCAAACTTTTTAAAACTTTAATAGCAAAAAGGGAATGAGTTATCGAAGTAGGATTTTTCCAAATATTTCCTAAGCGCTTTTATTTGCATATTACATTGAAAACTTTTTGTTGAAGTAAAAATCCAGTGGTGGCTAGTTTCAGATCAGATTCAATTAATATTATTCAGGGTATACCTTGACTTCGTACAAAAAACTTGGGTGATGATCGGGTGACTAAAAATAATCATAATTGTTTCTTTTAATTTTTTTGGGAGAACAAACTACTATATTTTTAATAGAAGAAGAATAATTCTGGTCCCTATCTGACACTACGAAAAAAATTTGACAACTAGACAATCAATAATATTTTGAAAGACTCAAAAAATTCGTTGTCCAATTTTTCAAGGTCTACTCACAGTAGATCATGTCCTTGGTAAAATGTGAAATAATAGTATATTACGTAACGTGTGTGGTAAGAAGCATTTTACGCACGAATGGAAAAGTTACGCGTAACGGCGAGTGCGTAATTCCGTGAGTGCGTAAAATGCTTTACAACAGTAGTTACGTACTATGCTTTACCTACGACCTACTTGTACTTGTATTTATAATATAATTATTAATAATACTTGAACAACATCAACAATAGATATTTTTAATAATTTTATTGCATAATATTTAATACCATAATATTAGTTATTATAATAATTGTTTATAGTAACAGTACAGTTATTAAACACAGATCTTCCTTTGCTTGTTGAAGCATAAGAAACAGCAGTTACATTATTAGAAGTGCTTGGTAAACTTTCATCTCCATCTCTATTACCAATGAAAAAAGCACATTAAAGGACTAACGTTTAATTAATATGTTATTGCTAATCAAAAGTCCATTTTTCAATTATAATCAATACATACTTTTCATAGTTAAACGTGGCAATATCGAATGTTTTCAAATAGTAAATTTTGAATAAAATGGCGACGTCTATTGACAGTTGCTAGGGAAGCCGTGCGATTTACTTTACAGCTGTGCGTTTTTTTTACCGTGCGTAATAGACGTCATTACATTGATGTCGACTGTGTGTTATTGACTGATTACAGGGGGGTCGTAAGTAAAAGACACTACGTAGTACCATTTTGATATGTTTTGGACACGTAAGTGCTCTTCAGTAATTTATTATAAACATTTAAAACGAAAAAAACCTTATTTTTTAGTTTTTTTCATAAAGCGTAAATCGTACTGAAGCAATCTCAATGGTATGTATCGTTAAATTGTAGATAATTAAAATACGAACAAAATGAGGGGTCGAGCTAGTCAATCGGATAATCAGGAACCGAGAAAATCAGGAAAAACCGGAAAATTAGTAATTTTTCTGGAAATTCATATCTTCGTTAATTTTCAATTTCGAGAGCCGAAACTTGGTACAAAAGAAGTTCTTCGTATGCCCATTATATGCGCGAAGAGCAGACGCCCAGCGACGGTTACTTTGATCGCAATTGCAATTGTAATTTTTTGATGAGATAATTTGCATCGTACCTGGATGCGTTATCGATTGTCCGATTTTAAATTTTAAAACGGTTTTGAAAAATGTTTATGTAGAGCAGCAGAACCTTTATTTTCGATTTGTAATAAAATGATGCGAAGTTGACCAAAAACATCACCGAAAAGGACCGGTTACGCCGAGTGCCAGCGTGCTGTATATAAATATATATACAGATTGCGAAAAGTCTATTCGCGCCATAGGATTTACACAAGTACGACAAGGAAAATATGAGCAAAACTACTTAAAAGAAAAAGAATAATAATTGTGCGAACAGCAATGGGCGTGTAAAAGTTTAGATGTGAATTCTCTCTGTAAAGGACACTGTTGCCGGATGAAAGTGTTTAGTTTTACCTAATAGTACATGAGCTCGAAAAAAGGTTAGGGATAACGAGACAAAAATATCATTTGTACAAATTGATCTGCGCTTCTGGCAAGAGCGGTTAAAATGGGGCGCCACTGAACACACCCCCAACTGTTTTTGGTAGCTGGGAACTGAACACACGCCCATCGCTGAGCGCACCGTTATTCTTCACTCTCTTTCAAGTAGCTTTGGTTATATTTTCCTTGTCGTACTTGTGTAAATCGTGTGGCGCAAATAGACTTTTCGCAATCTGTATATGCTTCTACTTAATCCCAGCTACCTATCTACCCCGCTACTTTCTAGCGTTTGGTCATTATAAGCGCTGTTCTCGGGCGTTTTTGATCGACTTCAGATTACTTTATTACAAATCGAAAATATACGTTTTGTTGCTCTATATCTATTTTTTTTTAAACCGTTTTAAAATTTAAAATCGGACAATGGATAACGCATCCAGGGACGATGCAAATTATCTCATCAAAAAATTACTAATTTTCCGGTTTTTCCTGATTTTATCGATTCCTAATTATCCGATTAACTTGCTCGACTCCTCATTTTGTTCGTATTTTAATTATCTACAATTTATCGATACATATCTACCATTGAGATTGCTTCAGTACGTTTAACGTTATAAGAAAAAAACTAAAAAATAAGGTTTTTTTCGTTTTAAATGTTTATAATAAATTACTGAACAACATTTGCGTGTCCAAAACATATCAAAATGATACTACGTAATGTCTTTTATATTAGGTATGGTATCATCCGTTTTATACTAGGATTTTTGTCAAAAATTACTATAGTCGCATGCTCCGTTGCTTGGCCTACAATATTAAAGTCTACTAGGAATGGGATCCATTGAAGTGCACGCTCCAGGAAGGGAGTGTAATTGAAAGTCCTTCGTAGCATATAGCCAGGGAAGTAGTTGTTGCTTCTTAGCTCTTTGAAAAGTAATTTTCAAATTTTAAGTCGTTATATTAGTATTAAACTATTATCTTTAACTTCTAGAGATTTTCTTCTTTTATTTATATTTGTCAATAAACCATTCAAAGATACAAAGTCTGAAGACCAAATTCCGAAAATGTCTATCAGACAAAAGGTTTTAAATTTTTATCATGGACTATTTGAAATTCAAAATGTTCCATGTAAATATTGGATAAAATTGGTGAAAGGCAAGTAGGTACTTGGTTCTTGTAATTTTTATTATTGAAAGAAATGGAGATGATGTTAGCTTCAATCTGTATTATTTCTTTCAAGTTGTTGAAAAAATAACAAGAAATCAAATCTAACACAACGTGCTGATCTAAATTGATTCTTAATAAGACAATTTTTGATTTTCTACAATTGAAACACGTTTTTAATAATTTGCTGGTATAAAAAGTATAAATCAAAAATACAAACTTCACTAGTCAATACAAAAACATTTATCCCTACAAAGCTTTTTTACAAACCATTCATATTTCACGCCCAAACATCTCCTAAATAGATATTAACGATCATACATTTAAACAGAGCACGTTTTAATGCCCGTGTAACAGTATTTATGAATACATAAACGTTTTCAATAATTTTCAAGCTGAATGAACCCAACAATTATGTGTTAATTATTGTTCGAATAACTGCTCTGTCGAACAGATTTTTCATCTGAATAATCCGTTTTCACTAATCACTCTTTCCTAGTTTTGAATGAATTTTAAAATTCAATTTATGTATTGGATAATAATAATAACCTCGAAACAGTTTTTCGGGAATACAGTAACATTCATGAATGTTTCTCGTTACGTCATAACTCATAAGCATCCGAATCAAATCAATAAGATTTCACCAGCGGCGCATCATTGTTAGAGGGTGTATGGCATGTATATCTATATGGTGATCTACTTATAAGAGGAAATAAATAAAAACCAAATTTAACATACACTGTGTTCCTAAAGTTTGGAACAAACTCATTTTCAGCTAAACAGGCCATTTTAAGAAATAATCCTGAAACACGTCGATTTTTGATTTTAATTTACCGTATTTTAAAATAATATGCTAATATACAGGGTGAATTACTTTCGAGTAATGACGTCACCGTCATTTTTTTTTAATGGAACACCCCCGTTTTTGTCTCAATTTTCGGATTACTCTAGCTGAGCTGATTCCAAAAATGTATCACATGTTGATTCCAATTGGTACAGGATTGGCAAAAATACAATAGTTTGGTGTGTGCTCATAAAGTAACGCGTAACATTCTTTATTGGTTAAATTAAAAATATTATCATTATCTAGCGGAGAGAATATGATGAAATACATGACTTTATAAATGTTCGAACTGCAGCCCTTGCTGTATTTGACAGTAACCCAAACGGTGTACAAATTCTTGTTGAACCTTGTTTATTGTGTCTTGAGAAATATTATTTATTGCTGTCCGAATTGTCTCTTTTAATTCTTGAATATTTGCTGGTTTCGTTTGATACACAACATTCTTCAGATGGCCCCCACATAAAATAATCCAAAGGATTGAAATCTGGTGACCTCGCTGGCTATTCAATAGGTCCACGTCTACCAACCCGCCAGTTCGGCGTTTCATCTAGCTACCTTCTAACATCTACACCATAATGTGGAGGTGCACCATTCTGTTGAAACCATAAACTTCCATCAAAACCTCCAGGATTACTTTATGAGCACACACAAAACTATTGTATTCTTGTCCACCCTGTACCAATTGGAATCAACATGTGATACATTTTTGCAGTCAGCTCAGCTAGAGTAATCCGAAAATTAAGACAAAATGGGAGTGTTCCATTTAAAAAAAATGACGGTGACGTCATTACTCGGAAGTAATTCACCCTGTATGACGTTTCACTTTTTAAGTACAATCTTTGTCACAACACAAGACAGAGTGACAACCCGATAAAGACGTAGAGACGTAGCTTAATTCAGGCACAAAAGACATATGTACCTTTCCATTTGATTTAATTGGACATACGCGATCAGTGATATCCACATAAAATTAGAGTTTCTTTGATACAATCGGGGAAGTATGACGTAACGGGAAACATTCGTTACTTCTACTATATCTTGGTTTTTGCATTTACTATGAGAATTTTCGGGGGTAATACCACGAGTTCTTGAAAATTACCGATAATTTCCATTCAAGCTTGTTGTCTAATTCCACTAGTTCGAACTAGTGGAATTATCAACAGCAAGCTTTAACTCTAAGGGTGACACCATAAGATGACTGAACTGATAGTTTATATTCTTTTTATCATTATAGTTTTAAGTAGTTCAGGGTTTTATCTATATCGTGTACGGTGAGTGGATAAATTAGGTATAAAGAATTATTGTATTTGCATATTTTAATTTATTAGCTAAACAATAGATTACAACTATAAATAACAATTATTAAGAACGATATTTGAAGAAGATATGCTTCGCCTCTGGAGAGAAAGTCTAAATGCCAAGGTGCTTCGTCCTTATTGTTTAAATAAGTTTCACAGAAACCTATTAGAGAATAGGTACATAGAAAAGGGAAAGAAATATTACATTTCGCGAATTGATGTCACTGGAGACTGAACTTACACAATTTCTATCAAAATACGCTGTGGCCTTGTTCTTGGATCGTCACTAAGATTAATCTGTCCACATTTAAATTCTTCGTATCAACGAAAATTTATCGACTGATCAACATTTTCTCGGATTATTTCAATTTTTCGACTGAGTCATCAACTTTCAAAATTTAGTTTAGGTAAAAAGCTGATTGACATGCTAGAGCGGCTCTAGAACTACCAATGAGTAGGTTGAGAAATATAGCAGGACTCCCAACAGGGCACTGCTGTCTGAGTAAAGCCCCCCATGTTGGGGTTGCGGCATGGCTGACGAAATGTCGGACCATGCTCTCCTCGTATGTCCACATTTGGCTATGCTACGCAGGCCAATCTTCGAAGTCCCTGTTATGGTCTCTGGGGACATAAGCAGGCATTCACTGAAGAGGATTGAGTCCTTCATCGAGAAACTCTGCTTCATGGATGCATAAGTAGCAGAAATGGCACAATAAGCTCGCCAGTGGCCTCAGTGACGGAACCTTGGCTTGAGTTTGTCTTGGCCAAGGCCCGCCTGACTAAATTAGTAGTAGTAGTAGTTAGGTAAAGCTTTAAACAAAGCTGTCTGAAACTTGGGCGTTAAGTTAAATAAACATAACTAGTCATGAGCAAACCAAGAACCATGGTTAGGTTAGGTAATTTTTTTTTCGTTTTTTTCTACAAATTTTTGAGGCGCGTTTATTTTTTGCCACAATATTGGCCGTGGTTGATCAAAAAATTGAACTTCGTTCAAAATTTTTGTTTTGCTGGTAATAAAAATGTTTATTATACTGTTCATAATTTACATGCTTCACTAATAACTTAACTTAACTAATATTCAAAGTCAGTGACAACGTCGTAAAGACTCGAATTCCTATTCCTCGTTTAGGTGCAAATCTGGGTCGTGACGTGATCATTACAACGTTGGATGCCAACGTTGGGTTGTCTAGCACAACGTTATATATAACTTTCTCGCGACGTCCAAATACTGCTTGGACAAGACCAATACCAAGACAGTCTTGGTAACGGACTCGGTCTTGCTTGTCCGACTGCAAGAACAAGGCAGATTTTGCTCATGACCAATGACGTATTAAAGATAGACCGTCCTTCACCCATTATTACCAACATAACGTTTTGGTCGCATTATAAATTAGGGCGAGTACAAAGCACAGTAGCGTATATTTCGATAGGGTTCATTTTAACTATTTTATAAAAATTATTTTTAGATTAAGTGATGTACGTAATTAATTTTTTTGTTTGAATAAGTGGAAATTATATCGAAGTTCGTAGCTCATAGATAAGTTAAAACAAGTTTTGTACTACAGATTATAAGCATGTTAATATAATATTGAAAGGTTTTTTGTTCAATTTCATTAATATTACTAACATCTAAATTCATAGTAAGTGTTCTAGGCATTTTTCAGCTTCACAACCAACAGTAACTACAAATGTAGATGCTTTTAAGTTTTCCAGAAGTTTTTTTAATTAGTAGTTTATACAAACTACAATCACCTCCTAAAATTTTAGAACTCTGTTTGCAAATAATTTTTTTGTTAAAGATTTTTACTACAAATCCAAAAATATATGCAACTACATCCTTAGTATATTCAAATAATAAACCGAAAGATAATCATGGTCAGGAAGATCTTTTGACAGTTTTAAGTATTCTTCAGAAACCTGATTATAAAAAGAATCAACAATATTATTTTGAATCCCTCGCCTTATACCTATACTACGCTCATGCTATTATAACCTTACAGCTCGACCAAATTCATTTCAACCGTAAGATTCGGATGCGCGTAGATCACGCGTACGACAATGTCGGCAGCTACCAGTTCTAGGCAGGACGTTGCACTGTAAAGATCCATTTGAACTGATAGTGGCACAATCTGCGTAGGAACTTTAATATGGAATTTAAGTCGCTTGTAAAACACCAGATTTTGAGTGCACAAAGTCGTGAAATAGTGCATAATGTTTTCAAGTTTATGACGTTGGACGCACAACCAAATTCTCAGGATTTTATTCAGGAAATATTTAACTAAGTCAACTTTTTCCGCCGAGTGTACATGCGTTTATTCCGCGGGACTGACATCTCTCCCTTTCGCTTCTTTGTTTGCGCATCTCAGAGTTGAAATGAATTTGGTCGAGGTGTATCTGTGAAATGAACGATTATCATTCTTATTACATGTATTTTCACACACTACACGTTTTCTCACCATCATAAATGTCTAAAAAGCACTTTAATATACAAGTATCAATCAGAAACCGAATAAAAACACAATTATAATTAAAATCTTATTGACAAACTTCACCAAAATGACAGAAGTAGTTCGAGGTTGCCAAGATAAAAAATTACTTATGGCATTAATAGAACATAAAAAATTGTAACAAAAAAAAAATGGGTTGGTCATACCTATTTTAAATGCTTTCTACTTTTTTCTTACGGCTAAAATCTTAAATATATTAATCAATTACGATTTTTGTTATACGAGATTTGGCATCATGTAAGAAGAGTCTCGTCTTAAATATGTTGGGGACAACCAAAATCTAAACAAGGCTTGTTTATCTTTAATACGTCATTGCTCATGACTAAACATAACAATCAATTTTGACATTTCATATTATTTGTTGACTGGTGCCAACTAAGTTGTTATATGTAACACTTAAAAGACAAATCCTAATACTAGTTGATTTGGGGAGAAATCAAAAACACATCATGCAAAAAAAACTTTAAAAAAATGACTTCAACAAACACAGTTAATTAAAAAGAAAGAAAAAACATTTTATTCAATTTACTTTAACCGTTAACACCCCATTGTGACGTGTCAAAGGTTCTAAAAGTCAAAAAGCAGAATGTATCCGAAATGAAAATGAAACTACACAATTGAGCAAATTATAATTTCCTTTCAATTTGTCTTACATTTCTATACGCTTTTGAGATTTGCTTTTCCGCCTGTTTTGTCAGATTTCGCCACAGAACGTAGTTATGCTAAATTTGTGCGCTCGTGACATCAAAGAAAAATTTCATTTAGTTATAAATTGAACACCTGCTCATATACCTTAATGATCTGCCATTAATTTTATTTAGGAACAGTATTCTAGAAAAGACGTAAACTAATTCGCTCCCTAAGTTACCAGAAACTCAAATATCGCTTGAAATTTCTCGATCTGGTAGTTGATTCATTACAAGTCGTTCATGTTTGTCAGTGCAAAAGAAGCTATTACGTACATTATTGCCGTTTGGACAATGAGTGTAAAATCCTAATTTGATAATACAATATTATTTTTCCACGGTCGGGAGTAGAAATCAGTTTCTATGACATCAAAATTAAAACAGAAGTAGTCGATTATTCCCAAGGGAGTTTACATTATGGAGAACGTTTTCCATGCAAAAAAAAAGATAACATTGAAATTATTTATTGACATTCAAATTAAATGTTACAGTTGTACAATTTTCAAAATTAATTTTAGAAGGAATATTACTTTTGCTTACATTTACAGTTTTTGTGATTGCACTAGTAGTGGTACCTACTAAAACCTGATTATCAGTTTTGGTCTTATTTTCAATGGAGTTCTCGACATAACCCTCAGCGAATGTCGTTAATTTCCAACCAGCATGACGCTTTATTGTCGTGACATCCACACCAGCATCTGCCAGTAATGTCGCTGAAGATCTTCGTAAGCAGTGACCAGTATAACATGCAGCATCAGGTAATTTTAAATACGAAGCTACTACACTCGGAATGTTTCCCATGGTATTCTTGCCAACTAGCTGCGAACTACATTTGCCTGCTTTGTAGTACAAAAAAAGGCGCTTATGCTTGACGTGGGGAGGACGAAGGGACCAGGTATTTTCGAATCAATTCAAGCATATTTCCCACATCGGTAACCACAAAGGTTCGTGGAATCTTTGTCTTAGAATTGGAATTATTACAATCAAGGAAGAGCCTACATCCTCAATATCATCTACAGAACGTACGTAGTAGTAGCAACGTTTTTTAATAAGCTATTAATTGGCCGAATCCCAGGATTTTTATTTTTAAATTAATTGTTATTTTACTAAAAACTACCTACTCTAACCGAAGGAGGGCGAAAAGGTCGTCATCTACGTCACGTTTAAACTTTATCTTGTACTGGTTCAACAAATGCAAGAGGTAAAAAAACAGAGTCATTATTTATTACAATTCTTTCCCATACTTACACATGATGTTACAATCGGTGCACACGAATTCCCGTCAGGTTTCCTAATGACTAGTATAATACACACGAGTTCCCGTCTGACACTTAATCTCGCACTCAAATTGCCGTCCAGTTTATTCAATCCGCTTCCAGGTTAACTAAAAAATAGTTCTGAATATTCCAGTATGTCGTTATCTTGAATTCTAATGAAAAAGTTGAATAACCCATAGGGGTGGCTAGGGGGTTAGGTTAGGTTACTAAAATAATAGTGTGTGAGAGTGCCAAACATAAAACATTTATAACTATTTCTTATTTCATACATCTGAAAACGGACCTCCCTTCAAACTTTTAGTCTTCACTTATTACAATATACAATAAATACATAGCTAAATATCAGATGATTCAAAGAATTTACCGCAATTACCATAAACACCTTTTGGACAGGTTAGTTTTCACCCTGACGGGAACTCGAGTGACGGCTTAACGTACCCTAATTATGAAACAGGTAAACTGGTGATCCTGACGGAAATTTGTGTGCGTCCGTTACAATAATATACCAAACAACTTAATCCTTTTCCATATTCCTGGTATTCGTAGGGATCTTAGAGTGCCTTGTCTACTGCTAAGCAAATCAGATTAACTAACAGCTTTGGATCTCCATTACCTTGTGTATTAAACTGGTTCTCAGTTAGATATTTCCAGAGTAATGTACTTAAAACCTGCCGCTTTCATGTTCTTCTAAGAGAAAATTAAAAGGTACTTAAGAACATGATAGAACTAAATTACTAATAATGAACATAAAATTATGAGAAAAAGTGCAAAAATATGAGTTTGGTAATAGTTGTGGAAGTGAGCAGTTCCATCCTCAGATTAATACACTAAAAAGATACATTTGTTTACATTTAAAAGTGAACCCAACATCACATCACAATCCAAGGTAACTTGCCGACCCTTTGCCAGATGTCTTACTTTTCCTTTGAATTGCGACAACTGAATTATAGGACACGATAGAAACGTACAAAATAAAAATGTACTTCCGAGAAATTACCTAAAAACGACATTAAAATAATTATCCCCAGTAGTTTATGTAATAATAGTTATTTATATGCTTAGGCCGCGAAATACCGTTTTAACGTACCGAAAGAACAGTTATCGACGAGGCCGTTTGCGGCCGGGGCAAGATAATCTTGAGGTCGTTAAAAAGTTTCGCGGCCATGGCATACACACTATTTTTCGTGCAATCGTTAAAATTATTAAACTAGATAATTGTAAATAAATATATCATTGCTCTAAAATCAACAGCAGTTTAATTTATTTAACAATGGGTGCTATGGAAATGATATGTTTCAATATATACAAAATATTTTGACAGTTCTTGCTTCAACTTCTGGAGTAAATGTAAGTAATAATACAAACTGTACAATTAATGTTAATATTCATCCTAAATAATATAAGTACTTATGTATTTGTTGGTATTCAATAAAAAATAATCCTTGTCTTTGTAGTATTTTAGAAATGTCAAATTTGGAAGTGATATTCAAATTTGGAAGTGACGTTTGGTTTCGCAGCCGCTGCTATGGTAACGGCCGCGAAATTGAATTTCGCGGACTGTGTTGAGAACGTGAAATACTGACTTCACGTCCGGTTGCACGAAAAAATATGTTTTTGTTTGAAACTTTTGAGGTTTAAACGAAACAAATGCGTGTTAATAATTTTGCGATATCCTCTTCATTCGAGCGAAATTTCTTACCGGCAAGCATTTTTTTTAGGTCTGCGAATAGCCAGTAGTCGCTGGGAGCCAAATCTAGCGAATACGGTGGATGTAGGAGCAATTTCAAAGTTCAATTCATGTAGTTTTGCCATTGTATTGATTGACTTGTGACACGGTGCGTTGTCTTAATGAAACAAAGTTTTTCTTTCCATATGCGGATGTTTATTTACAATTTCGGCCTTCAAACGCGCCAATAACGCTATAGAATATTCACTGTTGATGCGATTTCCTTTTTGAAGATAGTCGACTCCACGTACATCCCAAAATACCGAGGCCATAACCTCTCCAGCTGATTGTTGTGCTTTCGGGCGCTTTTGACGAGGTTCTCCAGTTGCTGTCCACTTAGATGACGATCGTTTTGATTCCGGAGTGAAGTGATGGATCCATGTTCCATCCAATGTCGCAAATCGACGCAAAAATTCCGGTTTGTTACGTTTAAACATGGTAAAACACTGCTCGGAATCATCAACACGTTCTTATTTTTGGTCAACAGTGAGCAAACGCAGCACCCACTATCAACAGAGCTTTCTCATAGTCAATTGATGTCAGCAACTTCATTTTTCGATCATTCAAAACGATTTTGTGGATTTTTTTTATGTTTTCTGGTGTTACCGCCTCATTTGGACGTCAACTGCGTTCTGCATCATCGGTGTTTCTACGAGCACGTTTGAAGTCAGCCAACCACCGTTTTACTGTTGTTTCTGATGGAGCGGAGTTCCCATAACACTTTTCAAGCCATTGCTTCGCTTGAACGGTCTTTTTTCTCATCAAGAAGCAGTGTAAGAATAAAACACGTAATTGTTTTTGATCCATTGTTTAGAAAATATTTAAAGTACGTCACTCTTAGCACAATAACTCACGAACTAATGAATAGAATATCATGAAATTTTGACAGGTGTCTTTTCAAGGTTAGTACCAACTGAAAAACAGGCAAATAAACTAGCGCCATCTATCTTTCAGGCCCGGAATTTTTAAGCTCATGCGTTAGTAATTAGAATATATTATTAACAGTAATTAAACTAGACAATAATATAAATTGAACTAATTAAATTCGTTAATAACAGCAATTGAACTCGTTGGTAATATAGTGATTTAACCTGTTAATAACTAGATCTCCGTAACTAGTCGAGATATTTTCAATTTTTTGAAACCATCTTATTTCTCATCAACATACCAAACGTTTTCTCCGTGTAATGGATATTCTATATATTGCGGTTTACGAAATCTCTGTATACGTCAATTAAATCCGGTCCACCCTGTATAGAAACTATTGCTACATATATCTTACACTGTCATCTGAATGTGAATTATTTCACTATCGTAATTGTCACTATTTACAACTTCACATTTCACTTACATGAACCATATCATCTATGTAGTTACGACTGCGTAATAACTTCTTGATTAAATGTGTTTATAACAGTTTTATGCATCGAATAGATCCCAATGAACTTTGCACTGTATGTAATCAACATCAACTGGAAACTTTAGTGCACATCATATTGAACTGTTCCATTTACTCTGTTATGAAACTTGCGACCCTTACTTGTTTAGTATGTTCAGAATCCATAATTAAGTACCTACATATTTTATAACAACCTGCATATACGACATCCTAAAATTGGGATGATTTGCCCTAACGAGTAATAGCGTGTACCGTCAGGCTGGCTAGTAACTTATTAGAATTAAGTTGATAATGTTGTTTATCAATTTTCAACAACTTTTCAAGTGCCGTAAGATTATATTTATGATAAGCTTAAGTTGACAAGTGTTAAGGTTTGGAATATATTAACTTTAGATTAGGTAAATTGTTTTCTTTCTTGCTAATTATTTAATGGATTCAAAAAAGGACCAGCTTTAAAATCCCGTCGCCTACCTGCATAAAGCGAGTGACGCCATCATGTAATTTCCTACAGGTATCCAAAACCATTAAGTTTGATATATATTTGAAATAAATTCCTAACAACAAATTTAGTATGAAAATCAAATTTTCATATGCAAGTTAGTAACGCCACTGGATGATAAGCCACACCCGCGAACACGTGGTGTCCCAAAGTTATTGTGGTCGGACCCTACATAAGAATAGAAGCTACCAAGTATCATGGGCGTACGAAGAAACGTATTCCTTACTCACTTTATTTGTGATAAGCTTCTTATCACGGACGTACAATAAAATTGTTAAAGAGGGTTGATTGTTAGCAATTTTCATTTAACATAGACGTACATTAAAGTTTTTTCAGGGGGGTTTATATGATTTCTTATTTTTTTTCATTTCGATTTTACTTACATCTTTACTAATTTTAGAATATATCTAATTCAGCTAGCTATTGTTTTTGACTTTAACACCTTTCTGATGATAGTTCCGACTATCTTGCCCAAAACCAAACTTTTCCTGAAAATATAGAATCCTTATAAACTAACCTTGGTTACATTGAATATTTTAGAGTATCTCAAAATACAAAAATAATCACCTAATCACCTACTCACGTTCAAGCAACAAAATTGATATTTCGATCCCCCTCCTACTCAATGATCAAAGTGTTCAATCAGTCGTGTTTTGCACCAAATGTTACTCTGTTTATTAAAATAAGAACACCTCATTAGAGGCAGTTATTTTTCATGCTTAGGTTATTATTCCCTTATTCTCCACCTTTGACAGAAATTACACAGAACAATGCAATTTTTTAAGCATGATATATTATTTGAGGCATTGAACAATTGAACGTAATATGGGGACGGTTGCCGTTTATATTAATTAAATTATTTGGATAAGAACGAAACAATACCTTAAAATTTCACATTTTGAAAAGTAAAGTGTGTACTACTCAGTCAGTATTCTGTTCTTTCTGCATCTCTTTCCATCACCACTTTTATGCCGTTGGTCATGTTTCCATGTATATACAAGCTAGTCTTTGAATTCTAGAGAGGTTGTCTTTCGTCATCGGTAGGATAATCTCATTACTCAGCTCCCTCTATTTGATGTCATAAATGGTATTCCTCAATTATCCTCTGGCTGCCATCGGCATATTATTGGCAGGATAATACGAGGTAAAGCTACTAGTAGTGCTGCGATAACACATTAACGAGGATGCTACTCCTTTGGTTTCGCAGATGTTTTTATTTGACCTCGTCTCTGCTAATCTAGCGGTAAGTAGTTCCAACATCTATTTGGTCTTCTAATCAATGCCTTTTGACTGCCTCATGTGGAGTGCTGAGTGGTAAAAAGCTCCTTATATGTCCTCTATTTCCTGTAACAGTATGACAGAGAAGTAGGATTTGCGTTCTAATATAATTGTCAACAGCTTTTTCCTTTATTTTAAGCACAAACGATGTTAGACTAATAGGTCTGATGGGTTTGTTGTCTCCCTTCTTCCAACTTTTTGAAGGAAGGTGGACATTTCCCTTCCCCTTACTTCTGGTAAGTAACGCAGTTCTCAGCTGCTACGACTAATTCTAGCGTTATTTCATTTGGACCTTGCTGGGGCAAAGCTGGGAAGATCCCGACGGCTCCTTGTTCGTTGTAAACGTCCGTAGCCTTTGCAATGCTTTTTCTTGAAGGTCTGTTATGACCTTTGGGAATAAGTTTCTAGTAAGAGGTGCACCCTTTTCCGTATATTTTCCGTCTGGCTTTCTCTAGACCATACGTGTGTTGACCCTACTTTTTACCATCACTTTATAAAGCCTTGCCGCTGGGGACTTGGTGTTAATGTCCCCGCAGAATTTCCGATAACTATCTCATCTAGTGTGTCCAATTTCCTAGTAGTAGGTCTTTCTCTGCCATCTCTGCCGATGGGTCTCGAGCTTGACATCTTAATTTTGATAGATGTTTGTTTCACTAGGGTGTATCCCTTCTGCATTGCTGTTCTTGAAGAGGGAGCTAGATTCAAATGCATCGATTGTTGCCCCGTTCAAGTTCTTAAGCTGATCTTCAAAGTCAAGATCGTGTTTAGCCCTTCCTCTCGCTGGATATGCGCTAGGTTTTTTTAAAATAGGTTTTATAGCTTTCCTAATCGATTTTCCTCGATTTTCTCCTAAGGCTAACCTCGGGTTGGTCCGGATAGTGAGAAGTAGAGACACTTTTGTTTGGCGATTGTTTGAACTTCATATTTTAGGTTAACTATTTTCTGTGTAAAATATTAACACTTATACATTGGTAGGAGCCCATCCTGAAACTACTTTCTAGTTTTTAAATGTAATACTATTACTTTTATTATTATTATACTGCTAATATTTATGTTAACCATTGATTGTTACGATAAAACTACTGTGAATATGTTGGTTTTGTCTTAATTTTGCATCTGTAATGAGCAACGCTTGGAATATACGATGAAAATTAACAGGCAGCACATGTAAACAGATTATCCCAAAATCTTGAGTGCAATTTACCATAATCCTTATCTAACACGCAGACTTGCTTCGAAATTATAATTTCGATATAACGTAGCTCTTGGCATTCGATTTCTTTTCTTTTCCCTCTTTGTGTATTGAATATCATGTTCAGTCAGGTCTGACGATCTTGAAGATATGCTACAGTAAGCTTTATACTAATTGTTTTTTATTTGACTTGATTTCATCACGCATTACCTTCCACTGAATTGCTTTAATGTTTATTTTAATTGAGAAAAAAATTATTGGCCCCTAAATTATTAGGATTTATTGTTTGATCGCTCATTTTAAATGTTTACATCTAATATTGTTAATTATTGTCATGAAACTCGAAATTATCATAGTTTTTTCCTTGTTCTGGATTGATAGTTAAGGGCTACTAAACCGTTTCCTGCAGGTGTGTAGTATAGTTTATAGTCTTAGTTTTAGGTTGTATTTATTAGGATTAGTCATGATTGTTTTGAACTGTCAATATCTGTCAGATTCTGTTCATGAAAGCCTCCATTAGGTCTTTTAATTTATTACAATGTAATGAACAGAACCTCAAATAAAAATGGAACGACTTCTACGACCAGAACGTGTTGATGCGGATCCAAACGTACCTACGTGTTCACTACAATGGACGCATTGGTTCTAAACTTTCCTGAAGTCAGCAAATATTTCAAAGGGAAAGAAAGAAGCAGATGCTCTTAAGCTCCAATTACTAGTCAACCGTTTTTGAGTTCATATCTGAATGTACCTCTCATGATTTCGCCACCAAAACCCTAAAAGGTTTGTTTGTAAAAAAGGTAAATGAAGTGTTTGCTAGACACATCCTTTCAAGTCGAAAACAATAATCAGTTGAGAATATTTCTCAATATTTGCAAATACTGAGATCCCTAAGTAAAGATTGCATTTTTAAAAGTGTCACAGTTGACGTTTACAAAGATGAATTTATTAGAGACTCCTTTATAACCGGATTAAGCTCGACACAAATCAGGCAACGACTTTTAGAAAACTGTATTCTAAATATGCAAGAAGCTGTAGAAAAAGCAAAGGCTTTAGAATCTGCCGAAGTATACAAACAACTTTCCACCGATTATCTATAACATTACGTGTCCTCAGTAACCAGTTATTGACTCTGAATCTCATCGTACTTGTTCTGTAGCCGCGGATTTTCAAAACCAGCTAGATGCTTCTTTTGCGGACGGAGTCGACATAACAGAGAAAATTAATGCCCCGCGAGAAATTCAAATTGTTCTTTATGTAATAAACTAGGCCACTGGGCTTCTGTGTGTAATTCATCGAAATAAAATACCAGTATAAAGCAATCTGCATCTATTTTTCTGGTAGCTTCTACTCCTTGTCTCAAAGTCAGTCGGTAGCGGAAAAGGAAGACTGTCGTTCTCAAAATTGAGACGGCCGTTGTCAGATGTCAATTGTCTTAACGGTCAGGGCTGGGGGATTGGAACTGGCTAATGAAACGATGAGCGGAAATTAAAAAGATATACTATTTAAATTTGTAAATCGAAACAGGTCAATGGACATATTATGATGCTTACAAAACTAATTTAGTGGGAATTTATATAGTTTGATTTGTTTTTTACAAATTATGGCCATAAAAAGGACAATTTAAAATATTTAAACGGCATCTAACTACAAATTCTCACAAAACAAAGATCTATCAATATATACAGTTAATATAATCTCTTCTATCAACAAAGAAATAAACTTCAAAGCATTTATCAAACACAAAGTTGTTCAAGATGAAGATTCATGAATACTTAAAATACCAAGAACCAAGTTGACTGATAGAAACATGTTAAATTTGTGTATTCAGATACTGATATTGATATACCAGCGACGTGCTGAATTTAAATATTGTATGATCAATTATGAACAACCACTGAAACAGGAGAAATTAGAGATCTTTTTGAGTAGGTATAATTTAATAGTATTTAACGAAAAATCCATATAAAAATAGTGAATATTAACAAAAAAATTAAATAATGAAAAAGTGGCACTGCCTCACTGGCATACCTATTTAACTATTCGTTTCAATTCCTTTTGAACACAACCCGCTTAAGGAATTTTATCTTTGACCACAAAAGCTGTGTCCCACTTGATGCCAAGTAGCTAATAAATGATGAAACAAGGTCAAGTGAAGGTCTAGAATCCCGCCCTTTTTGTTAAGTGTAGTGTTTCAAGTTTGTATATTTAGAACGATTTGGAAGCCATGTATGTTTACGTTTCAGTTTTCGGCTTCTAATGAATTTATCAGCGACGTTTTTACAGAAACTAGAGAGGAAGACGAAGACCCAATGCTTTTTAAATATACGAATACAAAATTAAACAGATGTCTGTTGGGTTAAGTTACGATGAAATCATGGTTGTACCTAGATGTGGGGTGTAAGGGTGATTTGATAGTTATACTTCAAATATTAAAATTAATATGTTAACTATTTCAACTTGAACAAAAAATTAACACTTTAATTTCTTGGAAAATATACATAATGGAAAGGGAAATGGTCAGAGTAATAATATTTCCATTTATCAACTCTTTCAAGAAAGAAATCATTAGATTCTTCTTCTTAAAAAGTATTCAGAAAAGGAAGGGTGCATAATAATTTTATTAACTCTTCCCCTACTTGAAAAATATACAATACTCTGTAAAGCACGTTAAGTTATTCAAAAAAGGGAAAGGAGACTAAACATGCTATCAACCCTTCGCATCCTTGAGAAATATCCTAGAGAGTAAGGAAAAATGGCAATATCATTCTCCCTTCCCCTTCTTGAGAGATATTTAATATTTTGTGAAGCACATTATTTCTTCTATCGAAATAAAACACGAAACTTAAATCTATGTTTAGCTTGAAATTATATAAAAAACAGAATGAAAAACAGACCCCTGCTGAACACCGATATATTATCGTACACATAACTCGATTCACTCTTACCAATGCAATTATCAGTAGTAATACCACAAGTGAATTTTCTGTCGATTTATTCCACTGAGCTGCTTGAAAACACCACGAGTCCGCAGGACGAGTGGTGTTTTCTTCAAGTAGAGTTGAGTTGTGAAATGAAAGATAGAATTATAAGATAAATTTAGTCACGAGTGGAATTTTATTAGGCTATTTCACAAACAAAGAGGAAATTAGCAAAAAAGTTAAAGCTGCGTCCTCACCGAGTCGACAGTGTCGACTTGGTGTGTACGTTGCAATCGACGGTGTCGATCGACAAAATAAATCGATCGATGTGTCGAATTGCGAACATGAACGAGCAGTCGATCGACTTTACTATGTGGACGTGTATTCGACATTCGACAAATTGAGTACTGTTTTGAAATTTTGAAAAGATACATAAGTGAGTGGTACTAATCTCCAGTTGATAAAAATCGCAACGTTACAGCAAGACGCTCCGTTATATGGGAATGGCAAGTCTATAATTGGTGTCTCTATAAATTTTTGGTCTGATTTTTTGTAATATATTCTAATTCAGTTTCCGACATTCGAAATAAAAATTCTAAAACAACCGTTACACCTTTATTCAAGGCTCAATATGTTTACGTCATCTTTTTTTAAATCTTCTATCAAATTACTGGCATTGTATCTAGTTCTACTTTGAAGACTTGGTCGAACCCAAAATCTTCTTTTACGAAAATCTTTTCTTTTTTTAGTCGCGATAATAATATATGCACAAGCAACTATGACATCTTCGTCAGACATGTTGATTAGACTGATCGACAACAGTTCTGTCAACTCTGGTGTGGACGGATGCAGTTGTTGATCGACTGTCGACTTGGTGAGGACGCAGCTTTAGAAGAACAAAATACATATTTGAATAAACCAGTCAGTGGCGGATTTAGATTACCTGCCGCCCTAGGCCGCCCTTTTAGTGGAACCAGTATCGAAACTATCTAAAATTACATTACAAACAATTACTAGAATTGCTGTTTCTGAACGCTGTAATTTTCGCTGCAATCCTGTAGCTTCAGATCGCGTAGTCGGTTTCTCATTTCTGCTCTTGGCAGTGCCTCACGGGCCTAGGCCTAAATCTATCACTGAAACCAGTTTTAATATAACGTACTTAAATATTTCTCAATAATTATTATAGATAGGTACAGTTATTATATATATACAATGCTTTGAGCTTGATTATTTGAACACCCGCTTGTACTTGCAATAGTTGTTATATCTTGATGGCTATTATTTCTCACATTTTTTAATTGATCAATTCGATGGAATTTATTCCAGATCTGCTCAATTTTAATTGCGTGCACGGCGGGATAATTTATATTTGACGTTTAACTGTCACATACACAAATCTGGAAACACCGAACTTGACAGGCCAATCAGGATCAAGAGTCAAGTTTGATGTTATCGATTATCCGAACTTGACTAGAACTCCTGATTGGTTCATTAGATAAGTGCGTGAAATAGTCCGTTAAATTGGAGAGACTAAAGGCGGGTCCATGCAACGTTCATTATCATTACATTTTCATTGTATTATAATTACATTAACATTAGAAAAAGTTAATTTTTAGTGAAAACCATGAAATCGCATGCGGCAAAAATGTTTCGGCTGTCATTCCCAGCGTTGTTTTGATTCATGTGTAGGCAGTTTTCAGTGTTACCATTTTCAACAATAATAATAACATCCCCTGAAGGGATTTTTGTTGCTAATTTTCCAAAATAATAATGGATGAATGAACATTGATTCACGTAGTACGTCAATATACTCATCTTTATGACAAAAAACACCGAGGGTTCAAGAACAAGCAAGCAAAGCAAAATGTTTGGTCAACAATTGCCAGAGTAATAAACTGCTCAAGTAATGAAAATGATCTATTATTTCTCATTTCTAATACCGTCTATTTCGAGCAACCACTAATATTTTCAAAAATAGTGAAGCTTTTGCCGTGAGAACTTCATAATTTCCAAATAATTGCAAATAATCGACTTTCCAACACAACAACAAATGATTCAAATATGACATGTCACTCTTCTCAGTTCACGCGCATTTGCAAATCCATAATTCACTCGTTCCATGAACTGGTTTCATTAGGCAGTGAAAATGTAATTTAAGTGTAGTTATAATATAATGAAAATGTAATTATAATGAACGTTGCATGAATCCGCATTTACATATATTTTATGCGGTTATAAAAATAGAACTTTATTTACTTCAAATATATCCCTCTGATACCAATACTTTTTAGTGTTTCCAATAAATTATTATCATCAGCACAGTCAAATGCTCTACTGAGATCACAAAATATACCAACAAGACACTCGCCTGCGTCTAATAGATTAGTTAAACATTCATAAAATCAACCAATCTACCAGTTCATTTACATTCTTGAAAACCATGCAGGATGTTCACAATAATATTATGACACTGTAAGTAGGTACTTATTAGGTTCGTTCCAACCACCAGTAATTTACAGTAACATTTTAATAATACACTTGCGCTGTTAAAAAAATATCGTTTCCACCACCTGGAATTACTGGTACAGAACTGTCTATTACTATCAGCTCTCTGTTCCATTCCGTTTGCAGACCAGTAAAATTACCGTACAAACGATTCTTGTTGGATATCGAGTACCGAAAGTTCTGAAATTTCAAATTGGTTTTTCATGGAAAGTGTAAATAGGTTATGGAAGTGGAAGTTTTTGAATTGTTTTGAAAACTGTGTTTTCACACCAGGGACTATTTCTTATCTATGACTGTTTCTTCGTGTAGTTTTTGATGTGAGAAAAAGAAGGAAATAATATAATACGCAACGTCAGAAGGTAATACCTACCTATATTTTTTGCACCTTGTTAATTTTAATGAATATTCTTTTTTTGTACAAGTGGGACTGGCAGAATTTCTTGTTGTGTGGTCAAGAGATAACGAGGGTACAAGCATCCAAATATTCAACTCAACGACGATAGTGGGTAATACTATAGTCCTCGGAAATTCTAATTATCTTATATTTAGGTTCCCTTAATTCAACCCAACAGGGCACGGTTTTTTTCATAAGTTGTGAAAAATATATAATACTGAATTTCATGTGTAGATCAATACAATAGTTATTTATGTACCTGTCTATTAAAGTCGAGTCTGCAAGTTGATAGCCGAGGCTAGCAAGCAGGCGAGACAATAGACAGTTCTTCGCCGAGGTGCATATCACATTTTTTTGTCGACCTTGAACGTGTTGTATTGTTTTTCATATATAAAGCGTGATTTCTGGTGGAGTAAATCCAACGTGGCCGTAGCTGCCAATTCCCGCAGCTCCGGAGGAGTGTTACTGATATCCTTATCGCTATCACTATCCATAATTGATTATTATGAACACTAAAGCTGGATTTATAGATTGACGGACTGTGAACGTATACCACACGTAGACGCACTGGATATGTAACGAACGGTATGTAAACATTGTTGCAGTTATAAATAAACGGAACGGAAATTTTGCGCATGGGCAGGGGTAACGTACTCGCGACATTCAAATTAACCTATAAATTATACAAATCATCTACAGCCTGTGTCTTATGTTGTTTCGAGCTTTAAATTTTGTATTATAATCTAAATATTTATATAGTTTGAATCACAATGGATTACGGAATACATGAAGATATGCTTCTTGGAGCCGTGGGACTACTGTTGTGTGCAGTAGCATTGGAAAAGTGTCGACAAGCACAAATTCGAAAAACGACGCTAAACTAAACAGTATACAAAGGATATTTATGCCAATCTATGAAACATTCAAAAACATATCATTAAATGACAGCTGATAGCCACGCTGACATCACACAAAATTATTTCCTTTGATTGGCCGGACGTAACAACGCACTGTAAAAAGATAAAAGTTGGCCAACTCTTCCGTTCCAGTCCGTTCCCCTTACGTTACGTCATGCACTTACGTTCCTTTATAAACAAGGTACGTAAATTCTGATAGTTGATCTTTTCACAGTGCGTCTACGTTTACAGTACGTCAAACTATGAATCCCGCTTTATATTCACTCCACGATGTTATTAACAAGACAAATTTAGCGAATTTCGTATATAATTAATTTGACAACACAAAATGACAGTTATTGTCGCAAGTAACCATAGTAACCACAGCGGACGAAAAGTAAATTGTTGGCGGACGAAAAGTGAATGACGTCAAAAATAGACCATTTTGCATCCGGAAATAAGTACGTAAAATGTCATTTTTTGTACAGGTCGACTAAAAAAATATTTAAGGTATATTATTGGCAGAATTTGGTATACCGCGTGCATCCAATAAACCAGTTCAAGATACGTTTCAGCCCTTTGGTAAAATATTACTGGTAGCTTTACTAATTTCTTCTACGTTTGCGCATTAAACAGTTCAATTACTGGTTACGTACGATAACAGTAGAGTAGAAGTAAGTGCAGTTCTTCATGACACACCCTGTATAATGAACCTTGATTATGAAACTATTCTTTTGAATGTAGATTAATATTGTTATACAAATGTCATCAACTTTCGATTCTACTTGTGCTTTGATTGAC
This sequence comes from Lochmaea capreae, assembly GCA_949126875.1. Lineage (NCBI taxonomy): Eukaryota > Metazoa > Arthropoda > Insecta > Coleoptera > Chrysomelidae > Lochmaea > Lochmaea capreae. The sequence goes on from OX421397.1 coordinate 7,742,792, forward strand.
TAATTTGAATAAAAAATTATTTAAGTTATTGTGACATCGATATTAGTTAGATTTATAGCCCCGAGTACTTTTTAGTTATCTATCATCAATCGTTTATCGTTTTGATGCATTATTTTAATTTTTGTACGTATTCCTATTACTTGTAAATAAAATATAGCCTATGATACTCGTTGAAAGTATAATTTTATAAAGGATGAAGAATTTTTGGAAGTTAAATTTAATGTTTGGACCTTCAATTTGTGGAATCTACTCATATTATGAATGTTTTAAATTGGAAGGAGGTGGTAATGCATTATGCACGTGGTGTGAAACTCCAGGATAATAAGTGCAATTCCCGTTTACCAACTAAATCCGCCTCCTCATCTGCACTTTTCTACACCGGAACCGTTTTCACATTTCTACAACGTAAAAAGCTGTCTCCCTTCATCTGTCTGTTCATTCCACTATTTCTTTCGTCTCTACGACTCCTCTAATTACTTCATATGCATATTCCCAGCTTTCTTATGTTTCTAGTAGACTACTCATCATACTGTATGCATTGAATGTTTTACCAGTAGCTCTTCTGTACATGTCTTTCAGTATTGTCCATCTAGAACATTTGAAGAGTGTTTGCTTCGCATCATCTCTATCACTACAATAATTGCAGTCGCTTGTTTGCGCTCACCTACGTTTAAACATCCCTGTTAAAACTCTTAGTGCAGTTTTACCCTGGCTTATGCATTCATTTGATCTCAACAGGTTATAGTCACCCAGAAGAGTCTTTGATTATCTGATCATCTTTTCTCTCCAAAATATTAGTAAAGAATTATTGATGTAAGCCCTCGAAATGAAAAACTAATCCAATCATTACATTAACACAATTATTTATAGAAAAATGCATCACCAAGACTATTAGAGCAAAACAATTTTACTTTCGTTTTCAACAACTACTTCGAGGTATTCATTGAAAGTAACAGTTGCACTTTCTGCAAGCTGTCGATGATGAGGATGATTCCGTTGATTGTATCTGCCGTTATGTAACACGAAGTATGCTTCAGTTTGCCATGGTCATTATTAAAACTGGTTATTTGAAATTACTTTTTAATTTAAAGTGGGAAGATAATTATTAACAAAATTTAGGTACTGTTTCGCTTAATATTTTATGAGATACTAACAGCATGGGTATGTGGCTCAAAAGTCTTTCAAGTCTGGTTTATTTGTCAAATTTTAAAAGTCTTTTTGGATCTCTATACAAATACAGTTAAATATTAGGTATTGCCTGATATTTATAGGAAGTTTCTTCATTAAATTACACGGGTCAACACCAAATTTGACTTTGACTGAAAAGCATAGAATTTCGATATTTTAGATCGTAATTAGACGAAAAAAATATACATGGCATGAAACAGTTGGCTTTTGTGATTAGGAGAACTTTAATAAATTGACCACATATAAAACAAAATTCATCAGCATCGTATTTTCACTTTCGTGACATTTTAAGTTTTTCTGGGCTTGTACAAAACACCTGATCTTTGTTTATGACTCGAGTGCCATCTAGTGGCAATGTGTAAACGTAAACACCCCACTCTCATAGCGCGATTTTTTTGAAAGTATTAAAATTAATTAAAATCTATTAAAAAATTGAAAAATCAGTATTATTACTATAACTATCCCAAAAGCAAACTTTATATCAAAAAAAAGTATTTTATTTTCGTTTTTCTGAATAATTAACCGGAAAAACCTAGTATAAACGTTAGGACAAAGAACGAACTTTTTTTGTAGAGTTGTGTTATCATCGACATTTGTACCAATTTTTTCAAGAGGCATATGAAGTGGAATGATTCCTTATAAAAAAATTAAAACAATTTATCTATTAAAAATAACTTATTCCAATTTTGAAAAAAAAAAACAATTATCACTCCTTTGAAAAACATGGTGTCCAATAACTTTACAGGAACGGTAGGATTTCTGACTGACCACTGTCAATTAAGGAAACACCTACATACAATGGGGCTAGTGGACACACCTCTATGCAGGATGTGTGAACAGGAAGATGAATCTGTCAGACATGTCTTATGCGAGTAGCCGGAGTTATCGTCAATAAGAGAGTGTGTGTTCGGTGAGTCTTGGCCTACACCTACCGATATAAAGGAGATGTCCCCTAGTGACCTGTCCACCTTCCTGGAAAGGACAGGATGGACGATGACCTAGGAAGACATCTCCTCGGGAGGGTGTACAATGGGTCACATGTGGCCTAAGTGCAGTGGGCCTAACTCAAAAATAAATAAATGCTTTGATCATAAAAGTAGAAACGTGAAAACAACTTATTTGGAATAAAACAGAGTATAGAAAAACGGAACATCCAAATATATTATTAAGGTAGAGAATGATCCTATAATTATGGTAATCATTCTTTAAGGAAGTACAATAAATAATATTAAGAAGTTTTATTTTACTTTCACCGCACGAAATTAATCCATTTAAGAACAAAATTGAAATAAATTCTTTCTTTTATCGTATTGTGGCAACAATAGACGGAGCTCAGATTATTTTTTGCGTACTTAAAACGCCTTCGCCGATTGAGAATCGCACTGGAAGTATACCGGGTGTCCCAGACTAATTTATTCAGGCTACATCTCTTAAACGAATAGAGATTTTCGAATGGGACAAAAACTGATCTGTTCCATTTCTGATACACTTTAATATGGCGTAGAAAAAATCATCCCCTAAATATTTATCCCTTAGTTACAACTCCTAACTTTAGGTAAACTTTTTAATAGTACACTGTACATTTTTTTATAATTTTGGATGTAGTCTTCCATCGTCTATTCAACAAATTTTCCAAAAATAAAATGGGTTCGTTAATAAACAGTTTATTTTTTATTTTTGTCAAATTAATCAAGAAAGCCTTAAAGCTTAAAGTAACAATAATAATAAATGTAATAAAAATTACATGAAAAAAATAAATAAAAATAACAATTAACAAATTAATCGACATTGACCAAACGGAGTCTCCTAAACAAATATGAAATCAACATCAACGTCGATAAATGTTTATGTCATAACCGTAACTTCAATCATAAACAAGCACATTTTGTACAGAACTTCATTTTTGTATCGGTTGCTAGGCAAACTGCTAAGCAAAAAATGTGAAATGGAATATTTCGTCTTAGGTCTAGGTTCACTCTAAAATCACGACGACTACGGCTTGTCAAATTATGACGTCCAGCGGCAAATTGATGAAATGTCAGCAGATCGTTTCTGTCAAAGTTTTAGTAGATAACGAGTAATTTCATAGTTGTTTTCTATAAAAGCTATTAATTAACATGGAAACTGATAGTGACATTGACAGATTTGACATATTTCTTCAATTTATATTTTAATTCTGATAGAAATCTCATTAGCGGCGAATTCGGAGTAATGAAATATTATCAGTTTATTTCTTTTTGCAATGTATGCTTGTATTAAACGTGAACGATATGTTGTCATAGAAAAAGTATAGTATGCAACTCGCAACAAAATGGCGATTTTGCAAATTTCATACTCGTGCAAAATGGGCATCATTTTGTGCTCATTGCATAATATACTATTATGCGATTTTCGGTTTTATTTACAGAAAGTGGCCTACGCTCATATCATGTTACAGCTAATGCTCAAAAGTGACGTAATGCACTACAAGTTGCATAGATGCAGTAATTTTCTTAATATCGATTTTTTCATATTATATTAAAGAAAAAAACAAAAAAATCGTTTTTTCCACTTTCGGGAGTAGAAATCAGTTTCTCTGACATCAAAATTAAAACAGAAGTAGTCGATTATTCCCTAGGGAGTATAATGCTCCCAAGGGAGTTTACATCATTATGGAGAACGTTTTTCATTATACTCCCTTGGGAATAATCGACTACTTCTGTTTTAATTTTGATGTCATAGAAACTGATGTCTACTCCCGACCGTGGAAAAAATAGTATATACCACTCGGGAGAGATGCTATTTTGTCCTCGGTGCATTGTACCCTCGGGCTTCAAATTGCACCTCTGTCAAAATAACGCATTTCTCTCCCTTATAGTATGATGTACTATTTTTTTTATAAAAAGGGGGGTGAAATTTGAACTTGAACTCCCCATTCTTATTACGATTTTTCGATAGAGTTCACTACCATCCGTTTAAGTCTAAGAATTTTGAGATCGACTTCATCACTCGTGACTTTTAATATCCATGGAAGTCATTATATTTTCATCTGATCTAAAACGTGATTCTATATCATTATAGGTATTACATTCTATCGTTAATAACGCTATTATCACTACAGAAAAATGCCCGCAATACATAATCTTATAAAATAGTAAATCATAATTTTTAACGTTGTACCTATATTCGTATTACACATTTTAATGGAAGTGAAGTGAGCAATTTGCGAGCATTATTAATAAAGTTTTCAACCTAGAATTCCCAGCATCGGCAATTTAAATGTATTGCGGAATAATTTAACATTTCAGCAAAACGCAATATACAATTATTATTACTTTAACTTCAGTTGAAATCTGACCCCAGTAAAACCTTTTGATATATTGTTAGTTCACAAATTCAAAAACGTGTTAATTCCTCAGATTAATACAATAAAAAGATACATTTCTTTACATTTAAAAGTGAACCCAACATTACATCACATTCTAAGGTAACTTGCCGATCCTTTGCCAGATGTCTTACTTTTCCTTATATTATAGGACACGATAGAAACGTACAAAATAAAAATGTACTTTTAAGAAATTACATCAAAACGACTTTAAAATAATTATCCTAAGTAGTTTATGTAATAAAAATATGTTTTTGGTTTGAAATAATTGAGATTTAAACGAAACAAATGCGTGTTTCAACGTTCCTAGTTTATTGACGCTCTTGTTTTCATCTTTTCCACTGATATTTGTGTGTGTGCGTACAGATATAATTAAAAACAATATTTTTTTGTGAAATTCATGGTTCGTCAGTGCCAAATTTGCAAAAAAAAACAGTCGGATTTTTTCTCCAATTAGTAGGACCTTGACAGCACCACTGATGCTAGTCCACCAACTGTCCTGTATCACTGGACCACCCTCAGGAGTATCCCTCTCTGCAACCGCAGAAGTGGCCTAACCCTCGCATTCACCCCCGCTATTTCACCCCACACTTCCGCACCGTACAGCATACTCTGCTCTATTGTCCTACCAATTACCCTCCTCTTCCACTCCCCAGGCCCTTTCACATTACACAACAATCTCCCCAGCCTTGCTGCTCTTCCTTTCGCTTTCTGTGCCGCCTTCAATATGTGTATTATGAAGAATAATTGGCTATTCAACCACACCCCCAAGTATTTCACAGACTCCTCCATACGAATTCTCCTTCCCTTCACCATCACCGCAACTTCCCTCGTCTTGCTCTGTCCCTTCACTAGCAACCCCACCGTCTTATCTTCCGCCACTTCCAGTCCGCACCGCTCTATCTTCTCCACAATCTTCTGCGCATCCTCCCCGCCTTTCTTTCTATCTCCGCCTCTCCCTTTGCCGTACATACCAGACAAACGTCATCCGCATACACCGTAATCTCACATCCCTCTTCACATACTATCCCACAAACCTCATCAAACACACTTTTCCAGAGCGTCGGTCCCAGAACCGAGCCCTGTGGTACTCCAACCTCCGTCTCATATCTTCTCCCTCTAGAGTCCACTATCACCAGCCCCGTCAGGTAGTCCTCCACTCAGTTAACCAGCCTGTCCCTTACTCCAAGCTTCAGAAACGCACTCAACCTCGCCTGTTTGCTGACACTGTTGAACGCGTTCCCAACGTCAAGCTAAATCTGGATACCACGAAGGCCCGGCGTATTCAAGTATGGTCGGACATGGCACTTGTAAAGTTTGCAATATATTTCGAAAGAAGCTTTAGAGAAAGTTTTTTGTATTAGGAACAGTTTAGAGTTCGCCCGTTTACAAATATGAGAAATATGATCACTCCACGTAAGTTTCGAGTTTACTAATAAACCTAGGTCGGTTTGAGAAGATACCGCGCTTAATGGAATACGGATGTTGCGGGATATTGTTTCCGACGTGTAACACGACACACTTATCAATGTTCAGAGGCATCAACCAATTGAAGCACCAGTCTTGTAGTTTATCAATATCATTCTGCAAACTTAAATAACTGATGTTGGGATTTGCGTCAAGTTTCATGTCGTCTGCATAAGCCGAAATTGAGCTTGACAGACAATATCGAAGAATATGCGATAAAAAATAAGGTCCCAAGAATGGAATATTCGAATATTTTTGAAAATATTGAGGGTGTCCCATATAAATTAAGAAAATTTATAGTATTTCAGGTTAAATCAGAGCACAATTATTTACTAAAAAATCATATCAGATGAAATTTGCCCTTTTGCATCCAAGTTTTATAAATCCTTTTCTCTATTTGGTCCATCCAGCTTTTGGTCTTCCTTTTGATCTGTTTGTAACTGGTATCTGCTCTGTTATTCTAATTCCAAATGAATATACTCCCATTAAACTTGTTGTGTTGGATTTCCTACTTGTTTTTTCACTACTACTTTTTGCAATTCATTATATCTACACCTAAAAGTGTTCCACTTCACGCTTTAAATAAATATCTCAAAATATAATATTAGCAAATAAACCACTTTCACTTGTACATTAATATTTTTATTCTCAGTCACGCATAAGCAAATCTGCGATCTTTTTGTTAATGTATATCAGCCGAACGCAAAATTTTTACACCGGTAAATCGTACCTGCTACCAACTAAATCCTTCGAGAGCTATTCAACTTTCGTTTTCAATAAATGTTTCAACTTCTTCAATGAAAGTAACAACGCAGAGAACTTTCTTCGGTAATGAATGATGAGGTGCGAATTGCATATACCGTTATATAATGTAGAAATCCACGACTTTAGACAATATCTAGCTGTTTTTAATTTATTTGAATGAAGATCCGATATGATGAGTATGGAAGTTGAATTTCATTTGTTTTAACTTGATTTATTATTTTCCTGTGCGAAATTAAATTGCTGAAAGTTTATAATTTATATAATAGTTCTTATTTAATTATATGCAGGAACATCTGCAATATCATTATGGTTGCCAAATGCATTATAATATCTTAAATAAAAAGCGTAAGATGGAAATGTCCCAAGTAACATGTTGGTAACCGTTTAATTACCAAAATGTTATGTTAGTGGTTTATAACGGTTTCATGGAAAGCTTATTGGGTTAATTAGACCAATTTGCTTATAAACTCCTGGACAAAATTAACGCACCACTTTAATTATTCTAAATATTTACAATATAAACACAAAATAAAACTTAGTTAAATTGAAACAATAATGAATACCTAAAAATTAGTCGAATATGACCTTAACATGACCTTAATTTGCCTTATTTTTTCTTTAAAAATTTGTTTTTGCTGAAAATGTATAATTAAGCTATCATGCTTTCAAATTGAAAAAAGAAAAAAGAATATGTGAAACACAATAAATGAATTTTGGTGAACCCTAATACCGTGTAGGGCCTCCTCTACTTCTTATTACTGCATTCATGCGTCGAGGCATGCTTGATATTAAATGTTCAACAAACGCTTGCGGAATAATCTCCCATTCTTCAATAACGGCCTCTATAAGTTGGTTGTGATTAACAACAGGAGGTCTAAGACTTCGAATCTTCTTTTTGAAATAGTCCCATAGATGCTCTATAGGATTCATGTCCGGACTGTTAGGTGGCCACTCTAATAAAGGGATATTAACATCATTTAGGTAACCAATAACCTGTCTTGCCACGTGGGGACGAGCGTTGTCCTGCATGAATAAAAAATTAGGCCCAACAAATGGAGCAAAAGGCATTACATGTTCGACAATAATGTTATCTAAGTAATATTGGGCATTCATAGACCTCGTACGTATAGGGACTAATTCCGTACGAGCATCGAAGCAAATTCCTCCCCAAAACATTTTAGAGCCACCACCAAAAGGTACTTTAGGAGAGATATTACAGCTAGCAAACCTTTCTCCTCGTCTTCGCCAGACACGCTCACGTCCATCTGGAGCTTTAAGGCTAACTCTGGTTTCATCGGAGAACATAACCCGTTTCCAATCATTGATGGTCCAATTCTGATGTAGTCTTGCAAAATTCAATCTCTGAACTTTGTGTTCTCTGGTAAGCAAGGGCTTTTTTGCTGGTCTTCTATTGCTCAATTCTGCTTCATGTAAACGTCTTCTAACCGTTCGAGATGATATAGCGACGTTGCGAACATCCGCTAATTCATTTTTTAACAGATTGCTGGTAACTCTCCTGTCTCTGAGAGCACGTTGTCTCAAAAAACGATCATCAATTTGATTAGTGCAACGTTCTCGCCCTTGTCCTGTTCTTCGAAGGTACGAGCCTGTTTCATTATGACGTCTCACTACGCGACTGATACTGGAATGATGTCTTCCTAATAAACCAGCAACATGTCGCATTGAATATCCTTCATCCAGAAGAGTCGATGCTCGCACTGCCTCCTCTATTGACAAATTTCTTTGGCGGTTCATTTTTCTTACTTGTTTTACTCGCAAATGAACTTCCAAACATGCATATGATAAAAACAATTACAAACAAACGCTTGCTTCTTACAGAAATTTTGTTTTATTCAACACTTTTAAAAAAAAATTTAACACAGATTTACTCTAAAACGAAGTTTAATATGAATTACTGTCAAAACAAGGTATTATGTGACACTAGCTAGTTTAAATAACATCTGTCAGTATCAAACACGGTCCATAGCCTACTTGTCGTACACTAAGTTAACAATAAATAAAGATTATTGAGAAACATATGAGTGGTGCGTTAATTTTGTCCAGGAGTTTATTACTGGTTAGTACTATTATATTGTGATAAAAGCGATCTTAAAACATAGTTAGAACACCTTTATATAACAACAGATGTCGAAAGAATAATTATTTATATTCAACACTCTATACATTTTTGTAAAATGATATTTTTCAAAAACAGTGGCTGTTTAACTAAGAAGTAACAACTACTTCCTGTGCAATATGCACCACCGGATATTGAATTACACTCCAAAGTCAAACGGGGTTGGTATATCTACAAGATATTTTAATACCAACCAGTCTGTTGTGTTGTCCCTTCTAATCGCAAACCTAATTACACTCCAAAGTCAAACGGGGTTGGTATATCTACAAGATATTTTAATACCAACCATTCTGGTTTGCGATTAGAAGGGACAACACAACAGACTGGTTGGTTTTAAAATATCTTGTAGATATACCAACCCCGTTTGACTTTGGAGTGTAATTCAATATACGGCGGTGCATATTGCACGGGAAGTAATTGTTGCTCCTTAGTTGAACGGCCACTGTTTTTGAAAAATATTATTTTTCAAATTTATAGAGTGTTGAATATAAATAATTATTCTTCGCAATCTGTTGATAAAACACTTTATTAAATAAGACAATATTACAGGAAACTGTAATAAGCTCTATATAACAGTTTTTTAACTGGTTTATACAGCTTTCTATGATGACCATTAAGCAATATAGAAGCATATTTTCTACACTTTTAGGTTTCATTTACGTGTATTTTTTTTTCAAGTTTTATTCCATGTGTCGAAGATCTGTTGTAGGTCTTTTTTTGTCCCCGTCATAATAATCAAATCATCTGCATAAGCTCCTCCAGCGATGTTTATTCTTTGTAATTTTCTGTAGCCTATATGTAGCTTTTTCATCTTAGGACAATCAATAATAGTGCACATTGATACGAAGGATGTGAATAAAAAGTTTATTCAAGTTTTATATTAAAACATCAAAATTTCAATCTACTCAAACGACTGGTCCCGTTTATGTCAACAGAAAAATCTCAAAAGGGTTTTTAAGATGAAGTTCACATTTCGTATTTCTTACGTAGCTTGGAGGCAATTATATTTATATTTTCCAGTTTTCTGATCGTAACTGCCGATTTTCTGAGAGAATAAACTCACGGAACAGGTTTATTTTACGTTTTAGTTCACATTTGAAGAAAATATCATCGTTGTATAAAAAATCTGAGTTCATCAAGACGTCACTTCAGCTTTGTTAGATTATTTGTGTTTATGTATTTTTTTTTGTAATTTACATTCTCTTTACTTGTATCATCGTTGTGTATGATGTGATAAACAAAACAATAATTCTCTTTTTTAAGAATTCGTTGGGTTCAAGGTAGTTGTCGTGTGATGGGGTGAATTTAAACGTACAGAAAGTTAGCACGAGCTACGTTGCAGTTGGTAGTATTTGTGTAGCTGTACATGTCAGAATGAGACATAGATGGCGGTAGTTTCATTGCAATTGCTCCATCAACAACAACAATAAAACGATGGTTTGCTGACTTCAAACGTGGTCGGAGAGACACCGATGATGCGGAACGCAGTGGATGTTAAAATGAAGCAGCAACACCAGAAAACATCCACAAAATCGTTTTGAATGATCGAAAAGTGAAGTTGCGTGACATCGTAAATATATCAAAAGAACGTGTTTGCTTTATATTTCATGAGCAATTGACTATGAGAAATCTCTGTTCAAAGTGGGTGCCACGTTTGCTCACTGTTGACCAAAAAAAAGAATGTGTTGATGCTTCTGAGCAGTGTTTGACCACAAACGTAACAAACCGGATTTTTGGCGTCGATACGCGACAATGGATGAAACATGGATCCATCACTTCACTCCGGAAATAAAACGATCGTCATCTGAGTGGACAGCAACTGGAGAACCTCGTCCAAAGCCCCCGAAAGCACAATAATCAGCTGGAAAGGTTATGGCCTCGGTATTTTGGGATGTACGTAGTGTAATATTCATCGTCTATCTTCAACGGGAAATACCGTCAACAGTGAAAATTATGTACCGTTATTGGAGCGTTTGAAGGCCAAAATTGCAAAGACCCGTCCGCTTATGGCAAAGAAAAAAATTTGTTTTCAACATAACGCACCGTATCACAAGTCAATCAAAACAATTGCAAAACTACATGAATTGAACTTCAAATTGCTCCCACATTCACCGTATTCGCCAGATTTGTGTCCCAGCGACTACTGGCTGTTCGCAGACCTAAAAAAATGCTCGCCGGTAAGAAAATTCCCTCGAATGAAGAGGTTATCGCTGACACCGAGACCTGTTTTGAGGCAAAAGATAAACCGTTCTACAAAAGTGGTACTTATTGAAATGTTAGGAGTGATTGCGTTGATGAATAAAACTAATTTTGAACAAAAAACGTATTTTTTTTGTTAGGCCCGGGACTTTTCAGCCCATGTGTTAAACCTATGGGTACAGGACGTGATAACTTTACTGTTACCATGGGTAATCTTTTCGATTCCATTGATCACCAATCAGATCCTAAATTTTCACAGACCATAAAGGGATTTGATTTATTGTTAGAGGTATTGCTTAATTTCATAAATTAGGTTTTTACAACTGGGTGACGTTATATTTGCCCTGAATAATATATATCATCAAAAAGGTTTATTGATAAATATGCCAATTATTATGTGAATAATAAATAAAAATAGTTATACTCTAGGTTAGCTGGTAAAACATATAAAGGCAAACTGAAGACTGGCGCTCTATGCCGTGAATCGCAAATGGTCCTCTATGTATTCAAAAATTTGTTGTTGCAGTGTACCATGTTTTCCAGATTTCTGAGTGGTTTCGAATAACTAATTAAGTGGTTAGCTCTTGGACTGAAAGTAAAAGTAGTTGATGCAAAAAATAATTTCACATTTTTTTTTTCTTGGCAGTAAATAACTTGGAAGTCAATAAAATGTTCATGTTTATTCGCACTCTCATATTGTAAATTTTTTCCACTTCAAATCCTTACAATCTCTAGAAGAATAATGCTACTATGTACAGTTTTGAGATATCAGGAAAAAATTAAATATGTGAAGTGTTTATAGTGATAATAATTCATAATTAACTGTCGCTTTATTTTCGGTAGAGTTATTTTAAAGCTGTCTTCAATATACAACTTCATAAAGCTTTTATGTGCTTCTTCAATTATTAGTCTGCTTCTGTCAACACGTTGTCTCTCTGGTTGGTTTGGTGGTCAACTCTTCTATGAGCAGCAACTCCTCTACAACCGCCATCATTTGAGTTACGAATCAGATTTATGGAATCAGACCTTGTATAGTTGACATAAAAGATATAGTGCTGCTATCTAATCGTATATCCCCTTTAAGTTATGTTGCGGAGCTAAACTCTGAAAAGTATTAATATTATTTTCGTCTACTTACCAAACATAATTCTATATTGTATTTGTATCTTGACCCATCAGTCCATCCTTTCTTAACCGTATCGTGTGTATCATACAGAATTTCGTCCAAATAGACAATTGCTAATAAATATATGTATAGTTTGGCAAGTTTATCTGAAGCCGTGAAAAGAATGCAGTCGAAAACATTCGATATTGCCACGTTTAACTATGAAAAAGATAAAGTGCTAAGTATGTAGTGATAATAATTAGGAAATGGACTTTTTATTATTAACAATATGATTAAACGTTAATTCTTCAATGTGTTTGTTTCTTGGATTTTGTCTATTAACATTTTTTTTTCAATTTATGAATCTTAAAAGATGTACACTTTTCCAAATTTGTTATGGGCTTCCTCAAGCTCTGGCAGCGTTGCGCGAACACCATAATTATCACGCCCTGCGAACTAACTCAATTGGTGAAATTTATCGAAACCTTCGTTGCTTAGCGACCAGCTGACTTCCTATTGGCAAGCGCGTGCGTGTGTTCTTCCCTCTCACTTTGTCAAATGACTGACATTGATTATCCAGTGGGGTTGGTATTGTCAGTGTCAGATTTTGAACTATTTCGTATGCATATTGAATTCATGTACGATTCTTAACTTTATTTGTTTTTAACAAACACCGTGTTTTGAAAAATACCTTACCTTTAAAGCAAAGCAAAAATCAGTTTCTATATATAATTATTATATAATATTAATGATTATTTTTAATACTTTCATAAAAATAGGTACCGAACGCCCTTGGTACGTTTTTGACAGACATCCGCCATGTTTCCTCGCCCCTTACCGATGCCGCGGTTCTTGAGATAAACTTGCTAAACTATATACTTACTTACAATTTCCACACAAAAACATACACACTTTCTTGATGTCAGGCCACCGACTAAAGAGAACACCTGCAAACCCTCTCTCAAAAATAGTTATAGTTCAGTCAAACTGATAAAGGCACTCACTCGCTGTCGCTCGTTCGTGCTTTAAACAGATTCGTTTATTAATCGCCTTTATTAACAAACTAGTTTATTAAATGACTATTAACGATTATTAGTTGAAATTATAACATTATATGAATGTATCGTCAAACATTTTAAATTGTAAGGAGAACCTTTTTAACGAAAACAAAAATTATAAATGAGTGGAGAGGAGTGAATTCCCATTTCACCTCTAAAATGTTTAACCTACAAATAATCTTCTGCATAACTACGAGGATAATTTACTCTTAAAATCAAGCTTTTCACCTGTTTTAAATATTAAACAACCAAGTCACTCTTGTGTGACATTAAACAGATATCGTTTGTCGTTGTCATGGCTTTAACAGTAAAATTTTTGTAGGGTATCATTTTAGATACTTTACTACTTTCCATGCATTACGTAATCAAAAAGTCTTTATGGAACTTGTCTACCATTCGTCAATCTCAAACCAGACAGTGATACATATATATTAAAGCTGAAGCAATAACTCGGTTGATTTTGAATATTCCTATTTTATAAGCAGTTGATATAAATGTACATATATCTCCATCAATATTTTGGTTGATAACCTTGAATTTTGTATATGTTAAATTTTCACGAGAAAAAAGTTATAAAACTCAAAATTTCTGGAGGATACCAATAAAATCAACCCTTTTGGAATGAATTCCATGAACATAGGAATTCAAAATAATTCATATATTGGTCTATCCTACGAATTCAAAAGGAGGTTTTTCTTATTTTATATTTGTGAGAGGTTAAAGTTGTCATTATCAACAAAAGCAATGGCTGTTAGGAAATAGAAATATTACGAAAGACCTTTGGCAAAGAATAATTCATTTGCAGACGTGAAGATAATAGTATTATATTATTATAACGCACTACAAATTTGAAAACTACTTATCAAAGAGTAGACCGTTCACTAGGAAGCAACATCTACTTTTCGGGCTATATGCCTCGACAGACAATGAATTACACTTCCAAGTTAAACGGGGTTGGTATACGATATGTCGCTAATGTATGGAATAAATTCATTATTTCCAAAATAAATGACTTTTGAAAAAAATCAGGTCAAAAACAGGTCAATTTTAATTTTTGAATCGTCATCACATGATGTAGATGTAACGAACATTGCGTAGCCAGTATTATTAACGTGGTGACGTAATCGGCAATTTTTTTTAATGCAACCATGTGTCTCAAGACACCTCGTTGGAAAGGTCTTCTAATCGACTTTACAACGATGTAATTTTTTGAATATTTACTTCTACAGGTTCGACCAAAACTATTTATTCGGTAAAATTTTAATCATAAATTCTGATTCAATGAACCAAGTTATTGTAAGGACCGCCACTGGAAATAAAACATCGTAGTGTACCCAAAAAATATTTCTGTTTTTGGATATGTTACTGATGATAGTACTAAATTCTAATTTAACACTAATTAATGTGTATCAGTCAAGTGTTCAATAGTTAAAATCTTTAAATTAGCATAATTTAGTAATGAAACTTACAGAAACTGAACGAATCGAAATATTAATGATGATTGGTTAGGGAGATAAAGTAAGGACACAGAAAAAAGTTGGCAATTTATTTCATGCGAAATACCCCAACCGTGAACCCATTTCTCAATCAACAATTAGTAAAATCGAGAAAAAGTTTCGAGAAACGGGCCATGTTAAAGATCTTCCCAAAAATGGTAGAAAGTCAATTTACGAAGACAAAAAAAGTTGACGTTTTCCTTGAGTTTCAAGAAAATCCCCACAACAGCTCGAGACAAGTTGCGCTGGATAATAATTTACACCATTCTACTGTTGCTAGAGTGCTGAAACAGGAGAAGTGTCATGCGTATACGGTACATTTGGTCCAAGAGCTGTTAGAAGATGACTTTGATAGGAGAATCGAATTCTGTGGAACGATGGAACGATGTAACAGAGATCGTAATTTCAGATGAAACAACTTTTATGCTCAACGGCCATGTAAACCGCCATTGGATGCAGGAGTATAGGACACAATATCCTGGAAAGGTGAATGTTTGTGCCGACATTATAAAGAATCAAATAATAGGACCATATTTTTTTGAAGGAAGCTTGACCGGTCCTCGATATCTTCAATTTTTGTAGGATTATCTATTACCACAATTAAATCAACTATTTCCAAATAGATGTGATTTGTGGTTTCAGCAGGATGGGACGCCTTTGATGTACGAACCTACTTAAATGCTGTTTTTCAAGATAGGTGGATAGGAAGAAGAGGAACGATCGAATGGCCACCAAGGTCGCCAGATTTGATACCTTTAGCCTTTTTTATGGGGATACTTGAAGAGCAAAGTTTATCAAAGTCGCCCAAATGATATAGAAGAGTTGAAGGATCGCATCAGAACGGAGATTGCACAAATAACGCCTGAAGTTCTCGTAAAAGTTTTTGACACTTGGAAATCCATGTCCATTCAGCCAGTATCTAAGACACAGATGATTAAATTCAGTGCTATTATGCAAGTCAAAGCTTCCCTAATCAATTATGTTATACTTACAAAGAAGAAAGAGTCAAAAGGATGGGTTTGGTACCTCGTAAAAGTTAGAGACGAATTTATTGCTCGGCTGTCTCATTGCATTATTGCTGAAAGTCATCAGTTTAAACATTTAATTATTTTTTACTAAACAGTTTTCTGTATTTTAGTAAATAAACAGTTTTGGTCGACCCTGTCGAAATAAATATTCAAATAATTATATCGTTGTAAGGACGATTAGAAGACCTTTCCAATGAGGTGTCTTGAGACACATGGTTGTATTTGAAAAAATGTTCGTTACATCTACAGGACGCACCGGAATTTGGTCCCGCTACCTGCGGAAGGGACTACCTGTAACGGATTAAATTCGAAGTGTGGTCACACCAGCGAAAATGCGATTTCGGAATTGGGTCCCATGTACCTACTATTTGTTTAATTTGACTTTTATCTTCCTTCACATTTTTTTGGGCTTAGGACCAACAGTACACACTTATTGTTGTTGTACTGGCATGTTTAAAAATTTACGCTAAATGCGTATCGTCAAAAATAAAAACAGTACGTGAAATAATAACCCAACCAAACCTACTCCTACCTAACCACCTTTGTATTTTTAGTCAATTTTTTTGTAGAATGAATTATAATAATTTTCAATAATAACCCAACCAAACCTACCCCTACCAAATCACCTTCGTATTTCTAGTCAATTTTTGAAGAATAAATTATAATAATTTTCAATAATAACCAAACCAAACCTACCCCTACCAAACCACCTTCCACAAATAAACACGTCTTACACTCTGCACTTCAGAAGAACAATTGCTAAAAATAATCTTTTAATACCCACATGAAATCTACCTGCTTCGACAGCGGACCGAATTACGAAATCACCCTTTCGGATTTGGACAAGGTCCCTGTGAGCAGGTAGCCCTTTTGCTAGGTTCCCGGACCGAATTCCGAAACACCGCATCTACATCATGTGATGACAATTCAAAACTTAAAATTGACCTGTTTTTGGATTTTTTCAAAAGTCGTTTATTTTGGAAATAATGAATTTATTCAATACATTAGCGACTTACTGTATATGCAATATATCACCAACCATTCTGGTTTGTAGTGAAAAGGCTAATCACAAACCAGAATTGTTGGTTTTAAAATATCTTGTAGATATACCAACCCCTTTTAACTTGGAAGTGTAAGTCATTGTCTGTCGGGGCATATAGCCCGAAAAGTAGATGTTGCTTCCTAGTGAACGGAAGTAGTTTTCAAATTTGTAAGGCCTTATAATAATAGTATGATACTATTATCTTGACGTCTATTGATAATACGCTTAACTTAAATATGACAATTGTTACAGAAAGCTGTAATTAAGTGAATAAATCATCCGCACATTATTTAATCCAAGAGTTCAATGTAATATTAACCTAAGTACTAATTAAAACCAATAAATCAATTCTTTTTGTATTCTGATGCAAACAGTTTTAATATGGTATCATTTTAATATCGTATGTTATTATATAACTTTCTTTGAAAACCAGTGACCATATACTGCTTAGAAACATTGAAATGTTATAGGGTGTGTCAAAAAAATAGCAAGCGGTAAAGATTAAATAAAAATGCAAGTCAAACATTTCCTTGATACAGAATTTGAAAGCAAACTGGATTTTTTAGCATATTAAAAGAATTTGCAGCAAGTCTGAGTTATAATAGGATTACTATTTGACACAAATCCAGTTACATGGCTATGAATATCTGGTAATCTGCTAATATCATGACATTTGTATGTAACCGTTAAAATGTAATTACATTAAATTGTTAGTATGAATTCATTCTTAGCACCTCTGCAGGAATTTATCCTCATTGTAACATTAAAGCGTCATTAATTTAAAATATTCATTCTATATTCCACGTTTGAATGCATTTGTTGGTTATATACTTTATTCAGGAAGAAGGGTCGGAACTAATTTATTTATTATAAAGGGAGACATCGAGAACGAAGCCTTAACCCTTAACCTGCCGAGCTGAATCATTTAGGAAACAGCGGACCCGACCGTCTACAAACCGAATTTCAAATCAAACTCTTTTTGTTATATTTACATATTTTAATACATACGATGGACAGAATAAAATCAAACAGCTATTGTCGACCTCCATTTGAGTTGGTGTTCCCTATCTAGCCAGTTCCCTATTTCTCTCTTATGCAATCTTTTGTGATTCCACAAAACGGTTCCGGACCTATGAAGTCTCTTCTATAGCTAACTGGTCAGCCATTTCATTACCTGCAATCCCCTCATGTGCCGGCACCCATATTAGAGACACTTTGTTGTCTCTTGCCAGCTTGTTGAGGGATTCTTTACAGTTTTTCACCAGTCTAGACCTAGTTGTTGGGTTGCTGATAGCTTTAAGCAGAGCCTGGCTGTCAATGAATATTTTTATCTTTTGTCCGGTGTATCCTCTTCTGATGTTTTCATCAATACTGGCTATAGCGGCAATCGTCTCTGCTTGAAACACAGTCGTATATCGGCCAAGGCTAAAGATCATTCTCTTTCTAGGTCCTAGTCTAGGTGTTTTGGAACCATCAGCGAACCAGATGATATCTCCAGAATTACCTGGATGCATCACCTGTTCCCTAGATGGGATGATGATGCTCACTCGGTGAATATATTCTCCGGTGTCATGCTATCAAAACTCATGTGAAATATGGGTTCATCTAGTATTGTCTAAGTGGTATAAGTGTATCCTCTTTGAACATTGTTCGGTGACCATAAGCCTCCCGATTTTAGCCTGAGAATTGCCATCATCGCCTCGTTCCTTACAAAAAGTTCCAAAGGAGGAATTCCAATGAAGGCCTCCATTGATGCCGTCCCCGTGCTGTGCATTGCCCCAGTAATACCAAGGAGGGCTTTTCTTTGAATTGCAGTTAATGTATTCACTGCGGAGGTCACTTCTGTCCTCCTCCACCAGACTATTGATCCATAGGTGATCGTAGGCCTTATTACAGTTGTGTAAAGCCAGTGAACCACCTCAGGTCGAATTCCCCAGGTTTTGCCCATAACTCTTCTGCATTGCCAGAAAAGCCTAGTCGCATTAGTTGTAATTTTTTCCAGGTGTGTCTTCCAATTCAGTTTGGAATCTAGGGTCACTCCCAGATATTTAACTTCTTTGGATATTTCTAGCTCTTCTCCGAACATCAGTATTCTACCCAGCGGGATAACTCTTCTATTCGAAAAAGCAACTAGTTGGGTTTTTCTTGGATTGACTGAAAGGTCCTCTTTAAGGCCCCATTCCTCCACTCGTAGTGCTTCTTGTAGGGCATTCATAACCACCTCTGGGAATTTCCCATTGGTGATAATCACTATGTCATCCGCAAAGCCCTGCGTCCATATGCTTTGATCATTCAACCTGAAGATCAAGTCATCCACAATCAGGTGCCATAAAAGTGGTGAAAGTACTCCACCTTGAGAACATCCTTTAGTTGTCCCCACGTACTTAATGTCTGCGAAGCAGGATTTCGAACTAACGTTAGACGATGCTATCACAAGTTGACACAGAACTATATAGCAAAAACCTAGCTAAGACTTGTACAAACTGGTGTAGAGTACGAGTATTAATAGAATAACTGAGTCGGCTGCACTGTTAACGTTGACTTCACAGACCTCTGCATACAGTACGAGGAATATTCTTTGGTTACATAGAGTTTAACACAGATTCCATGTGCGACAATATGTTGAAAAGAAAAAGTATAATTCAAACGTCCAAACCGAAGTACCATCTTCGAGAGGCGCACGCGCGATTCGTATATTATAGTTATTCACTAAATTTTTGGTTGTTTATTTCTTGCACTTAGGACTACATGTAACCAAAGAATATTTCTCGTTCTGTATATATTTCTATACTTGAATATAACTTTTCCAACTGTTAGTTAATAAAATTTAAATTAGTATAATTCCTTTTAAGAACAAAATGTTTGAACGTTAATGTTTCCATTTTCTCTATAAATTTCACGATTTCTGTCAGTCATATTTAATTACCTGCATTCTATATTAATCGCTTAGAAATAGAATTTATGTAATAGCCCAACCGATGGTGTAAGACACATTAATCGTTCTGTAGAAGTAAATCGTTTTGAAATCATCAATTCAATCGAGAACAAAAAATTAAGCACGTCCGTAACATTTCATCCTAATGAAACTTTGCACAATGATTTACGCATCTTCAAAGTACTCATTATACCAATTACTATCTTGCATAACGTTTATGGTTGCAGTTCAGTTTGTCTGTGAACTGTCTTATACACAATACCCATACGTAGATAGCTTTTAACTGCTTTCTACATAAGCGTCGTAAAAAGTATTGGAATAAGAAAGAGTTTCTTAGCTCCAATATCAAGTGAATTTTATTTAAAATTTCCGTAGGCTAATCTTCTAAGGTTCAGGGGCCGTATTCTTGATTTGAGGGAGTAGAGATTCCCGAGAGATCAGATACATATTTTGTCTTTATTTTGCTTGGTCGAAATATCTGTTTTCTTGGGAATATTCTTAAGGTTACGCGTAAAAAAAAGTATGCATGGGATGCTGTGATAACACCTGGGTTATTGCATTTGAAACTAATTATTAAAGGCGTGGTGATGAAGTGGGCGTTCCTGATCGAAGCTGGGCCAGTTCGCTAGTTTTTTAAATTGAACTATTCAGACTTTCTCTATGTTACAGTTGTAAAGCATGAACTCTATCTGGAAAAAAAATTATATCAAAACTGGATGCAATAGAAACGAGATTCCTACGTGAAATATTAGGAAAAACAAAGAAAGTCAATGACATATTTGTCATGGAAAGATAGACAATCCTAGAAATGCATGGAGTGAAGCAGTGAAATGGCAAGCGAGGGTCGAAGTATTAAATGGAATGACAAAAAATATAGAAATGAGAGGAAAAAGTTGTACAAGAAACTCAACAAAACCAGCTTTATACCGAAAAATGGAAAGTAGATAGTAGAGAATTATATACGCCTTGAATCGTCCAATTTATATTTTCTCATAAAAAACATTCCATTATTTTGTCTTGGTATTATATTTACCATTTATATTCTGCTTTCAACCCAATTTGAGTTCATTGCGTTAGAAACGTTCCACGAGAACTCCCTCAGTGATTTCCAGCCTCAAATATCAGATTCATCGGCAACTTTGAGGTCGTGAATCACTTCCTGTTCCCGTTAGTTTAGATGGTGCTTCGCTGAACAGATACAAAGTGCTGTTTCTGGGGAAAACGTTTCCTATACCATTAATAAGTTAATAAACATCATTAGCACAGATTAAAAATAATTAAATCAACGTCTAGAAATGTTATTCTCTAAATACACACAACGCAAAAGTTTAGGGATATTTTTGTAAAATCCTAAAACTAATGAAAAAAATTGATGTGTTCATATAAACTTGCTTCGACTATAACTGTTAATCTAAATACTCACTTTTTTATATAAAAAAAATTGCAAAACAGATAACAATCCGTGTGTATAACAAAACGTGTTTCACAAGGGACGAAAAAACTGACATTCTAATGTTTAATTAAATTCCGATTTTAATAATTTCATACTGTTCTTGCTTAGTAGGTGTGTTAAAAATATTGTGTTTTTACCATGGAACGACAACATTTAACGTTGGGCGACAAACACAAGTAGCCGAACAGTTGGAAGTCTGGCAAAGCATCATAAGTCGATTATGGCGTCTGCTTAGAGACACTGGGAGTCCAGCCGAGCAACATCCAGGACGTGGTCGTTCTGCAACTGCCGATCAAGACCGGTGTTTAGTTTTAATCGCTAGAAGGCAACCGATAATCACAGCACCCGAGTTGGTTAATGAATTACAGAGTGCACATAATGCGACAATTGGCAGTAATACGGTGAGGAATCGTCTCCATGAAGCCAATCTTCGTAGTCGGCGACCAGTGAGATGTCCACCTCTGTCTGGAGGCAATCGCGCAGCACGATTAATCTGGCAATGACCTGACTATGGCTACAGTTATCTTCGCCGATAATTCTAGATTTGTATTTCGTCCAGATTCTCGTCGGACGAGAGTGTGGAGACAGCCCGGAAATTTGGAACGCTTGAGACATGTGCAGGAAGTGTACACATACAGAGGTGGCACATTAATGGTATGGGGCGGAACCATTATTGACGGAAGAACTGAGCTCATTTTCCCACGCGGCTTTCTCACAAATCAGCAGTATTTGGATACTATTCTACAACCTGTCGTTCATCCATTTGCTGTTGCTGTTGGAGATAACTTTCACTTAATGCATGATAACGCTGGACCACATGCTGCCCGTATTGTAGTAAGCTGATTGGATAACGAGGGTATTGATGTACTGCCATGGCCAGCTCAGTCACTAAACTTGAATCCCAACGACGAATTACTCCACTTATGGGCAACATTCACAGTGAGTTTCAATTTCGAGAGCTTCCGAGAGTGCAATGGACACAAATACCTAAAGCAGATATTATCAATGTAATTTTGAGCATGAATGCTAGATGTAGTGCTGTAATAAATCAACGTGGCGGCCTTACTTTATTTCAAGTTTATTTTTGGTGTTATTAGTATTTTTTTGACGTTTGAAAAAACAGTGGTTCTTAGAATTTTTTGTTCAGTTTTCGGTTATTTTTTTCAAAAAAGTTAATGTTTTTGACATATTAAACAGCAATCTGAACTTTAAATTTTGTATTACTTTTTCAAGTTGATTACAGGTAAAAACGCGACTACTTATAAAAATATCCCTAATTTTTTGCGTTGTGTGTAGTTTCATAACGACCCAAATACAAACATCTCTCACTTATCTCTATAATTGCTAAAAAAGATTAATACTTGGAAAGTCTTGTATTAATAAAGTAGAAAAGACACTGTATATTGAAGGTTGTCCTCTTTATTTCATCTATATATGATATTTGCCAGATCAAATACAACAATATACTTAGTCAAGATATCCTGAGGATATATTTGTAAAAATAAACTGTTCAAATATACCTACACTTTTGACGAAAAAATAAAATATATTTTCAAGAAGATTTATTAAAATTTTTTTAAATTGAGGATTTCTCAGCACTTAAATCAACACCAGAGACATCCAAAAATATATTTAAAAATAATACAGTTATGTTGAAAAAAGTAATGGTTTTTTATACCCCAAGGGGTTCCTGAAGAAATTCTGATGGTTTAATTTTCATGTACCAATATTATCGTTTTGCATAAAATTGCTAAACGCTGCTTCATTTAAATAACTAAGTTTCCCTGATGATTAAAATGGGAATATTTTTCCAATAATGTTATAATGATTTTAAAAAAATTAAATGAAGCGCAAGATTAAATGCAGTTAACACCCTTTATTAATATCTGGGGTAAGGAGCTGGTTCTAGAGAAATGAAAATGATTACCTAATTAAGTAAATATACCTATGTTAGGTTAGATTGACGAAAAATGGACAATACAAGAATCTGTAACAGCGATGAGGCTGAATAAGTACCACTAGTAGATCATACTCTATAAGTTGTGAATTCAATGGCAATCACCCTTAGTATGCATACATACACTCATAGTGTATAATCGACGTAAAAGATATAGTGCTATAGCTATCTAATCGTATATCCCCTTTAAGTATTTATATTATTTTCGTCTACTTACCAAACATAATTCTATATTGTATTTGTATTTTGAGTCCATCCTTTCTTAACCGTATCGTGTGTATCATACCGAGTTTCGTCCGAATAGATAATTGTTAATAAATATATGTATACTTACTTACAATTTCCACACAAAAACACACACACTTTCTTGACGTCAGACACCTGCAACTATCCCTCAAAAATAGCTATAGTTCAGGGAAACAGTTTCGTTTATTAATTGCCTTCATTAACAAACTAGTTTATTAAATAACTATTAACGACTATTAACGACTATTAGTTGTGATTATAACATTATATGAATTTATCGTCAACTAAGTAAGCATATTAAATAATTATAATATTGACTTGGCTATGACGGTATACTCTTAGTCTTAGAGTCAAACAAAAAGCCGGCAACTTTAAGTTTGCACTATACCTTTTACGTCAACTATACGAGTACGTCAAAATAGCGCTGGTCGAAAAAAGCGCTGGACAAAAACAGAGCAGGACAAAATAGCGCAGGACAAAAACAGCGCTCCATAAAATAGCGCCGCCAAAAGATAATTATGCTTCTTTATTTTACTACTACCTCATACATAAAAATAGACTATAGTACCGAATTAGCATAATTAGGAATAACATATTTTCCATAAATTACAGTCATAACAATAGTTTTCCTAATTCAATTCGTCAATTCAACATCGCTTCCCGGCCAGCTGACAGTGATCAAAGTGTTGGTAACTGTCTATAACAATATCAGAATATAAGGAACGGAAAACAAGTAAGAACAATCAATATTTTTCATCATACTTCAACACATATCGCTTCCCGACCAACTGATACAGATCAAAGTGTAAACAACTACATGTCAGTGTCTAAAAAAATGCAATTTGGTAAGTCTCAGAAAGGAGGTAATACATTATTCCACGAAGGATATAATTACCGAAATGACAAGCAACGTGAAATTGCATTTTTTTAGACTTTAAATAGATATGACACTGACAAGTAGTTGTTTACACTTTGATCTGTGTCAGTTGGTCTGGAAGCGATATGTGCTGAAGTATGATGAAAAATATTGATTGTTGCTCTTACTTGTTTTCCGTTCCTTATATTCTGATATTGTTTATTGTGAAGGAAGGTTGATGCTTAGCGGTGAAACTTGATTTTTCAATCACATCCAACAGTAATAGTTGATTTTCTATGGATATTTCAACCGGCGTTATTTTATGGAGCGCTGTTTTTGCCCTGCGCTGTTTTTGTCCAGCGCTATTTTGTCTTGCGCTGTTTTTGACCAGCGCCATTTTGACCAGCTCTATTTTGACCAGCTCTATTTTGACCAGCGCTGTTCTGTCCAGCGCTATTTTGCTACAGAGCCGCTATGCTTAAAATTAATATAAGTAAATACCGTGAGTCCATGTAGTGTGCATTATTCACGGCGTTATTTAAAATGCGATGCAAAAATCACGAGGGACTTACGTGACACCAATTAAGATACATTTTAAAATTATTTTGGCTTCTGCAGAGTGTTCCAAAAAAATCACAGAGTAGTAATTAATAAAATGAATGATTGTAACCAGATAAATATTATTAGAAAGTTGGGTTATGTTCCTCTTAGCCAATGCGTTTAGACGAAACTCAGTTGCTAACGACTCAACATGTTTTGTTCTTAGTTCCAACCGTTGTCCCGGCTGAACATGACCTATCATTCGTTAATATATCATTTAAATAGGTGAATTATCTTATTTTTGATTAATAAATGTCAAGTGAAATGAGAAAATATAAACATTGTTAGGTAATAGGCCAAGCAATAGGTAAACATTTTTGACAAAAATCCTAGTAGAAAACGAATGATACCATCATGCAGCAATCTCAATGGTATGTATAGATATAAATTGTGAGCGAGTCAATCAGATGATTAGGAAAAACCGGAAAATTAGTATTTTTTTTTTGAAAATTCATATCTTCGTCATTTTTCAGTTGCAATAGTTGAAACTTGGTACAAGAGAAGTTCTTCGTATGCCCTTTATGTGCGCGAACAGCAGACGCCAAGCGATGCTTACTTTTATCGCATTTGCAAATGAAATTTATTGATGCGATAACTTGCATCGTGCCTGGATGCGTTATCGATTGTCTGATATTAAATTTTAAAACGGTTTTGAAAAGTGTTTATGTAGAGCAACAAAACCTATATTTTCAATTTGCAAGAAAATGATGCGAAGTTGGCCAAAAACACCACCGAAAAGAACCGGTTACGCCGAGTGCCAGCGTGCTATATATCTATATATAGCACGCTACTATCAACCACGCTACTTTCTGGAGTTTGGTCATTAGGCGGTGTTCTCGGACGTTTTTGGTCGAATTCAGATTATTTTATTACAAATCGAAAATATACGTTTTGTTACTCTACATAAACACTTTTCAATACCGTTTGAAAATTTTTCAAAAAACTACAATAGGCATGATGACTGATTTTAAAAAAACTGCTCCACAATGTTTTCACATATTACTTTATCTACAATAAATGTTATTTGTCTGAGAACAAAAGATTTTAAAGGAGAAATTTACCTTTTAAAAATGCATTTTAAATTCTGCGCCAAAACTCAAGAATAGTAATGGCGTCTGTCTGTGACATCATCAATTCGTAAATACCATTTATAGTTGATCTGTGTCATTCTTAGAATAGGAAACAGACTGTTTTATGTCATTGGTAAAATCGACGAACTTCAAACATTTGACAGCTTGCAGGTTAGAATCACACAAACAAAGGAAATTCAAAATAGAACAGATAATTCGGACGGAAGACAAAATATCAAGGTCAAATTTGCGAAAGTACGACGTCACTCTCTTCTGATTGGCGTTTGAACTAAGATGGCGGATTGTTAAATTTTGTGCTTATATTTTTATTAAAATATTGGTCATTTTACACATGTAAAATAAAAATGAGTAATTTTTTTAGACTGTCTGCATCATATATAATTATATCAAATCAATATTTTAGTGATTCTTAGTGACTGTCATCATGCCTATTGTAATTGCGATAAAAGTAACCGTCGCTTGATGTCTGCTCTTCGCGCATATAAAGGGCATACGAAGATCTTCTCTTGCACCAAGCTTCAGCTCTTGGAATTGAAAAATGACGAAGCTATGAGTTTTCAAAAAAAAATTACGAATTTTCCGGTTTTTCCTGATTTTCTCGGTTCCCAATCATCCGATTGACTTGCTCGACCCTTCATTTTGTTCGTATTTTAATTATCTACATTTTATCTATACATACCATTGAGATTGCTTCAGTACATTTTACGCTACATGAAAAAAACTAAAAAAAAAGGTTTTTTTCGTTTTAAATGCTTATAACAAATTACTGAACAACATTTGCGTGTCTAAAACATAATTATCAAAATGATACTACGTAATCTCTTTAATATGATGGCATTATCCGTTTTCTACAAGGATTTTTGTCAAAAATTACTATACTCGCATGCTCCGTTTCTTGGCCTATAAGCACACATCTACTTTTTCTTGTCAAAGTCAAAATAGCAAAGAGTGATCGACATCCGACAGTCATGGCCGGAAAAATTGTAAAATTTAAAAATACACAAATACTCAGTATATGTATACGTTACATCCTGAAACTGTTACAGCTTTCCATCTTTATATAAAGTATATTTTACATTAACATATTTATTTTCAGGGATTTGAAGTTACTAAGAATGGCTGGATGCTGAACTACTGTTGATGTGCTATTCACAATTCCAAAGAGGAAATGAAGAGTAAGTTCTAACATTCATTTATTTTTCTGTTCATACTGTCGTTAAAATTTGGCTCATTAATTGAGCGATTGACTATATTTTTTGACCTATAACAAATTTTATACGAATAAGAAAAATTTAATACATCCATCGCTTAAAAAATAGGAATAGACAGAAAGTAATTATTCTTGATAAAAAATACTCGTTAGTGCAATTTCGAGCTAGTGTCCGTTTTCAAGGCACTTTTCATTTTAAGCATGGACTATTTCAGTTTTGTTTTTTATTTTCACGAATACTGATTGTGTAGCATGAATAACAATCGGCTACTACGTAAAAAGACACGGTTGTATTTACCAAGTGATGGAGCAGCACTTTTTCATATTTCCATCGATGTTTTAGGTATAAATCCAACGATTTCTAAAAAAATAATTAGTATTAGTCCTCTTTTGATGTTCCTCGAACACATTTACACATGTTTTAGTAGGTTATTATAAAGATATTTAGGAAATGCTAATACAAAATTCAATTATTTACAACTTGCTTATATCGTGTTTCATATAAAAATTAACAAATCAGATAACGTAATATTTTTCGACAATATTTATGAAGATAACACATGAATAGCCCCGGGCCTGATGTATCGATGGCGCTATACCTTGTTTTTAAACTAAGAGGAGCGATTTGAATTTAAGTTGGCATTTCTGCTGCCTAGTGATTGGTCAGATTGCCACCAGTTTCACACAGCTTTTTTGATACCACTAACACTGACATTTGTCAGTTTTGTGTTTATTTATATAAATATAGTCATTAGTTCAATCATTACTACCACGTTTGTTGTTTATTGTGTATTTTCAACAAAGTATTATATTTTACCCAAGGTATTTGCTATTTTTATTATTTTTTCCCTTTCATGGAAAAAATCCATGCTTCTTTTTTCTTGTTAGTAATATAAGTTTCACATCAAGTTTTACATACATTGCTGTACAATATTATGGTATTTTTAGATAACAAAACTTCTGTTCACTTTCAGTTTTGCTTTACCAAAGCCTCAAATGTTAATAACAAATTTAATTATACAATTGCATTTTTATATTCTTATTTATACTCAAATTCTTGAAACATTTTACATAAATTACTTATTATAACCTTACATCTTTTCACAATAATGTGACATTTGGTTACTACTTTCGCACTGACCTGTGGCCAATCATCATTCGATATTTAGACATGCCTTGATCCCTCATTGGCCACGACAACAGCGAGCAGTACAATACATATTTCACGTAATTTTCATTCAGTTTAATAAGTCTGAACACGACCCTTTCGGAACACACTCCCTATCTAGTAACTTTTAGTGGTGTGGTTGAGGTTTCCTAAAATGCTCCTCCTAGTTTAAAAACAAGGTATAGCTTTATTGCAATAGCCTGTTTTTCAGTTGGTACTAACCTTAAAAAAAAGCTGTCAAAATTTTATGATATTCTATTCATTAGTTCGTGAGCTATTGTGCTAAGAGTGACGCTACTTTTAATATTGTCAAAACTATGGATCAGTGTTTGAATTTCACACTGCTTAATGATGAAAAAAAAATACCGCTCAAGCGAAGCAATGGCTTGAAAATATTTATGGGGATGTCAAAATGAGGCAGTAACACCAGAGAAAATCAAAAACATCCACGAAATTGTTTTGAATGATCGAAAAGTGAAGTTGCGTGAGTTAAATAATCGTAAATATATCAAAAGAACGCGTTGGCTTTATATTGCATAAGCAATTGACCATGAGAAAGCTCTGTTCAAAGTGGGTGCCGCGTTTACTCAATGTTAACCATAACAAGAACGTGTTGATACTTCTGAGCAGTCTTTGACCATGTTTAAGTGTAATACACCGAAATGTTTGCATCATTTTGTGACAATGGGTGAAACATGGATCCATCATTTCACTCCGGAATCAAAACGATCGTAATCTGAGTGGACAGCAACTGGATAACCTCTTCCAAAGCGCTCGAAAGCACAACAATCAGCTGGAAAGGTTATGGCCTCGGTATTTTGGGATGTACGTGGTGTAATATTCATCGACTATCTTGAAAAGGGAAATGCCATCAACAGTGAATATAATAAAGCGTTATTGGACTGTTTGAAGGCAGAAATTGCAAACAAAACGTCCGCCTATGGCAAAGAGAAAATTTTGTTTCATCAAGACAGCACACCGTGTCAGAAGTCAATCAAAACAATGGCAAAACTACATGAATTGAACTTCGAATTGCTCCCACATTCACCGTATTCGCCAGATCTGGCTCCCAGCGGCTACTGGCTGTTCACAGACCTAAGATAAAAGATAAATTTTGAACAAAAAAACGTGTTTTCTTTGTTAGGCCCGGGATTTGTCAGCACATGTGTTAGCAGCAAAAATTGACAAAAAAGTATTCAAAGTATTTCGCTTAAGGAGAAAATGGCTGGCGTCTTGGCAGGTCAACACATAATAAATTATCATAAAGTAATCTTATATACTACTTTCAACGTGGAGTGCTTTGTTACATATTTTTATACTAGCTTAAGCTGTAGAAATAGCTACTAATGAAATTTATGGTTTTTGTTAAAAAAAATTATTTTTGACTTTCCTATTTGCTGTAAGTACAGGTTTTTTTAGTTTCTTAAACTATTATTTATTTGGGATATTGTCTTTCAATGCAATTTTGCGACTTTAAAGTCGCCAGTGTTCACATCCGCTTGTCGATATTCATCGTTATACTGCCTTAGGTGCATGAAACCAATAGTGGAAAACCAGCGGAAATTGAAAAAGTAAACATCAAAAATGTCGTTAACTTTTGTGTAAAGGTAGAAGAAGAAATAGTTAAACCGAATAATTTAATTAACAAGTAGGTTACAATTTATGGCTGGTTCTCTCGATTTACTCGATAAAAATTAACTACCTAGAAAGATTTTTTTCGATTTTTTCAAGTTAACATTGTTGACGATACTTCAAGATCGGCAAGAGCAATATAATCAACCCATTGACAGATAATTATTAGCAACAAATTGTATACCTTACACTACATTACATTGCCTAGCTAATATTTCGATTTCCGTTAGGCTTACGGAAAAAAAGTTGAATAAAAGTCATTTCAAATAATCCAGCCCATCTGCCTTAGTCGATTAGAGGTATACAGGGTGCACCGTTCCAGTGTTCCCGCCGAAACTTGAAATTTTTGAAATGAAACTTGAAATTTGAGCGCAAAACTTGAAATTCATAACGGGAAACCTGAAATTTTGGCGGGAATTTTTGGTGAGAAACCTAAAACAACATTAATTAATATTAATGAGAAAAAAACTTACTACTTTTTTTTATAGTCTTAGATTCAAACCAACCTAATTTTTTTTTTCCCATAACCTAGACAGTCTAGACTCATCCCAAGGGATGCCTACCAACCAAATCCACCTCAAAGCTCGCCGTTACTCCCGCCTCGGAATCACCACCCTAGCATACTACGAGACGGGGGGCGGTCCCTCACACAAACTCCGTCATCTTCTTCCTTCTATCACTCCTACCTCTTATGTCATATCAATTCCTTCTCTCTCCCTAATCACTCTCTCCACTCACTTACCTCCATCCATTCCTCCTCTCCCCTCAACATTATCTCCACCATGTTCTCCCAATACACCGCCTCCCCTAGTTTCTGCTCTAATTTTTCCAGCTCCTCCACATTCTTCCAGCATCTGAACACATGCCCCACATCCTCCACTTCACACCTCTCGCACAATCCAGTCTCTCCCATCTTCTCTCCATTTCCCGCTCCATCCATTCCTGCATTTCCTCTAAAGTCGCACCCCTCCAGCGTTTGTTTCCTGGCTCTAGCCTCTAAGTTCAATGAGTAGAATCTTGGCTGCGCCACTGCCGCCAGTCCACCCAGTCCTGTATCCCTGTACCACCCTCAGGAGTATCCCTCTCTGCACTCGCAGGAGTGGCCTAACCCTCGCATTCACCCCCACTTTTTCATCCCACACTTTCGCACCGTACAGCATACTCTGCTCTATTGTCCAACCAATTACCCTCCTCTTCCACTATCCCGGCCCTATCACATTACACAACAATCTCCCCAGCCTTGCTACTCTTACTTTTGCTTTCTGTGCTGCCTTTGCCATGTGGGTTTTGAAGGATAATTGGCTATCCAACCACACCCCTAAGTATCTCACAGACTCCTCCATACGAATTTTCCTTCCCTTCACCGTCACCGCAACTTCCCTCGTCTTGCTCCGTCCCTTCACTAGCAGCCCCACCGTCTTATCTTCCGCCACTTCCAGTCCGCACCGCTCTATCTTCTCCACAATCTTCCTGCACATCTTCCTCGCCTTTCTTTCTATGTTCGCCTCTCTCTTTGCCGTACACACCAGACATACATCATCCACCGTAATCTCACATCCCTCTTCACATACTATCCCACAAACCTCATCAAACACACATTTCCATAGCGTCGGTTCCAGAACCGAGCCCTGTGGCACTCCAGCTCCCGTCTCATATCTCCTCCCTCTAGAGTCCACTATCACCCGCCCCGTAAGGTAGTCCTCCACTTAGTTAACCAATCTAACTTTGGAATTATTAAAGGTACAATTATGTGGTCTTGGCGGTTGTATTTGTAATTTAATAGATTATGAAAAACTGAAAATATATACATGGTGTACTATTTAAAAAAATACGTTATTAAGTTATTTTGGAGCAACGGTGCACCCTGTATACTTCTAATCGACTTATGCAGATGGTCTGGAAATCGAAATATTAGCAAGTTACGTTACTTTATGAACACACTGTATAAATAATAGGTATTCAAAGCCTTCTTCTATTACAATTTTTTCTGCATATTCACTGCAAAATCTTTTTTTTTAATAATGAATTTTTTAATTAATTTATCCGTAATTGTTGATATGTTTGACATGTATCAGAACTTTAGAATTTTGTTTTCAAGTTGTTCTTGGTGTTCTTTTGTGGCAATGACAATTAACCTACTAGTTTAATAATTCGATTTAAATTACTCCCAATCAATTTAAGAGATATTCATCATAATAACATATTCCCTGTAGTGGTTCAAGAATCCTGCGATTCAAGGTTTTTGGTTAATAACACGAATTACTTTAGATCACAATCAACGTTTCTTAATTCTTGGTTTGTTTTTCTTTATCATCAACACTCCCATATCTGGACTGCGGTTAGTTTTATGTTTAAAACGTGTAATCTATTAATTCTTCATTGGATAATATAATTAGGTAAATTTGAAGATATTGATCACTTAATTTCTCATGAACACAAGGACACATACAATGTGTCCGTAAAGTATGGAACAAATTCATGTTTAGCGAAATAGGTCATTTTAAGAAATAATCCTGTATCACGTCTATTTTTGATTTTAATTTACCGTATTTTAAAATAATATTCTAATATACAGGGTGAATTACTTTCGAGTAATGACGTCACCGTCATTTTTTTTTAAATGGAACACCCCATTTTGTCTCAATTTTCGGATTACTCTAGCTGAGCTTATTCGAAAAATGTATCACATGTTGATTCCAATTGGTACAGGATGAACAAAAATACAAAGTAACGCGTAACATTCTTTATTAGTTAAATTAACAATATTATCAAAAATACTTATTGTCTAGCGGACAGAATATGATGAAATACATAAATGTACGAACTGCAGCCCTTGCTGTATTTGACAGTACCCCAGACGGTGTTCCACACTTTACGGACACAGTGTATATACTTCTCCAATAACTAACAAACCTTGGCATTCATCTTCCAGTGAACTTCTTCCAATTAATTATATCATTATCGAACAGAGATGATTATCCTATAGACCAAGCAATAGAAAATGCAACCAATGTCTTTATTTCTTTTTTATACTAGATGATACAACTATAGTAATTTTGTACAAAAATCCTTGTAGATGGTGCAATGATATAAAAGACATTACGTAGTATAATTTTGATATGTTCTGAACAAGCAAACGTTTTTCTATAATTGTCCAGAGTATCCTAGAATCCACGGTAAGGTTACTATATTGTTCTCGCCTAGTTCATTGAGTATACCTAGGCATTCCACACCATGTTGTCAATATTGAACTGGGCGCACTTTCTTATGGTGTGAACTTCCGCTTGAAAAATACTTGGGGTTTTCCCCAAGCTTTCAGAGTGTTTGGTTCCTGGCCCGTACACATATACCAAAACTGGCAATTCATCTGGGAAGATGGTGAAACCAATTTGCGACAAATAATGCTCGAAATTGAAACTAAACTCCCACTGCCAATAAATGAAGAGAACAAGTAATAGTAAGCCGTTCAACATGTCAGGCTCAACTCACAGTAAAACATTTTTTAGTCGAGTGTCCAGAAATTGAAAATTTCGGTAACACTTTAAAATCAATTTTTCTGGAAACGAAGACATAAACTTCACATCTGAAATTTAATTTTTGTTGTATCACACTGTTTTGTAAATGTCTCCCCTGTTAATAACTCTTAGTAGTTGATAAAAAAACACACAAAAATTCAAACGAAAAATTTATGTTTTTAATTTAGTTTAGATAAAACAGTATCGATAAGGTACACGACAGATGAGTTAATTAATTATTGTAAAAACATTAACTCATCGCGAAATGGCTATTCTGCCAGTTTTGATAGGCCAGATATGTACATGGCGGCCAGTTTTCCACGTCGGAAAAACCAATAAGGTACACGCGTGAAATTTTTTCAAGGCATCGTTGAGACCTTGACTGAGAGCGGTGTAACAGTGGCAGAAAGTTAGCAGGTCGGAAAACCCTCGGCAGAAATGATTCAAAGTCATTGAAAATTCCCATGAAAAAAATGATAAGGTACACGTGAAAAACTTTTTTCCATACATTCGGTGGGCCTCAAGGAAGAGCGGAGCGATAGTGGCAGAAAAGTAGCAGGTCGGGAAAAACCTCGGCAGAAGGAACTAAAAGTCATGGAAAACAGCCTGTAGCGTCAACGGGAAATAAGTACACGTGCAAAACTTTTTTCCAGGCATTGCTTAGCCCTCAACTTAGAACACTGTGATAATGGCAGACGTTTTTCAGGCCGGAAAACCCTTCGCAGAAATTAAAAAAAATCATAAAAATTGAAAACTCAAAATTAATACTAGTTCCTCGCGATCTTTACATTTCCCACTATTTTCGCTCATACCATTCGAAATATTTTCGTGTGCTACCTCAAATTAAAAAAAAATCATCACGATACGATTAAACCTTGATGAATGAGCCAAAATATTAACGGCGCGGCATATTTTATACCATCTGCTCGGTTTTCGTGCCGCGCGCCAGCTGACTTTTAGTTCCTTCTGCCGAGGGTTTTCCGACCTGCTAACTTTCTGCCACTGTTACACCGTTCTCAGTCAAGGTCTCAACAATGCCTGAAAAAAATTTCGCGCTTGTACCTTATCGGTTTTTCATGCAAGATTTTCCGACGTGAAAAACTGGTCGCTATTTACATATCCGGCCTATGGAACCTGGCAGAATAGTCATTTCACGATGGGTTAATGTTCTTACAATCATTTATTAACTCAACTGTCGTGTACCTTATCAATACTGTTTTATGTAGCTTCTCTTGGACTAATTGAAAAACATAAAGATATAATCATGAAAAGAATTCTTAGATGGTAACTTAGTATATATTCCATGCTAATTACCTGTTTATATAACATCATAAATATCGGCGGAGACACCGTGTTGTATTCCATCCACGCCTGGAATTTTTGTAGTGCGTACATAAGTACCTTGTGTTGATGTTTAATCATTTCTTAGATCGGAAGATTAGAGAAGAACACCATACCCAATGTGAAAAAATAAAAGCATTGTTCCCAACTTGACCTTCTACCAGGTGAATAACCCGCCGGTCACATGATAGTTGGAATTGTTTAATGCGGTGATGTGAATCTTTTTAATCTCTAAACGCGTAGGTGGAACCAAATCTGGTGTATTATAAAGCAGTTCGTTATACTCTTAAACTTAATTTTTATATACAATTCCAATAACAATGGGGTGTAAAAACCAATATCCGGCTTTTGGTATTTAAGTATTTAGGTACTACTTTGCAAAAATTCATAAATTTCTCTAACCGAATATATTATAGTTTATTTCAGAAAGATATAGCGTAATAAAACCTCATTGGGTATGCAAAAGGAGCACAGAGTGACCCAACGAATATTTAAGCCACTTTCATAATTTGGCATTGATTTCATTGTGAAATTCTTTATTTTTATCAAGTGCAGGTAGTACCACCCGGGTAGGGGTCAATATATGGGTTGAGCCTATTGTTATCCATTCACAAACACTGAAAATAGTGTGCCAAAGGCGTGCCGGTAGGATAAATTAAAGAATTTTATTTTAACAGAATAAAAATTAGGCATTATATACATAGTATTAGGTACACTTATTTTTTATTGGACATTATACAAAAAATACATTATAGAGAAATTAAATTATAAAAAATTATAATATTCTTCGTCATCTGAGGAACTGTCGATCAAGTAGTCAAGATCCCACATTTTCTCCTCTTCTTTAATGACATGCTGGACTGCTTTTCGCCAGTTCTCTGGTGTCATCTCCTTAATGGCTTGAACTAACTGAGCCTAATAGCCGTAAAAATAAATCAGAAGTAAAAAAACAACTCACTATAATAGCAATATGACATAAGCATAACCTATAAGTACTTCATCACTTCAGATTTGTGGTCTTATGTCAACACTTATGTAGCAAACTTCTTTTTTAGTGCATGTACGTCACAGCATAAATGGCGGATATTTAAATTATCCAAAAGTTGAATTTTCAAATTTACATAAAAAATAAAAATATTATGATTTTTCCCACCACTAACTGTTAACGTTGAGAATACATCATGTTTTTGTTAAGTTTAACAAGTCATTAGAATAGGATATTGTGATGAGTAATACAGTGTGAGCTATTATACAGGGTATATGCTTATATTTATAATCCACAAAATTGTGAACGTCATGATGAACTTTGTATGGATGATATTCTTCTCGCTAATACCCTTCTTACCATTCTGAACGTCTGACGAAATCGTCTTCGGAGAGTTCTTGTATAATGAATTTTGTATGGATTCTTCTCGCTAATACCCTTCTTACCGAACGAATGCTTATTTTTTACGTATTGGCAAGATTATTAGTGGATGATAAAGATATAGCAATATTTTGAGCTACATTTTCATTTGTTTCACTTTTTACTAACAACTTTTTGGTCAATTACTGGCTGTTCCAATTGTTATACCTTTGCACAGTTATGTGAGGAGGTCGTCTACGAAGGCTGTCAATGGTAGCGGTAATAACACTCTTCCTTGTGGTCCTCTACCCCTCGTTTCCTTGATGGTGGTTTGCCCAGAGTGGATATTATTCTTCTAGAGTTACCTTTATTCATCGGTATATCGTTGCGGGTGTGCCCCGTCTATTCATTGAATGATCTAATACACTCCTGGCAATACATTTATTTCTAATAAATAAATAAAGGACCCCGCACTTTTTATGAAGTTTTGGTACCTTGTACGTTGCGACGGGTGTTTGCCACTTGGTCGCCGCGGTCAGTTTTGTCAGCGGGGGTTCCATAATGTCATCGACCACTTGGTCGCCAGTTTTAAAATCAGGTAGGCCTCTTGGTCGCCGTAGTTATCAATCATTGAAGGTATTTAATTTCGTTAGGTATATGTGTACTGTTTAATTTCACATAAGTATTTAACTGAATATCGAGAATTACATCCACAAATTTGAATATATCGGGATGCGCTGAATAAAAAGCAGAATTAAAATGTTTGTGGTTAGGTTAGGTTAGAGAATCACTTTTCAAATAAAACAATTAATGTTTTCAGTAAGAATGCAGACAACTAACTGATGATAAATATTTTTATTTTGGTTTTCGACAGATCACAAACCCATATTAGTATTAGTGTAATTAAATAAGCCCATAATTTTCTTGGAACCCTTAATCCAGCTTTGGCGACCAAGTGGTCTGTACCTTTCGAATAGTGAAAGGATTAAATTTTGGTAAAACTGATCGCGGCGACCAAAAGGTATATTCCCGTTCCAACATGGGCAGAAAAAGAGAAAAGCCACAAACAATGTCAATTTTGACCTCTTAAAGTATAAATGATATTATTGTGGGTCCGTCGAAGAAAGAATAGTATAAAAAATAAGCAAAGTGGTGATAAAAAACAATGAATTACAAGAGTTGTAAAAAAGAAGATAATACGTAATAAATATATGACAAATCAAATATTTCTATAGAACACAATACCTACATGTTTTTTATATATCAAAAACACTAGCTACGTGAGCATAACATCCTATGGTTTTGGCACACTGACATACTGTGTCGTATTTTAAAATGGACCAATTTTGATCTACGTTCCTTTTTATTGGCTTCAAGTATTACTACCATGCACAAACCTAGTAGGGCCAATCTTTTTTTCTTCTCCATTTCCAACATTTTTTACACCCAACTTTAGGATCGGTCTCTGCGCCCATTTTAAACTTTTCATAATTATATAATTTTAATTTGAAATATGATATCCAACATTTTCTTTCCATAGATAATTTCCAAATCGTATATTTAACGTTTAAAGCCGAGAAGTTTTCATTAATCAATGAATCAAATAAAAACTAATTTATAAATTTTTTCCTACCTTCTGGATTTCCATTCAAAATTTCGAATACTTTTATTTCAATTTAACTCGGCATGGGAATTTTTTTCACGAAACAGTATAAAACTTTTTGGCGATTGTTAAAACTTTAAATTACATTCAACTGGCTCGTCGTAACTTTCCCCCTTTGTTGGCAGTGGCTCTGCAAACGAAAATCTGAATTATTTCAGAAATAAAACCTTAAAATCTTTTATATACAAACGTAACGGATGTGCCCAAATTTTGTGTCACAAATTTAAACAAAGTTTGATTAGGAAGCCGGAGAGGAAGTTGAATAATGTATAAATAAGGAGACGAGTGAAAACAGATTTTTAAGCTAGTAACAAATCTGGGAACTTTTAAAAACATTTTATCTCGTCATAGTCCAGTAAATACCCCATAAAATACCCAAACCTCGGCACACTTCAAATCCCCTTCTTCTATGGTTTCATTTGTAGGTCTTAGGTTAGGTTAGGTTCTATGTGAGTGGGGCCTTCTCCCCACTTCCACTGCAACCCTGTGCTTCTGACGAAGTCCATGATTGTATTTGGTGATACCTTTTTGAAGTCGTTCGGCTCTAAGGTACTAAAACCGAATATGTTATACCTTACCTTGCCCAAAGCTGGGCATGAGCATAATATGTGCTCCGCAGTTTCGTCCTCCAAATTACAGAACCGACAATCCAAGGTCTGAACCAAACTCATCTTCTTTGGTGGTAATTTAGTCGACAATGTCTTGTAAGCAGTCCCGACAGAATGCGTAGGTTTGTTCTACTCCATCTGTATCTCTGTATCTGTAGAGTAGGGAGGGTGAGTGTAGGCTCCCAGCACTTAGGCCACTGCTCTAATCCAGGATCTGCTTATTTTTTGTACTCGAAGGGTTGTATATGAACGCCTTCGAGTGAGAGAGCCCCGGTATGTCTGCCCAGTACGTGAAGGTTTTCCTCTCCGCCCAGGTAGCAATGGCTGATCTAGCAGTGCTTTCTGCAATGCCAAAAAATGGTTCAGGTCGGATAAATAGAGACTCTGACCCCTTTTATTCCAGAGTGTCGGCCTTCTCGTTGCCCTCCATTCCTCGATGCCCTGGCACCCAGGTATTTGTAGGTCTTGATTGGTCATTTCAAAATCAAGGGAGACTTCGCCAACCTGAGCCCTTCGACGGGCTTGAAAAATGGCTTTAAAAGTCTCGAAAATCAGTTTTCCCCTACATCTGCCAAAAAGTGGAATTTAGGGAATTTTTTATTAAATAAAAAATGAAGGTCAGTTCATTATCTTCAAAAATGGTTTTAGTGAGTTTTCTTGGCACATTAATATTTCTTGCGAAAACGGGGGTTGAAAAATCCACAATTTTGAGAAAGATCGAGGGGTCTTGAAATACTCGAATCTTCATGTTTTTTGAGAAAGATCGAGGGGTCTTGAAATACTCGAATCTTCATGTTTCAACCTATAAAAACAAATTGTAGATGGACCCACAACGTGCCCTCCTCTTGCGAAATTTTAGTGGCCATTAATAAGAGAGCTGGGAAATTGGTTAGAAGTCGGGTACTTCTAACCAATTATTGAGGTAGGAAATTGGAAATGCAATTTTTTTCTCCCTTGGGATGAAAGTTTGGATAACCTCCAGTTTATAATGGACCATTAACATTTCTTAGATACGGAGAGGTGTAAAAATATTGGCCCGAATCTTGCAAAAACCATTTTCTGGATGTGACAACATCTTCAAGTATATGGTTTTTTTGTCAGATTTAAAATTCAACTCATAACCCTTGAAACCAAAGGAATATTACTTTGAAAAGGCAACCGGTTCTTTTGCAAATTTGATTGCAATATTTTGCATTACGAAGCGATCACGGAATTCCAATAAACTTTCATGACTGTTTGTTTTCTTCACGAAATCAAATAAACACACCTTGGCCCTCTTCGGTATTTTCTTAAAAAATAGCAATAAGTTTGCAAAATGTGCTCGATATTATGCCTAACTATATAACCAAATTAGATGATGCAGAAACCTTGAAATTTACTCACTAAAGAACATACAATAAACCCAATAAAGAAAAATGTAATTAGAAATAATTTATTTTAAGACAAAAATTTTACTTTGTATAATAAAACTACAACTTAATAGTCTGTGTGGACTGTGTGTCCTCCTCTTCTTCCTATCAATTGGCTAACGCGTGTCGGCACCCATATTGTCCCACTCTTCTTCGGACCAAACTGCTATCTCAAATATCTTCTTATCCTAAAAGATTTTAAAAAAGTATAAAAGAACTTTTGATAGAATAAACGAAGGAGACCTCAGTGCAGTGAGCAGTTTATATTTAGGAGGCTTGAGTTGTTAGATATACCACCTCGATATCTTATGTCACCCTGTCATATAGGTACTAACTTTCGAAATACCCTGCAAAACCAACCAATTTTATGATTACAAAATACAAACGAAAACCCTTTAGTTGGGATCTTGTAAACTG